>MU008154.1:795477-1444359 GCA_010909165.1 Anthoceros angustus
CATGGGTGAGCGGCCTAGGGTGGGGCGCTCAGTGGAGAATGAGGAGAACTTCTCGGGGATGAGATCCGCCATCAGGCTCGCACCTGATGGCGGATGAGATCCGCGATTAGTACGGGTTCAGCGGTAGAGTCAGAGGGGCTAACTCCGCCCTTTGCTCGGGTGGTGAGGAGGCGGAGCGAGGCCATTCTGTCACCAATTGCACCGGACTTTGCAGCGCGTTCCGGCGGGGTCGGTGGAATCGCCTTGTTTTCTAGGCTCTCGGAGGTGCGGTTCGAATCCTCCGGGTGTACTGGACTCGCGCTCGGCTCCCGATGGTGCTGCGTGTGGCCGCCGCGTGCGCGGCCTGCGGGCAGAGGGTGGTCGGGGCTACGGTGTGCCGGCCGGTACATGTGATTGAGGTTGTGCAAGAGGTGTAAAATGAAGCCAAGTGTCCGTGGAAGGGGTTTTGTGCAAGATTGGCTGCAGGAGTTCAATCTAAGAGTTGGAGATGAAGCAAAGAAGTGGCAACATGTGTACAAGGAGAACGAGGAGTGCTCTTTAAGGGTGAGCAGTCAGGAGGGCTGCAAGTGGAGGCCACGATGGTGGAAAAGAGCGATGAAGAGATTGCGAAGAAATCGCAATTTGGAGGAAGGAGAGGTGGCACACAAGAATGGTGTGCTGAGAAGGTGTGTGCGCTAGAGCCCAGGAGTGAGGATGGCTCTATGGTGACGTGTATGAAGGAGGATTGTGGAGAAATTACACCTCAAGGTGTGTTTGCAGTGGAACTGCAAGAAGGAGTTTCGACTGATTCTCGGACGACTGTGGAAATTGCTGCCAGGAATCTGCAGCAAGGTGAGGAGATCGCTGCTAGAACCTGATCTGGGGCTAGACATGAGGCTAGGGAGCATGGATATGAAGGGGTGGCGATGACGTCGATAGATGCACAGGTCGACGGCCTGCAGGCACGGATGCCTGCAGCATCGACGTTGCAAGAAAGAGCTAGTTTTGTGAGCCGAGTTGGAGGCGAGGCTATGGCCACAACACAGACATCCACTTGTAAACAAGCTAGAGGGAAACGGTGAGGTGTACATGGGAAGAGGAGGTTAGAACATGGACTCCCATGTCCGCGTTATTTGTTGAACGATGTCTTGCCGCAACGATTGCTTCATCCCTGTAGGCACACCATGAGTGCTCCAGCCACTACAGCATCGAATTAGCATGGCCATGGGAGGGCATATGTTGCTGGTAGCTTGTTGCCCGTAATGTGCTTGCACCACTGCAAGACATGGCTGTGTGGAGGTTGACGGGTGAACTTTGAAGAGCTCCTGCTCAGCTCCCTTGGGAAACGAAGGTCATTGTGGAGGTGCTGAGCAATGAAGGTGTGAGGAGTAGCAAATTTTCAAAGACCCCAGCTCGTCAAGACCTGCTAGAGGGAGTCACGATCATCCCTGCCCAGTCATGTTGGTAGGTCTGCAGGGTCTGAAAGGGTTGTAACAGCTGGAAGTGTGAACAAGCTATGTCATCAGGGGCATCTCACTCAGTCTGTGGAGGCGTTAGGAGTTTTGGTGGAGACAAAGTGTTGTGTTCCCATATCTCTCTTGCAGATTGTCCTCAAAAAAATGTTCAGTCAAGAAAGATCTTGCTCTGAGTCGCCGGGTGCATGCTTTCACGGTGAGAAACGGGTATCCATCGGATATGTTCTTGTGCAACCACATCTTGCGAATGTACACTTCTCATGGCAGATTACAAGAAACGATGGATGTGTTCGCCGTCGCCCTCATGTGGACTTCCATAATCTCTGCACATGGTAGACACGGGCAAGACAAGCAGGCCATACAACTGTATCATTAGATGCGCAGGTCTAATGCCAATCCAGATGGCCATGTATTGGTGGCATCACTTCAAGCTTGTGCAAAGGGAGGAGACTTACAAAGTGGACAGCAGGTGCATGCTGATGTGTTGGCCGGTGGCGTTGAGCCTGACTACTTTGTCTCCAGTTCCTTGGTGGACATGTATGCGCAGATGTGGCAGCATTGCATATGGGAAGGCAGCTACATGCACAGATTCAAGGACAACGACTTCAAGCTGATGTACTTGTAGCCAACAGTTTGATAAACATGTATGGGAACTCGGGGAGCATGATTGATGCTCATCAAGTGTTTGAGGTATTGCTGGAAAGAGACCGTGTCACTTGGAATGCACTGATTGCAGGATACACGCGACAAGGAGACAGTACTTTGAGGCCATGAGCAACCACATTGTGAAGCACTTCACACACATGGTGGATCTCCTGGGTCGTGCAGGCCGGCTGGACGAGTCACTAGCTCTGTGAAGCTGGACAAGCAGGATGCAGCCGCATATGTGTTGATGTCGAACATATACACCGAAGCACACATGTGGGAGCAAGCACAGGAGGTGCAAGCGAGGCGAATAGGAATCAAGGCATGGAAGCAGCCAGGCCACAGCTTTTGGACAGACATGGAGGAATGGTGCATACTTTTCTGGTGGAATTCTGGCTGAACAAGGCTCGATTCAACATTGTTCCGGAAAGAAGGAAGCTTCTCTCGTCACAAAAGCTTTGCATTTAGAGGAGGCTGGAGGCCATTATTCTAAATCAAGAAAGCTGATCCCGGATGCACGCCAGGCCACGGCGGAGATGTGGGATTTTGTTCGGGATTGTGTGATGCATGCCAATGGGATGGGAGGCTGACTTTGTCGTCACAGTGGCCTCTCACTTACATCTACCTTTGGCACCGTTCGAGAAGTGGGGCTTAGAATTTGTGGTGACCACCACCAGGGCCCGGACTACCGCGGGCCACACGCCGTAGTCCCGCCACTACCCGAGTAGGGCGGTACTCACGGCGGACCCGATGGGGAGCCGACCGGCCCCGGCTCGAGGCGAAGAGCCGGGGTCCAGCAGCATGCCCCCTGGAGGAGAAGACAGGAGGTGGGAGAAGCAGCCCCACCGGAGGAGATCAAGGACTCGGTCTCACCGCCGAGGAAGGGAGGGTGAGAAATTCTCACCCCACGAATAAGGGAGGAGCTGTGGCGTGGAGAGGAGACCAACGCCAAGAAGGCCGAAGGAGTTAGTGGCAACATCGGGTCAAGAAATGGGGAGGATCTTTGAAGACATGCTTCATGATAGTATGGACAAATCAAACAAAGATGAAAGGAGCAAAAAGGATCTCAACCCCAGGGGCCATCACCGATGAGGAAGGAAGGAAGGAAGGGAGAAAGGGACCAGACTACCATGGTAGGGTCACCCCTAGACCGCCACTACCGCGTGCCGGTAGAAGGAGCGCGGCCAGGCGGCGGAGGCTGGAAAGAAGGGCGCCCGAGCGCGCAGAGGGGGGCGCAATTACCCACATGATAAGAGGAATCAGGGCGCCGCCCCGCGGAGAAGGAGGAAGGGGCAAAATGGTACTTGCCCCACAAAATAGGAAGACGACAGAATCTGGGAAGGGGCAAGAGCAAAAGGAGGGCGAGGGGGCCAATCCACAAGGGACGACCCCAGCAAGATGAGGACTAGGTATGGTCAAAGACCATAAATGATGAGTGGAAGAATAGGGAGGATAGCTGATGTAGACTGACATTCTTTAAGAATGATCTTAGGTGAAGTAGCTAGAATAGAATTTATCTAGAACCAGACAGTAGACTTAGATGCCAGGTCTTAAATACTAGCGGTAGGAGACAATAAAATATTGGAAAAGGTGACCTGCAGAGGGTCACCCAAGGGAGGTTGTATGTGGAAGGCCTCCTATAAGAGGAGGAGGATTCACAGTAAAGTATCACGTCTTGCGCTTCCATACTCGCGAGTCCTTTGCCCTTGTAAAGGAATTTCGTGTCACTGTGAGCCAACGCAGATCCGGGTAGAGAGGAAGTCGCGATGGTCGAGTGCTTGGTGGAGGGCTTGCTCGCGCAACGAGTTGCTTCCTTATGAATGGTTGCCGTGAAATTGCTTTGCTTTGGGTGTGTGGCAATGCCTGTGGAACTCTCGAGGAGGTAGACTACAAGTGGAGTGATAAAATAGGGTGTTGACCATATACACACCTAGAGTAAAGGGTTTAGGGTTTAGCCTTATCCATGATTAAATGAAATGTATACATATATACATGTAGCGAATAGACATAATGTTTCGCTAGGGTTAGGACTATTAGTGAATAGCCACACCCGTTCGTAAAGTTAGTTTAAGTTGTCTTTTCACATAAGCAAGTTACTCTCTTTTTCTTGATTATCTAAGATGTAATCTATACAAATTGTATAATTGATTTACATTAGCCCTATATTTTGTTATGGTATCAGAGCGTGCTGATGTAGATCGCATTAATGAGAATGCACATTGTGCCGTGCATTGAAAAAGATGCACGAGCACACAAGTTTTGTATTTTCTTGAACAGAAAAGAAACCAAAACATAATCAAGAACTGAACTTTAGAGTTGTAGAATTCTAGTTTTTATAAAAAAAATACTAGAAGATGCAAATTAAGTGCATTCCTACATCAAAAGTTCTTAGAAAAATAATAGAAGCTGCAAATTTAGTGCATTTCTATATCTACAATTCAGGCCATGTAAGATGGTCAATTTTGTAGGCCATGATGATTGGCCAAAATGGCAGCCTGGGTTTTGCTGACATTATGTCTAGGAGAAGAATTGAGCTGCTGCCCAAGGCAAGGCATCTTCGGCCTAGAGCATCTGTAATGTTATATGGTTTTCGTGAACAAAGAATGCAAATAGATAATCGAGGGAAATTAAAAATGCAATGATTTATGCATCTTAATGAGAAACATCGATTGCATTCGCTAAAACTCAAGGCTTGCCGAAATTGGGTCGACACACATTCGATTGCAATAAAAACCCTAGAGGTTTCATCAAAATACAATCAGTCAAGTATGGCTCTTTGAGCATGCTAACTAAAAAGATTGGAGAAACATACATGGATTCTTTACATGAATTCAATGATCTGAATAGAAACGTGCTCAGAGTGAGTACAAATAGTCAGGGGAAAATTGTGCATATGGATTGCAATTTGTTGGCGCTGCTGGAATCCGAATTCTTGAAGGATTCACTTCAGCACATTACAATGCAGATACAAGTGCGCTGGACTCCCAGAAATCACAATTTTGACACGCCAAATTTTTGTTTCTCCTGCTACATACATAATAAATTGGAAAGCAAGAAGATACATCTCAGGGACAAGCTTGCTGGACCTTGCTATGTGGATGCTCCCTTTTGGTGGGTGCTGATCCACTGGTCAATTCTGACATAATAATTGTTAAGCCTGCAGCATGGCTGCAGAGGAGGAACAACTTGACTTAACAGATCAAGACAAGCAAGAAGCTGACTTTTAGGAAGATTGCTTCAGTCTTATATCTTCAGGTAGTTCGTTCATTTGCAGCTGATAAAAAGAGATCCCTTCATAATGGGCGAGACCTTTCTCAATGCTGGCAATGAATTCAAGAGCAAAACACAAGTTGATCTCGATGAAAGGAGTCTTATTAAGACTAAGAATCTTTGCATCATCAACACTACAGCAGAAGCCCTGTCTTCTGTTATTTTTCTAGTTCAGAAGAAAATACATAGACAGCCAATCACGAAGAAGCTATGTACTTTCTCAGTAATAGTAGACCATCTGTCATGTTTTAGTAGACAGGTGGGGCTAAGTCCACTGTGGACAAGATTGGAGACTCTGCACTCCAAAAACAACATGGCATCAATGAGAAATCTCTGTAACAAGAAGTAGGGTGATTCTGCCTAGCACAATGATAATGCGTTTGGAGCATCAGCTGTTAGATACAAGAGTTTTTTAGGGGAAACCATACAGGGTGACGATCCTGACATAGGTCTTCTAACCTCTTTACTAACTTTTACCAGCTGGGTGTTGTGAGAATTTGTATGGAGACACCAATGCACATGGCAGTTCTCGATGCTGTCATTCTCCACCAGCAAGTTGGTTACATATTTTACATCTAACACATTTGCTCAAGGCCCAAGACACAATGCGGATCTACTAATTGCGGGATTGGCGATCTAGTGGAAGTCTGCCGAAAGTCGACATAAGTAGGTACCTACGACGTCAAACATCGGGTTTGGCACTTCTCTAATGGTGAAGGCGCAAGGCGAATTACCATATTACTTTCGGAAGGATGCTCGGGAGGTCTTTCCTCGGTGTCAAGGATTTGACACTTCTCTAATGGTGAAGGCGCAAGGCTGAACTACCATATTACCTCCTAGAAGGATGCTCTCAGGGAGGTCTTTTCTACAGGAGAAGTTTATACAACAGAGTATAAACAATAAGGAGAAATTTATACAACAGCGTATACACATACTCCGAGTTAGGTGTTTACATTTGTGGTAAATACCCGCACTCTTGGAACGTGATTGAAGAAAGAAGCAATAATCTGATTCTCGCAATGAGAGCACCTTTGTTGATCTCTCTCACGTGGTAGTCAAGAAGAGTTGGGCTCTTGTACTAACCGGTAGCTCGCTCCCTACATCTTCCTCCACCCACATGCCTCAGATCCGCTTTGGATTGGAAGACATTTCTCACATACAAGTCAATTAAGGACATGTATTATTGCCTAGGGGACGCAAGGTCTCTTACCTCAATTGTGACATATAGGTCAATTGAGAACATGTATTACAGCCTAAGACGCGCAAGGTCTCTTAGCCTTTTTGTGACATGTATCTGTCAGTCAAGGGTATGAAATTGACTTAGGAGACGCAAGGTCTCTTATTTTGTAGGGCATGGGTACAGTGAGCTTGACAGTAACATCTGAAGTCACACACCTTCTCAAGGAATTAGGTTACATACCTGATATGACACTTTACCTCATTCCAGCATTTAATGAGGACAGTCCGTGTCATGGTCTGTCACTATAACAGAAAGTGCCCTCTGTTAGAATCTTTTGACCATAGAGGAGTCCTTGCCTGGGTCCTACAACCTTTCCTGCAATATTGCTCTGGATGCTAATGATGCTTGTCACCGCTCTATCATGAGACACCAAGCCATGTTCAAGACTCAAGTCTTCACGCCCAGTGGTTGAAGTACTTGAACTGTTACCCATCAATTTTTGTGGAAAGCCACGAGTGGTGGTCTATGTTCCGGATATTTCCTGATGAGCACAGATGATAGAAGTTATTTTGTCACATCTCATAGTTGAAGAATCATGGAGCCCTATATCTCAATGCTGCAGAGGATTTTGATCCTGCAGGTGGGGAAGGAGCACATGACTGAAGTGCAGGAACATAAACCTCCAGCAGAATTTTTCACAAGATGGAAAAGAACACCAACCTGTTTTGAAGATCATTTGGATCACAAATGATTTCTCATGATGTTGATGATCATGATCCAGCTGAGAATCATGATTAAGAAATTGAACTCAGGGCAGTGCCACCCAGATCACACACGAGAGCGCCATAGTCCAGATTACCTTTTATATACGCTTGGATATAATTGCTCATAGGTGATGACCGACAACTAACCTTGATCCGACCGAGCTTCAGATTCTTGAAAAAGGTGTCAAGCAGACTTGACCACGACCAGTGCATGGGAGCAAGCAATCAAGTCAGGTCTTTTCTAAGGGGTGGCCCTTCAGCAGGTACTAAAGGGCAAGAACAGTCAGGGCAAGAACAGTTATACCGATCTGTTAGCTCAAAAATCTGAACTAACCTAGAAAGGGTCTCTTCAAATTGTTGTCTTGGATTTTGTATCCAAAGGACCAGAACTAGGAGTTCCTAACTCCACTGCAGCCAAGATACACTCTTGATGGTGCTAATTAGCCCTGGCTTGCTGATAAAAAACCAGCTATTACACCTTTGCCTAGTGAATCAGACTTTGCGAATATGTATTTCTCCTAGTTGGAAAGGGAGATGGAAGGATCAAAACAGCTAACATACCTCCTTGCAAGATAGGCAGCTAGAGAGCTAATTTGTGTTTTATGTATACACAACCACACGTATCAGTGGCGACCATCTTTATTGGTCAAGCAAAGCAACTGATTATAGCTTTGTTACGAAAGCTGAGTGTTAGATACTCACCTGCCATTCTGGAGACACAGGTGCAAATTGCAATAAGGGATTCTTATCCTGCCCAGCACCACAAGTCAAATTGATAAACAAGTGTTAGACTTATTTGCTTTCAACAAACAAGGTTCTACTCTCACATGAAGAATATGGAACTCAGCAAATACTAGCTAACAAGGCTCTTTTTGGAAAGAGCTGCAAGGGACATACAAGCAAGTGTAGTTTTTGGTAGACCTTCAAGTCTTTTCTGCTGTCTAATCATCCCAGAAATTGTTAGACTCCACAGAATCTTCCTGATGGACATAGGAGTCATGATCAGGTGGAGACCCACTAGACGTCCTCTTCTTCAGCCTCTTCAGAATCCTCAGACCCTGATATTAGAGCAGTGGGAGCTAGTATTAGCACGTAGCATAAGCTTGGACAGCAGGAACGAAGTAAAGACTTCAAGAAAATCAAAGGAGGACAGCTTACTGTAAGCGTTGTCAACATGACAAGGGAACTGCAGCCTGACAAATTTGCACCCTGACTTGGCGTATGACTATCTTGGTCTACTGTAGTATTTTCCCATTTGAAACCATAAGGATACAGCAGTGTGCCTCTCAGAGTTGACGTACTCAAACTCTGGCACCTCCGTCTTCCTCCTTACATAATCAGAGGGCTTAGGGCAGCTCTACTTCACATACATCCGTTTGGAAGAAATGCTCATCTCAGCCTCTTTAGCGGCTTCTCGATGTTTCTCCAATACCAGCTTAGTGGTGCCATATGGACGGCCGCGAGGGCGTTTTCCTTTACTCAGCTGCAGATGCTGAAGCTGGAGTAACAAGGGCAGTTGTCCTAGGAACACAGGTGAACCTACCTAGTAGGCTATAATCGCGACCCTGACACTCCCTTTTGGTCACCGGCACCTCCTCATCAAAAGAGGACATTATTAGGTTGCTTCAAAGTAGAATCCTGTGAAGGAATTAAGCTTTCACACAAGCGCACACTCAATAAGTGCCAAGAAGAGATGAGGCTAACCTCTCCTCCACAGGTTCTTATATTGCCTTTTATCTTGATGGAACCACAGACCATGGAGAGTAATCCGCACTATGAGGCCTGGGCTTGCTAATTAGATGCTAGGGAGCGTACTCATAGACGCGAGCTCTACCTACTGCAACATCAAGGTGGAGATGCGAAACGTCAACAAGAGAATGTGAATATGGCAACAAGTGGGAGTGATAAAATAGGGTGTTGACCATATACACACCTAGAGTAAAGGGTTTAGGGTTTAGCCTTATCCATGATTAAATGAAATGTATACATATATACATTTAGCGAATAGACATAATGTTTCGCTAGGGTTAGGACTATTAGTGAATAGCCATACCCGTTCGTAAAGTTAGTTTAAGTTGTCTTTTCACATAAGCAAGTTACTCTCTTTTTCTTGATTATCTAAGATGTAATCTATACAAATGGTATAATTGATTTACATTAGCCCTATATTTTGTTAAAGACTCCCTGGAGGTTCTCGCTGTCTGGTGTCAAACTCATAGCAACCGGCCCAAGGAAGAACTTGCTGGTGTGTAGGCGGACCCCATGCAATTTGCCCTAAGGACGAGCCGAGGCCAGTAAGCCCGAACTGAGGTTAGAATAGGAGGAGGATGAGGAGATGAGTAGAGGATTAGAGTGTAGGACATAGTGGAAGGCCACAGTGAGCACGAGGGGCGAATCCCAAATCACTGCAAGAGGCGCTCACAGTGGAGAAGATTGGTCTTAGTAGGGACGAAGTGACGGTGTGTGGATCAGAGTGCCGCCGCAATAGACTTCTTGGTGCTAAGGCAGGACCCAGAATGTGTGTGTGTTGTTGTAGGTGAAATTGGTGATTTTCGGAGGCCGGTGCAAGTGGTGCAGTGCATAAGGAGGAGGATAGAGGACGCCTTGCTTATTTAGAATGCTGAGGTAGTGTGTCTCGGCAGGGTAGCGATTGTTTCCTCAAGACCCAATCTTTCACACAAGTCTCATGGGGCCGAAAACCCAGCGTCTTGAAAACGACAATGGGACAAGTGTGGCCGCTTAGAGGGGAAGCCTGAATCCCGGGTTTTCCCTCCCACAGTCGTTGTCAAAGACGGGAGGAAGCGTTGCTAGATAAGATCTCGCCTTTGTTGATGCATTGCTTGATTGAAATTTGTGGTCGCTTTGGGCAGTTGCTTGCGGTGAGTCAAGATCCCACAATGGGTGTGAAGGAAGGCGATCGTGGGAATCCCCAGACGTGGGAGCGAAGGAGGCCGGTGGAGGTAAATGTGGTTGAACTTGTTGATTTGGGGGCACCAGAAATTGAGATTGAGATTGCAGGTTGCTTGGTACCTAATGTGCCATTGGATTGGGGTTCTGGAGTCAACTTGATGACGGAGGAAACAGCACATCACCTTGGTTTCACCGAGTTTAACCCGATCCGAGTATTCTTGAGGATGGCCGACCAAACGAGGAAACCCTTGGGGGTTGTTGAGAAATGTGCCAACTGTGATTGGTGGTCTCACATTCCATCTTACCTACATTGTTATGAGGCCAGTGTCAGATCTAGGCTACAAGGTTTTGATAGGCAGGCCTTGGTTGTATGAAAACGTGTCTTTGATTTTAGGTCGTTTGACGCGTTTAAGTCATGTAGGGTAGGGCCTGCTGAAGTTGCTTTTGTGTCATGGAGCAAGGCGCCCTACAAAGGGAGCAGGTCAGATGGGTACACCTGTAGAATGCAGGGAGTAAGCTCTGTCGGAGGAAACCGGGCAAGGCTTCTAAGCCACACTTATCCCAGCCGTAAACCCCGTCGTTGGGTTTCGTCCTATGAGACTGTGTGAAAGTTCGAGGTCTTGTGATAGCGATCGCTACTGCAGTGACACAACTTCTCGGCCTTCCTAAACAAGGCACCCTCTACTCACCCTCTTCAGGTGCACCACTTGCTTGCTCGAAAAACTACCAATTCTCAACCTACAGCGACACACATTATGGTCACCTTGGCGGAGCCTATCACAGGCGCCCAGGACCCCACGATCCACACGCAATTTTGTCCCTACTTCTAAGACCAATCTTCTCCACTCGGGGCGCCTTTTTGTGCAGTTGGGATTCGTCCCTTAGGCTCTGGCCTTCCACTAACACCTACATTTCTAATCCTCTACTCATCTCCTCATCCTCTTCCTCCTATTCTAACCTCGATTCGGGCTTCTTGGCCCGACTCGCCCTTACGGCACTGCACAGGGTCGGCCTCCACCGACAAGTTCTTCCTTGGGCGGTTGCTATGGGTTTGACACCACGGCGAGCACCTCCAGTCTTTCACATGGATCAACCTCAAGCCAGAGTTCACAGGCATTGCCACACACCCAAAGCAAAGCAATTTCACACAACCATTCACAAGGGAGCAACTCGTTTAGGCGCTTGCGGAGCAAGCCCTCCACCAAGCACTCAGGCACGCGACTTCCTCTCTACGGACTGCGTTGGCTCACGGTCACGAAATTCCTTTACAAGAAGGACTCGGGGGTATGGGCGCAAGACATGATACTTTACTTTGTGAAATCCTCCTCCTCTTATAGGAGGCCTTCCACATACAACCTCCCTTGGGTGACCCCTCTGCAGGTCACCTTTCCAATATTCTATTATTTCCTACACTTGACATTTAAGACGCATCTAAGTCTCTTACGATTGGTAAATTCTATTCTAGCAACTTCACCTAAGATCATCCTTAAAGGATGTCAGCCTATCTCACCTATCCTTCCTATTCTCTCCAAGTTCATTTATGGCCTTTGACCATACCTAGTCCTCATCCTGCTGGGGTGGTGACGCGTCTCCTCTGGATTGGCTCTCTCGCCCTCTTTTTGCTCCTGTCCCCTCCCCAAATTCAGTCTTCTTCCTAGCTTGTGGGCAAGTACATTGCCCCTTCCTCCTACTGGTGGCGCCTTGGTTCTCATCCTCCGGCAATCGCGCCCCCTCACTCGTGTCTCGCTCTTGACCTCCCCGCTTTGGTCGCGCTCGGTCCATCACCCTACGCGGTAGTCAGCGGACTACGGTAGTCGACTACCACCATGGTAGTCTGGTCCCTATCTCCTTCTTCTTCTTCATCGGTGACGGCTTCTGGGGTTGAGATCTTCTTGGCTCCTTTCCTGTTGTTTGGTTTGTCCATACCTATCTTGGAGCATGTCTTCAAAGGTTCCTCCCCCATGGCTGACCGATGTTGTCACCTCGCTAATGCCTCCGGGCCTTCTTTGCGTTGGTCTCCTCTCCTGGCCCGGGCTCTTCCCTTACTCGTGGGGTGAGGGAACTCCTTACCCCTCCCCCTTCCTCGGCGGATCTAACTCCGCTCTTGCTCTCCTCCGGTGGGGCTGTTTCCCCCACCACCTCACTGTCCTCCAGGTATGCGGACCCCGGCTCCTTCATCCAGCCGAGGCCTCGGCCCGACTCCCAGGCTCCCGCTGCCCTACCCGGTGATACCTGCGGCGTGGTGTGGTTGTCCAGATGTCGCGGACTACCGTGGTAGGGTGATCACCTACCATGTAGTGTGACCCCCTGACGAGTTGTCCCCTCCTTACTCTCGCGCCCTCCCTCTCTTGGCCTGCCTCTCCTCCATCTTGACTCCCAGTTCTTGAGTCCATGTCACTTGTGGCCTCATCAAAATCACAGGCCTCACGGTGCACTGTTGCTCCTTCTGTCATCATCTGAGGACCCAATGTCCTCCTCTTGGCCAATAATACCTCGTTGTTGGCCTTCAATATCTATTGTTGTGAAGATGGGCCCAAACTATGATATTGCATTTGGAGATCATCCAACTCATTGGGCATTCTCCATCTTCACCCCTACCCTTGTAGGCATCGCCTTGAGGTCCTCACCAGAATTCTCCACCTTCTTGTGGTGCTCCTCCTCTGGGACCTCCTCGCTCGAGGTCCATAAGGCCATTTACGACGCATAGCGACATGGCGGATGCCATCCTATCAAATCACCAAAACAAAAAGTCTTTTAACTACTTGCTATCAACTCATAACCTTGGGCCACATCGTCATCACCACCTCTCACTGCGTTTACAAATGGCAAAATTCTTGACTTGGGATGGTTGTCCTCTGCACACCACCGGTGAAGCATCACAAGGTGCTCGCAAAAATGCTTGGGATCATCGTCATTGAATCGAGACATCAACAATCCGCCTCAATGACGGATTGTTGGACTTTAGCCTACACACCGCCGATCTTAATTCTGGCCCGAATTCCGGCCGTGATCACACCGCACATGTCGGAGATCTTCGCCGAGCCGTAATTGCGGCCGTATTACGCTTGTATGGTCCACATAACCACGACACCATCCTATTTCCATACCCATGCCACTCATCATGCCACCACACACACATAGCACACGCATCACACTCGATTCTTATCTACCTCTTTCTACCATCTGCGCAGCTGTCGCGCCACGCGCATAGCGGACATGGCGGCATGCCATCCTATCAAAATCCACAAAACAAAAAGTCTTTAACTTGCTATCAACTCATAACCTTGGGCCACATGCGTCATCACCACCTCCGTCTCACTGCGTTTACAAATGGCACAAGTTGGGCTTTCTCTATGGCGGGCGTTGTTGTAAAGCACCACTTTGGCACTCTCAAATGCCGTAGAATCGTCGGTAAAACCTTGAACATGCCATCCCTTAGTTGTGGTTCCGGCGGTTTATCGTGATCCATTCTCCTGTGGCTAATCGCACGCGTCGCTCTTCCGGATCGAAATACTCATCAACTTGTGCTTTGCCCAAGTGCCGTTCTTTCGCTCGATGCCGCGCCATGAGTTCTTCTTCTTCATCGCTATCTAGTTCTCTTCCCTAGGCGGTTGCCACCCATTCAAACCATTTACATAATCGTTTTTCACTGCCCTCGGATAATCACCCACATTGTCGTTCGGAATACCAAGATTCCGGTGGCTTCATCCCATTCCAACACTCCGTGCGTAAGCAACAACACCTGTAAGCTCTGGTACGGGTGGCGAACGTCGCCTTTTCTCTGCAAGTGACTTAGCCAAACTTTCGGACTTCGTAGGTCACCTGGTTTTTCCTTGTGCAGCATTAAGAACCCTTGAGGTGGGCTGATCAAACACGATGCATGAGCGGTGATGTTCCGGTTCGAAAGGCCCTTCACGATCGTCCACACGAAGCTTTGCCTGTTCATGCCCCTTCCTGCCAGCTCAAAAAGATCTCTATGATCATAAGGAAAACTCTCTATGTTGCAGCCCTCATGGTGTGATTCCATATACAGCAAAAATGCTTGCAACTCCAGAAATGTATCGGGTCGTTCGGGTTTACCAGGCTGATACTTCCTTACCAACGGTGTTTTCCACTTGTCTTCCCATGGCCTGTCTGGAAATTGCGGAACACTTGTGCTCATTCTCCGCATGATTTGCAAGTGTGGTCTTCCATATCCATGTCAACCACATGTTGTCCCCAGAACCCCTCTCTGATGCTCTCAGAACTTGGAAAACGGGTGTTGTTAGTGTTGGTCAAACAACCATATGAACTGGTTGATTCCTGGAAGGCTACTTATGTTTGCAACTGGCCTTGCAAAGCGAGTGTCTTGCTTGTTAGTCAACACGCTCGATTACCGGAATGTCACTTGGTCTTACACGTATCGCCATCACTTGCCGTCTACATAACAAACATGCCATGCACCCTCGCTCGTGCTCACATCCGGATACTTGCCATGCCACACCTTGGCTTCTTCACCCCAATTCTTGGTGATCACCTTTTTCACTTGAGCTCTTATCCCTATCTACAGCAACTACATGCCTTGTCCTCGATTACTCGGTGGTCGGCCACGATGTTCCATCGCCTTTCCTTCACCGCAACAACTCGTTGTTCCGATCGCCGCCTTCCCTTGCTTCTCGCACCCACCGGCGGTCGCACAATTAGCTTTCTCTCCACATGCACCGATGCCGTTCACCTTCTCGCTTCTGCAGATCGATGCACTCACACCATGTTTCTCAGATTGTCGCCTTCTCCAATGGATCGCTGAATCCTCCGGTCTATTGTAGAATCCTCCTTCGTGCCCGCCAATCCTCCGTCCACACCTTTACTTCCCGCCAACCCCCCACGTCTCACACAACCCGCGCATATCGATAAGGCAAGTAACGGGTTTCTGGACCTTCCCTTTAGTGACTCTCTTCCCGCACGCCCACACCGTGAGTGCTTTTGGCCCCTGACTCTTTCCGCCTAACTTTTCCGTCGTGCATTTGTGACAAAACCATTCTCCTTCCGGGATCGCTTTCAACGGCGGTCGAAGACAAAAGACATGATGTCCTTGGTTGCACTGGTCACACAACAGCATCAGTTCTGGGTCAGTGATTTGACCACAGTGTTCGCACGGCAGATCAACAGGTGGCTTCCATGCTTGTGGTTGTATGCGCGTATCAAGATTCGGCAAGTGGCAAGGGGCCAGATGTCGCATGTGCTCCTTGCATCGGCGCCCATCTTGCCCTTCCAACTCGATGACCCCTTGCTCACCAACGTTCACCACTCTCAAAATCAACCGTCCCGTGTTTACGTCCAAAGTGCGGAAGGGCGGTGTTGAAGATACGAAATCACCCACCGAACTTTTCCGGCCTTTGGCTTCCATGACCTCCTCGTGTGAATGCATACCACCTTGATCTCGTCATGCGATGGCGGATTGTCCATCGCCATGGGTATCACTCGTTGTAACAACTTGGCCCGGTTTCGTAACTCGAGCAACACTCATCCACATCTTGTGTCCATCCACGGTTTGGAATATGTTCGCCACTATGTTGGGCAGCACAAGATTCACCAAACATGATAAGTGGCGTTGCCGGGCTGCACAGCCTGCGATCCGTAGCCCGGGCAAGCGTGGTAGCAACTCATCCCAACAATTAGGCTCGATTTCCGTGCGGTGAAGTGAATCCTTGAAAGTTTGCACCCTTTCGCTAAACCATCGCACGAGGATGATCCGTGGCGTGCGTGATCTATCAAACTCCGATCCAACAACGCTTGGAACTCTCCTCAATTCGTTTCCTTGATCAGCCTCGCACGGCTTCCATATCTGCTCAAACGCGCCGAAAGCTCGTCTTTGTGAATTGGGAAGTTCTGGAAGGAATGCCAATTCCACCCACTTGGAGAAGTGTTCTATCATGAGCATACAATGCTTGTTGCCTTGCTTGGTCAATGGTAGCTCGGCATGAGGTCACGGACCATCGAAAGAAACACCCGAATAGGCGGCGAATGCAACACCACATCTGTTGAACCTTGCTTTAACTGCATCACAAGCAGCACATCTCGCCACCACTCGCTCGACGTCGGAATACATTCCAGACCAAAAATATGCACTCTTCAGCATGTGATGCGTCCTTTTCACACCGAAGTGCCCAAGTGTCTTGTGCACTTTACTCACTATCTGTTCCCGTTCCTCTATGGGAGGGACCATTTTACACACTCCACGATCTGTCACTAATAACTTGCCATCCCTCCATGTGTACCTCATGACTTTCCGTCGTAGCTTTTGAATGGCTGCGGCATCTAGTCCAACTACCTGTCCTTCCTTCAATAGCTGAATAGCATGCCCATACTTCCATATGTCTCGTCCTCCCTCATTGAGTTGTTTTCTTCCTTCGACTTGTGGCCATGAGAGCCATATACTTGGCATGTAACGAGCATGATCAAAATCACCCGCGCGCTCCCATCTTTGTCATCAAAATCGGGTTCTAAGTCCATCCGCATTGTGATGTACTTTGCGCCACTATGTGCATATCATATTCGGCGGCAACGCCCACCTTGCGAGCTTGCCACTCAACTTCATGTTCGTCATTAACCGATTACAGCGGCTGGTGATCGATTCGAGTTGGAAGCTCCCGAACAAATAAATTTAAATGTAGAACGCCCACCGCCAAACATTCACCCTCATACGACGAATAATTGGCTTCCAGCGAATTGTTCGACTACTGCATCGCAATCACTCTTTCTTTTCCTTCCCGATCCACATGCAAATCTCCGATTCAGTTGCACTCGGTCGGTATCTGAGTGAGCGGTTTTTCAAAATCGGGCCGTTTGAGCATGGGCCTTCGACGATTGATCCTTTAACTCCACCGCCAAGCATGTTCATGTTTTTGCTCCCATCTGTGCCCCCATCGGATCATACAATACCTTGCAAGTCTGCTCATGTTCACGATGAATCGGCGATAATAGTTGACAAGTCCCAAGAATGCTCTCAACGCGGCTCGTCCCTTGGTCTTGGCATAAGATTGACCTGCACCGCCCGCGTGCGGCGGCCGCCTCGCACAATCTTGTGGCCCAAATATTCTATCTCCTTGTAAGCAAACTTACACTTCTTTGGATGTGCCTTGACCCAGGCGGGCGATCTGCAGCAACGTTTTGAGGTCTGAATGTGTTCCTCAGGTTGCTAAACACCAATGTCATCAATGTAACACCTCACGAATGGTAATCCTTGCAACTCCAAGTCGCCACCCTCACAGTAGATGGGCGTTTTCAAAAAGGCATCGTCTCCCATTCCCACAACTGTTCTTTTGCCCCCCCGTTTTACACTTGTCTTCTTCTTGATGACAATTTGATTGAATCGAGGAATCAACGTCGTCTACTTGGCTTCGCCAATCGTCAAAGATTTCATCTGGGTAGGCATGGGATATCGCTCCATAGGCGTTACCTCATTCGGAGCGATAATCTCCACACATCCGCTTTGTCCTTCCATTCGCCGTTTCGTCTTTCTTTAGCGGAAGGACCGTAGCCATCTTGTGAACTTGATTTCAATTAATCCCTGCGGCAAGTTCCCTACACGTTTATCCACAATGTCCCACTCTGGGCTCAACTTGTGCCGTCTTAAAACCGGCTCATTGGTAGTAGTGATGATTTTGAACTTGATGCGCTCATAACGTCCAGCTCTTGCCGGTGAGCGAAGGTACCCGATTCTTCTCCGGCATCTCCGGATCCTGCATTGATCCTCGATATTCAAGTCCTCACATATTTGCCATACATGAGTTGAATGCCCACTCGTGCTTTCCACTGCGGCGATACTTCTTGCACTATTCGCATTTGGGTACGTGGTGTAAACTCTTCCCGTCACCCATCATCTGTACGACCTTCTTCTCTCGACTTGCATTGGTGGCTATTCCACACTCACCAACCATTGCACACAGTCGTCAAATGCTTGTCCCAGCGGTTTGCATAGCTTGACACACCTCGCGTATAGGTGCTGCCATCGTCAAAACCCATCGCTCGTTCCCGCTCTACAATCGTGGGTTCCCCATCTCCTCACCATTCATGTTCAATACCATGCACCACCTCGGCGAAAGGCATATGGTGCGTCTTGACGATGTGGCCAAGCTCTCTGGGCTCTCCACAATATTGACAGGATAGTGTGGCAACCTATCCATCCTGCTCACACTGCGATCGCTTTGCCCTCCTCAAGGATCCCATCCAGTTCCGCTTAGTTGGTGTGGTTAAACGATCTTTGAGTGTTTCCACACTTGCAATGTTCGTCGTGCGGAGGCGATGAGCATCGACCACTGTTTGCGCGTCAATGATGAACTCCTCGCCCAGCCAGCTCCTGACCTTTTCATAATTTTCTCTCACATGACCCCGTTTGTCAAAGCTCGCAAACATTCTCCAAGTACCAACATGCCGGATTGCATCGCTGCACTTCTCTCGAATCCGTATCACTTCCCCGCTGCACTCCGTTGCCTTGACCACGTCCGGCCTTGGAAAAGGTCTTGCACTCCCATCCCGCAATCGCATGTCAACCGGGCATCTCATTGCACAGAGGGCTTTTCCCACCAGCATCACATCGTGGCGGTTTGTCCGCACCCTCTTGGCTTCCACACTCGGCAAGCTCGGATGCATTTTTGTAGATAATCCACGGATTTGGCCCTTTGAGTCTTCTCATCAATTTCTACACGTATACTTCCAGAATCCCACATCGCACACACTCCACCACTACTAATCCAACACAACTCCATGAGATGGATGCCTGTTCATTCGCCACCGAATCACTTGGTTATCGATTTGTAACCCCAGTTTCCTATGATTTTCATTGTGGCGAGCTTCTTCCGGACAATTGCGGTGATTCGCCATATTTGCATCCGGCTGTCGAATCGCTCTCTTTCCAAAGCCTCTTCCTCCGGGTGGGGAGTACGACTCACGCGCATCATTCGATGTCGTGCTTTCTTCGACACCTCGTGTCGTGCAGTCTTGTCTCTTCCCACACCTCCCTCGGTGAACACTCTCGGTGTGCACGTGGCCAGATACTTCTTGATCTTTCACCATGCCTCCTCATGTCCGGAGGAATTCGCGACATGTGAAATCTCCATCCCGCCACTTTGGCCTATAAAATGCCACGCAGTGCGTGGATCCACCCCATTCTTTGGCCCGTCGTAGCATCACACAATAACACATCATAGTTTCGTGCATCGAAACCAAACAATGTACTTCCACCACACGCATCTGTTCCTTATACTCTATCCGAATCGGATCGCGAGTCATCCCCATCACTGTTCTTTGGTGCCTGCGGATGTGGTGATCCATACCTCCGGCTTGTCTCCATACGATTCGTGCTTCTTGCACCGTGCCCCAAGCAACACGGATCGGCACCGGTGTCTACTAACACACACTCCGGTGCAAAGCCATTGGCGGTGACTTCTGTTCGCGATTCTTCACTAACGCTATTCCACCTTTCCCCTAGCGGCTTTAGGTGATCACCACGTGGTGACAAGCCGGACACCATGTTCAACTCGGTGGCTTCCTTCTTAATCCATGCCCGCATTGCTTGAGCGGTTGTGTCCAATCCCGTCCCAAACTTACCGGTACATCCATGGCTTTTTGAATCTGTAGGAACAACCTCATCACGATGTGTGGCGTCGTCCTCGTCTGGATCTGCACGAATGACTTGGGCATTCTCAAGCGATTCTATCCCCATCGGTTCACTTTTACACCCTTGCGAAATCAATGCTTCCCACTTTGGTGCCTTGACCTTTCCGTCATCAACGCAAACACATCTTCGTCAGTCATAGGTTTCGCCGGCATGAGTCCTTGTTTATGCTCACGCTCATAGCCACGCTCTTGCAGCCCTCTGTCCGAGTGTAGCTCGGATTCTGCTTGTCCATTGCTCGGTCTCCTAGGCCCTTGGGTTTGAGTTCGGGATGGGCTTGCCGACAAGCGGCTTCCGTATGTCCGGTTTTACCACATGCCCACGCCTCTTCTCCTTTGACCCACCAACACGATGCTCACATTCATACGCCTTGTATGCGGCCTTGCACCGCAAACACTTTATGGATGTCTTGAAGCTTACGCTATGAGCCACTTGATCCTTTGATGGCGGCTCTGCGTTGGCGTTCACACATGCTCGCGATAATGTGACTTCCAGTGCCGAATGTTCAAGTCTTTGGTGTGACCTCACGATCACATTGTGCTCCTCCCGATGGCATTGGTGTGACATCTCCTTCATAACTCTTTCGGCCATCTCGTGCTCCAACTCATAATCGCCCATGTAGCATATGCGAGAAAGTTGGCGATCACCCTCCTCTGTCTTCTGGCGTGCGGCAATGTATATGTTGCCTCCTCATGGTCTTCACCTTGGTGTCTTTCACCAGCCTCAACCGTAGATGTCGATCTTAGAGGCTCATTGCTTGATCACAAACTTTGACAACTCTTGGATTTTCTCAATGGAAGATCTGGGAACATCTCACCAAACTTGGCGAACATCTCCACCAAATAAGTGATGACCTCGGATTGCGATGAACCCGATGATCCCGGTTCTTCATCATCGACCTTGGAGCCTTTCCTTGCCCGCTTCATTCGGCGACATGTGTGCATCTGCGTATCTTTTCTTTGCGATCACGATAGCGGGTTAAAGCTTCACCGGCTAGAAAGCGTGCTCATCTTTAAAGTGCCATCTCGGTGTGAACTCGGACTTGTATTTGAGCACCATCTCATCAATCGCCCATCCGAACTTCTCTTCAAAGTCAGCAAGAGACATACTACCGTGTCTACAGTGAACACATCATTTCTTTGGTGGTTCATAATCCATCCACCACGATTTTCTTCAAAGTCAATGGATCGATAGTGTGACTCACTCAAAGCGACCACTTGTCCTACGGACCGAAGGAAGGCATGCCCCGGGATTGTAAGCTTGGTTGTCGGTGTGCTTCGTTCGTCCACCGTGGCCTAACACCATCACTATCAATCCCTCCCCTGCGAGACTATGTAAGGCATTAGTCAAAGTTGGTGTCGATTCCTTCCAGCGTCGATCCGCCAACCATGCCGGCTTGTCAATCACCTCACTCCGAGGCGTTGCCAATCGCCGCTTCCGGCTCCACGGATCGGCCCACTCACGAATGGATCACACAGCAGCTGAATAATCCAAGGTGTTTTCTCGGATCTACCATGGACTTATCTGTGTTCACCGGCTTGGGGTCACCGATTGACTTCCTCTTCTCCGTCTTCCGCTCGAATCTCGGGCCCTCTCTCGGACCCTTAGTCGCGTTGCTACCTTGTGTGGCTTCACCGCATCGGATTGTTGATGTGCAAAATTCTTGACTTGGGATGGTTGTCCTCACACACACACCATGAAGCATCACAAGGTGCTCAAAATGCTTGGGATCGTCATTCTATTGAATCGGACATCAACAATCCGTCTCAATGACGGATTGCCGGCTTAGCCTACACCGCCGATCTTAATTCTGGCCCGAATTCGCCGTGATCACACCCGCACATGTCGGAGATCTTGCCCGAGCCGTAATTGCGCTTGACCGTGCGCTTGTATGGTCCACATAACCACGACACCATCCTATTTCCATACCCATGCCACTCATCATGCCACCACACACATAGCACATACCGCACACCATCGCCACACCTCGTGATTCTTATCTACTCCTGCTTTGCGTTACTAATCGCGAAGCGTCCACCGGTGTTATGCAAGCCCTTCCCTTCCGCTTGCCAAACACCCTTCTCGCGCTCCAACTCCCTGCGAGTTGCTTCCGGTCTTGTCTCCGGCTCAAGCGCTTCTCCTCCCAAAGTGTCTGGGGTCGCCCAGCAATTCTTCTTCCATGTCCGGATTTGATGGCTTGAGTAGCCATCACTTGCTCTGCCTCCACTTGCCGAGTCAGCTCTCTCTTCCTAGAGCCTCGCCTTGCTCTTCCTTCCTTTCTCTAGGTGGGCAAAGTGCTCCTCCGCCTTTTGCCTCCATGAGTCTCTTTGGGTGGTTGCCGGCTCTCTCTTTGAGCCAACCTTCCCTCCAAGACCTCCGCGCGCCGCTGATCCACAAGGTCGCGTTGGAGTTTCTCCACAGCCTTCTCCAACTTGGCTGCCTTCTCATCGGACTCCATGGCCTCCAATTGCCATTTGGTCCCTGCTCTCCTCTCCGTCATCTTTTGGGCCTTATTCGCCCAGACTTCCTCTTGGCACGCCCATAAGGAGGCTGCTAGTTCCCTAGCCCCCTTCAAATCCACATGGCTGAGTGCTTCACAAGCACTCAGCAAGTCTCCTAGGGGCCCAAATCCGCCCCGGCTGCCTCTTGCTGGAAATCTCCAGCTCCCTCGCTGTGGCATCAGGTGGTGGTCCCCTCACCGCCCGCCCATCCGCTCTTCCCTAGCGGGTGAAGGCCTGGCGCCCGCCCAGGGCCTCTCCTTCCCTTCCCTACAGGCCGCTGCACCGCGAGGCAACTGGGGTGCACCCATCATGCGGGTCTCGCACCTACGTGGTGGTAGCCCACCACCTGTAGTCCGCCACCCACCAGGCCGGTGCCTCTTCCCTAGGCACCCACGAAATGGTGGGGACTCCTCCCACCCTTGGGGCTGTCACCCCTACCGTGGTAGTCCTCCTCTCATAGACTACCACTTGGCCCTCCTTGGCCGGATCTTGCTCTTCTCCTCCTCCTTGCTCTTGTGGGGGAAAGGCCTCCCACTCCGGCAACCTTGTTGCCTCCACTTCCTCCGCCCTCGGTCCTGGTGTGCTTGTGGAGGTCGGCCCTCCCATGGTCTTCCTCAAAGCGAAAGGCAAGGGCCTCTCCAAACTTGGCTGGAGGTGGATTATTTCCGAAGGATGCCAAGCATCCTCCAACTCCTTGCGGTGAGGAGCCCCTCGGTTTCCCACAAGTGCACCAAGTAGGTGCTAAGATAACAGGGCCTTGGCCCTTCCTCATCCACCGAATTTGGCCTAAGGAGCTTCTCCCTGTGATGTATGTAGGCCTCATACATAATCGTCCCCCAATCCGGCTTAGCTCCTCGCGAAATCTTCCACAAGAACTGGAGGAAGTTGGTGCTGAAATAAGACGTCCGTTGGTAATTCACCAACCCCAACACAATCTTATAAAGAGCCTCCACTTGACTCCTTGATGCCATCCTCTTCCTCCATTCTTGGCGTGGGCCTTCACTCCTCCGTCCATCATATCCAGGACCTCCTGCGGAATTTCTGTGAGGGAAATCCTCTTCCCTCCATTCGTCCTCTCGAGGAGAGCAATTCCTGAGCTCTCCTCCTCCGGTCTCCCATACACTGTCGAATGCTCCGGACCGTCCAGCAGCGGGGATCAGTCCGGGCATTCCTCTCCGGTAATGCGGCAAGAGCTGCCTCCGATTGATGGAGATTGATGTAGCACTCCTCGATCAATTCCAAATTGGTGTAGGCCCATTGGCGGCCATACACCCATCCTAATTGGATGTTTTCCTCCTCCGCCCATTGCCTAAAATCTACCAAACTGGATTGAGCTGCCCGCAGCACGTAATTGGGGCATCTGACCTCACCCCTCGGCGGTGGCACCTCACGCCTTTCTTTCCTTTCCCTCCTCGGAGGAGCCCTTGGCGCGGTTCCTTCCTTGCCTTTCCCTGCTCGAGGCATGGCGCCTTTCCCTTCTCCAAGTGCTTCAAAGGAAGGGAATTACTCTCCAATTTGAGAGCTTCAAAATTCCACACCTAAACGCACCCCTTCCTTATTGTGGCAACAACACTCACCCTACAACACACGTTAGCCCTGGCTTGAGTTCTCCAGCTGCTGCCAACCTCCTCTTTGTGGTTCTTCCTCCAGGACAGGGTGTCGTCAGCGAGGTGTCGCGATGTTCCTCCTGGCGTCCTTCCTTCCACAATCGCGAGGTCACATGCGCCCCGACTTGGCGCCTCCCCGCCGCTTAGCACTCAGAACGCGCCTCGCCACCTCACGGTGTCAGAGAAGCTCCTCGTGTTCTAGAGCTTGGTGCCTGCCTCCTTTCTTCTTCCTTGCGCCTAGCTAGGGTTTCCTCTCTGCTCCATTTCATGCCCTCCCCTTGTTCGCAAGTCGGCGCGGTATGATGGTAGCCTCCCTTTCCTTCTTCTTCTCCTTCCTCTTACGCCCGCCTTCAAATTCATTGCAAGTGAAACACAATTCGGAGAGAAAGTTGGTGTTGCCCAAATGCACTTTGCCTTCCTTGGATGACTGCCACCTGGAGGCTTCACAGCCCTAGATTTGGTTCATCATTCTAAATTACCTAATCCTATCTAAACTGCCTACTTTCCTATCACTTGCCCGCTATCCCTAATTGATCGCTTGCTAATTACTCTATATATTTATTCCCCTATTGGTGGGCATATATAGTGGATATTCCCCCCTATTCTAATTCCCTTTACGGCGAGATCTCGTCATGACCTACCATGATGCGACCTACCGTGGTAATGCGCTCTTCACTCGACCCTCCGTGGTATGGCGACCTACGGCCAGTACAATGCCACCTACCGCCCTTCGGGCTGCCTTCCTGTCTCATCTAGGGGTCATTTTGACCCGTTTCTTTTCCCCGGGATATCCTCCTTGCTTTCCCACCACTACCCTACAACTCCAGCTTCAAAGAATTTAGAAGATTCTCGACATGATCCCCTTCAATCGATTTTAGCCAAAAAAAATCAAAAATCGTCCTTCCTCCAGCTCTTTTGGCCAAGCGTTGCCCAAACTTTTTACATTCCACATAACTTGTAGGGTATTAGCATTAAAGCCCAATGTACTTAGACTAATACACTTAGTCTAAGTTAGGTGTCGATTAAGTATCATTAGTTTAGTGAAGCTAATCACTAGGAAGCTTCTTGTGCTCCTTCTAGGAGCTTCTTGTGGAGCTTCCTAGGAGCCCTATTGGAGGGTATAAATACCCTCAAGCCTCATCTCAAGGTGAGAGGCTACACTTGCCTCCTCCTCTCCTCTCCTCTTTCCCACCATCATGTGTTGCCACACGATCCTTTTGGTATGCCAGAGCCTTGGTTTGGTTGTGTTGTGATGCTAAATTTTCTAGTGCGGTGGCGGCTCGTGGTGCAGTGATCCGGATCGCGGCGAGGCTGCCGCCGAAACGCGGCGACGCGGGAGGCCGTGGCGAGGCAAGGCTTCGGCGAGGCCGGCGCGGCCAGAGCCTTGCGAGGCAGCCGTCGGACACGAGCGGGGCGTGGAAGCGCCCGGCAGGCGGCAGCGAAGGCGGCACGGGCAGCTACGCCCGGCGCGGCAGCGGCAGCCGTCGTGGCGGCGGCCCCGTGAGGCGCGCGCCGCCGCGGCCTTGAGGCGCCGAGCCGCAGGCCGCCGCGCGGCAGCGCGCCCGAGCCCGCGCCGAGCCTNATTGTAACACATTTCCCAACTCCGAATGGGTTCCTCCGCTATGACATCCCAAGATTGGTGGCTTGCTTTCGCGCTTGTTGCATTGCTAGCTTCACACTACAAGCTCCAATGATACCGTGTTTGCCGACCGATGTAAACGATCTAGTCTCGAAACCCCTGCTAAAATGTGCCCAAGTGAATTTTTGTTTTTTTCAAAGTGGTGTGAAAATAAGTCGATTGATAGAGTTGGGGATATTCATAGTAAAAATGTCCTTGGCCTATGGAGTTCTTTTTGTTTTATTGCCTAGGTTAGAAAATAAATGGTCCGGAATTTGGTGTTCCTTGGCCCATGGACTCGGAATGTTCCCAAAAAAGTCTATATATGTGAGATAGGGGGTTGGAATAATTAGAGTCTATAAGTTGGGGTCGACCGACGGTAGCCGAATGAGTGTGAGGTTGTGGATTGGGATGTGGAAGCGAGGTCTAACAGAGTAGGGGAACCCGGGAAACTTAACCCTAGGAAATGATGTAATCCTGCTCAAACAACGGAGCGCAACGCGGGCCGGACGGGAGAGCGCGGAGCGCGACGACGGGCGCGACGTCGAGGAGCCGTGGTCCGGGGCACCGTGATCGCAGGAGGCGCGAGGCGCAACGACGGGAAGGAGCTCAACCCCCGCATCGCGAGGCGCGACGCAGAGGAGGAAGGCGCGCGCATGCGGCCTTGCCGAGGAGGTAGGAACTCGAGACCGACCTCCGTGAAATTCGCAGGTGGCGTTGTGGCGCGAGACCGTGAAGACCGTGAGAGGATGGCCAAGGTCACCACCGAAATTTTGCCCAATGGCCGAACATGGATCATTGGAAAGTTCGAGCTGGGAGTCGAAGGAGTCAAGCCGGGTTTCATGGGCGCCAGCACCCCTGCAACCTTCAACGAAGAAAGCCTTTTGTGAGAGGTTCAGGGGGATAGATGTAGAAGGCTACGTGTTGTCAAAGTTGGGGTCTTTGAGGGGAAGAAGGAAGGAGACCTTGCAGGCTTATGTTGAGAGGTTTCATAGCTTGCGTGACCGTAGTGGCCCTCACTCTGACTTACAGGCCATTCGGTGGTTTGCTAAAGGTTTAGGTCCCGAGATGGGCCGACATGTGAGGCTGCAAGCGGAGAAGGACGTAGACAAGGCCATCAAGGCGGCACTCAACTACAAAGAATCCAACTCCTTGGACAGGAAGAAGCACAAGAAGGAAAAGAGCAAGAAGAAGAAGAAGTCCAAGCGAGGGAAGAAGAAAAAGGGATCTTCGTCGTCGGAGGAAGATTCTTCAGAGGAGGGTGACTCCTCTCAAGATTCAGACTCGGAGGACTCTTCCTCGGAGGATGGCAGCATGGAGGAAGAATCCTCGGAGGCAGTCGGCCAAGAGGCAGAAGAAGAAGAAGGTTGACATCGCTAAGAAGAAACCGAGGCTCGAGGATCAAGGGAGCTGGCGGGGCTAAACAAGAGGTTGCTAGTGCCAAGAAGGAAGTGGAACAAGTCAAGAAGGAGGCTGAAGCAGTGAAGAAGGTGTGACAAGAAGCGAAGATGGAGGAAATGATGAGCAAATTCGAGAAGTTTCACCTCAACGTGAAGGAGCATGAGAAGAGGAGAGTGCATCCGATTGCTCGGGCTAACTGTTTTGTTCCACTTGTGTGGCCACACAAGTCAACATCATGTGGCCAAGGTGCACATGCTCGCCTACGAGGAGGAGGAAGAAGCCTGGCCAGTGGAGGATACCTACCAGATCCAGGAGGTTTCCCAAGGACAACAGTATCCCAAGATTGTCCATCCGTCGATGCTGCGAAATCCCATGGGGGCTGGCATTCGTAACAACCAAGTGCCCAGGGTTGCTAACCAAGCAACTGGTGTGGTTCAGTGCTACAACTGTAGAGGCTTTGGGCACTATGTGAATAGCTGTCCATCAGCCACAAGACAGGCCAATGGTGACTACGAATGGCTGTGCCAAGACTGCAAACAACAGGGTCATGTGGCGGGGAGTGTCACTTGCCCAAACCCAAGGAAGGATTCAATTGCTCAACCACACATGGGAGTTGACAGCACCTCAAGGCTTGCGACCATGCACGTGGAGGATGCCCTTATGGGTGTTTGGGAGGATGCGGAAGCCATGGTGTTGCGGAGCTAGATGGGTGGGGGTGGGGAGACTACTACGGAGATCTGACCATGTGCGCACTAGGAGTGAAAAGCTAGGAGGAAGGCTGCGGAAGAAGAAAGAGCGGAGGTGGAATCGGCCACAAAGTCTGAAGAGAGCACTCCAAGCACGGAGGAGCGGATCTGGAGGAGACACTTGAGAAGGAGAACCCAGGAAGGAAGAATCAAGGAGTGAATCGCACAGGGGGCCATCTTTGGAGAAAAGAAGTTCCAGCAAAAGGGAGAGGAAACCCGGAGTTTCCACCGGACGTGCGCCGGGAAGTCATGGAGATGATAGAGGAGGAATTGACCAAGACAGCTGAAACTGCTGAGCCTGTGATCCTGGAGACTGCAGAAAGTCCTCCTCAGTTAGCAACCGCCGTTGCTAAGCAAGCAACCGCCGACGTTGTTGCTAAGGGGGCAACCGCGACTGTTGGGAAGAAGGAGGGACTGACTGGAGGACCATTTAACCTTGCTGAAGCCATCATGGATCAGCAATTTGCCATCACGTTTGGTCAACTATTGAAGGACAACCCACAGGCAACAAGTTCGCAGGGCCTTGCAAGAAGCGCAACCCAAGAGGAAGAGGCGATTGCCCAAGCCGGGACCAAGGTGCGGACCCCTGATCAACCTAGTGTCCATGATAGACCAAGGCGGCGGGCTGAAGTGGAGATCAGTGTCATCAAGCGGGTTCCCTTGGATCACGGATCCGGGGTGAACATCATGACGGAAGGATAGCGAGGAAGCTTGGGTTGGACATTGAGCATACCACCAAGGTCTTGAGATTGGTGACATGTCAAAATGCACTGTGGGAGGCGAAGGAGTAACCACCATCATAGGGACCATTCCCTATGTCATGGACTATGTGGTTATCCGGCTGGGCGCGGTCGACATACTATTGGGGAGGACTGGTGTATGGCTCAAGATGCAAGATGACTTGGGGGAGGAAGGAAGTGGCTTTTAAGCCAATGGATTGGGACCCCAAGACAAAGGAGGGCCGAATGTGTTTGAGTTGGAGCGGGGATACCTCTTGTGGGGAGACTCCTCTGACGGAAGGATACACATCGGTGGAGAAACATCGACTGGAGGAAGAAGGAGAAATTGGACAAGTTTCCTTTTGCACATATCGCATGGTCGGATGAGGAGGAGGAGTATAGGAGGGACATCCTTACTCCCTCAATCTAGTGGGCTTTGGTTTCATGGAGGCTGTGAGAGGTGGAGGGTGCTAAGACTTGCGTTGATTGAGGCGGTTGCTAAGGAAGCAATCAAAGGCGGTTGCTAAGGAAGGGCGAGGGCAGTCGTGAAAGGGAAGCCCTTGGGATGGTGTATTCAATGAGAAGGTGGAGTGTGATCAAGAAGATCATTTTCGGATGAAGCTTTCTTCTTTGGAGGAGGATGAGGAGAGTGCTAGGCCCAATGCCAAGTTGGTGAAGCAGTACATCACCAAATGAGAAGGGAGGAGAAGTTTTGCAGGCTGACCTGAGGAGGTCTTTCATTTTTAGTCGGATACCACAGACTGTCACAATATGAAGGTTGTTCCTATACTTCTCCAGACTGTTAGCGGAGACAAAACTGGTAGGGCAGATGGAGTTGAGAGGTTGTGGGTCAAGGATGGTCAAGGACCGGGTTCTCGCCTTGCATGAGGAGGAGGCCGGAGGTCACTATGCCGCCAACGTGACCGTAAGAAGATCTTGGAGGTGGTATTGGTGGCCAACCTTGCACGATGCTAGGGAGTTCATCAAGCTGCCAGGATGCATGTCAAAGGGTTGGGAAGCCAACTAGGACCACACAAGGGCCATTGGTCCCTATCCTAGCCTTGGCGCCTTCGAGAAGTGGGGATTGACCCGTTGGGCGATTGTTAAGACCAAGGAGCAATCAATATATTCCGTAGCAACGACCACTGCACTGCATGTTGGAAGCTCAAGCCTTGCCCGGACACAAAGAAATGTGGTGGCGTTCTGCTTGAGCACATCATCACAAGGTACGGGTGCCCGTTGGAACTGGTTAGCGACAGGAGTACCCATTTCATCAACGAGGTGATCTCACACATGGTGGAGTACTTCAACGTCAGCCACAGGAAGACCACCCCCTACAACCCCAAGGCGAATGGACTCACGGAGAAAGCTAATGGGTTGCTTTGCAGGATCCTCAACAAGTTGATCATCACCTACACCTACGATTGGGACCGGAAGCTTCACTCCGCCAGGGCGATGTGATAGCGGAGAAGGTGACCACACCCTACTAGAAAAGGGCACCCTATGTTACACTTTATGTTAAGATTTGGACCCTGGATGTAACACTCATGTTGCAATTTTGGGGTCATGTAACACTTTTTGGGCCCCTTGTTACACTTTGGCTTGGAAACCATACCACGGCTGTTGTTGCAATCATGTTGCAATGGTGTTGCAATTATGTTAAGATGAAGTGAGAGGTGGTTTTGCCCTCTCTCAAAATTGCAACATGATTGCAACATCTAAAGTGTTACAAGAGAGGTCTTGTAACACTTTTGGAGGCTTGACCGAACCTCCTCCCCATCCACCATTGCCCTTTTACTTTTGCCCTTTGAAATACCACGTTGTTGCAATCATGTTGCAATGGTGTTGCAATTATGTTAAGATGAAGTGAGAGGTGGTTTTGCCCTCTCTCAAAATTGCAACATGATTGCAACATCTAAAGTGTTACAAGAGAGGTCTTGTAACACTTTTGGAGGCTTGGTACCGAACCTCCTCCCCATCCACCATTGCCCTTTTACTTTTGCCCTTTGAAATACCACGCTTTTACTTGGTAGTTACCACATACGCCTTCAATACGACCATATAAATACGTATCAATACATCCTTGTACTATACGCATGTAGTCTACGTGATAAATGTAATGTATTATTCTAAGTGCTATACTGTATTCAATTTCATATAAAATAAGTTTGTATATACACATACGCATAATCGTCCGTATATATTCATGGTAATGATACTTTGTATTTACTATACGTGTAAATAGCGACCCTTTATACCCCTACTTTATAGCATGTCTTGCGGTTTGTCCTTCCCACGTCAACAATAGCCATCGCTTCCGCCATGGCGCCCAAGAAGATATTGTCCCCACCTATCACCTTATTGTGACGATCACGTGAGGTTATGCCCTACAAGATTGTCTTTGCGGAGGAGATTTGGTATGCGCTGGCTTATGCTTTTCGCCTCCATGTAAGGCACTTCCTACTCGTCATCGTATGCACCTACAGAAACTTCCGCCTCCCGCTCGATTCGCAATTTTCTTCCCTCCCACTTGCGTTGAGGCAAGCTTTGCCACTTCCTCCGCTTCCTCCTCGCCTCGCAGCACACATTGCACATACAAACCAGCATGGCGTCATGAGTTATCCAGTTAATGGGTTTCACAAGATTGTCCATTTGCCTTACCTTCCGCCCTCCTCTTTTCTTACGCCCTTCTTGCTGGACATTTTCCTCTTCCGTCCTCCTTCCCCGCCGCAGCCTGTCTCACTTGCCCACCGCCGCCGCCCTCTACTCCTCCTCCTCCTCTTCTCTCCACCCTTTATCACGGTGGCATTGCCTCAACTGGGCTCCACTATGTGTCCATGCTCTGATCCGAGGCGCAAGGTATGTGTCCGCAAATTAGGCACATCGTCCTCTTCAAGACTCCTCCTCTGCTGCGTCCATGTTCTCTGCAGCGTCCCCACGCCTCCATCGCATTGGCCTTTTGCCGATATCAAGCACTGTTGCCCTCTTAGTCCTCCTTCATTCTCTCTCCTCGACATGCCTCATGTTCGTTCTGCGCCTTTTGCCCCCCACCATGGCTGCTGGGTGATCCACTCGTCCTCCGCCACCCGCTCCTCCTAGTCCCCGCGATTTTTGGCTGTCCATAGTGCACACAAGTGTGTTTCTTCGTGACGGTTGGTTGCCCTCCGTGCTCCACCACCCGACTCCCCGCCTCCACACCTTGTTCCGCCTCCATCGGCGTCACTCCATCTCGATCCCAACGGCCTCCACCCTCCCCATACATGGTCACACTGGCCTCGGCACCCTCCACCTCTTTTCCATTATTTGCTTGCCCACCGACCCTCGTTGCCTCCATTGACCCCAATCCTGGGCATGCCCCACCAACCCTAGGCAATCGTGGTGTCGCGGGCACCACAATATCGCCCACACTGCCACTCGGTTCCCTCCACCGCCTCCCTCCTGCATGCTTCCTCAAGACCGCTCCCTGCCTCCACTTCCCGCTCCTTGTTCATCGTCGCCTTTCCCCATTCAAAGTCCTTGTCCCTCGCCCCTCGGCCTCCATCTGCATTGGCCTTTATCATTGGCCTGCACATGTTGCCCTCTTAGTCCTCCTTCATTCTCTCTCCTCGACATCCGCCTCATGTTCGTTCTGCGCCTTTTGCCCCGCCCACCATGGCTGCTGGGTGATCCACTCTGCCCCCTCCGCCACCCGCTCCTCCTAGTCCCCTGCGATTTTTGGCTGTCCATAGTGCACACAAGTGTGTTTCTTCCCGTGACGTTGCCCTCCGTGCTCCACCACCCGACTCCCCGCCTCCACACACCTTGTTCCCGCCTCCATCGGCGTCACTCCATCTCGATCCCAACGGCCTCCACCCTCCCCATACATGGCGTCACTGGCGGTCTCGGGCACCCTCCACCTCTTTTCCATTATTTGCTTGCTGCCCACGACCCTCGTTGCCTCCATTGACCCCAATCCTGCATGCGCCCAACCCTAGGCAATCGTGGTGTCGGGCACCATCGCCCACACGCCACCTCGGTTCCCCCTCCACGCCTCCCTCCTGCATGCTTCCTCAAGACTCACCGCCTCCACTTCCCGCTCCTTGTTCATCGCCGCTTTCCCCATTCAAAGTCCTGTCCCTCGCCCCTCCGGCCTCCTTCCTCCCAAGCCCCTTCCGCGCCATGCATTCCTTGATAGCCTCTCATCGTCCATGTCACCACCTCGTGCCATCGTTGCCTCCACCCTTCCTTCCGTCTCGGAAAGGCCACCATATCGGGATCCATCTTCAATTCAATGTCGTTAAGCAAAATGGTCATTTCCTTGTTCTCCTTGCAATAGCCGAACCTCTAGGATCTTTTCATACACTCCCTATCTTACTCTTGAAGGAACTCAGGCAGAACCCCACTATCGCCCCTTTCACGATTTCCACCCTTTCCCTTCTAGCAATCACCGTCCCTCGAAGGTTGCCTCCCTTGTCTCAAGCTTGAGCTGCCGGCATGCGGTGCACATGTGTTACCGTTTGTCCACCATGCCCACTCATCGGCTGCAAACTTGAGCGTGTGCACACTTTGCGTCACTTGCCGTCTTGGTGCGAAACCCACCTCATCCAGCGAAATAGCTCTTCATCTATTTCCTTCACTTCGCATGCTCCAACTCCGCATCCGTCCTGGGAGGTTCCACGTCTCAAAGTCGTCAAAATCAAGTGGGCTCGGCGACCATGTCCCTCGCCTCTTCTCGGTGAGTCTTGAGGCGCTTCTTCACATCGCCGATGTCGAATGGAGACCCGGGTGCGGTGGATGAGCGAGATAGCCCGAGGCCATTTGGCCCCTCATCCTCCCCACCCGGATCATTACGTGCGCCGGCCGCGCCCGTGTTATTTCGCCCGTCGTGACTCCCTAGCAAGCTTCACCTCGCCATACTCCCCATCCTGCGAACGGTTGTCCACCACCTTCGTGCCATCTTTGCAATGGCTTCCCTCTCAGTGAAAGGTGCCGGGCCATGAGTCCGGTGCCGAATTCAAGGCTGCTATTTTGAAAAAGCTTTGTTTGCAAAGGCCGGTGGTTGTCATTTACTCCTCTTGGCGGACGGATGCACATGCTACTTGCCCATAATCGAACAATTTTCGACCACAACCTTGAGACTTGGGAGCAAGTTTCATGTCCCATTAGTTCTGTTGTCGTTACTCATGATGTATTATATTGCCCACATGGCGCACTCTCAATGCGCCCATTCGCATTTACCATTAATCATCGTCTTCCACGACCAAAGATTGCCTTGTGCATCCGGGAGGAGACAATAGACTATAATGCAAACCAATCACCATACATGATTTATTCCACTTTCAGACGCGTGACTCGAGTAGCGTGCGCAAAGGGTGACTTGTCATGTCCGGTCAACGGTATGGACGGGCACCAAACCATACCCATCCATTCCGCCAAAGACAGTCATCGAGTTTTATTGCGTGACGGGGGAAGTACAAGTAGTGATCAAGGATGAAGGACTTTCCCATCCCAATGTTTAATTACTAGCATATGTCCCCACATTGTGAGGTATAAGTCCACTGCTCCACGGCTGCGTGCCCGAGCGGCAGAGCCAAGGATGGCGGCCCTCCATACCAGTCCTTGATGGCCGAGGGAGAGCAACCTCCCCATCCATCATCCTCGATGGCCATCGTCATTGAATTGTGCTTGTCCTTAATGGCCATCGTCGGTTTCCACCACGGGCAACAATAATGTGCACACACGCAATGATCCACAAGCAGACACATATCGAGCGGTGAGCGGCGGTTTTGACTTATCGGATTCCACAAACACTTTAGCTGCAGCATGGACTTGTAGGTAGGCGAATAGGGCCAAAAAGTGTTCACATCCGGCCTCACGGTGAACCCCCAGCCATACCGTGTGTGGTCACGAACACCATGCCCGCACCATGTGGAAGGAACCACCTCGCACCATCGTTGCCTCCCACCCCTTCCTTCCGTCTCGGAAAGGCCACCATATCGGATCCATCTTCAATTCAATGTCGTTAAGCAAAATGGTCATTTCCTTGTTCTCCTTGCAATAGCTCGAACCTCTAGGATCTTTTCATACACTCCCTATCTTACCTGAAGGAACTCGAGGCACGTAACCCCACTATCGCCTTTCACGATTTCCACCCTTTCCCTTCTAGCAATCACCGCCACCGTCCCTCGAAGGTTGCCTCCCTTGTCTCCAAGCTTGAACGCCGCATGCGGTGCACATGTGTTACCGTTTGTCCACCATGCCCACTCATCCGGCTGCAAACTTGAGCGTGTGCACACTTTGCCGTCACTTGCCATTAACGCAGTCTGCGAAACCCACCTCATCCAATGTAAATAGCTCTTCATCTATTTCCTTCACTTGACGCAGGTGCTCCAACTCCGCATCCGTCGGGCCGGGAGGTTCCACGTCTCAAAGTCGTCAAAATCAAGTCCGGGCTCACCATGTCGCCTCGCCTCTTACCTCACGACTGCCTTCGACGAGGAGGCCGCTTCACATCGCCGAATGGAGACCCGGGTGCGGTGGATGAGCGAGATAGCCCGAGGCCATTTGGCCCCTCATCCTCCCCACCTGACATACGGCAACGCCCGTCCGACTATGGTGTTCGCAGCTTCACGTGACTCCCTAGCAAGCTTCACCTCGCCATACTCCCCATCCTGCGAACCGGTTGTCCACCACCTTCGTGCATGTCAAGGCAATGGCTTCCTCTCGTGAAAGGTGCCGGGCCATGAGTCCCGCCGAATTCAAGGCTGCTATTTTGAAAAAGCTTTGTTTGCAAAGGCCCGGTTGTCATTTACTCCTCTTGGCCGGAGAGATCAGTGCACATGCTACTTGCCCATAATCAACAATTTTCGACCACAACCTTGAGACTTGGGAGCAAGTTTCATGTCCCATTGGTTACGTCAGACGTCATGATGTATTATATTGCCCACATGGCGCACCGCTCTCAATGCGCCATTCCGCATTTTACCATTAATCATCGCCTTCCACGACCAAAGATTGCCTTGTGCATCCAGGAGGGAGGAGACAATAGACTATAGCATTGTGCAAACCAATCACCATACATGATTTATTCCACTTTCAGCACGCGTGACTCAGAAGTGACGTGCGCAAAGGGTGACTTGTCATGTCTGGTCAACGGTATGGACGGGCACCAAACCATACCCATCCATTCCGCCAAGCAGACAAGACAGGTCATCGAGTTTTATTGCGTGACAGCATGGGAAGTACAAGTAGTGATCAAGGATGAAGGACTTTCCCATCCCAATGTTTAATTACGGTAAGCATATGTCCCCACATTGTGAGGTATAAACCGTCCCCACACGATCGCTGCCCGAGACGGAAGAGCCAAGGGACGACCCTCCATACCAGTCCTTGATGGCCGACGAGGGAGAGCAACCTCCCATCCATCATCCTCGATGGCCATCCATTGATGTGTGGAATTGCAGCCCTTGTCCTTAATGGCCATCGTCGGTTTCCACCAGTGCAACAATAATGTGCACACACGCAATGATCCACAAACACATGTCGCAAATGAAGGCGGTTTTGACTTATCGGATTCCACAAACACTTTAGCTGCAGGCATGGACTTGTAGGTAGGCGAATAGGGCCAAAAAGTGTTCACATCCGGCCTCACGAACCCCCAGCCATACCGTGTGTGTGGTCACGAACACCATGCCCGCACCATGTGGAAGGAACCACCTCGCCACCGAACGGCAAGTCCCCACGAGGATAGCCACAGCTACTGCTCCACGCCATGAGGCGGTGACACCGCCTCCAACCTTTGCAAAGGATCCTTGATGGCCATCAGATTATTGTGAAGATGGAGACATGAACACACGCCTCGTGGTGCGAACTACCACTCCACGCCCATTTAGGTTTCCGACGGAAGCTAGCTCCGACACGCCAACATGTCCGTCATACATGGCATAAGGTAGCAGGAGGCGCCGCAGTGTGCATGTTTCCGAAGGCAGGCTCGCCACGCGAGGATGACCAAGAGAAAGGTAGTAGCGTGAAGCGAGGGCAAGGTGGTGACATTTAAAGCGGACCACCACCTTCTGACCTCTTGTGCCCTGTGCCACATCGGGTTGCGGATGAGAGGATCTTGAATTTCAACTGCTCCTTACATGTGACAAACCAAACATGGCGCTTTGATGGTCGCCACGACAACAAAGTGATTCTTGGTAAATGCAATGAGTGTGAAGTCGTGCGCGCCATAAAGGAGCGCGAATGCAAGTTTGTTTTCATGTCTCCTAAGGGCTGGAAACTTTGATTGCGACGCCATAGTGACGTCGAGCCGTCACCCTAGCATGGTGCCGATGCGTGAATACATTATACGCCCGCCATGTGACGCGCATGATTGGTGGAGAGAATGGGAGTCTCGAACGATGGACATCATTATCTAGGAGAACGGAATTGGCATATATGGCAAATTCACATACGGACGGTCCTTCATTCATGGCATAATGAAAGGGGCATTTAGTTTGCTTGAATGGCTCTCACGTGCCACCCACCGTCCTTGCACAATGGTGTAGATGTTGATATAGATTATTACCGAAAGAATAAACAAGGTCTGCCGTTCAAACGACCTTCGACGTGGCATGTTTTCTTCCATGCCATGAGTTTTCAATTATTCTAATGGCTTGCACCCACCTTCCTTGGACCATGGTGGAGGGAGAATTTTATTTGAGAGAAAGGGAACCATTGTCCTTGGTTCATGGGGGTTGTAAGATGGCCATGACCTTGTCATGGCATGGCACTTCCTTGGTCATCGGCCACTCGAAATCGCATTGCAAACACTTGTCCTTGGTCACGAAATGGTCATAAAAAGCGGGGACTATATATGGCATGCATGGAGGAATGGCATACGTGGACAAGGAAGGTTTCGTGTTGTGCACGTGCACAAACACGAAGTAGGGGAAGGTGGCATGGCAAGGCAAGGAGCCGGCATGGCATGCCACAGTCCCCTTCTTGGATGGAAGCACGGCGAAGGATGGTCCTAGCGGCAAGTGAGGTGGGCACGCGTGGAGAATGCGGATTCAAAAGTGGAGAGGGTGGATGATCATCGCGTGGAGCGGAGGCGGCGAGAGAGGTGTCTGGAGGGAGCAACTTCCAGCGGTGGAGTCTGCGCCAAAGAGGAGGACGATCAGAGAAAGCGGCCGCAAGGGAGTGGGTGTCTCTAATAGGTGGGAGCTAACTGGAGCCGCAGGAGAGAATCCAAAACTTTCGGAGGAGGAATCGCCAGGCCGTGACATCGGGAGAGGAGGAGGAATTTGGCGTGAGTCCGAGAAAGAGGACTGTGGTGATCGGGAGGAGCATGGTGGTGCCCAAGAGGCCGACCGTGTGGCGAGAGAGAGGCCATTGGTCTTGTGGACCTTCTGTTCGGTGGCGATGGATAACCCCCAACAACGTGGGAGGAGGATGCCTGTGGAGGGGAGGAAACTGCTGCCCTGGGAGTGGAGACTGGTCTACTGGAGGAGGCGGTTGCGGAGGCGGGCCAAGGAACGCGTGCATATGATGGTCAGGAGGACGGTGAGGAGAAGGACACCAGTGGCAGCAATGATGGGGAAAGCGCAAGCGAGGAGGCGGATGTGGAGATGGCGGATGATGAGGTGGAGACTGACATACCGACTACATTGCCACTACCTGAAATTGGAGAATTGATGGAGCAGTTGGCCGGTAAGCCACTAGACGACGCGCTGCGTGTTGTGCCGCATGGGCGTGGTGGAGTGTACATGGCTGTGAGCCATGCGATGGAGGTTGGGTGGAGAATGAGGAGTTGATGGTTGGTGCGACGTGGTGATATGTAGGACGTGAGCTCTAAGTGATGTGTGTGCATGACAGGGGAAGAAGGGAAGGAAAGCGGTGGAAGGTGAAGGCCATGGAAGGAAGGCATGATACTAGTGGAGAGAAGGAAGATGGAGGAAAGGTGGCAAGCAGGCGTCACCGTCAAGTGATCTTGGAGGCAACGTAGATGGTGGGGAACTGGATGTGGGAGCGGAGCGCTGGAGAGATGGTGGGGAACTGGATGTGGGAGCGGGAGCGGAGAGATGGTGGGGAACCTGGATGTGGGAGCCGGAGCACTGGAGAGATGGTGGGGAACCTGGATGGATGAGAGAATGCGAGCGCATGCGAATGCAACTGAAAACAACCGTGGCGGTGGGCCGTTTGTGGAGGAATGTGAATGTTCGAGCCATTTTCTTGCGACGGAGTCGCCAAGACGTGGGTGGACCGGTGATGGTCAATCAGCAACAAACAGATGGAATTGGTATTCCCACCTTTATAGCCTAGCATTTACAGGGTCCTTCGCCGTGAAAGTGGTGATTGAGGCCGGATAGGTCTAGGAAGTTGTGGAGGAACCACGAAAACAATGGTGTTGGTCTCAAGAGTCACCAAGTGACGCCGCAAGACGACATGGCCATATCACTTGGAAGACGTACATGTTTGTAGATAAAGCCAATTGCATCGGTGGCAACAAAGCCACCGATGTCGAAAGGGATAGAGGACGCTTGAACTATCCAAAATTCCAATTAATTTGTCAATAAAATCAAACACTTATATATGCAAGGTATGAGAGTGACGTAAGGGTTAGCACATATATATTACTATATAAACAAGTCTTGACGCCTATATACATACATATATACGTATACAAAGAGGCATATAAATACACTAATATAATATATAACAGATGGATGTGTACATATATATGTACACATACTTACACATACTTATGTCTTGAAGCCTACAAAACATATATATGTATACAAAGGTATATGCAAAGGAGGTAAAATAGGAAGGGAAGGACAGGAGGAGAGAGGTCATTGTAACAATGTTGAAAGAGGAATAGGAAGAGTATAAAATGGTTGTGATAGGGAGGTCCTTCTCACCATGAAGGAGGAGGAGAAGTGAAAGAGTATAAAAGGGTGTGATAAGGGAGCAAAGGTGGTGAGGTGAGAGGAGAGAGACCAAGCATTGTGTTAAGATGGGGTGAGAAGGTGGATAAGAAAAGGACACCATGAACACCAAGCCACCATAAAGTGTTGCAATTTTGAAGTGGTACATGAAGTGAGAGACCAAGCATTGTGTTAGGATGGTGGGAGAAGGAAGAGAAGAATGGACCAACTTAACACCAAGCCATTGTGGAGTGATTTTCTAAACTATGGGTCACAAAGAGGCCACATTTACCCTCTTTATCGTTGTAGACTTGAGATTCAGACTTGGTGGAGTGATTTCGTGTCAAGACAACCAAACATAGCCAATCCAACCAAACACGGACATACAAAACATCTAGCAGCTACGACTGCTACTATCCTAACAACACTCGGACACATGGCTATCTTAGCCACACTCGTTACCTTAGCAACGGACGACCATTGCTATCTTAGCAACCACCCTCTATTTTAGCAGAGTGGGACCCATCTCGGGTTCGGGCGGCTATTAATAGAAGGTGGGGCCCACTTGGGGTCCAAGTGGATAAGATTGGACACCTCTCTTATCCTTCCACAAAGTCGATCCACCAATGTGGTTGCCGATCACACAACCCACCTCCTTACTCGTAACACTTCCCGGATCTCTCTTTCTTCCCTCCAACCTTTCAGCTTTCCTCCCAAGCTTCATACAGTCCTCCCAGCCTCACCCGAGGTACCTCTTGCATCTCTCTCCATACTCCCCAAGTTCCTCTGCAACTCCTTCCGCTCCTTGTTCTCACACCTCACGGCCTCATTCAATCCCCACTTTCTCAAGAAACATCACTTGACTTCTCCAATCCCTCTTACTTCTCTCCACACCAATCAAGAACTCCCCATGTTCACTGTTCCACTCCTCTCACAGTTCACTTTTCGCTCACATTTTCCAAGCATACAAACCCGGACTCGTCTCACTTGACCTTCTCTTCCACCCACAGCTCCTTGTCTCCTTTTCCCACATGACCTCGACACCTGAAAACTCAACACAAGGTGAGTACTAGACAAGTCAAGAGAATGAGTAAGAGAATGGATGCCTCCCGGCTTCACAATCCCCTTCCTCTTATCCTTGGGAACTCCTCCAAGGAGACCAGTGTCTCCTCCCTTGCTTTCCACCACTCTTGCGGATCCGGTCACGATCCGGGCAACTTGGTAGTCTTCTCGGCTCCTCCTCGGATGTAGAAATGCTAGACTCACGACTGGATCCGGTACCCCCAAACCCCGTGCTCACCCCAAACACCGAGACTTTAGGCCAACATTGCTTACATTTCATCAAGAGGCTGCCTCTTATACCCAAGATCACCCACAAAGTAGGCTGCTTGCCAAAATACCAATCGTCTTAGTCTACCAAGCCTAGAGGCCTATCTCTTAATTCTATCCACTATGAGGAAGATTAGTCTATAACACATGGGCCTTCATCTATTTCGAGGCCACTTACCCCTATTATCCCTCCACAGGCCTCCCCTAGCCCCATGTTCTCCTCTTGCTCTCCTCTTGGCTGGTTGGGCAATCTCTCCCACAAGATCTCCACCTCCTCGAGCTGGACTCCTCCCTCTCTTGCTCGCCCGCCTTTGGTACTCCTCCTCGGTGAGCTCTTGAATCCTGGATGGGTCGGTGAAAGTCTCCCGTAAGAGTCCAACCCATAGGTAGGATCCGGTGCGTCAAGGCATGGATCAAGTACCTCCATGTCCCCCGCTCCCCACAACTGTTTGTCCTCCTCCCACAGTCTTCTTTGCCTTGCTCAACTTGCGTGGCTTTGGTCTTGGAGCTTATTCAGTTGTTGCTTCCCTAGCAGTGCAGCTTGCTTCCCTATAGCAACCGGCGGTTGCCTTAGCAACCTCCTCATTTGCTAACTTTCAGCAGATTCTTCCATAGGAGCCTCGCCTCTTCCACGGTGGCCCTCCTTGCAATCCACAGCCCTCTTGGCCTCCTTCCGACCTTTCCTAGCCTCGTCCCTCTCCAGCTCGTGACAGCCTCCTCCTCGGTGAGCTCTTGAATCTGGATGGGTCGGCCGAGAGTCTCCTCAAGAGTCCAACCCATAGGTAGGATCCAAAGGTCTGCGTTGCATGGATCAAGTACCTCATGTCCGCCCCCTCGGCCTGCTTTGTCCTCCTCCGGTCTCCCCCTTTCTTCCTTCCTGGCTTTGGTCTTGGAGCTTGTTACGCTTCCCTAGCAGTGCAGGCTGTTGCTTCCCTAGCAACCGGCGGTTGCTTGCTTAGCAACCTCCTCATTTGCTAACTCGGCAATGATTCTTCCATAGGAGCCTCGCCTCTTCCACGGTGGCCCTCCTTGCAATCCTGGCCCTCTTGGCCTCCTTCCAGCCTTTCCTAGCCTCGTCCCTCTCCTTCTGTAGCGCTCAGCGAGGGCATCCGAGGTTTCAGCCTACACTTGTGCATCCGAAATAACATTCGCAGCCTCCTATGGTGCTCGTGTCGGAGAGCGAGCCATGAGGCTTCTGGTCCTTAGACTTACGCAACTCCTCTCGGACCTTCCCTATTTCCACTTCCAAGCTTAGGCGTCCCTCCAAAACCTCCTTCTCCTTCTTCATCTTGGAGCTCTCCGCTCCTTGTTGCTTCCCCTCACGCTGTAAACCTAACAAGGAGAGGACCGAGCTATCGATCTTCCATCTCGCCCACAGTGCGTGCCATAGCTGAAACCAACTCCGAGGGTGATGTTAGGTCCCAGACCTTCTTTGGGAATGGGCTCCTCCTTCCTATCTGTCATGACCGTCACAACTTCCGGTATACTTGAAAGCCACGCTGAAGTAGTCACTTTCTCGGACCCCGCCGGGCCGTGCCCAAGGGTTGGTGATTCCTCCTTGCTCTGTGGTTTCCCCAGCCCCGGGATATTGGTGCTGCCCAGCCTTGCCCTTGTCTTGCTTCCTGTGTGAGCTCCCGTGCGCTCTTGTGGCTCTAGGTGTTGTTGGAGTCCCGTTGCTCCCCGGCTCCTCTTGGTACTGTTGGGGCCTTAGCAAGCTAGTTGCCTTGTTAGCAACGCTACCTTAGCCACGGTCACATTCCTTTTCATGGACACTTGGACTTCTCATCTTCACTCCCCGGCCACCGGAGATGGCCTCTTCCTCCGACTCCTCTTTGGGCTTCCTTCTTTCAAACACGGCCTCCAAATGAAAGGTGAGACCATCTCCATTCCCTCCAAAGAAGGCATGGTCAAAACGTGGATTAAGAAGGAGATAGAGCTGAGGGGCTAGGTGATGGTAGGGTCAAGTGGTCCCTCTCCTCACTGTGTCATAGAACATCGGCCCAATCTATCTTGGACCCTCTCACCACCTCATAGAGAAAGACAAGGAAATGGTCGAATGTGCTTCTTAGTGAGCCGAGAGCAGGATCCACTGGCTAATCCAGCTCGAGGTCTAGCTTGTTGGTGACCCAGCCATTCTCCACTCTAGACAATGTGGGAGCAATGACCGCTTGTGCCTCCTGCGACTTTTGAGGAGATGGTTTCTGAAAGGGTCAATGATTATCCCGCCACATTCCTCTTGGTCTCTCATAAACAGCCAACAAATATTCCAGTGCGGGGTTGGTCCTCACGTTGCCTTCCCCAATGGCCTTCTCCCTCATGCGCTCTGCACACTCCAAAACCAACGAGGGGCTATTGTAGCACCACTTTTTGTCCATGAAGGACGGTGATGCTTAGCCACCAAAGACCCCGCCTTCACTCTCCGATTGCCCCATATTGGGCCATTGGATCGTAATGGCCTCAATGGCGGCCGGAGTATTCTTCTTAGGCGCCATGCTCCTGTCCAAATTCACGCTTAGCCACAGCAAAGAGGATCCAGAACACACGGCTTCTCTCACGTGGAGTGTCTGCCTGATTTTACCGGAATCGCAATCACTTAAGCGGACCTCTGCGGCCCGCCCCTATCCGCTCGGTGACCGGCTTCGATTATTCCAGCCCTCGCACTCTGCTCCACTCTACTGATGCCCAACGACCCTTGTGGCGTGACCATGCTCCCCGCTTCCCTCGGTTATAAGAATCCCTATGTTTTCCGGACACCTCGACCGCGTGCTGTCTCCACCACACCCCGCTTTTCCACCAATTTTGCGCAGCCTTGCCACTTCACGGCCCCTATCCAACCCACCGTGCTCTTCAACTTCACACCACCGCAGCTGAACTGGCCCGCCTCCGCCCTCCGCATCCTCCGGACTGCCACCAATCTCTTGGTCCTCTCCTGTCCACTGATGCCTTCATGATCACTCGGCCACCGCCCTTGTGTCTCCGGCTCGCCTCCGGCCTCCACAATTACGCCCGAGCTTGGCGGCGGGCGCCGTCTTCAATCCGCTGGATTCGATGCAAATCCTCTTCCGCCACTTCTTAATTGCCAATAGGACCCCTTACTTTTGGGTATTCCTTGTAATTCCATCGATTGGATTTTCGAAGTCATTGGAAAGAAACTCCAACTTGGTTGCTACCATAGCAACAGCTCCCGAGTCGGTTGTGGTCATAGCAGTGTAGCAACGGCCCTAGCAACGCGTTAGCAACGGTCGAGCAGCCAACCCTCCGAGGTTACATCCGGGATCGGGACTAGACCTCTTCCTCCTACTAGGCTCTAGTAGACTTTTCTTATTTCCTAACCTACTTCACATTCCAACTCCACACGATTCTCACAACTTAAACACAAAACAAAAAAAACACTCCTTTCCGAGGGGGTCTGAGTACCCATGTGGTCACCACATACTCCCCTTCTCATTTGTTGGCGTCCCCGCCAACTTATTGGTAATACTTCTTCACGCGCCAACCATTGACCCTGGTTGGCAACAGGGGTCCATCAAGTTGCTGCAGCTGTATGGATCCATTGTCGAACACTTGCAGCACCCTGTAGGGACCCATCCATCTAAGATGCAGCTTCCCAGGGAAGTGCATGTACCTGTTGTCATACAGCAACGCCAAGTCCCCCGGAACAACGTACTCTTGTTTTTGCGACTTAGGTCATGCCATTCCTTCCTCTTCCCTTGACGCTCAGGGACGCCAAGGCTTGTTCCCTGTTCTCCATGTGCTGAACAAAGCCTATGAGCCTCTCCAACTGGCTCTCCTCCACCGTCATCCTCCTATGCTCCTGGACTCTCAACGTTGGCACTTCAAACTCAATGGGCATGACTGGTGAGTGCCCATAGGTGAGGTAGTAGGGGGTCTGTTGTGTGGTCACCTTCTCCGCTGTCCTGTACGCCCACAACGCTGAGTGAAGCTTCCGGTCCCAATCGTAGGTGTAGGTGATGGTCAACTTGTTGAGGATCCTGCAAAGCAATCCATTAGCTTTCTCCGTGAGTCCATTCGCCTTGGGGTTGTAGGGGGTGGTCTTCCTGTGGCTGATGTTGAAGTACTTCACCATGTGTGAGATCACCTCGTTGATGAAATGGGTGCCGCTAACTCCAACGGGCACCCGTACCTTGTGATGATGTACTCGAACAAGAACCTGGCCACCACATTCGCTGTGTCCACAGGCAAGGCTTGAGCTTCCACCATGCGGGTACAGTAGTCCGTTGCTACCAGAATATATTGATTCTGGCTCCCCTTGGTCTTGGGGTTGAATCATTGAAGTCAATCCCCACTTTTCAAAGGCGCCAAGGCTAGGATAGGGACCAATGGCCTTTGTGTGGTCTGGTTGGCTTTCCCAACCCTTTGACATGCATCATAGCTTGATGAACTCCCTAGCATCTAGGTGCAAGGTTGGCCACCAATACCACCTCCAAGATCTTCTTACAGTCACGTTGGCGTAGTGACCTCCGGCCTCCTCCTCATGCAAGGCGAGAACCCGGTCCTTTGACCATCCTTGACCCACAACCTCTCAACTCCATCGGCCCTACTGCAGGCTTGTCTCGCTTAACAGTGCGGAAGTATAGGAACAACCTCTTCTTGTTGTGGCCCGTTGGTATCGACTGTTGCTAAAAGCGAAAGACCTCCTCATAGGGTGGCTGCAAAACTTCTCCCTCCCTTCTCATTTGGTCTGTACCTCCGTTTCCGATCAACTTGGCATTGGGCCTAGCACTCTCCATCCTCCTCCGAAAGCTTCATCCGGAAAATGATCTTCTTGATCACGCTCCACCTTCTCCGTCTTCAAGCGGGACAAGTAGTCAGCATTCATATGCTTCTTCCCCTCACGTGTCTCCACCGTGAATGTGAACTCTTGCAACAGCAAGATCCAACGAGCTATGCGACCCGAAAGATCCGCCTTGTTGACAAGATGCTTGAGAGCAAAATGGTCACACGAACAACACGGAACACGAACACGAACTCATAGGAGAGGAGATAATGACGAAACTTCTTCTTGAATACACCATGCAAGGGCTTCCCTTTCGATTGTTGTGTACTTGCGCTCCTCGGTGAGTTGTCCTGCGTAGTAGATTGGGTAGTCCCTCTTCTTGTCATCCGTGGCTACCAATGGCGGCGGAAACATCACGTACACATGGAACTTCTTGTTCGATCCGGTCCCTTGAGGGTTGTTACCAACGTGGTCCTCAAATCTTGAAATCTTGCCTCCCTCTCTTTGTCGGTCCACTCTTGGTCCTTCCTCAACAAGCTGGTCAAGTGAGCAGCCCTCCCTAGCAAAGTTAGGCACAAAGCGTCGGTAGTAGCCCACCATGCCAAGGAACCCCGGAGTTCCTTGAGAGTTGGAGCTTCGGGGCAACAATCATCTTCACCTTATGCGGATCAACTTGATGCCCGTCTTTGAATCGCCCAAGTCTAATCCCCACTTTTCAAAGGCGCCAAGGCTAGGATAGGGACCAATGGCCTTTGTGTGGTCTGGTTGGCTTCAACCCTTTGACATGCATCACAACGCTTGATGAACTCCCTAGCATCTATGTGCAAGGTTGGCCACCAATACCACCTCCAAGATCTTCTTACAGTCACGTTGGCGTAGTGACCTCCACCTCCTCCTCATGCAAGGCGCGAGAACCCGGTCCTTTGACCATCCTTGACCCACAACCTCTCAACTCCATCGGCCTACCATCTTGTCTCGCTTAACAGCAGTGCGGAAGTATAGAACAACCTCTGCAGACAGTTGTATCCGACTGTTGCTAAAAGCGAAAGACCTCCTCATAGGCTGCAAAACTTCTCCCTCCCTTCTCATTTGTGCTCTGCTTTTCCATCAACTTGGCATTGGGCCTAGCACTCCTCATCCTCCTCCAAAGAAGAAAGCTTCATCCGGAAAATGATCTTCTTGATCACGCTCCACCTTCTCCGTCTTCAAGGGACAAGTAGTCGATTCACATGCTTCTTCCCCTCACGTGTCTCCACCGTGAATGTGAACTCTCAACAAGAAGATCCAACGAGCTATGCGACGAAGATCCGCCTTGTTGACAAGATGCTTGAGAGCAAAATGGTCAACATGGAACACGAACTCATAGGAGAGGAGATAATGAAACTTCATCGAATACACCATCCCAAGGGCTTCCCTTTCGGTTGTTGTGTACTTGCGCTCCGCATCGGTGAGTTGCCGCCTGCGTAGTAGATTGGGTAGTCCCTCTTCTTGTCATCCACTGGCTCAAGACGTACCAATGGCGGCGGAAACATCACGTACACATGGAACTTCTTGTTCTTCCGGTCCCTTGAGGGTTGGGGTTACCAACGTGGTCCTCAAATCTTGAAATCTGCCTCCTCTCACCGTCTCCCCACTTGATCCTTCCTCAACAAGCTGGTCAGTGAGCAGCCCTCCTAGCAAAGTTAGGCACAAAGCGTAGTAGCCCACCATGCCAAGGAACCCCGAGTTCCTTGAGAGTTGTTGGAGCTTGGGCAACAATCATCTTCACCTTGTCGGATCAACTTGATGCCCGTCTTTGAAATTATGCCCCAACAAAATCCCTCCGCATGCCAAAGTAGCATTTCTCGGGATGTAGGCAAAGTTGAGTTTCACGACACCTCGCCAAGCACTGCCGCAAGTGATCCAGGTGCTCCTCCACACTCCCAAACACACAAAATCATCTAGGAATACCTCCATGAACTTGTGGAGATACTCCTTGAAGATCTCAACCATGCTCCGCATGAAGGAACCCGGCGCTCCTGTCAATCCGAACGCACTCCTCTTGTATGCGAAGGTCCCCCAATCCGTTGTGAAGGCTGTTAGAGGCCAGTCACTCTCCCTTAAGTGCAGCTGATTGTACCCAGAGTACCCGTCAAGAACGAGTACACACATCTTCCGACCACCAAGTCCGGGATGTTGTCGATGAATGGCGAGGAATGGTCCTTCTTGGTTGCTTTGTTGAGCTTCCTCCATCTTGGCATACTCGAATCTTTCCGGTGCTTCTTAGGAACCACAACAATTGGAGCCACCCACTCGTGTTCACGATTGGATAGATGACGCCCTTCAAGTACAATTCAAGCTGCTCCTTCACCTTGTGAGTACTTTGGGTTCATTGTATTGGGAATTCGACGGGAGTCGCTCACGGCTCCAAATCGATCCTATGCTCCCCACTTCTTGGGAATCCCTTCATATCTCACACAAAGGCAAACACGATGAACGAAGGAGCGTTTCATTCCTTCTTCCAACGCTGGTTCCAGTGCAAACTTCAGCACCTTCCGGGCAACACCTCCACATCCTTAATCTCGTCCGCTTGTACCCATTCTCGCTCCACGGTCTGAACTCTCACCAAACCCTTCCTCCGGTTCACGAGGTCCTCTTCCCTCATCCCCACTCCCTAAATAGGTCCTCGAGGTGAATCGAATGATCTCGGCTCTCCCTTTCACTCCTTGATTCTTCCTTCCTTAGCAACCGCCTGTAATCACCGTTTCCTTAGCAATCGCCTTGTTAGCAACGGTGGTGCTGCCGCCTCCTCTCAGGGGTCCTCCATGAACCAAAGCGGTCCACCAAATTGAGGGAGTAAGGGATATCCCTCCTATACTCTTCCTCCTCATCGACCATGCGATATGTGCAAAAGGAAATTTGTCCAGTTCCCCTTCTTCCTCCAGTCGGATGTTTCTCCAGATGTATCCTTCCGTTCTTTGTAGGAGTCTCCCCACGAGGTATCCTGCTCCAACTCAAACAAATTCGCCTCCTTCGTCTTGGGGTCCCAATCCATTGGCTTAAAAGCCACTTCCTTCCTCCCCAAGTCATCTTGCATCTTGAGCCATACCAGTCCTTCCCAATAGGATGTCATACCACGGCGCCTTGTGCCGGATAACCACATAGTCCATGAGATAGGGAATGGTCCCTATGATGGTGGTTACTCCTTGCCTCCCACAGTGCATTTTTGACATGTCACCAATCTCGACCTTTTGGTGGTATGCTCAATGTCCAACCCAAGCTTCCTCATTGTCCTTCCGTCATGATGTTCACCGGATCCGGTATCCAAGGAACCCGCTTGATGACCGGCGATCTCCACTTGCGACTCCGGCCCTTGGTCTATCATGGACACTAGGTTGGTAGAGCACCCTTGGTCTGGCTTGGGCAATCGCCTCTTCCTCTTGGGTTGCGCTTCTTGCAAGGCCTTAGAACTTGTTGCACTTGGGTTGTCCTTCAATAGTTGACCAAGCGTGATGGCAAATTGCGATCCATGATGGCTTGGCAAGGTTAAATGGTCCTCGATCGGTCCCTCCTTCTTCCCAGCGATCGCGGTTGCTCCTTCATGATGTTCACCGGATCCGATCCGGGGAACTTGATGACGCGACGATCTCCACTTGCGCTCCGGCCCTTGGTCTATCATGGACACTAGGTTGATCAGGGGTGGCACCCTTGGTCTGGCTTGGGCAATCGCCTCTTCCTCTTGGGTTGCGCTTCTTGCAAGGCCCTCCGAACTTGTTGCCTGTACTTCGGGTTGTCCTTCAATAGTTGACCAAACGTAATAGCAAATTGCTGATCCATGATGGCTTCAGCAAGGTTAAATGGTCCTCCAGTCAGTCCCTCCTTCTTCCCAACAGTCGCGGTTGCTCCCTTAGCAACAACGTTGCTTGTTAGCAACCTTAGCAACGCGGTTGCTAACTCGAGGACTTCTGCGTCCGGGATCACAGCTCGGCGTTTTGTTTGTCTTGGTCAATTCCTCCTCTATCATCTCCATGACTTCCGACGTCCGGTGGAAACTCGGGTTTCCTCTCCCTTTTCTTTGGAACTTCTTCTCCAGATGGCCCCAGGCGATTCACTCCTTGATTCTTCCTTCTGGGTTCTCCTTCTCAAGTGTCTCCTCTAGATCCGTTCCTCCGGGCTTGGAGTGCTCTCTCTGACTTTGTGGTGATTCCACCTCCGTCTCTTTCTTCTTCCGCAGCTTCCTCCTAGCTTTTCACTCCTAGTGCGCATGACCATGGTCAGCCTCTCCGTAGTAGTCTCTCCACACCCCACCCATCTAGCTCCCGAACACCATGGCTGCATCCTCCCAAACGCCATAAGGGCATCCTCCACGTGCATGGCGGCCCTTGAGGTGATGCTGTTGAACTCTGTCACGGTGGTTGAGCAATTGAGCAGTCTTCCTCGGTTTGGGCAAGTGACACTCCCGCTACATGACCACATTGTTTGCGCCTTGTACGTAGTCACCATTGGCTTTGTCGATGAGCAGCTATTTGCATAATGACCAAAGCCCCTGTAGCTGAACCACCTGCTTGCTTGGTTAGCAACCACAGGCACTTGTTACGAATGCCCCCATGGAATTTCGCAGCATCGATGGATGGGCGTCTTGGGTCTGTTGTCCTTGGGAAACCTCCGGATCCGGTAGGTATCCTCCAGCGATCCTCTTCCTCCTCCTCGTGGCGAGCATGTGCACCTTGGCCACATGGCGGTTGGACTTGGTGTGGCTGGCCACAAGTGGAACAAAGCAGGTTAGCCGAGAATCGGATGCGCTCTCCTCTTCTCATGCTCCTTCACGCGTTGAGGTGAAACTTCTCGAATTTGCTCATCATTTCCTCCATCTTCATTTCTTCTTTGTTGCACCTTCTTGCCTTGACCTCCTCTTGACTTGTTCCACTTCCTTCTTAGCACTAGCGACCTCTTGTTTAGCCGCTCCTTGATCCTCTCCGAGGATTCTTCCTTCTTAGCGGCGTCAACCTTCTTCTTCTTCTGCGTCTCTGGATTCTTCCTCCGTCTTGCCATCCTCAGGAAGAGTCCTCCAGTCGAGTCTTGAGAGGAGTCACTCTCCTGAAGATTCTTCCTCCGACGAAGATCCCTTGTCCTTCTTCCCTCGCTTGGACTTCTTCTTCTTGCTCTTTTCCTTCTTGTGCTTCTTCTTGTCCAAGGAGTTGGATTCTTCGTAGTTGAGTGCCGCCTTGATGGCCTTGTCTCGTCCTTCTCCGCTGCGGCCTCACATGTCGGCCCATCTCGGGATCTAACCTTAGCAAACCACCGAATGGCACATCGTAGTGAGGACCACTACGATCACGCAAGTTAAGAAACCTCTCAACATAAGCTTGCAAGGTCTCCTTCCTTCTTCTCCTCAAAACTCCAACTTTGACAACACGTAGCCTTCTACATCTATTCCCTGAACCTCTCACAAAAGGCTTTCTTGATTCGTTGAAGGTTCTTTGAGTCTTGATGCCTTGAGGTACTCCCTCTTGACTTGTTCCACTTCCTTCTTAGCACTAGCGACCTCTTGTTTAGCCCCGCCAGCTCCCTTGATCCTCGAGCCTCCGGTTTCTTCACGACGCCAACCTTCTTCTTCTTCCTGCCTCTCGTCTTGAGGATTCTTCCTCCGTCTTGCCATCCTCAGGAAGAGTCCTCCGAGTCCGAGTCTTGAGAGGAGTCACTCTCTCAAGTTCTCCTCCTCGAAGATCCCTTGTCCTTCTTCCCTCGCTTGGACTTCTTCTTCTTGCTCTTTTCCTTCTTGTGCTTCTTCTTGTCCAAGGAGTTGGATTCTTCGTAGTTGAGTGCCGCCTTGATGGCCTTGTCTACGCCCTTTCTCCGCTTGACCTCACATGTCGGCCCATCTCGGGATCTAACCTTAGCAAACCACCGAATGGCTCAGAATCGAGTGAGGACCACTACGATCACGCAAGTTAAGAAACCTCTCAACATAAGCTTGCAAGGTCTCCTTCCTTCTTCTCCTCAAAACTCCAACTTTGACAACACGTAGCCTTCTACATCTATTCCCTGAACCTCTCACAAAAGGCTTTCTTGATTCGTTGAAGGTTCTTTGAGTCTTGATGCCTTGAGGTACTCCTCTTGTACCACTTGGCTGGCCCTCGAAGAACTCCGTAGAAGAGTCAATGCGCAGATCCCAGTTCACGATTTGCAATGGTTAGTTGCTCAAAGCGTTCAACAAACTCGTCGGATCTTCATACCCTTCTTCTCTCCATACGGTGGGTATGCTTGGCAAGTTATTGCAAAAGGAACTCGCCATGACGGTCGTCACTATCCCAAAGAACGCAGCTTGTTGGTCTAGCAACAGGATCTCTAGCAACGCCCGTCAAAAGTTGCCGAGTTCACAAGTGCACAAGTTCGACGGAGGTCGGAAGACAAGGATGGCCGCCCACCTAGCCCTGCTTGCTTCTTGGCTCCTCCAGCACGCTACTTTGTGCTCTCCTCGCCTCTGCACCCTCGCCTCCACGGCTTGACGTTGTCTTCTTTGAGTCTTCTCTTCACGGTGGGTCGGAACTTTCACTCAATGGGTAGCATCCATGTATCACACTCAAGACTCCCAATACACTACTAGACAAGGTTAGTCTACTCTAAGGTCTTGACAACAATGACACTGAACGGCGCCAAAATGTGGAGTGATTTTCTAAACCAAGTGGTCACAAAGAGGCCACATTTACCCTCTTTATCGTTGTAGACTTGAGATTGCAAAGGGAGTGATTTCGTGTCAAGACAACCAAAACATAGCCAATCCAACCAAAACATGACATACAAAACATCTAGCTGCACAAAGCTACTATCCTAACAACACTGCAGGCTATCTTAGCCACGCGACCTGTTGCTACCTTAGCAACGACCACCTTGCTATCTTAGCAACCACCCTCTATTTTAGCAGTGGGACCCATCTCGGTTCAGCTATTAATAGAAGGGTGGGGCCCACTTGGGGTCCAAGTGGATAAGATTGGACACCCTCTCTCTTATCCTTCCACAAAGTCGATCCACCAATCGTGGTTGCCGATCACACAACCCACCTCCTTACTGTAACACTTCCCGGATCTCTCTTTCTTCCCTCAACCTTTCAGCTTTCCTCCCAAGCTTCATACAGTCCTCCCAGCTCCACTCAGGTACCTCTTGCATCTCTCTCCACTCCCCAAGTTCCCTCTGCAACTCCTTCGCTCCTTGTTCTCACACCTCACGGCCTCATTCAATCTCCACTTTCTCGGCCAAACATCACTTACAGACTTCTCAATCCCTCTTACTTCTCTCCACAGTAATCAACAACTCCCCATGTTCTCCTCTTTCTTCCTCCTCTCACAGTTCACTTTTCGCTCACATTTTCCATACAAACCCACGGACTCCGTCTCACTTGACCTTCTCTTCCACCCACGGGCTCCCGCCTTGTCTCCTTTTCCCACATGACCTTGACACCTGAAAAACTCAAACACAAGGTGAGTACTAGACAAGGCGAAGAGAATGAGTAAGAGAATGGACAGCCTCCCGGCTTCACAACCCCTTCCTCTTATCCTTGGGAACTCCTCCAAGGAGACCACAGCTCCTCCTTGCTTTCCACCACTCTTGCGGATCGGTCACAGATCTGGGCAACAGTAGTCTTCTCGGCTCCTCCTGTGGGAGAAGCAGTGCCTAGACTCACGGCCTTTGGATCAGTACCCCCAAACCCCGTGCTCGGAAACAGACTTTAGGCCAACATTGCTTGCATTTCATCAAGAGGGGCCTCTTATACCCAAGATCATTACAAAAGCGCTTGGGCTTGCCAAAAATACCAATCGGTCTTAGCCTACCAATCCTAGAGGCCTATCTCTTAATTCTATCCACTATGAGGGAAGATTAGTCTATAACACATGGGCCTTAGCTATTTGGCCACTTACCCTATTATCCCTCACAGGCCTCCTAGGCCGCCATGTTCTCCTCTTGCTCTTCTCCTCTTGGCTGGTTGGGCAATCTCTCCCACAAATCTCCACCTCAGCTGGACTCCTCCTCTCTTGTGCTCGCCGCGCCTCAGTACTCCTCCTCGGTGAGCTCTTGAATCTGGATGGGTCGTGAGTCTCCTCGTAAGTCCAACCCATAGGTAGGATCCGGTGCCGTCAAGGCATGGATCAAGTACCTCCATGTCCCCGCTCCCCAACAACTTTTGTTTGTCCTCCTCACATGTATCTTGATAAGCATCCCTTTCTTCCTCCAACCTTTCAGCTTTCCTCCCAAGCTTCATCCTCCTGTGCTCACAGCCTCGAGGTACCTCTTGCATCTCTCCATACTCCCCAAGTTCCTCCAGCAACCCCTTCGCTCCTTGTTCTCACACCTCACGGCCTCATTCAATCTCCACTTTCTCAAAGAACATCACTTAGACTTCTCCAATCCCTCTTACTTCCTCCCAATCAAGAACTCCCCATGTCCAAATTGCTCCACTCCTCTCACAGTTCACTTTTCGCTCACATTTTCCAAGCATACAAACCCACGGAGTCACTTCACCTTCTCTTCCACCCACACAGCGCCTTGTCTCCTTTTCCCACATGACCTCGACACTGAAAAACTCAAACACAAGGTGAGTACTAGACAAGTCAAGAGAATGAGTAAGAGAATGGACAGCCTCCCGGCTTCACAACCCCTTCCTCTTATCCTTGGGAACTCCTCCAAGGAGATCACTGTTCCCTCCTTGCTTTCCACCACTCTGATCCGGGTCACACAGATCCGGGCAACTTGGTAGTCTCACTCCTCCTCCGTGACAGAAACGGTCAGACTCACAAAGATCGATCCGTACCAAACCCCGTGCTCACCCAAACACCGAGACTTTAGGCCAACATTGCTTACATTTCATCAAGAGGCTGCCTCTTATACCCAAGATCATTACAAAAGCGCTTGGCCTTGCCAAAAATACCAACTTTTAGCCTACCAAGCCTAGAGGCCTATCTCTTAATTCTATCCACTATGAGGAAGATTAGTCTATAACACATGGGCCTTCCCTATTCAGGCCACTTACCCTATTATCCCTCCCTGGCCTCCTAGGCCGCCTAGCCCCATGTTCTCCTCTTGCTCTCCTCTTGGCTGGTTGGGCAATCTCTCCCACAAATCTCCACCTCCTCGAGCTGGACTCCTCCTCTCCTGCAGGCTCAGATAGCTCGGTACTCCTCCTCGGTGAGCTCTTGAATCGGATGGGTCGGCCGAAAGTCTCCTCCGTAAGAGTCCAACCCATAGGTAGGATCCGGTGCCGTCAAGGCATGGATCAAGTACCTCCATGTCCCTCTGCCTCGGCCTGCTTTGTCCTCCTCCGTCTTCCCTTCTCTTCCTTGTGGCTTTGGTCTTGAGCTTGTTAGCTTGTTGCTTCCTAGCAACAGTGGTCTCGAGTGTTGCTTCCTAGCAACGGCGGTTGCTTGCTTAGCAACCTCCTACTAACTCAAGAACATTCTTCCATAGGAGCCTCGCCTCTTCCACGGTGGCCCTCCTTGCAATCCCGGCCCTCTTGGCCTCCTTCCACTTTCCTAGCCTCGTCCCTCTCCTTCTGTAGAGCGAGGGCATCCGAGGTTTCACTGCACTTGCATCCGAATAACATTCTGCAGCCTCCCATGGTGCTGTGTCGGAGAGCCGAGCCATGAGGCTTCCTCGTCCTTAGACTCCGCAACCCCCTGACCTTCCCTATTTCCACTTCCAAGCCGCTAGGCGTCCCTCCAAAACCTCCTTCTCCTTCTTCATCTTCCTGAGCTCCTCCACCGCCTTGTTGCTTCCTCACTACCGTAAACCTAACAAGGAGAGGACCAGAGCTATCTCGATCTTCCATCTCGCCACAGTGCGTGCCATAGCTGAAACCAACTGTAGGGTGATGTTAGGTCCCCACCTTGCCGGAATGGGCTCCTTCCTATCTCGTCAGACCGTCACAACTTCCGGTATACTTGAAAGCCACCCTGAATGTAGTCACTTTCTCGGATCGGCTGGTGTGCCCAAGGTTGGGTGATTCCTCCTGTTGACTGTGGTTTCCCACTCCCGGATATTGGTGCTGCCTCGGCCTTGCCCTTGTCTTGCTCATCTGTGTGAGCTCCCGTGCGCTCTTGTGGCTCTAGGTGTTGTTGGAGTCCCCGTTGCTCCCCGGCTCCTCTTGGTACCTGCTCTCGTAGCTGTTGCTGTTTTGTTAGCAACATGGTGCTACCTTAGCCACGGTCACATTCCTTTTCATGGACACTTGACTTCTCATCTTCACTCCCAGCACCGGAGATGGCCTCTTCCTCCGACTCCTCTTGGGCTTCCTTCTTTCAAACACCGGCCTTAAATGAAAGGTCGAGACCATCTCCATTCCCTCCAAAGAACTTGGCATGGTCAAAACGTGGATTAAGAAGGGAGATAGAGCTGAGGGGCTAGGTGATGGTAGGGTCAAGTGGTCCCTCTCGCACGCCGTGGTCATAGAACATCCCGCCCAATCTATCTTGGACCCTCTCACCACCTCATAGAGAAAGACAAGGAAATGGTCGAATGTGCTCCAGCTTCTTAGTGAGCCGAGAGCACAGTGATCCACTTGGCTAATCCAGCCCTGGTCTAGCTTGTTGGTGACCCAGCCATTCTCCACTCTAGACAATGTGGGAGCAATGATGGCCAGGCCTCCTGCGACTTTTGAGGAGATGGTTTCGAAAGGGTCAATGATTATCCGCCACATTCCTCTTCGTCTCTCATAACAATGAAATGAATATCCACCGGGGTTGGTCCTCACGTTGCCTTCCTATGGCCTTCTCCTCATGCGCCTCAGACACTCCAAAACCAACGAGGGGCTATTGTAGCACCACTTTTTGTCCATGAAGGACAGTGATGCTTAGCCACCAAAGACCCCGCCTTCACTCTCCAAAGGTTCCCATATTGGGCCATTGGGCAGAATGGCCTCAATGGCGACCGGAGTATTCTTCTTAGCGCCATGCTCGTCCCAAATTCCCGCTTAGCCCCGACCGCAAGACTGAGGATCCTGGAACATCACGCCGGCCTACCACGGCAAGTGTGAGTGTCCCGCCTGATTTTACTCGAATCGCAAATCACGCAACGGACCGGTGCACCGCCTCCCTATCCGCCGCCTGTGACCGGCCGTCGATTATTCCAGCCCCTCGTGTTACTCCTGCTCCACGGCTACTCAAGATGCCCAACGACTTTGTGGCGTGACCATGCTCCCCGCCTCGGTTATAAGAATCCCTATGTTTTCTGTGACATTCCTCGATGCTTCCTGCGCGTGCCGTCCCGACCACACCCCGCTTTTCCACCAATTTTGCGGACGGTTCCTCTGACCACTTCACTGGCCCTATCCAACCCACCGTGCTTTTCCCAACTTCCGTGCACGGCGGCTTTGCCCGCCCGGCCTCCGATCACGCCGCATCCTCCGGACACCACCAATCGATTCGGTCCTCCTGCGCTCTGTGATGCCAGCGACTCGCCACCGCCCTATCCAACCCACCGTGTTTTTCCCAACTTGCGGCACCACTGACTGCCCGCCCGCCTCCACCTCCGCCGCATCCTCCGGACCTGCCACCAATCTCGATTCGGCTTCTCGATGCCTTCGCGACCCTGCACCACCTTGTGTCCTTCGGCGCTCGCCTCAGCCTCCGTCCACAATTACGCCCGAGCTTGAGGCGCGCGCCTTCAATCCGCCTGATTCGATGCAAATCCTCTTCCCGCCATCGTTTTAATTGCCAATAGGACCCCTTACTTCCCGCTTGGGTATTCCTTGTAATTCCATCCGATTGATTTTCCAAGTCATTGAAAGAAACTCCAACTTGGTTGCTACCATAGCAACAGTTCCCGAGTCGGTTGTGGTCATAGCAACAGCTGCTAGCAACGGCCCTAGCAACTGCTAGCAACCGGCCGAGCAGCCAACCCTCCGTGGTTCCCAGATCGTGACTAGACCTCTTCCTCCTACTAGGCTCTAGTAGACCTTTCTTTATTTCCTAACCTACTTCACATTCCCACTCCACACGATTCTCGCAACTTAAACACAAAACAAAAAACACTCCTTTCAGGGGGTCAGTACCATGTGGTCACCAGTCAAGAGGAAGGGGTTGAAACGGGAGGTTCCATCTTCCTCATTCCCTTGACTAGTCTAGTACTCACCTTGTGTTTTGAGTTTCGTGTGTTGGAGGTTGGGTGTTTCGGGAGAAGAGAGGCGGGAGCCCGTGTGTGAGGAGAGACAAGGCGGGAGCCTGTGTGTGGAGGAGAAGTCAAGGGAAAGTCAAGTGAGTTGGAGGCCGTGGGCTTGTGTGTTTGGAAAATGAGAGGAAAAGTGAGTGAGAGAAGTGGAGAATCTTGGACATGGAGAGTTCTTGATTGGCTGTTTGAGAGGAGTAAGAAGGACTGGAGAAGTCTGTAAGTGATGTTTGTGTTCTTTGAAGAAGAGGCGTGAGTGGAGGTTGAAGATCCGTGAGTGGATGAGACGGAATGATTGCGGGAGGTAGCTGAACAAGTATTTTGAGAGTTGGTGAAGTGCTGTAAGGGCCTGGATGAGAACCTTATGGGGTGGAGAGGTCTTGTGGTGAAGTGGAGATTGAATGGGGCGGTGAGATGTGAGAACAAGGAGAGTTGAAGAGAGTTCTTTGGGGAGACTTGGAGAGTGTGGGGAGGCTGCGAGAGGCACCTCAAGGGGCTGTGAGCTGGAGGTGTATGGAGCTTGGAAGGTGAGCTGAAAGGCTGGAGGAGAGACAAGGAAGTCGAAGAAGTCTTTGCAAGAGAAAGGGGTAGTTTGTGTGGTGCAACCCTTTATGCCGTGAGTTGTCCTAGGTTTAGGTTTAGAGATTAGGGTTAGGGCCGGCTGCTTATGTTGTCCATAAATAGTGTGTGGAAAAGGTGACACGTGGCTAACTCGATTGGTGGATCTAACTTTGTGGATAGATAAGAGAGAGGGTGTCAACCTTATCCACTTGGATCCCCAAGTGGGTCCCACCTTCTATTAATAGCGGACTGATCCCAAGGTGGACCCCACTCGCTAAAATAGAGGGTGGTTGCTAAGATAGCAACCGGTCCGCTGCTGCTAAGGTAGCAATAGGTCAGCGTGGCTAAGATAGCCCGCAGTGCAGTGTTAGGATAGTAGCACATGCATCGCTAGATGTTTGGTGAGTCTCGTGTTTTGGTTGGATTGGCTATGTTTTGGTTGTCTTGACACGAAATCACTCCCTTGGGTACGAATCTCAAGTCTACAACGATAAAGAGGGTAAATGTGGCCTCTTTGTGACCACTTGGTTTAGAAAATCACTCCACACCATTGTAGTGTTTTCATGATAGTAGGTAATGTAGTTTGACAAAAGGGCTACAATTGCATGGGCCGCCTGACAGCATACATTCAAGCATGTGACAAGGGCACATACATACATTCACGTACGGCAGGGATCCAGGCACAAACCCTGGCAAAAGTAGTCGTACGAGGCCGTGGCGAATTTTGCACAAGACACACGTTACTGCAACTACTGGTGCGCAAGAGGGGCCTTGGATTAAGTCTGGTATACGAAGGTCACCCAGTCCACTTCTTCATCTTTTGTATATCGGCATACTTCCCTTCATTGGATGCTACGCTACTTTTCGTACATAATGGATGCCTTTAAATGAATTCTCAACACCCATCCCAGCATCCTGCTCGTTGAAATATGATGCACCTATATTTGCGTGTTTGCTGCGCGTATCTAAGGTTGCATAAAATAGAGGAAAAGAGGCTTTGTGGACTAAGCCCTCTTTCCCTAGACATTGAACGTTATCCTTGATTGTCACTACGTTCGTGATCACTATTGGTGCACTTTATTTACTTCGGAATTTCTTTCCTGTTTGATGATGAAAGGATGTCATCATTTCCAATCTAGATCGGCTTGTGCTGGGTGATAACACTATTTTCTTTCACTACGACTCTTCAACGAAAATCAAATAATTGAAATCATAAAATTAAACTGCAAATTCTCTCAGCGATTGGTGATTTGAGGAAATGTATGAATTGATCCATAATTTATGCTATACTTCTATGTAGATGTAGATCCTCTATATGAGCTCGATTTGTTGGTCGATCATATCATGATTAGGCAAGGCCCCTTGTTGGCAGCACTCGGGGTGTGCTAGAGTTAGAAACAGGGGCCAAGAAGTGTATTCAAAGCTGTCCCTGCACATCTATAAGCTGGACCCATGGCTGAGTAGTGGGCAATATGATAAGTGTGTGTGTGTGTTGTGCTGGAGCTTTGGTAGAAGTGCAGCCGCCGTTGCTTTTATTTTGTCTAGAAGTTTGAGCAGGCTGGAACTATAAAGCCAAGCTCGAAAATTGTAATCACAAGCCTTTTTCAAAGACAGGGCATTTGCCCTTCTGCCTCTAACTGTTTCCCTTGTGCATGGTGTGATGATGATGGCTGGTAAACAGGTGGGCTTAGAAGCCCACCCCTCCCTCCGGTTTTTGGCTTGTTGTGTAGAGTTTTTGAGAGTGCCCACTTTGCATTGACTCCCAGGCATATGATGCAATAGAGTCGGGTCATTTACATCTCATGTGCTGACCCTTACAAATGAAAAGACTAACTCTACTCACACCTGTTTCTGCTCTCGTTGAGATAATGACCTGCTGAGCAACATTGTGCTATGAACTATTGCCACTAACCGTATGAACTATGGCCACTAACCGGAACTCTGCATGTCCAAGCTGGGAATTGTCCTAGTCCTTTATGACGTGCAAAAGTGCAGGCAACCAAGTTCCTCCATTGCCGGTCATAGGTCTTTGCGTGCAACTGAGCCTACGCCCCGAGAGGCATATCCATTTCATTAAACTATGCCCGACTTAACATGACTCTCCCCTATTACTGAAGTAAAGTGTAACCGGAGCCGGAGCGAAGGCGGAAGTCTGTTTGCACAACGCGTAACGAAAAGGGCGCTGCCAACAAGGAGAACAGGCTCGGGCGCGGGGTGTCCAGCGAGTGGGCTGTCACTGCTGCAAAGGCTACAGATCGTGGGACTCAGGCCCTGCACACGACCCACCCACAACCCAACCCTTGCCCCGCCACCCACCCAATTTCCCCGCACCAGTCCCGTGCCGCTTCTATGGCCGCGCCGGGCACTGCCGAATTCGACCATCTCTTCAAGCTGCTGCTCATCGGGGACTCGGGCGTGGGTAAGAGCAGCCTGCTGCTCCGCTTTACCGCTGACACCTTCGACGATTTGGCTCCCACCATCGGTACATGCCATGCCGTCTCTGCCTGCTTCCCTGCGCTGCCTGGCTGGCTTGATTTTGCTGGCAGGCTGGACCGAGAGGAGGCGGGCCGCTGAGCTGTGGGATATCCTTTTCGGCAGGTGTGGATTTCAAGCTCAAGTTGATGACCCTGAGTGGCAGGAGACTGAAGCTCACAATTTGGGATACAGGTAGGTCGCCGGCTCGCAGCTCGGGGCTTGGGGCTTGGCTGGTTCAGGGTTGGAGACTCATGCTGCCTTTGTTGTGTGGCGGGTTGGTGCAGCCGGGCAGGAGAGGTTTCGGACGCTCACCAGCTCCTACTACAGGGGGGCGCAGGGCATCATCCTAGGTTGCTGTTGAATTAAGCTTTTGCTGCTGCCTGGCTTGGGAAACCCATCCAGCTTGCTTCAGGGTTGGGGCAATATGCCTTCTTCTGCTCGGCTGAACCCTAGTTTCTGTGGTGCAGTTTATGACGTGACACGCCGGGAGACGTTTACAGATCTTTCGGATGTGTGGTTGAAGGAAGTGGATCTTTACTCCACCAATCCCGATTGCATTAAGATGTTGGTCGGCAACAAAGTGGACAGGGTGGGTGGTAAAATGAAGCCCTTGAGGGAGGATGAGCTAGATGTTTGTGATCCAGAATCTTATAATTTTCTTCACTTCATGCCTGTTTGCTCAGGACGCAGAACGCCTTGTGTCCAAGGAGGAAGGTGTGGATTTTGCCAGGCAGCACGGATGTCTGTTTCTCGAGTGCAGTGCTAAAACTCGCATCAATGTGCAACAATGTTTTGAAGAACTTGTGCAAAAGGTGACTACTGCTTGCTGTGCTGCTCCAGCTGCCAAATCTGTTGCAATGTTTGTCCGTCAGACTTGCTTTGGTAACATGTCCTCTTATCATGTGACAGATTTTGGACACGCCTAGTTTGTTAGTTGACACAACGGGGTACAAGAAGCATATTCTTAGACCAGGGCCTTCCCAGACTACCGCAGCCGAACCCAGCAGTGGCTGCGCCTGTTAATATGTGTTATACCTTGGATAATTGAGGTTACGGCTTCCAGTGCTCCATGTATTCCTCTTGCTGGCGGTACGGCTATTTTTTCTGCATCGGCTGCCTAAACTATGGGCTCCGCAGTTTTGCAAGGGCCAGGGACCGATTTTTAGAATAAGAGGGTTGCTGTGTGCGACCCTTGGGAAATGGTTAAAGGAGATGACCTCCTGCAGATTCTGGAGGACCAGATCTTCAGTTGAACAAGTGCAAGCTTGCTCCGTTCTCCAACATAGATTTCTTTACAGGTTCTACGTTGTACAACGGAGGTTTGAAACTGCTGTGCACATGGTTCAGCAGGATTATGGAACAACATGTATGGCACAGATGTTTATGTATATAATCTAATAGGTAAAAATACACGCAGAGTGTGGCACAAGTCCGTTTTCGATAGCCTCTGTTTGTCATGAGCGTCATCTGGCAAGGGTTCTACCACTCTTGAACTTCGTCCAACTGGGGCGGGAGCATGCCAGCGAAACCGCCGTGGGCTCACTGCGGGGCGAGTGCTTGGAGGATGATCTTCCCGCATCCGTCAAGGGTGATGTACTCACACCTTGGTGACTCAGCTTTTTCTCAAGCTCTGCATCTTCCTCGTTATCAGATTTCATGAAGGGCAGGACTCGTGAAGACGACGAGCCTGGCTTCATGCTAGGGTTGCTGGGCAGCAATCCTCTTTGAACCATCCTGGCGTGCTGCTGAGCCTCGGCGCTTCTCTGGCTATCCTGCAGAGCCTGTCGATTAATCTTCTCAAAGACAAGATGGTAGGGCTTAGGTTCAGCCGCTTTCCCAGACCCTGTAGCTGTGTCCAATTGCTCTACCGTTCCAACCTTCGGAGAGACAGGCACTTTCGGTCTTGGTGACTCCCTTTGAAGATCACGGACTATTCTTGGTGACACAGACTCCCTTTGCAAATCACTCACTGCTCGTCGTGACACAGATTCCCTTGGCAGCTCTATGTTTCTCAATGGCTCCGTTGGTGATTCCCTCATTCTCGGCGACTCCCTGTGCAGGTCGCTAAGCCCAGGGGACTCCCTTCTCAACCTAGGTGAGCCCCTCTGCTCAGTCCTAACCGACATCAACTCTTTCTTTGCTGGATCGCATAGAGGTGCGTCTCTGAACGCCAATCCCTTGAACTGCTGCCTGGCAGCCCTCTCCGCAAGAAGAGACTTCCGCAGCTCCTCAAGATTCACAGGAGGAGATGCTTTTGACGGCTTCTGCTCAGCCTCCGGCGTCCTCTCTGACGAGGAAATGGACGTGGAGTGTCTCGCATCTTCCCGGGGAGAATTCCTGAGAGAGGAGGCAGCACCGGCACCTCTGCTTCCATCATCCGGCAGGCCCGCGGAGATATGCAAACGGCTGAATTCCGGGGCTTTAACCAAACTGCTGGTGCTTGGCCGTCCCGACAACGGGCTGCTGCTGCTGCTGCTGCATACAGCGGACACTCTCCCAGCGGCGATGGCCTCCGGACTGCACACCGCGACATCTTCCGCTCCGTCCACAGCCACGTCCTTCTCCCCAGCGTACACCGGCACGGCCTTCTCGTCCGCCTCAGCCTCATCATCGTACCAGTGACTGGTGCTCCTACTCCCCTTGGCGGGAGGCGAACCTTCCACCAGCAGGTCGGGCGAGAAGGGGACGAGCGCCACTCTCGCCGACCCCCGCATCCGCACAGTCTTCCTCACGCTCGATCCTTCCCGTCTGGACGCGGATCTGGTCAATTTAGGCTCCCTCACCACGTCCTGCATCCGGGAAGACTTGTTCTTCCTCCTCCCTATCCGGTAGTCCGGCACCCCCTGCGCCGAGAGCTCGTGTCGACTCTCCCTTTCCCCGCTGCTCTCCAGCAGCATGTCGGTGGAATCCTCCGACGCCTTCCTCCGGTGCCGAGGCCTGGCCGCAATGTAGGCTGGCGTGTCTCCCTCCTTCGGCACCCGACAGGACCCGAAATCCCGCTGCAACAGCTGCTGCCTGCGCTGCGTCTTCTTAAGCGTCCGGTGCCGACGGCTCCCCGGCTGCCTGGCGGTCATGAGCGGAAGCCCGCAGGACACGGAAATAGCCTCCCTCGTGATCCCAAGCTCGTTGTGGAAGAAGCGCGAAATGCCATTCCCACTCCCACTCCCACTCCCTCCCTCCTTCTGCGGCTCCAGCCTCCTCGTCTTCTCCATCTCCGCCTTCTCCCGCTCCATCAACGTGAAGATAGTCCCGGTGCTCCCCACCCGGATCGGACTCCCGGGCCGGAAGTCCTCCGCACCGCTCTCCAAAAACGCCATATCGGCCTGCGACACCGGAGGCAGGGGCAGCTCCCAGGAGGCCACAGACGCGGGTACTATCGCCTGACGCTCCATCATCTGCACCAAGACACCAAACAGTAGCCGTCACACATCAATCTATCCGCAATCCTGCCGCCCCGACCGGGCACGAACGATTCCGCCGGCCAAGCACAAAGTGTACAAAATTCTCACACACCTCGGCCAGAATCACATCGACCTCAACCGCGCCAAACCGCGCTCTAATTTCCAGCTCCCGGCCCCGGAATCAGCCAAGCGATCTACCAAACCAGTTCTCCGCAATTCCCAAATGCGTTCTCCGAGACACGCGTGGCGGGAACACGCTGTCCTCGTACAACCAATTCCAGCATCTTGCACAGGGAAGCTCCCCGTCCCGGCACAGCCTCGCGGACGCCAAGTGCATCAACAAGGGAACCTTCCGCTCCACGCCGGCTCGCAAGAAGCGACGAGACGCGCCCCGGCGGAGAGAGGGACGAAACGCCTTTGTCCTGTAACCAAGCAAACAAAGCCACAAACAAACCCGCTCTGCGCGAGCCGGGAAAAAGGGCTTGGCCTCTGTACGTTGACACTGAACATGCCAGGCGCCAGGCCCCGCCTCGAGTTAAGCAATAAAATAACTTTAAAACAATAAACAAGACCGGAAGCGGTAGAATTCCATGTGGCTCGCACCGCATGAGCGTCCCTTCCGGCATGTGTCATGATGCCTCATCATCCGTCCATGTCCCTCTCGCCGTCGCACCACTCATATCCCCTAGTGCCGCACCGGGCCGTGAACGAGGGCCGCCCAGTCGCTGTCGAGGCCGTGTCATGAGTCGCCACTACAGCGACGAGTCACATCAACCATGCACCCGCATGATTCACGAAAGCGACGGCGAGCTTCACTTCCGTGGCGTCTTCGTCGGCGTTTGCCGCTTCTGCATAGACAAGCACACGCTGTCGCGTGGCAGGCGGCCTGATACGGGCCGGTTACCAATCCGCTGCTGCCGGGCGGCGCCCCGCTGCAGACCGGTTGTGTGAAACGCAATTGACAGCCTACCGGTCGGCGACCGTACTTTGCGAGCTTCAATGCAAGCCTCCGAATTCGCTGGCGCCAGGGCCCACCGGTCGCCAGGATCGCCCAGGTGGAAGGCCGCCTTCACGGTTTCAAATTTTCTGGAATTTTGCGCTGCCAAAAATGGGAATCCTTCCACCCACCACCGTCATTCCTCAGCCTCCATGATTCCGGCTTTGCTTTGTCGTAATAGGCGCTTTCCTCCTCTTACCTTACTTTTGTCCTTATTCGGCGTTTTAGCAATTCCCTCTTGACTGAAGTCAGAGTATATAATATATTTATTTTAATTATTTTTTAAATAAATTTTACGTAGAATTGCTGTCTAGAGAGAGAATTGATGGGTTAAAGGGTTTCCGCTTGACAATGAAGTTAGCTAGTTTGCTGATAGGTGTGAATATTACACAAATCTTTATGTTAGGTAGACATGAAAAGTAGATCATTCGATACCGTTTTAACTAGGCTTGAATCAAGTACTATCTAGATTGATTCTTGTGTAGTATAAAATATATGTATAATTTTTCTTTAAATATCATAATTATACCTCATAATAAAATATAAATAAATTTAAAAATTATTTTTTATTACTAGCTTACATAATTTGTGAATATACGCATGATATTCATACATAATAAAAAATTCGATATTCATAGATCTTAATGAACAATCCAGACCGTCTAAGAACACTACAATTTGTTTAAACGGATCTCAATATCTTCCCAACAACATTTATTCACCCAATAGGATATTTGAGCTACAGACATTTATGCAATGTGAATATTTAAAATATCCATATATCATCAAGTTTGTGGTTAGTGTTTGTATAATACTCCTTAGCTTTACATCTTCAAAAGCTCAAGGGCATATCTAAAAAACTTTTTTAATCCATGGAGGTGCCACCTCTTGTAACTGCAATGAGTCCCACAATTGAAAATGGAATTGCAACCTTTTATGGAATGACAGTAGGCCCTTAGTCATTTTTGGGGGTTCAGTTACTTGATCTATGCGGGACATATTATCTTCAACCTTGTAGTGAGTACCTTAGACATATTGGTGAAGTAATACAAAAGGAATCTCTCACTGCAAGAGAAGCACTCCTTACTCTTGGGAAGTGCTCGATGAGTTATAGTTTTGATGAACCATGGTTTGGTATTGATGATGACGTTTTTGTAAATTATTTTATATATTTTATAACTAAAATTAAGATAATATTAGACAAGTCGTATATTCACTTTAACATGTATATGCCCGCTTGTTAGTCAGGATCAAAACTATCAAAGATATATGAATTTTCATTCTTAAAATGATCGCAACTATCAAAGATATATGAATTTTCATTCTTAAAATGATCGCACAAACTACTGCACAATCAACCAAGAGATTCTACCCGTTTATAAATAGAAGCTAGGAAGGAGCTGAAAATGTGAAGGCCCCTAGAGTTTGAAGGAGACCACAATACATACATTTTTTGTTTGCTAGTGATGTTACCTTCCGCATTATTGAGGAGGAACAGTTCTGACCTTGCTAGCTCAATTCATTTTGGCCCGCTCAATTGTAATTCTTTTGTAATTTGAACAACATTTCTCAAAAAAATACATATTACCTTAGAAAACTCAAAAGGTCATGAACCCATGAACATTTATAGATGCTTGACTTGAAATCAGCGTTCAACAAAAACATATAGGTAGTATAGAACCTAGAAGAATGAAGTTGATCTTTGTTAATGAATAGGAGCGAATGTTTATGTAAATCTGTCCAACCAACTTCTTATTTTTGAAAAAAAACTTTCTATTAAATATTTATAGAATAATCTATTACCAAGTTACCTAAAGTTCCAATGATATAACGTATCAAAGATGGCACTTTTGTCAACTATGGTCATGGAAATATATGCATGAGAAGAGAAATGAGTTGAACATTCGTGTGCATATAAACTAAAAGTTCTAGAACACACGTCTTGTGGCAAGCAAAACAAAGATGCTTAAGTTTCCTTGCATAGTATATAGGTGGTGATTATGAATAATATTTTTCCTGATATTGAGATGTGCAAACATTTCTACAATATGAACATGATAAACCGTCCATATATCACCAAATTGGTGGTCGATTCTAGTAATACTCCTTAGCTTTACATCCTCAAATCAAGATCATGAACTTCAAGTGTTATATAAAACATGTGGACAATCTTTTGACTTCATGGAGATGCGGCGTTTTGTAAATTATTTTATATATTTTATAACTAAATTAAGATAATATTAGACAAGTCGTATATTCACTTTAACATGTATATGCCCGCTTGTTAGTCAGGATCAAAACTATCAAAGATATATGAATTTTCATTCTTAAAATGATCGCAACTATCAAAGATATATGAATTTTCATTCTTAAAATGATCGCACAAACTACTGCACAATCAACCAAGAGATTCTACCCGTTTATAAATAGAAGCTAGGAAGGAGCTGAAAATGTGAAGGCCCCTAGAGTTTGAAGGAGACCACAATACATACATTTTTTGTTTGCTAGTGATGTTACCTTCCGCATTATTGAGGAGGAACAGTTCTGACCTTGCTAGCTCAATTCATTTTGGCCCGCTCAATTGTAATTCTTTTGTAATTTGAACAACATTTCTCAAAAAAATACATATTACCTTAGAAAACTCAAAAGGTCATGAACCCATGAACATTTATAGATGCTTGACTTGAAATCAGCGTTCAACAAAAACATATAGGTAGTATAGAACCTAGAAGAATGAAGTTGATCTTTGTTAATGAATAGGAGCGAATGTTTATGTAAATCTGTCCAACCAACTTCTTATTTTTGAAAAAAAACTTTCTATTAAATATTTATAGAATAATCTATTACCAAGTTACCTAAAGTTCCAATGATATAACGTATCAAAGATGGCACTTTTGTCAACTATGGTCATGGAAATATATGCATGAGAAGAGAAATGAGTTGAACATTCGTGTGCATATAAACTAAAAGTTCTAGAACACACGTCTTGTGGCAAGCAAAACAAAGATGCTTAAGTTTCCTTGCATAGTATATAGGTGGTGATTATGAATAATATTTTTCCTGATATTGAGATGTGCAAACATTTCTACAATATGAACATGATAAACCGTCCATATATCACCAAATTGGTGGTCAGTATTCTAGTAATACTCCTTAGCTTTACATCCTCAAATGCTGAAGATCATGAACTTCAAGTGTTATATAAAACATGTGGACAATCTTTTGACTTCATGGAGATGCGGCGTTTTGTAATGAATACTGCTCTAAGTAGCACATCCGACAAAGGAATTGGAGATTACCCCCACCATCCAAGCTTTTACGAGATGATAGTAGGTCCCGTAGCCATTTTTTGGGGTTCAGTTACTTGTAATGTGCTGGACGATTATGGTCTTCCATCTTGTACTAAGTGCCTTAGATATATTGCTGCAGCAATACAAACCGAATGTCCTAATGCAAGAGAAGCACAACTTACTCTTGGGGGGTGTTCTATGAGATATAGTTTTGATGAACCATGGTTTTGTATTGATGATGGTGGTTTATAGATTATTTTATAAATTGTATTAATTTAAATAAATATAATATGAACAAGTTGTAAATTCACATGTGATGTAGCAACTCTTATTTTATAGCCATTTGAAACTAATATTTGAAGGTCACATGAAATGTAAATTTTCTCCAAGTCTTATGGACATAGTAATACATACCTAGTAAGATGTTGGAAAAATAAAATATGTCAACTTATGCACTAAAATGTCATTGATAAGACGATTCTATTGTTTAGGTTTGAAGTTAATACATAATATTATTTTAGTATAAATTTTATGTAACATTTCAATCACAAGAAAATAAAAGAAATAAAAGAAAGCCTTCATCCAATCGCAAGGTAGAAAGGCCTTAGAAATTTTTTGTTGTGCGAAAATTTTGATAGAAAAAACCCATTCGAATGAGGATAAGCAAAGGAGACCGTAAAGTACGTGATAAAAAGAGCAACTAAATTCCCTACCGGAAGTCACCAACTACGCCTATAATGGAGGAAAAGTAAACAATGTACGTTTAAACTATAGAGGAAGAGGAGGACCTATTGTTGCCCCTATGTGGATGATTGCTGAGGGCAATTGAGACTCGCTGTTTGCAAAACGCCGTGAAGTTCTTGAAGTAGAAAAAAAAGACATCCCCGCAGGTATATGCGGGCATGGAAAACCTGACACATAGGACTTCGCAAATGTATCAAAATCCTTAGCCATCGCCAGACACGTTTGAGGGCGAGAGGAATGAATTGGTAGCCTAAAAGGCCTAAGCAACCGCAACCAGCTTCGCCACTATGGGCTGAAGCACGATTGAAAAGACATACCTTCTACGACGTCTCCTTGCGATGAGGAAGGATGAATTATAAGCCATGAAAACAGAAGCACTTTTGTACAACCACCACGGGAGATCTGAATCGTGAATCGTCAGTGGTGAATATGAATCGTGAATCGTTAGTGGTGAATATGAATCGTGCATTGTGTGATGGCGGGTGATGGTCTCCAGCGGGATTGGAAGGCGGGGAAAGGGCCTCGAGGACCATTCCCATCGAAAAGCTTTTTGCCGGGGTGAAGAGGCTCGTGGAGAAGCTGAGGGAGCAGGGAGCTGGCCAAGCTGTGCAATGGGTGCCGGATGTCAGCAGCAGAGATGGGGACATGAGCGATTTCTTCCACGAAGCTGTGGGATCCTGGCGGGAGAGCAAGGCGTGGTGGGCGGTAAGGTGGGACGTGCTGAGCCTAGTCGTGGCCTCCTCACATTTGGTGCGCATCGACTTGAGGGGATGCGGGCCCCTTGCAGTTCGCCGAAAGTGCTGGTCCAGGCCTTCCGCCAGGCTGGAGGATCGTACTGTCGCAGGCGCTAGGCAGACAGCTCAAGGTCTGGCACCCATTTCTGCCGGACTCTCAATGTGAGAATGGGTCGCACTATGGCTTGAAGTGAGTGGGAAGGTTTGTTGGGCAGCTCTGCTGATTTGTATGTACAGTCATGAAGCGCAGAGTCTCACCGCCTGAGGATCTGACATCAGGGCAGCCTGGCCTTGACATGCTTCCTTGGCTAGGGCAACTGTGAGGAGCTGTTCGGTGACTTGTTCGTCTCCTGAGAGAACAAGGCCCGGACTCGGTTGGAGGTGAGGTTGCAAGTGTTTGGTCTCATTGGGTTCTGCTGGAGCTTGACGACAGTGAATCCGGAAGGATGTGGGATAGGACAGTGAATCCGGAAGGGGAGCCGAGGTAGCAGCACGATCTAGTGGCTTGCAACGTAATGCCGCAAATGTGCTGGAACATCTGAATTTGAACCGGAGCCCTTTGGGTCGGAGTGTGGATGCCATCAGATTGCCATTTCAGCAGGGGCATTGGAGCGGAAATTGTAGCTGCTGACATTTTGTCATATCCTGCAGCTAGTCAGAGATTCGGAGTTCGATATGTAGTGTAGGGATGAGCATCAATGGAGCTGCAATGCTCATTCAAATATGCTACGCCACTCACCCACATGTGGCAATTATTGTTTTTGCTATAGGCGACGAAGCAGAATGGGTAGGGAGGGCCTGCAACCTTCCTGAAGTCAAAGGCTTGTCTGTGGCAAAGAGCAATCCCACCTGGCACTGCCCTATTTGCGGATATTCAAGGCCGAAGAGACTGGTGTAGGAGAATTGATGTCCCAGCTTCATTCCGACTCTCAAGGAACTGAAACTGGTATCGATGTTACCTGTTTTCCACGAGGGAGTGGCAAGAAGGCGGGTTCAATGCCCTGGTCTATAACTGTTCATGTGGACTTGCACATGTGGTGAGTTTGATGAGAATGAGAGTCTTGAACACGAGGACGACATCATTGAAATGCTCAAGGTGAACCTAAGGTGCTTCGTATAGGCAACAAAGCACCCTAGTACCTTCTGAAACTCAACTCATCTTAGAGGCACCGTTTTGGATGGCAAGGATGCACAAGTGATCACATTTTAAGAGCAAGCCTACCCATTAGGGGAGCACCACCGTCACAATCGGCCATTGTACCCCCTGTACTCTTGTAAACTGTTGTTCAGATTTCGTTATGACTTCTGATCAGACTCGTAGATGTGGAGTGGCCGTTATGTAGGCTTTGTAGTTGTGGTGCCCTTGTATGTCATTCGGGTTTTCACATAGCGCTTGGATACCATGAAAGGGCATCCGAGTAGCCAAGTTCTTCCATGGTTACAAAACCTTTCCTTTTGGGGCGACCAACCTAGGTCGGTATGTGGCAGGGAACTATTCTACCCAAAGTCCCTGCTGTCGGCAAGGAAGATGAAGAATTTTATTGAAGTCCACTAAGGATATGACGATAACGGGCAAGGAAGAAGAAGAATTTCATTGAAGACCACTATGACGATAACAGGACTTGTATTTGGATAATTTTTGTATGGTGTGTCTAAGTTACTAGCACCAAGGGCATTCACTCTCTTTAAACACAACTTAGTACTTGACAATTTTTACTATGGTGTGTCTAAGCTACTAGCACCAAGGGCATCCACTCCTCTAGGCACCCCATCCAAGTATCGATTGAAGCACAAGATGTTTAACAACACGTTATTATAAATGTGTGTCTAAATGGCTTAGGGGACTATTCTACCAGCACACCACCGCTGCAACTCATTCCCAACTATAGTTTGAGCCAAAAACAAAAGTCCACTGTTACTTCGTCTATATGGTTGAAAGATATTATTAAAATTTATGTGTTATTCTATTTACCAATTTTTTTTAAAAGATGTGAAAATAATATAGTATGATACAAGTATGTACTTTATGTTTATCCAACAATGACTCGCCAAGGTACCCGAAGAGTAAAATTGATCCTAAGAAGTTGAACAAAACTTTAATTTAGACATCTATTTAATCTAAACAAGTAACCACACTAATATTGTTAGAAGATGGCTTGAGACTGCCAATGAATTAGTTACTAGAAGATGGCTTGAGACTGCTCCAACATTTTCGATGTTAGAGTAGTATTAAATCATGAAGGGGATCGCGATGAATTGGTATGGAGTAGCATTTGTGCGGTCCATCTCAACTTTTGGAAAGCTTTCCTGCAAGAACCCATGGGGATAACTAGTAAACATGTATCTTTCACCTCCTTTAATGGATGGGAAAAGCTTTCCTGCAAGAACCTAGTGGGATGACTCGTGAACATATATCTTTCACTTCCTTTGTTGGATGGGAAAAGCTTTCTTGCAGGAACCCGTTGGGGTGACTAGTGAACATATATCTTCGACTTCCTTTTTTGGATGGGAAAAGCTTTCGTGCAGGAACCCAATGGGATGACTAGTGAACATATACATTCCACTTCCTTTATTCGATGGGAAGTTTCATGCTCTTCAAGTATTTTATGCCTTTTGGGGGCTCCATGATAGGCCAACTCTTCTAGGCCAATACCACACTCGTGCAGCGCCAATATTGACCTAACAGCATAAACTCGAACGTCTATCTAAAGGTTTAACCTTAGCTTGCACCAAAAAATATTGAAGGCGTCTATCTAAAGGTTTAACCTTAGCTTGCACCACAAAATGTTGAAGGCGTCTATCTAAAGGTTGAACCTTAGCTTGCACCACAAAATGTTGAAGGTGTCTTTCTAAAGGTTTAACCTTAGCTTGCACCACAAAATGTTGAAGGGGAACTACCTCGGAATCGGAAGCATGAAGTGTAGTTCCTTGTTCTTCTAGACTTATTTTCTCATCCTCTTCGGGTCTTTATCTATGGATGGTTCTTGGTCCTCTTCAATCCTTCACTGTTTGTAGACTTACTTTCTCATTCTCTTCGAGCTTGATTCATAGATTGTTCTCTTCCTCTTTAATCCACTCTTTCAGAAGTGGATTGGTTATTGTTTGCATGTTTGATTACTAGGAATATATGTGCAAATTAAGAGATTGCCTCGTTAATGAAACCCCGAATTTGGAGAGGTAAGGCTAGCACACTACCTAGACCACCTAATGTCCACCTAATGTTAGTTGTTAAGCTTTTAGCTGGTGAAGTTGGACGAGCTGAGCGTAAACGCCCTTAGCTCGGAGCAGCTTAGCGTGGGTGCCCTTCTCGACGACCTGGCCCTGGGAGACGACGGCGATCTGGGGGGCGTTCTGGATGGTGCTGAGGCGGTGGGCGATGACGAGCGTGGTGCGGTTGCCCTGCATGAGGCGATCCAGCGCCTCCTGGACCACGCGCTCGGATTCCGCGTCCAGGGCGCTGGTGGCCTCGTCCAGCAGCAGCACCTTGGGGTTCTTGAGGATGGCGCGGGCGATGGCGATGCGTTGCTTCTGGCCGCCCGACAGCTGCGTCCGCGCTCGCCCACCTCCGTGTCGTAGCCCTCCGGCAGCCCGCTGATGAAGGCGTGCGCGTTGGCTGGCCGCCTCCACCACCTCCGCCTCCGTCGCACCCTGCCGCCCGTACAGAATGTTGTCCCGGATGGTGGTGGAGAAGAGCGCCGGCTCCTGCTGCACCAGCGCGATGTGCTGCCGCAGCCGCCGCAGGTTCAGCCCCGTGATGTCCTTCCCGTCCAGCAGGACGCGCCCGCGGTCGGGGTCGTAGAAGCGCTCGATGAGCGCCACGACGGAGGACTTGCCCGACCCGCTCGGCCCGACCAGGGCCGTCGTGCTGTTCCCCGGATGAGAAGGTGGATGCCCTGCAGGATCGGGGTGTCAGGGCGGGACGGGTAGGAGAAGTAGACGTTCTGAAGCTCGATGGTGCCGGCAATGGCGGATCCTGAGTCGTCCGCGCCGCCCTTGCCCGAGTCCGGGTCGATCGAGGACCTGCCAAGGAACGTTACGGTGAAATGTTGGGATATGGTGGTGGGCGGTAGAGGTATGGTTGTGGGCGGTCGAGATGTGGTGGTGGGCGATAGAGATACGGTGGTGGGCGATAGAGATACGGTGGTGGGCGATAGCGATACGGTGGTGGGCGATTGCGGGGAGAAGGCAGGAATCTTGTGCAGGAGGATGAGGTGCTTACTTGCGGGAGATGATGTCGAAGGTGGACAGTGCTGCTTCCTTGGCTTTGCGGAGGTCGGGGAAGATCTTGAGCGACTCCAGGAGATGGAACGCGGTGTGGCCGACCACTTGGAAGACGGAGACTATGGCTACGAAGGTGGCCTGGCCCTTGCGGATGAGAAGGCGCCGTACAACAGGCAGAAGGCATCAGGGCCAAGCAGTGAGCTATGCCGAACATGATTCCGCCCAGCAAGGACTTCCTGATCCTCGACTTGTTTCCGCTCTTCACCTGGTTCTGGAAGACGGACAAAGCTTTCTAAAATGTTGAAGGGAACTACCTCGGAATCGGAAGCATGAAGTGTAGTTCCTTGTTCTTCTAGACTTATTTTCTCATCCTCTTCGGGTCTTTATCTATGGATGGTTCTTGGTCCTCTTCAATCCTTCACTGTTTGTAGACTTACTTTCTCATTCTCTTCGAGCTTGATTCATAGATTGTTCTCTTCCTCTTTAATCCACTCTTTCAGAAGTGGATTGGTTATTGTTTGCATGTTTGATTACTAGGAATATATGTGCAAATTAAGAGATTGCCTCGTTAATGAAACCCCGAATTTGGAGAGGTAAGGCTAGCACACTACCTAGACCACCTAATGTCCACCTAATGTTAGTTGTTAAGCTTTTAGCTGGTGAAGTTGGACGAGCTGAGCGTAAACGCCCTTAGCTCGGAGCAGCTTAGCGTGGTGCCCTTCTCGACGACCTGGCCCTGGGAGACGACGGCGATCTGGGGGCGTTCTGGATGGTGCTGAGGCGGTGGGCGATGACGAGCGTGGTGCGGTTGCCCTGCATGAGGCGATCCAGCGCCTCCTGGACCACGCGCTCGGATTCCGCGTCCAGGGCGCTGGTGGCCTCGTCCAGCAGCAGCACCTTGGGGTTCTTGAGGATGGCGCGGGCGATGGCGATGCGTTGCTTCTGGCCGCCCGACAGCTGCGTCCCGCGCTCGCCCACCTCCGTGTCGTAGCCCTCCGGCAGCCCGCTGATGAAGGCGTGCGCGTTGGCGCCCTTGGCCGCCTCCACCACCTCCGCCTCCGTCGCACCCTGCCGCCCGTACAGAATGTTGTCCCGGATGGTGGTGGAGAAGAGCGCCGGCTCCTGCTGCACCAGCGCGATGTGCTGCCGCAGCCGCCGCAGGTTCAGCCCCGTGATGTCCTTCCCGTCCAGCAGGACGCGCCCGCGGTCGGGGTCGTAGAAGCGCTCGATGAGCGCCACGACGGAGGACTTGCCCGACCCGCTCGGCCCGACCAGGGCCGTCGTGCTGTTCCCCGGGATGAGAAGGTGGATGCCCTGCAGGATCGGGGTGTCGGGGCGGGACGGGTAGGAGAAGTAGACGTTCTGAAGCTCGATGGTGCCGGCAATGGCGGATCCTGAGTCGTCCGCGCCGCCCTTGCCCGAGTCCGGGTCGATCGAGGACCTGCCAAGGAACGTTACGGTGAAATGTTGGGATATGGTGGTGGGCGGTAGAGGTATGGTTGTGGGCGGTCGAGATGTGGTGGTGGGCGATAGAGATACGGTGGTGGGCGATAGAGATACGGTGGTGGGCGATAGCGATACGGTGGTGGGCGATTGCGGGGGAGAAGGCAGGAATCTTGTGCAGGAGGATGAGGTGCTTACTTGCGGGAGATGATGTCGAAGGTGGACAGTGCTGCTTCCTTGGCTTTGCGGAGGTCGGGGAAGATCTTGAGCGACTCCAGGAGATGGAACGCGGTGTGGCCGACCACTTGGAAGACGGAGACTATGGCTACGAAGGTGGCCTGGCCCTTGCGGATGAGGAAGGCGCCGTACAACAGGCAGAAGGCTGAGGACATCAGGGCCAAGCAGTGAGCTATGCCGAACATGATTCCGCCCAGCAAGGACTTCCTGATCCTCGACTTGTTTCCGCTCTTCACCTGGTTCTGGAAGACGGACAAAAGCTTTTCTTCCAGACAAAGGGAAGCAACCGTGCGAATGTTGCCCACTGCCTCCGCAGCGATCTGCGCTGATCTCTCCTGGGCCAGCTTGGAGTTGCCTCCGAGAGCACCGGTCAGGAAGGAGTTCTGCGAGCAAGAGAGAATGAAGACGTGAGCAATTCGGATATAGACATGCCTTCTTTCCATGTCCAGGGTCAAGGAGGAAGTGTAGGAGTATGTGTTGTACCCGCATAGCTCCGGAGAAGAGTGCCAAGGGAAAGGCTGACAACGCAACCATCGCCATGCGCCATGAAATCGACATCGCCCAAACCACCGCTAGTAGTAGAGATGTCCCGTATTGCACCAGGCAGCTCACTCGCTCGGTCAGGGCAATTTTCACGATTGCTGAGTCGGTGGACAGCCTCGAGGTCACAGCTGCACTGTTGTTCTCCTCACGATCGAACCATGCCACTTCGTTCTGCATGAGAGCTGGCAAAGGCCCAAAATGCGTTCCACAAGACATTCATGAGGGCCAGAAGGAGAAGGGATTCTGGATTCTGGAATCTGGAATCTGGAATCTGGAATGCATACACAACATTTGGTGAGGGAATTGCATGAGTACACTACCTTTAAAGGCTGCTTCTTCCATTCTCTTGCTAACCGTGGCCCCGATGGTTGTGCTGTAGATCTGCTGCGCGGCCGTGGACATGAGATTGATGAATCCCAAGCCGACGAAGACGATGCAGTACTTGGCCACGCCACTCTTGAGGTGAGGCCCGGTGATGTTGGGTTCGAAGAAGAGGCCCAGCATCCTGACCGAGAGCACCGCGAACAGGGGATTGAAGCATCCGGCGACGGAGGATGCCACAAGTGCCACCACTGAAATGGTTGCTTTCCCTTTGAGAAATTGGAGTGCAGTTCCAACCGGAAATTTCTTCAGAGTGGGCTCTTGAGTCGCTTTGTTGTCGTCGATTTCCTCCAGGGATGTGGTTTGCGGCTGCACTGACTGCCTCACTGGAAGGGGGGAGAAGGCAGAAGTCTGGAGGCCCAGGTTGGGTGAGAGCATTTCCGACAGGGCCGGGCTCGCCAGGAATTTGGGCCTGTCCATGGCTGCTGAAAATATCTCGGAGTGCGGGCTGTAGATGCCTGACCATGTCCCTACTTCAATTCCAGCATGGAAGCTCCGTCTGTGCAAAACTGCCCCAGCAGGGCTTGCACGATAGCTTGACGATAGAGGACTTGCTTGAACGCTGCTCCACCTTGCAGGAGAGGGAGCGGAAGAATCCGTGGCTCTGCATCGATGTCACCCAGGTCATGGCACGTTTGTGAACATGGATGAATTCATGCATGGCATTCATGAATTCATAGCAATGTAATGTTAGAAGGAAAGGCTGACAACGCAACCATCGCCATGCGCCATGAAATCGACATCGCCCAAACCACCGCTAGTAGTAGAGATGTCCCGTATTGCACCAGGCAGCTCACTCGCTCGGTCAGGGCAATTTTCACGATTGCTGAGTCGGTGGACAGCCTCGAGGTCACAGCTGCACTGTTGTTCTCCTCACGATCGAACCATGCCACTTCGTTCTGCATGAGAGCTGGCAAAGGCCCAAAATGCGTTCCACAAGACATTCATGAGGGCCAGAAGGAGAAGGATTCTGGATTCTGGAATCTGGAATCTGGAATCTGGAATGCATACACAACATTTGGTGAGGGAATTGCATGAGTACACTACCTTTAAAGGCTGCTTCTTCCATTCTCTTGCTAACCGTGGCCCCGATGGTTGTGCTGTAGATCTGCTGCGCGGCCGTGGACATGAGATTGATGAATCCCAAGCCGACGAAGACGATGCAGTACTTGGCCACGCCACTCTTGAGGTGAGGCCCGGTGATGTTGGGTTCGAAGAAGAGGCCCAGCATCCTGACCGAGCACCGCGAACAGGGGATTGAAGCATCCGGCGACGGAGGATGCCACAAGTGCCACCACTGAAATGGTTGCTTTCCCTTTGAGAAATTGGAGTGCAGTTCCAACCGGAAATTTCTTCAGAGTGGGCTCTTGAGTCGCTTTGTTGTCGTCGATTTCCTCCAGGGATGTGGTTTGCGGCTGCACTGACTGCCTCACTGGAAGGGGGGAGAAGGCAGAAGTCTGGAGGCCCAGGTTGGGTGAGAGCATTTCCGACAGGGCCGGGCTCGCCAGGAATTTGGGCCTGTCCATGGCTGCTGAAAATATCTCGGAGTGCGGGCTGTAGATGCCTGACCATGTCCCTACTTCAATTCCAGCATGGAAGCTCCGTCTGTGCAAAACTGCCCCAGCAGGCTTGCACGATAATGACGATAGAGGACTTGCTTGAACGCTGCTCCACCTTGCAGGAGAGGGAGCGGAAGAATCCGTGGCTCTGCATCGATGTCACCCAGGTCATGGCACGTTTGTGAACATGGATGAATTCATGCATGGCATTCATGAATTCATAGCAATGTGCTAGGTAGAAGGAAAGGAAGGTGCTTACTTGTATCTTTGCTGGGCACTGGAGGCCTGCAGGTTCATCAGAGTGTGGTAGATACCGCTGCTGCCCTTGCTGAGGAGCTCGTTGTGGGTTCCCAGCTCGGCAATCTGGCCCCGATCGAACACTGCAATGAGGTCAGCATGTTGGATGGTGGAAAGCCTATGTGCCACCACCACCGTGGTTCTCCCCTGCATCAGATTGTTGAGTGCCTGCTGCACCACCTGCTCGGATTCAGTGTCCAGTGCGCTTGTGGCTTCGTCCAGCAGTAGGATAGAAGGATTCTTCAGGACTGCCCTGGCAATGGCCACCCTCTGCTTCTGACCTCCTGACAGCTGCAGCCCTCTTTCTCCAACCTACAGGATCAGGGGGTTTCAGCTTTAGGAGTGAGCCTGTAATAGAAGTCTCAGAACTTGAGATGACTTGTAAGCCGACTCCATACCTGAGTCTCGTACTGCAGGGGCAAGCCTGAGATGAAGGAGTGGGCGTTGGCAGCCTGTGAAGCGGAAATCACATCCTGGTCAGTTGCACCCTCCTTCCCGTGCAGAATGTTCTCTTTGATGCTGCCTGCAAACAGCACAGGCTCCTGCCCGACAAGCCCCGTCTGGCTCCTCAACCACTTCAGCTGCAACGTCTTGATGTCTACACCATCCACCTTCACCACACCTGCAGGTCGGACATTCCTTCACATATATCACAAGATGCTCAAGAATGACAAGACAGTCAAACGGCATTGGATCCGGAATATATTGCAGACGTACCCGAGGAAGGGTCATAGAAGCGTTCGATGAGGGAGATGACAGTGCTCTTCCCGGACCCACTTGCCCCAACCAAGGCCACAGTCTTCCCAGCCGGAATTCGGAGACTCAGATTTTTGAAAAGAAGGACGTCTGGGCGGGCCGGGTAGGCAAAGTGCACGTTGGAGAGCTCGATCTCTCCTTTGAGCGACGGCAGAATATCCCCGGTGCTGCTGAGCGAGTCGATGCGGGGCTGGCGTTCTATGATCTCAAATATCCTGTAAGCCGCAACCTTTGCCTTGGCGAAGGTCTCGGTTTCCCGGAGAGCAACCCCCAGTGACCTGCAGTGCCACATGGTTGCTGAATCTCAGAACTTTCCTCCCCTCACAAATTTCAGCATTCAAGAACCGTAATGCAATGGAAGGGGGTGGGATTGGGCAAGCTCACGGTCCGGTGAAGACTGCTGTCAAGGCGCATGCCATGATGTTGGCAGGTGGGATGTTTTGCCCGCCGGCGATGAGCAGGGCCCCGACCCAGAACATGATGGCCCACTGCATGTTGTTGAGAGCCAGGGTGATGCCCAAGCCGAAGCCCTTGGCCAGCCCGCCGCTCCTGCTCAGCCGCACCGCCGTTTCCAGCAGCTTGGACAAGGCTTGCCCGGCTTTCGTCTCTCCCACGTAGGAGTACACCGTGCGGATTTGCGAGACCGTCTGCCACAAACAGTTCAGACACGAGGGGAGTTCATCATCAGGCTTGGATCTGAAGCAGCTAAGTGAAGGACTGTGTTGTTGAACCTCTTGCAACCGCCCACCTGCTCGATCAGGCTGTCGGTGGTTTTGTAGGCTCCTGCAGCCTGGACGGCGAACTTGGTGTAAATCTTGGTGTAGGTGACGGCGATGGTGAAGGTGACGGGCAGCAGGAAGACACATATCAGGGCCAGCTGCCACACCTCCACCAGCATGAAAACCAGACCACCTATGAATGTCGACACGTTGTGCAAGAAGCTGGATACCTGCGAGATGTTACCGGTGTTGAATGAGATGAGGCAGCATGGAGTGTAACAGAGCAGATAGAGGTATGCAGGATCAATCAACACTCACCCTCTCTCCCATGGCATCGTGGAGGAGCATGGAATCGACTGAGATGAGACGGAGTATCTCGCCCGTGGTCATTTCGGTGTCGTAGTACCCAACTTCCTGGCGCAACATGGCTCGCAAGTATTTGGCTCTGATGCGCCCTGTCTGTCTGTCTCCCGTTATGGTCCAGAAACCCACCTCTGCATTGCAACGTGCAATACATACTTTCTGGTCAGTTGGATGCTCCAGCAAAATTCAGTCTCAATTCAGCAAGATGGAAGAAGTTCATGAATTTGTGGAATTGAGCTTCTCCTGAAAGAGTGTGTGTGGAGGATGGGAGCTGTATGTACTTTACCCATGAATGCCAGCCATGGTATCTGAACAGCGATGTAGATCAAGACCAGCACCCCCTGGGAAACACAGGAATTCATCCCATCAAGAGTCTGACTTTGAGGTATCAAATGAGAGATGTGGAAATTGTCTTCATCATGTGCATACCTTGAAGGCCTCTTTGTAGCCCTGAGCTGACTTGAGTCCATAAGTTCCCAGGGCGCCCATGATTTTGCAGATGACATAGATGCTCAGAGGAATGACGAGGCCGTGGAGCACGGCTCCCACAGATCCCAGGACCATGAGGACCCAGTCCACCCAATCAGCAGACCTAAACAAGTGCAGGTAAGGCACAGATCCTATCCCAGGACTGGGCTTTCGGATTGAATCTTCCGATTCCAGGAGCTTGCTACTGGACTTCGACTTGGGCTCCTGCTGCCCTCCAGCCCCTGCCTCACTCGCAGCAAACGACATGCTGTAGGTGCTGGCATCCGAGAAGCTGTGGGGGCTCACCACCGAGTCCAGGTACTGGCTGGCATTGGACATCTGCCCTGATTGCAGATCTAAGGACAGGTAGCTCGAGAAGCGCGAAGACGCACTGGAGGGCCTGACCGAGGTGTTGCTGAAGTCATCGTCTCGCGTCCCCATGGCTTCTCCAGCTCCACGGCAGCACACAGTCACGATAGTCTTAACCGACAACTAGAGGGGAGGACTCATTGCTGATTCCTGACAGGTGCAGCTATCTGCTCTTCTTCTCATTTCGACATTGACAGCACCTTGGACAGAGTACAGACCAGGACATCAGGGACCTGCAGCCACAGATGTGCTTCAGCTGCAGAGACACCAACCCGTGCATGGCATGGCATGCTTTGTATGCTCTGGAGTCCTGGGTGCACATCGCCAAATCTGCTGCTCCTGTAGTGTATCGACGTTGCTTCACATCACATAGAGGTACAGCAGGTATCCCCATTGTGCCAAGTGTCGGCGCCGTCTCACAAGATTCCACAGGGTCTCAGCAACGATTCCCTTTTTTGGTTGCAGCTGCAGCTCCCTTGTTGTCAATGGCATCTCGAAGGGAGAACTCTCGCCTACTGCTCTTGTCCTCAGTTTTTGTCCTGCTGCTTGCCCCATGTTTTTTCTGAGCCTTGAGTACGTGTGGCTTCGTCAACATCTGTGCCTAGAACATATTGCGGTGCCGGCCCCGGCCCTACCCCGTCCTCTGGTCATTACATACAGACTTAAATAGGTCATTTGATTTAATACCTTCGTAAAATTTGCCGGCTACTTCAAAACCTCCTCCCGGCCAACCTAATCTGCGACCTGCTTCTTCCTCCTCTATTTTCTGCGTTTTTTTCTCCCAGTCTATCCTCTACCTCCTTCCCAGCTAGCATAACGAGCTTCTTACAAGAGGACAAGCATGGGAAAACTTTGTAGCACAGTCCTGGCGTGTTGAAGGACGATGCATCTTATCATTTCTGTGGTATGATATTGGGATAGGGTCAGATGCATTAGAAATGGTTACTCATGAAGAAATGGGAATGTTATGAGCGGTTCGTACTTACAATGACCAAAAGAATTAGCATGCAAGCTAGACCTTGCCTTGAACATTATGTTGGCCAAGGTATGTTATTTTTATCAAAAAGTATGAAGCTTCTTAAGATATAAGAAGGAGAATTTTGAAGTGGTATGAACGATGCCTCCATCAAATGTCAAGCATACTGCAAGTAGCCGCAATCATTTGAAAAGAGCTCACGAACCTTGGGACAATCACTTCCAACGAGCTCATATTTCCAAGGAAGACCATCATCGAGGTTTGGACTATAATGAACTTGAGAAAATTGCGGATGGAGTTGAAAAGATGGTTATGTCTTGGAATCAATGCAAGGAAGAACGAGGTAGAGAATATGAGAGAGTTAGAACCTCTCTTGATGAGGACTCCCGACACTTCCAAAAAGAGGTGGCAAAGTTGAATGAGGAGTTAAGATTGAACAAGTTAGAGACAACACCAAAATCACCTAGTAAAGTGGCCACAGAATTTAATGTATCATATAGTAGATCAAGTTCACCAACAAAGAGAGCACAAGAAACAGATAACTCTCCAAAGTGTAAAGCATTCATCAACAAAGGAAATGGAGATGAAACCTATAAAGTTGTGAAAAGTGGTTTCCATGGTGAAGAAGAGCTTCAATTGTCTTTGAATAGACGAAATCTTCCTGAAACAACTAGCTTGCCACTTGGAAAAGAACATCAAAATCTAAAATCCTCTGAGTCAAGAGGTTGTAATGGTTGTAGAATTTATTCAGGAAGGGATTGTGGTGAGGATTTTAATGGTAGGTCTGATGTTTGTACTTAGTGATGTTGTGTGGTTTATTACAATACAAATTGATTCAAAGGCTCCTAAGTAACCTTTTTCATTGGCTTGCTCAGGTTCACATTCTGGGATTAAGCTCCCAGCTTTAGATGGTATTAATTTCAAAGGATTGGAGAGTAGATTAGCCACCCTCAATAATCATTGTTTTGCCGCATCATTCAAGGTACAAACTAACAATTAAAACTATATTGACACTTTGCAACAATAAAACTTCATCAGAAAGTACATGTGTTTAAAATATATAAGGATTTATGTAGGCAAGGGATCCTCCATGCATTGCTAATAAACCCATTAATGGCGAAATAGAAGAGCTTCGTATGGCACTGGTAGAAACGCAAGTGCAATCTGAGCTAAAGGTACATATTGTTTATGATATGCATAGATACTAATTCAATATGTTAACAAAGTTGTGCTGCTCTTTTCCTGATGATGCCGAATATATATATCAATATATGTTAGTATGGATAATGCAGATAATCGAGATGAAGCTCGATTTATTGCAGAACTTGAGTCAAACTAAGGCAAAGAGAGCTTGTGAGCTAGATTTTGATTGTCCACAGAAAAATCTTGCTCTTACAAATTATGCAGAGGTAGCAGATTTCTATTTGCCTATCTATTTTTATTTTTTATACTTTATTTGATTGTAATATCATTTTAAAAAGTGTGTTTTGATTTGGATTATAAAGAATAGAATCGATCCATCAAATTACACAAATAGAGAACCAATATGTAGGGGTAAGGTAGAACTAGGCTCCAAGTTCTTGGAACTCAAAAAATAGATGTAACATTGGAAAATGTTGGAGGAAGGTGAGCAAGTCATTTTAAATGAGTTTGATATATATTATTTTTTTGGCAGGATAGACTAGATCGTCCAAGATGGGAATGTAAACAATTTGTGAAACTGCAACAAGACAAAAAAGTACTAATGAGAGAACTTTGTAACTTGAAAAAGAGAGAAAGGTATGATTTTCAACATCGTTTTGTTTCAATCAATTATCATGAATGTACCAAATATTAGCCTTAAAGTACCACAAGCTTCTTGTAATGATAGACAATTTGATCTTCAACAACGCAATCTTGATACCGCGATTCAAAGAGTGAACCGCTTACAAAGGTAGCACTTTTATTTCAGCTTTAATTCTGAAGCTTGAAATTCGACATAAAGAAAACCAATGAGCTAGAAAAAATATTAGATTGTTATCAAAAAAAGAAGAAGAATTGATTGATTCCCAACTACGGGAGAAGGAATTGAAAGCTCGCCTAGATGATTTTACTCGCAAGGAACAAGAAGAATCTAGGCATATTGAGCCCAAAAAGTTTTTGCAAGTTCTTCCTTTGATAAGAAAATGGTTGAATTCATTACAACAAGTAAGGAAACCACAATTGTAATTATTTTAATTCTTGATTTGATGAAAATTTTGTAAGTGATATCTCTTACTTTTGTATTATATAAACAATCTCATGTACTATGTAGGCAAATCATGAAACATTTAGAGATTGTACATATCCAAATTGTTGTCGACATCCAGATTGTTGTCCACACGCAAATGATGTAAGTTTTGATAACATTTGACTGATTAATTGTATCAAAAAGCAATAATATTCATAAAATATGTTTAAGTTTTTTAGTAAAAAAGCATAATCTACTAGGATGAAAGTACGGATTATTTCAATAACATGCTGAGTGAAGAAAGTAATCAAGACGTGAGTATTTTCAAGACATCAATGAAAAGGAAAGCAAATTTATGAAGTATAAAATAAATAACATATTTTTTCTTTTCAGTTTTCATCGAAGCAAGGGAAAATGCAAATCAATGCTATTGTGCAAGAATTGAATAGAGAGGTACATGCTCTACAAGAGGAGCTTTCGCGGATTTTCTTTAACACTAACCAAATATAGTAAAGAGGTTTTTTGGGAAAACTTGTTGGAAAAATGCTGGGAAATTTAGGCTATGCCGTGTGATGTGTTATCATTGTACTTCTGGCTTCTGGCTGTCCTTGGCTCTCAAAGATTTCGCAGTACTCAGATGTGCACTAAACCTACTATGAATCAAGCAAGGACATTCAGTGATGGGTTATCATCGTACTTCTCACTTCTGGCTGTCCTTGGCTCTCAAAGATTTCGCAATCGTCAGATGTGCACTAAAACTACTGTGAATCAAGCAAGGACATTCTTTGCACGTCTTCTAACTTTTCTAATAACTAAAAAGTGAGTCCAAGACCCACGAGGATGGACTTCTCTCATAGTACCAACGCCCTTTGTACTTCAACCCTTCGAAAGAAGAAAAAGAAGAATTCTATTATAATCCACTATGATGGAATTTTTTCCTATCATGGGACTTGGTGACTAAAAAGTAACTAAAAACTGAGTCTAAGCTCCACGAGAATTGGCTGCTCTCAAAGTACCAAAGTCTATCATACTTCAACCCTTCCAAAACGACTGCCATACTTCAACCCTTCCAAAACCACTGCCATACTTCAACCCTTCTAAAACGCCTCCCATACTTCAACCCTTCCAAAAAGAAGAAGGAGTCTATCGTAATCCACTTGGACGAAATCTTTTCCTATCACAGGAAAGTTGCACCATGGTGTGTCTAAGCTACTTACACCAAAGGCATCCAATCCCTCTAGGCACCAAGGGCATCCACTCCCTCTGAGTACCAAGAGCATCACTCCTCTAGGCACCTCATCTAAGTACCCATAGAAGCATGGGATACGTAAACACAGGCATTGTTATAATTGTGTTTTTATTTTATTTTAGCTAATTTAGAGACTTTATATATATTTCAAAGTATACATTGAAGTTCCGCATTGGGAATCTGAAAGGGAGTCATCTGATGGGCACTAATTGGAGTAACCGTAGGACACTGATGGAAGTAACCTATGCACTAACTGGAGTAAACCCATATGGCACTATCAACGGGTGACCCTGCACATGGTGGAGAGGAAGGCATGATGTTTCATGGCGACCCTGCACACGGCGGAGAGGAAGGTAGGATGTTTCATAGCTGATAGCCCTATAGCGACCCTGCACACGGCGGAGAGGAAGGCAGGATGTTTCATAGTTGATAGCCCCATGACGACCCTGCACACGGTAGAGAGGAAGGCAGGATGTTTCATAGCTGATAGCCCCATGGCGACCCTGCACACGGCGGAGAGGAAGGCCGGATGTTTCAAAGCTGATAGCCCCATGGCGACCCTGCACACGATGGAGAGGAAGGCAAGATGTTTCATATCAGAGCCTATCAAGCTGGGATGAGTGGCACCCCATCCAGGCACTGATCCGTACGAAAACGCTTAACTGGCCATTGTGTGAATTTTGAGAGATTTGTGCGTTGGCTGATTGTGTGGCCTATTGTGCTACGCGCATTAAAGCTTTCCCAGGTATGCTAGGCTGAAGGTTGAAAGACAATATAATAAACGCATTCCCAACACAATGTATGCATGTCTGCTAGCCTGAAGGTTGAAAGACAAAGATATTAAACGCATTCCCAGCACATTGTACGCAAGTCTATGGTTGACAATGTGGGAGAGGGTCGGATATTTTTAAGCCCCCTTTTACCCGCGGTCGGTCGGCCGGCAGCAGCGGTCCACACATCTAGAAAAACAGCTTCTTACATCGCAGAAGAAAGCTGTGTTTGGCGCTGGGCCTGCTGTCCAAAACGAGGATGACTCGTTGTCTGAGAACCACAACGAGCTGATCTGCTTCTGAATCTTGTTTGTAAACGAGCGCCGTGGATAGCCGTTCGCAGCTGGTCTCACACAACGGATCCTCCGGAGCATGTTCCGCTGTGGTTCAATCTCTGTCAACTAGGACAGTTTTCTCCTCCTTCGAGAGAGAAGAAAACACAAGAAGGGAATCTCAAGTCCTGAGTCTGAATCATCTGGTCTCAACCTTGATGCCTGCCAGCTGCTTCGAGAGCCTCCTTGGCCCGTTGCACCTTGGATTGAATGTAGAAACTTCCTTTCACAGCATTCTTCTCGAACAAATGATTATATTTCTACAAAGCATACGACGTTGTCAGTGGACGACAAAAACCTGCTTGGAGTTGCAATTCGTACAAGAACTTACCAGCAAGACCAAAAAACAATACCCACAGCCGCAAAAGGTCAGTGCTCAGATGTAGACCCACCTGCATAACTTCCTTCCAAGTTGCGTTCTCACTGACACCCAGCACAAGCCTTGCCTCGTGTTCTGTCATTCCAGTGGAAACCCTATGCGCCATATTCTGCACTACTCGCCGAGCAGGTTCCGAATTCCCGGCATCTACAAATACAAAAGACAACACCATATCTTCACATTCCTGAACCAATTCTCATTCTACCCTAACTGCAGGACTATGTCAGTCACCTTAACACAAGTCCACCAGTCCAAGCTGTAGAACATACTGATAATTGCTTGTCTATAAGCTTGTGTGATCGCCCTTGCAACAACGCTAGAGCCAAGGGCAACTATCTCGGCAATAATCTTCGCAGCCTGCACCGACATCCACAGCACCGCTTTCAGGCCTAAATCCAACGCAATCCAGGCTTCACACATAAATCACAATTAACTTGGCCAACACCACGAATCCCGTACCATTCTTTGTGCTACTCGATAAAGCCTCGATTCGAAGAAACTCGATTGGGAACCCGAATTTCACAATTCGCAACTGTAGCGCAGTTGCAGCAGAACACTACCTTGGCAACCGGCAAATGCCCGGGTGCAGCACAACAGCAGATCAACACGTTCCGGAGAGCAGGTGAAATTAAAATTCTCCACAGAACCGCCGCCACAAGGAATAGCAGCCTTTGCGAAATCTTGGAACCCACGGAGTCCCACAAGACGCTCTCCCCTGCCACCTTCTACTGATCTCCCAAGCTCCATCCAGAAAGAGTAGAGGAGAGAAAAAGTTCATTCAATTGATGAGGAAAATCTGGAAGCCTCCAGCTTGTCCAGCAGAATTTTCGAACCTTCCTAACACCGACGTTGCGTGCGGACCAAGTATACAAGTAGGGCTTATAGTACACCACCTGAAAGTGCGGATTCCTTCGGTTTCTTCCACGCTTTTAGCTTGGTATGGATTAACTTTCGTACTAGCTTGGTATGGATTCAAGTTTCTTCGAATCGAGGCTTTATAGAGTAGCAGGAAGAATGGTACGGGATTTACCGTGGTGTTGGCCAAGTTAATTGTGATTTATGTGTGAAGCCTGGATTCTGTTGGATTTAGAAAGAAGAAGAAGAAGAAAATTTTTATTTAAGTCCATTAAGGACGGATTTCCGTTATGGGACTTGGTACTTAACAACTTGTACCATGGTGTGCCTAAGCTACTTGCACCAAGGGCATTCATTCCCTTTAGACACCCCATCTAAGTACATACCGATCTAAGCTCAGGATGCTTAATCACTACGTTCTTATAAATGTGACTACGTCAGAGAGGAAATTCCTCTCTTGGATATTACTCCACATATAACTAGGGTTAGGGCAAGGGTTGTTGGACAAAGGGCGACCATGGCAGCAGTCTAACCCCTGGATTGGAAATTTTGCGTTGGATCGGCGAGGGTTGTCAAGCCGCCTGAGGGGATGACGCAAAAGAGTGGGCTGTTCAAGGGCCAGCAAAAGAAGACCAGCGCAGCTAATCGTCACGGGAAGGGGACGCATATCCGGAAAGGTCAGCCTTGGCTTCCAGATTTCTCATGGTTCCTCAGCATCAATCTGGTTGTTCTGTTGCTGATGCTTTCTCGTGTCACATGCCTGGGGAAGCATGGTCGTCAGCCCCTACTGATTTGATGATCATACTCTTTGGTTGCAGGGAAGGTGTTCAAGGCACCTCTGAAGAAGACCAAGGACCTAGAGCAGAGCATTGTAAGTGGCTGAAGTGGCTGTGGTGGCTCGAAATTTGTGTCTCCCTGTGCGAGGATTGTCTGGTAGCTATTGCCATAGTCCCTGGAGATGGGGGGTTGGAAGTAGTGACGTGGTTCTTGTGCTGAATGTTTCTCATCGAGTGAGCTGTGTTTGGTTGGTGTTAGGAAGTTGGGAAATTTATTAACCAAGCCAATGAGATGAAGGCCGCCGCAGCAGCTAGCAAAGAAGGAGCCCAGCTGAGGCTAGTCAAGGCACCTGTGGATGAATCCAAACCTGCGAAGATCAAGTCCGTGTTGGCGAAGGCTAAGGCGAAGTCTCCGGGTGGGAAGACGAAGTTGAAGTAGAGCGTTGGGACAGTGTGGATGATACGTGTAGCACCTGGCTTTGAGTCCTCGTCTTGGGGGAGGCGCTTAAGCTGGCTACTCTCGATTCGGAGCAGTTGCTTCCAGGGCGAATTGCCCGACACGCTGACTGTGTCATGGGAGGCTGGATCGCTGGTCTGGCAGGCTCCGGAATCTGACTATAATAGAATTCTTTTCTTCTTTACCTAGGGTAGTGAAACCTGCCACGGTACTCAGGTCCGACCCGGTTGCGTTCTGCAGGCATATCGATCCAAGACGTTTCTATCATTCAACAAAACTCATTTGGAATTTTTGGCATGGCGCTGCTCGGGTGAGAGCATGCGGCTCGCTGAAGTGATCGAGTTATGGCGACCCGCCTGCGGATTGCCTTCGACTTGGACGCCGAATTGCTCCGATCTCCATCTGCAGTTCTTTGGCTGCTAGGCGCTCCATGGCAGCCGCTCACGATTTTGGCACCTCTGCACTGTCAGCACTTCCTTGCACCTCTGGTCCCGGAAGTGAATGCTGAGGTAGAGGAATTGCGAGTCCTTGTGCCTTCAGGGTTGGAGGTGGTGGGTGCTCTGGTAGTAGGCGGATCGGAAGCTGATGATATTCTTCGGAGAGCTGCCAAGGCGGCCTTGAGCATCAGGGCCAAGCTGGGAGTACGGGAGGGCAGCCCTAGCCATGTAGTTGCTGGATTCGGCTCCAGGGTGGGGGAACGGTGGAATTTTGTCCACAGATTGTATGATGCTGGACTGGCTCCGGTTGTCGACTGTTTGGAGGTTTTGAATGGTGGTGGCGATTTGGGAGATGAATTTTGGAAGGCTACACGGCTTCTGCGGTGCCAGATGCAGCTCAATCTGGATTTGTACCTTCCAGACGCTTGTAGTGCGTTACAGTACGATGAGCAGGTTGGGAAAGCTGTGACAGAGGTTGTAGCAGATCTGAAGAGTGGGAGAACTCTTTTTTTGACTGAGAACCTGCCACAGAGAGGGAATGTGCTGGTTGAACCATATAAGTATGAAGGGTCCGCGGGGCTTGATGGTGGGAAGGAGAATCCAGTATGGAATGGCAACGGGCACGAGAGGATATCAGACTTCGGCTCAGGCCAGCTGGTCACTTTTGGTTCTGGTGTTAGGGTATCTGTGCCGGTGTCTTTCACTCCACTTATCAGGCAAGCCAGTGTTGGAAAGAAGATTGAGGCCCCTCTCTTGCACTACTTGCCAGCGGGAGGTACCGTGACGTTGCTGCCTTTGAACCTGGATGTGCTTTGTGTGGAGAGCATTGGTGCATTGCTGTCTCATGCAGTGGCTGAGCTAGTGCTTCCTGCCTTATGCAACCAGCTGGTGGCTATGCAGAAGGTATGTGCAAGAAACGCCATGCTGAATCCCAAAGTTGCTGCCTACCACTTCTGGCCGGAGGGCTTTCTGCATCCAGTGACTGGCTTGTACGATTTGAGTTACGGGGAAACTGAGCTGGGGCAAGTGGAACAGAGGAAGAAGCTGCATGAGCGGCTTGGGTTGCCTTCGAACAGGCCCTTGCTTCGTGTGGCAAATGCCCTGGACTTCACTGTTCCCGATGCCATTCGATCCTCCAGAGCCACGCGGTTAAGAGATGTTCATGCAGCTGTGACGGCCTCTCCTGTGAGAGGCGGGACCAAGAGTTTTGTGCAAGGCTCATATGAGTACTTCCATTACCTTCAAGATCATGTTGATGACAATGGGTGGGGCTGTGCATATCGTTCATTGCAAACGATAGTCTCCTGGTTTAAGCTGCAGCAGTATACATCCCTTGACGTTCCCTCGCACAGAGAAATACAGGAGATTCTAGTGGATATTGGAGATAAGGAGCGTTCCTTTGTCGGGTCGAGGGAATGGATCGGTGCCATTGAGCTAAGTTTTGTCCTCGATAAGCTTCTAGGTGTCTCTTCAAAGATACTGAATGTGAACTCGGGGGCAGAGCTTCCAGGGAAATGCAGGGAGCTGGCGTTGCATTTTAAGACTCAGGGTACGCCCATTATGATAGGTGGGGGTGTGCTTGCGTACACACTGTTGGGGATCGATTTCAATGAGTTCACTGGGGAAAGTGCCTTCCTCATACTGGATCCACACTACACAGGGGGAGATGATTTGAAGCCTATCGTCAGTGGGGGATGGTGTGGATGGAAGAAGGCTGTGTCAGACTCGGGTGAAGAGTTTTTCTTGCGGAACAAGTTTTACAACCTTTTGCTTCCTCAGCGCCCTATCACTGTATGAGTTGAGGTTGTTGAGGAAATGGTCACTGCAAAACTCAGGTAGATGTCCTCGACTTCATAACTGCGCTCTTCCAATTCTCTGGATCACATGTTATCTGAAAGTACTCACAGACTGCACCAACAGTTTGCCCACAAGAGTGTAGTGGTGGGTTAAGAGTGCCGAGAATGTCTCTCTCGGTAGTTGGGTCAAGTCTCATTGACCCTGGAGGTACAGACTTCTACAGCGCATCAGTTCCAAGAAGACGGATTTTTTAAAGTAGGAGTACAGAAATCTTGGCCTTTCCGGCCAATCTGCTGAAATCAATTCATTTTGAAAGAACAGGAATTTGTCGAATTCTGCACCTCCCCTAACAAGCCTTCGCTGACACAGTTCAGCGGCAGCTGACGCATCTCTACTATTAACATTAATGTACATCCTTCGTGAGCTATGACAACCAAGACACTTTTTCCCATGTGGGTACTTCTTGCCCTCACAAATAGTCCTATACTGGAATGAATGACAGTGAATATCATGTACTGCTAAAGAGGAGAGACGGCAACAAGACTGATTGTTCTTCCTGCCAAGAAAGGTCACCTACTAGTACAGTGCTGCAAAGGCAGCATTTTATGTTATGTGTAGTTCTCATGCTTCACTCTGGCCTTGAGTATGCTCGGTACTGGCGGAGATGTCGAGCCTTTGTTGAAAGAAGAGTACGGAACTCCATAGGCAGCCCTCGGTGTGTGATTGCATGCATGAGGAAACAAATTGGAAACAGGGGATGCCTCTTCCTCGTATGTCCCGTCCAAACCATCCTCAGAATCCACACGCCCGAGTCCCTCAGGGCTGCCCGCGTGCTCGCAAAAATTCATAGCCTTCAGCACGTATGCATCATCGTGAAGCTCAAATGGAGTACTGCAATGCCGAAACAGAGACATGGTTCAAGCTTACAAAACTTGGTATATCCTATTCAGGATCCTATCACGAAACATACTATACCGGCAATCTCCTTGCATGCGGCACACAAGGCACACTGCATTCCCCAGGGAGACGGGATCTAGGCGGGAAACCAACCTGTTGAAGTCAAAGTGTACAAGCTGCATGTCCTCGGATATCTCCACTTCCACTGTGGCCTGGGGCCGAGTCTGTAAGCAAGACAAAAACCGTGAACTGGAGCACAAGGTATGATTTAATGATTCAGAACACAGTTCACTAGTACGCAGTACCTGGACGAGGATAAATGGCAATGCAACTCCTCCAGCAGGAAAATTTCCAGTGCCGTTATATAATCTCTCATTCCGCTGTACAAGGTTCTGAATACCTATAATCTGCGGGACAAACCACAAAGATGTTCGTCATAAACCATGGTGTATATAATACATGTAGAAACCGCGTATTGCTTGCTACAAACATACTCCAAACGATGCATGGTGAGGAGCAAAGGGAGCAGAAAGTCCAGCACGACCCGAAAGGGGATCAGCCTCCATTCCAAGAGTGTCATGAGTTATCATATACCTGTTCTTCTAACTCCTGCAAGTAAGCTGCTTTCTTCTCTATCCTGCTCCTGACTCGAATTCGCTCAGCCTGTGAAGTTCATCTAGATTTACTAAGGTCCAGAAGGGATCGCGTAGAGAACTTATTAACACAGCTGAACAGTGTGAAAAGTAAAATTTGAAATGCACCCTACCTTCAGCTGTTCAATGTCATTGACACTTGTACTGGGCAAACCCTTCCATTGGATTTCCTTTTTCTCTTTGGAGATTATCTCCATCGCCATGAGCACATTGAGTGCATCATAGACCCTTCGCCTGATGTTCTTCTCATCATATTGTTGCTGGACAGGACACAGACATCTACATGAAACACCTGCATGCGAGGGAAGTACATGTAGCAAACACTACTACGGGACACACAAAAACCCGTCTCCTACTTCCCATGCTGAACAAGCCCTGCGGTCGTAAAACATATAGCCTGCAAAGACTACTCTTTACCAAAATCAGTGACGAAGACAGACCTGGTCAGGAGATACCAGCATACTCTCTGGATTGGTGAATTCGGCCACCAGCTCATCTGCCACCTGCAGAGCACACACTAACCGAATCAGCATCCCCTGCAAATTCTCTCCACCAGCCAGGTCACGGCAGATATATGTCAAAACTTGCCTCGTTATAAGATGTACGACCTTTGCTCTCTACCTTTTCACAAACTAGAAGCACAAAAACGCATCCAAGATTCGTTAGGGTATGGCCAGTACGCAAACACGCAGCCACAAGCCAGTCATTCAGTAACATCAACAAAAGGCAACGCCGAGCAGAGATCCGCAACAACCTTTCATGCTAAAATGGCGAAGCCCTTTCCCCCCCTTCTCCCCCCCCGATCGTTGTCCGCGCTTCTTCCGCCGCCTGAAATTCCAGAAAAGCACAACCTCCCGTGAGCCACAAATTACTCCAAAACCGCTTCAATTCACGGAGCCAGCAGCAAAAAAATCCATCTCCCACAAAAATGCAAACCCCAGCGACACGCAATTGCAGACCCTGCACGGAATCTCAGGCACAACAAATTCTCACCCTACGACGTCCGGGGAATCGGGATCATCCCCGAGCCCGTCCAGGTGCTGGAGCCTGGCAGCGGCAGCGGCGCCGTTCCGTCCGTTAGGCGTGGTCATCACCACGTCACTCCCCCGGGATGGAGAGCCGTTGCTTCCGCTGTCCATGGAGATTGCAGGCGCAGAGGCAGAGGCTGCCGGGCCCGAGGAGCCTACCAGGGCAAACTTGCCGGGCTGAGCCTTCGGCAGGCCATTACCATTGCCATGGCCCGAGGCCCCGAACTCCGCTGCTGCTGCTCCCAGTGCAGAGCCAAAATCTTTGCCCATCATTTCCATTCCCCTGGTAAAGACCCGCGGCTGTCGTAGATCCAGATCCCCATCCGGCGCGACATGGATGCTGCGATTCCTGGCGCTCTTCTCCCCGTCTGCTGCGACGCCAAACCCTTTCCTCCTGCGGACTCCAGGATCAAGCAAAGCGCAGCGCACGGCAGGCTGCTGGGCAGCAGCAGGCACGGCACGCAGGGTCGGTCTGTTTGAATGCCACCATTGCCGAAATCCCTCCAAGTTCAGACCACCACCATCTCTCTTGCCCCCGCCTCCCCTCTCTCTTCCTCTCTCTTTCCCTCTATTCCTCTCTCCCCTTCAACTGTAGGTTAGCGGAGGTTTTCGCGATCCCCCTAGATTTGGCGGGCCTACCTCGGGCCCCCCACCACTCCCTTCGGATTTGGACTCCCACTCCCAACCACGATTAACCTCAATCCCACAATTACTACGTTTTAGTTTCCATGTATTTTGCCCGCATCGTTAGAATTTGAGCATTGCAAGGCTCTATGATTAAAATTAGCCACACACCTTCCGCTATTGATTCAAAGGGCTTTCATGTATGATATTTATATAACTTGATGGTCTATATTTTTATTATAAATATATCGCATCCATCATTGATTGGAAATTGGAGATATGGAATCGACCTCATACTTTTGAATTCCATCAAAGACACTTCCTTTCATCATTGATTGCGAATGACCGAGACACAAAGTCATTCGAACTGCTGGTCCTCGTCATCGTCATGACCAATGAACTTCCTATAGTAAAATGAATTCCACAATATGATAATCTGGATAATATAATGTAGAAATACAAAGTACTTTTCACAAATTAATAAGGAGTGGGGTGGTTTGCATGGTTCTGCCTCCATTGGGCCGGCTAACTTTAGCGGAGGGTGGAGGTGCACGTCTAGCGACCCACCTCACCTACCGGTTGAAGCCGGTGCCGGATCCCCAGAATTATACTCGTTATATTTGCATTGACCGGGCATGCCCCATGTGGATAATGGGAGGAAGGGCAAAAGATGGAAAAAGGCAGGACAGTAGAATATTGGGGTGCAAGGAAAATATCTGGTCCCAATCAGGGGGACGCGTGGAAGGGGTGAGTGGGGAGCGGGGCCCAGCAGGTACCGGTAACCGGACAAATTAGGGACCCGCCAAATGTCGATTTGAATGGCGAGCTAAAATATAGGCGGATGCAGTGTGAACGCGGGCGGGCGAAGGGGGTCATGCCGGCCCTGCGGCATGGTGACGCTGGCCTGGGTTGGGGGGTTGGGTCGGACGACACGCTTCTCGGGGGACACCGGCCCCGGGTTTGTCGCCTTGCGCCATCTGACCGATTCCGAATTCCAGCTTACCAGCCTTTGTGTGGATTTTAGGGTTTCAGACACCCCTGGCCGGGGGCGGGCCACTCAAGGTCACTCTTGTCGGCACTCTTTGCGCTCGCAAAGCCTGCCTGTGGGAGCCCCAAACGTGACGCATCCGTTTCATCAACTCCCCACCTGCTGCCTCACCACACCCTTGCTCACATTTACTCCCCACAAGGCCACAGCGCCGTGCCTTTACCTGCACTACAGGGACATGCTGTGGTTTTCTTTTAGGGTTTGTACCTACGGAGGACTTCTCAAACCCTAGTGATGTATGTGGTTGGTGGATAGTAATTGAGTTGGGAATGAGCAGTACTGCTTGTCCAGCACATTGAGAATGGCGGCAAATAGATATACGGTCCGAGCTGTGTGCGATCTGGATGTTGTCAAGTTGAACGAGCTCTTCAAACAAAGAAAACCTAGCTTGCAAGCTATATTTGGGAGATTTGAGTGGAGCCATGTTGTGTATGTGTTGTAATGCTTTAGTATTTCATCTTGGTACGAGAGTTAAAACAATGTCGTTGTGTCAACGTTGATGAAAGTGCTTTGCTATTTTGCCAGAGAGATCGCTCTTTATTCCTTGGTTGCTACAAATGCTAAACAAGAGCTGATAGCGTTTGCTGCTTTTGATGATGCACCCCCTGTCCCTGGAAATGTGGCTCAAAACAATGAAACCAAAGCTGCTCAATGGGCCACATTGGGTGCAATAGACATTGGATATTTGGTTTGTTGCGATGATATCACCTTTTTTTTCTTTATTCTTTTGTAAATATTCCTTTTTCTTAATGACCATCCCCCATAATGCAAGATACTATCTTATTTTCGTAGGTTTCTTTTGCAGAAAGAAAATATCTTATGGCTGAAAATGGGTGTGGCACTCTCAACAAAGGCAGAGGAAGAAATGGATGTACTCTCTACGCTCATGCAAGCAGCCGCGACACTAGCTCCTAGCACACAAGTGTTTCTTCATACAAGTAAGTAGCCGTGACACTAGCTCTTAGCACACAAGTGTTTCTTCATACAAGTACGTATCTTGAACAAGCTATAGAGCTTATATTACTCAAATATGGAACATTACCATGATGATTATTTTCATAGGTCCTTTGGAGCAGCATATATTGCCGACCATATTCAAGCCTATGTCAAGATCCCAAGAATATCGAATCATGATCTCTTCCTGTATCCGCAGGTAACAGTAATTTTTTATAATTTTATAAATTATTATTCTGATATATATTATTATCTCACTATTTAAAAATTTTGAATCTTTCTATTGATATATTTGATCATGAGAAAATCACATCAACACTAAGTTATGACACTAAGACGGTTGCAACCTGTTTTGGTCGCACATGTTACAATAGATTGAGATATGTGTGCCTACTTTTTGGCAATTGCCAGCACTGTATTCCCACCTCTCCAAGTTAGAAGAGCTAAAGTGGAGGATTATGATGATTTAATACCAATAATTGAGAAAGCTCAAGGACGCAATTATCCACTATCTCACGTACCGCAAGCAGTGGACCCCTCAAAAAATTACTCAATTGCCCGCATGATAGCTGGACAAAATAACTACAACTCTGTTTTAGTAGCAAAGGTATGTTATATACAACAATAAGCATGTTGGTTTTGGTCAAGAGATATTAGAAGCAAATTCTTCAAAATTGTGCATTTTCACTGCTAAAATCATCTAATAGTTTGTCAGGTTGCCGACAAACTTGTGGGAATTATGGCTTGCACAGCAGTAATTGATTTTGAGCCATACCAAGCTAAGTTCAATGTTGATATATACGATGTACTAACAACCCAGAAGGTGTGTATCTTTACCTGATAACTTTTTTGTTCTACCAAAATATTGCTGGGATTCAACCACATACTTTTTAGATATGCTACCACATGATTTTAGGGGCTAAATATTTGGTTAATAAACATGGTAAAAGGTATGCAGGAACATCAACAACCTATACAACCTTTACCACCTATTGAGGAACCAAAACCTGCTATTGGTACCTATTTGTTAATCTAATCAATATTTCAATATATGCATGTTACTTAAAATACTAATTAGTAATTCATTTGTAAATAGGTACTCAAGCTTCCAATCTCCTACCCTTCAATTTGGGAATGCCTACAGCACCAACCAAAACGACACCTCCTAAGAAAGGTCCTTCTAAACCAGAGGCTAAACTTACTCCAGCTCAACAAAGAGAGGAGGAAGAGAAGTTAAAGAAAAAAGAAACAGAATTACAAGCAAAGGCAAAAGCTGAAGAAGAAAGACAATTGAAAGAGCTTGAACAAAAAAAAATTGACGATGAAAAGAGAGAGAAAGAACTTGAAATTAAAAGGAAACAAGAAGAGGAACGACAAAGGATCCATACAGAAAAAAGGAGAGTATCCTTACTAAACAAAGCGATGTTTCAGATCACCTTCTTGTGCATTCAGGAAGAATTTGAAAGTCGAGCGATTGATTTTCTTCAAGCAGCTTTTAAGGTGAACATATTTCTTGTCTAAGTATTTGCCTTTGAGACCGACGTTGTAATGTGATGTAAGTTTTCTCCATGTATGCTCATATGCCAGCATAAACCTGACTTCCAACTTGTTCAATGAAGCTAGAGAAGAAGGAGTTTTGCATGGTTGAGCTGCCATATACCTCTAAATTTATCCCTCTACTTTACTATTTTACAAAGATATCCTTGCGAAATAGCAGCAAAGAAGCTCCTCCTAAGCCGTTGTATGATAGGGCAATTTATTTGATGCACAAAGGAGCAATTGCCTCAGTTAATCTCATCATTTGTTTTCTTTGATTTACTTGCTTATATAGTAGGAAATCTTTTTAGTAAAACATAGCTTTATCTTTCCAAGTTTATCTTCTGTTTTCTTGAGTTTGATGGATTCATGTGGCTCCTTAAGATAAATTAAAGTATTTTTATTTTTCAATACTAAATACCATTGATTATTTACAGGGGTTCGAAATACGGCCAGCAAAATCCATAGACGCTAATGGAATAGGGGACCTCGTGAACGATTTCATTAATGGGCGAAGCATAGTTGAATCCATACACTACCCAAAAGAAGGATGTAAGTGGCGTAGACGATACGAAGGGCAAGATGTCAATTGTTCTCAATACAACAATCTGGTGAAACTTTGTTTGCTGCAGGCATAAATATGGTGGCTACGTTGTCAACTCAGATCGTGGGGTACGCAATGCTTGAAGAATCTGCTCCCGTGGATGCCCTTTCCAGTCATTTCAACCTGACCTCCTTTCTGACACGTGAAGACCACCCTGATGGTGCTCATGCCATCATCATCCTGTTTGTTTTGAATCCCATTTTTCGGCACAAGAGAAAGTTCTTTCTGCGAGAGATCATGCAGCAAACTGGGAAGACTGTCCTCTACTATCCCATGTTTGCCAACCAAGAGCTCCCAGACGTACTGGATGATTTGTTCTTATTGACTGGGAGGCAGCATGAGCAGATGGCACCTTCTTGCATCTGGGGCAAGATACCCATCAAGTCTACAAGAGCATTATCACACTCTGAACTCCCTCGTCCCCAGAGAAAAACCAGCCTTATAGCTGGGGTTCAACCAGGATCTGGTGAGCAAAGAGGTCCCAGACAAGCGCGCGGCCAGTTTCGAGGCTTCGACTGCGCCCTTTACTGCACTACCCATAGGCTCAGTTGCCAACCCCGAGCTCAGGTGAGTGCCCAGATCGTTGTCGTTGGAGCTTCTCGAACCGCAGCTGCATTCCTGCATAGGCTACTGGCAGACCGTCAATTGCAGTTCACAAATCTAACACTCATTTCATCCAAAGGGTTACAAGCCCTGTCATCCTCGGTGTCGTCCTCCTTTGACATGGATCCAGGTCCAGGTGAGAGTTTCTACAAGTTGGGCATAGACTGCCAGGTAAATGTAATCACAGCATCTGTTGTAAATATGGACAGGGAGAATCGGTACGTGTTCCTGTCCACCGGTAGGTATGTTCCCTTTGATTATCTCATTCTCACAACCGGACTGCAAGATCAAACCAAGTATAAGATCAAACAGGCTGGGGACTGCAAGCACGTTGTCCGAGCTGAAGACCTCTCCGTCCTGGAAAGTACCTTGGGCGGAGACAGACTAGCTCCTGAGGGCGAGCTTGTAGTGCTATATGGATTTTCTTTGGAGGCCTTCAATGTGATACATATGCTGCTTAGTAGAGGAATCGAAGGCAAGAACATCATTCTCATATGCCCTGAGACCAAGGCTCTTGTAGAGCTGGCAGGAGCTTGCTTTGGCGATCCAGGCATTGGCAAACTCATCCTGGACAGAGTACAACAAGCAGGGGTGTTGTGTAAAACCAACTGGTTACTAACCAGCATTCAGGTGAATCCGGGAGACGGAAAACTGGAAAACCTCACCTTCGAAAGTATCGTGAAGAAAGAGGAAGTTCAAACTGACGACGAGGATGATGTCGTGAGCAGAAGCTCAAGATCGACCAAAAGCTCCATCTCTACAACTCCGGAAGGCCCACCTCCAGAAATCTATGTCCAGGCATGCACGATGCTGATCACCTGTGACAAGAAGCATGTTGACTACCTTCTGTTTCAGAGTATCAACCAGGTACCCACCTCCCTCTTTCCACGAAGCTCTTCCCAACAAACAGTCACCTGCAAGTGGCAGATGGCTTACGTCATTCTTTTGCAGGAAAACATAATCTACGATGGTAGGATCGTGGTGGATGGAAGATTCCAGACAGTGGATCCTAACATTTTCGCAGCAGGCAGCGTGAGCAAATTCAGCAGGCATTGCGGAGATATTCCTAAGCTGGAGCACAATTCCTCCTCGGAAGTGGGTGTGGCCCTCGCCGATTCCATCCTGTCCAGATTTGCGCACTACATCCCTCCTCCTGCAATTGTATGCCCTAACTTGCCAGCGCCGTCTCCAAGGCCAGCTCCACAGACAGACTCTGCAGCAACATCACCGAAATGGCCGTGCGGAGATGTCCCGCCACTGTCTCGGGCCAAAGGCTTGGGCGGGCTCCTGCCCGGAGGATTGTGGTACTTCTGCATCAGTGCGCCACAGTGTTTCACGAGGCAGTGGGAGGTGGTGAAATGTGAGCACACGTTGGCGTCGCAGGCCAATGACTGCTACTTCCGCATGGATCTGGTGGAGACCCACGAGGTTGGCAGGATCGTCTATTGCGGATCCAAGAAGCTTGAGGCATGGAAGATGCTCCGGATTGTGGGCTTGTCAGAATACCTGCTGAATTTCCTGGTGAAGAGGTAAGTTCATGGGCTTCCACGGATTCCTTTTGTGGCTTCCTTCTTGAAGATGGTCAGAACGGTGCACTGACAAACAAGCACTTTTGTTCACAGAGCTCCGCCAGTGCAGGATGTCCCACAGTACCTTCTGCAGCCTTGGGCTGCAGCATTATTCCATAACAGCTTCCTGCCGTTTTACAACGAGCTTCTGCAACAACTAGTGAGCCAGCAGGAGCAGGACAAAAGGACAGTCGCCAGGACTGTTAGAAAAGAATTTCTCAAGTTCATCAAGCTGCACAAAACCGACTTTCCCATGTATCGTGATTCCTAGAATCCTAGGTATCAGGTCACGATGAACGAGTGGGAACTGGCAACAAGGAACCAGAAGAGACAACGACCTCTCACTGTCAAACAGCCTGGTACTTAGTCCCAACTCCGTGACCGCCTTCATAACACGAGCTACCTACATGAATAAATACCAGCTCAAGATGCGATGACCACATAAACAAGGAGACTTCTCACTTCCAGACGGCGAGTTACAGGGAAGAGCAGAGAGACGAAAAGAGAGATGAACCACTAATTTGAGTGGATTCTTCCTCTCCATGCGTCACTCACTCGTGTAATCAAAACTGTCACCCAGAAGCTGATCAAGATCTTGGTCAAGGTCCCAGCCAGCTGCCTTTGCAACAGCTTGCATCCTCTCAGCGTCGAGAGCTGGTGACGTGGTTAGCTCTGAGACGGTCGACTCTCCATGATCAGGCAACTTGTTCGATCCTGCTGGACCAGCAGTTGAGGATCCGACCTCAGTGGTGGAGCCGGAGTAGCATCCTTCAAGACCTTGAAGACTATCAACGACGACTGCCAGCAAAAACATGACATTCCGGTGTGAGTGTAGCATCATGCTTGCACGCAGTGACGAATTGAAATGATTTAGTGCTACATACAATACCCAAAGCCAGAACCTCACCTGTTTCGGAAGATTTTTCGTGTCGGGCCAAGGAATTTGAGACATGCGCATTTCCCTTTTTGAACACCTGTGCTCACATAACCCAAGTGACTATCAGCATTGCTTGGACACTTGGACACAAAATTCTTGACAATGACTTCAATCAAAGCCATATTACAAGTTCAGTCAAAACAACGCAGAAAGAAAAAAAGGGTTGTTCACGAGAGTACAGAAATGCTCAGAACAAGACTTTAGGGTCTGGCGAGGACAACCTGAACCACATTTGCAATAGTTATGTTGAGATATCGCGCTCTTGGTGTAGGGCGGAAGACGGCTACCTGCTCACCAATTGCAGCAGTGTGCCTGCCTCCTTAGAGCATTGCCTGAATGTATTGGAAGAGCAGCACTCTCTCAGAATGGCCATATGCTCTGCGTGGCACTGCACAATAAACACATACGGGAGAAGGAGCGGAAGACTACTCACATCCTGAAGAACCATAGCGGTTCCCACCTCCACATCCTTGCCGAAGGTTGGGTCCCCTAACACCTTCCTATGTATTGTACCGCTGATTTGTCCGGTAGGGTCCTGCATCAGCAACCCATGCAATATTGTTCATCCATTCAATACCACTTCCAACAGACCGAAGACTCAAAAAACTTCCAGAGAAACAGCCCACCTTCAGGGTGACAGCGGCGTCACCCAAACCATTTGGGGTGAAAGTCTCAACAACAGCTACCAGCTGCACAAGCAAACACAAATACATCAATGCCAAAGCTAAGAAGCAATATGCCAAGAGCCCGAACGGTGCACAATCAAATGGCACCCTCACCTTAGAAACACGCCCTTTGAAGTTCAAAGACAAGACTTCTTCCACAGTAATTCCATCACAATCCACAGCATTCACAGCTCGCACCCAATGATCTCCCGCAAAATCATCATTTCCCTCACCCGAAGTCATCCCTCCACACAGGCTCGAGTCCATCTTCCCGGAGGCACTGTCGTAGCCCATACCCGTGGCCAAAGCCTTCTGCACGGCCCGCGCTGGACCCGGAATGGTGTAAGGAAGGGTCGGAGGTGGAGGCTCCGATGGAGCTGGCAACGCAGGTGCCGGTGGCCTGGCAAGCTGCAAACCACCCCGCTGTGGAGGCTCCGATGGAGCCGGCAATGCAGGTGCTGGTGCTCTGGCAAGCTGCAACCCACTCCGCTGTGCGCACGCTCTTCCCTCAACACTACCATCTCCAACCCCGATTCTCCGACCCCTTCCAGAATCCGGCAACCCCTGCCTGCCCGGGCTGTTCTGAGACGCCCGACTGATGACCTCACCCTGCTCAGGCACCCGCACCGAGACGTCTCGAATCTCCGGTCTCTTGAGCTTGCTCCACAGAGCAGCCGTGTCGTCCACCCGCGTGCAAGGCCTCAGCGGGGGCTTGGGGCCAGCAAGCCTGCTGTCATCTCTCACAGCGCCAGCACTTCCCTCAAGGATCTGGAGAATGTCGGAATCGTCGATCTCGAGCCCGTCGTCCCACGTATCCATGTCCCGGACAAATCCGCTCCCTCGACTGCACTGAAATTGCAGCTGAATCTGCAGATCAAGACGAAAAACACGCAGCACCGAGAGCAAGTTTTTACAGTGTGAACGTGGCTCCTGAAACTGGAGATGAACTTTCCATCCAAGGAACTCTCAGAGTGATCGCCAACATCTGCATCCGGGTGTCGCCTTGTTGTGTTGGTTGAGGTTTTCACGATCGAAATTCCTGTGGCCAGATTGCGTCTTGTCTACGAATTTTTGTGTGAATCGCGTTTTGTTGGCGCAAGGGTAAGGGTTTCTGCTCGCCTTGCTTTGCATCTGGAGCAAGCACGATTGCGCGTCACCGTGTTGATGAATTTCTTCTGTTCTTGTGTGCAGGCGGGAGGGGAGTGGCATGGCGGGTCGCATGGCTGCAATTCGGAAGGCTCTGGTCAGCCGTTACCATTCTGTTGCTCTCACAGAATTGCCTGCAGCAGAGTGTTTTGGTTCCCGCGCTTTTTCGGCACCGCCTCTGCTTCGGTTCCCGCCGCAGCTGGCGTCGGCATCTCGTCTCCATTCTACAAACATCACCGCTTACCCTGTTGAGCCACCTCCCGACCCAGTGCCGCCTCCTGTCAATCCTCCGGAAGGCTACAATCCGCCGGAGAAGGAGATCCCGGATCCTGTCACCTTGGCGGAGCAGTGGCAGTATGCGGTCAGTCTGTACAGCAGATTCAGCTCCCAGGCTTGGGCCATGGCGATTCTCACAGGCTTGTCCGTCTTTGGAGTAGGCTGGCTAATCAAGGGCACCAACCCCCTGCATTCTAGTGCTGAAAAAGGTCCTGACCATGAGCATCACAGTAGGGAGAAACATCCTTCACAAGCTTCGGAGTAACATGCTGCTGGATGGCACATTACCCTTCTGCCTGTCATCCATGTCCATCCCGTGGGCCGGTCTCGCCGGATGTGTTGTACAGCATAGGGGAAAAAGGTGACGGGTTTCTCGCAGATGGGTTCACAATCTGAATTGGAGATAGAGGGTGTACCGCAGGTGGATTAACAAGCTGAATTGGAGGTGGCGGAAGTGGTGTACATCACCTCTCCTCTTGTTCGAGGGAGTGGAAAGTGATGATGCAAAACAATGTGGCTGTAATGCGTTTGTTTTTAGGCGAAGTGTGCTCTCAGCACCTGTAACCCGGTTGGTTTCCTCAGGCCATTCATGGCTTTTTCATGAGCATGTGCAAGACCTCGTCTGCTTGTCGTTATAGCTTCCAAAGTCATCTCTGTTCCCGAACTACAAAATCGTCAAGGAAAGCAAAATAGTTTTTACTCCTTGCGGGGCAGCCTTCTGCTTACTAATGCACTTTAGGTACCACATAGCACCTCACTTCACCTACAAAACTCAAGCCTATTTCGGGCTGCCATCACTGCGCTCCCTCCCATCCAGTAGGCGCAGGTTGTGGCTCCCAGCCAGTTGGGGCTGCAGGGGCAGCAGCCGAGTCCCAGCCAACTGGAGGTCCTCCTGAAACGTCCCAGCCCACGGCGCTGGGCACGGGGACAGGGACTGCCATTCAGAAGGAAAAGGTTAGACTTTGGGTCGTAGCCACATGCTTAGCCTTCACCACAAAAGCGAAGACCAAATACTTGCAGCCCACACAGGTACGCACAGACAAGCAGCCCAGCAAATATTGAAGAAACCTTGAACGCGTCAGCAGCGACATAATGATATACCTCCTTGAGGGGCAACAGCCCATTCGGGAGCAATGGCACCAGGTAAAACAGGGGCAACCACCTCGGGCTCCCATGAGACGGTGTTGTCCACCCCAACTTCTCCCCCCCATTGGGCATCTGCTGTCAGAGCAAGTTGAGGGGCAATGTACTCGGCGGGGGCATACTCCTGAGCCACACCCTCCTCCTCCTCCCTCTCCTTGGCTTCTTCAGGCTCCCTATAGAAGAAGAGATCAACCTGCGTGGCGAGGGAAAATATTAGACGGCATCCCTGCCTTTAACTCTACCACCAGTCGCACAGATGACAACATGAGCCAAGCCCGGGGACTGACCATCACATCCCAGGGTGTGTTGGGGAGAATGGTGCCCCTCATCTGAAGAACCATCCGAGCAAGTAGCCAGAACAAGCACCCGATACTGTGCTTTCCCTTGTTGTTAGCTGGGATAGCAAGATCAACATGGCGCATAGGAGAGTCTGTATCGCAGAAGGCGATGGTGGGAATGTTCCCGAGGGCAGCCTCCCGGATTGGCTGAAACCCAATGGCATAACGTTAAACACCAAAAACGGAAGATTCAGTACTTGCGGCAAAGAAACCATGGAGCAGGAAGCTCATACCTGATGGTCAGTTCGGGGGTCAGTCAAAATCAACAAACGCGGCTCACTGAACGTGGTCTGGAGCTGATTAGTAAAGGTACCGGGGGTGTGCCTTCCTGCGATAGCCTGAGCACCAGTATACTGCGCGAACTTCAACACAGCGCGCTGCCCATACGGCCTGGCAGACTGCACAATGATGTCCTGCGGATTCTCAATGGCAACAATAACCCTAGCAGCTAACTGCAGCTTGTCCCAGGTCTTGCCGATGTTGATGATAAAAATTCCTGTCCAAGCCCACCACTTTAGCATCACCGAGCTACCTCGCAGCTTACAGGAGAAGAGCAAACTCACTCACCATCGCTGCGGCGCTTCCAGACATATCGCTCCATCTGATAGTCACAGTTTTTGGTGCCCAGATGCACATCCGCAGCCAGCATCATTTGCACATCGGATTCCCGCTGCGAGAGCACCATCTTGACAGAGCTCCGACTACACACAGCGCCAACTCTGATCAGCCTACGACCTACACCTCACTTGTACGTTTCCAATAGATGACAGAGCCCTAGGTCACGTTTCCAGTGGGTATGTGTGTGTTTAGGTCACGTTTCCAATCCGATTCGACATATTTTGAGGGTTGTCAGGTTCGTAAAGGAAGTCATGGCTGAGGGTTCTCGAGTCCCCTATTCAGTAATGCACTGAATGGTCGACATCCATGATGTCCATCCCTATGAGATTCATAGCCTGGATGTCCATCCGCGTCCGGGAAACGGTACATAGCATGGTCGTCCATCCGATCCGTGGAAGGCTGTGGGGCGTATGCTACAGTAACGAGTTGCTGCGAATTTTTGCCTACGAATTCTTGCTTGTTAGGCCCGTTGCACCGAATTTGGTGTACAGTTTAGGAGACAGTTGACAGGGTGATGGATTCAGGGTGCTGAGAGCACATCTAGTCCAGAAACAACACGCATTCCAGACAGGCACAGACACAGGCACTGCACAGGCACATTACTTTCCACCCATCACACGCATGCCCTCCGACAAGCGGCAGGTTATGTATGCCACTTCCACCATCTCTGAATCAGCTTGTGAATCCATCATTAACCAGTTTTCTAAGGCCATTTGTGGCATTCTGACCTCGAGGATGTGCAGGCAGGACCTTAGTCTTCTGGTCGTTATGGCTTCCAAAGTCATGTCTGGTTCCCGGACTACAAAATCGTTCAGGCAAGCAAAATAGGTTCTACTCCTTGCGGGGCAGTCTACCGTACTCACCCAGAAGGGCATGCAGTCTCTTCGCCTCAGGCTGAAGATTCTTGAATGTGTTTGACTCGCCAACTCGCCAACCCCAATTTCCCGCCTGCAGGGTGAAGGTGAAATCCGGGAGATGAGCCCGAGGACGTCCAGGTCTAAGCTGCCGAATATCTGATGCAGCTTCCTGGACGTTTGAAGGCATACCTGGACAGCAGGGATGTTCATTCTGGCGGAGTTGTCCAGACCCATCACATCCTGCATAGGAATGACTGTCGTTCTTGCCACGGACGCCAGAGAGGCCCTGATGAACTCCCAAGACACATCCTCGTCGCCTTCGAATCGGAGGTAGTGTCTCACCTGTAATATGTTGCAAAAGGACCATCAGTAAGGCAGGCCTCATTCCAAACTCGCAAGCTGAAAGGAAAAATGAACGAGTCGCACACCAACTCAACATACCCTGTCCTTCTCTGCTGCCGGCGCTTTCTGCCACCACCCAAGGGACTGTCACATGGAACAAACGAAAAATCTGTGAGCTGCCAACGTTGCCTGCAATAAAACCTTAGCGATGGTGGCGAGGATAAGTCAAGGACCGTGTCGTTGTCATGTGTTCCCGGGTACACAACTTGATCCACTTCGTGGTTGTGAGGCAGGTGAGGGTTCTTGGCGTCACTTCCGAAAGCTGACACAACCCAATGAAGATCGTTAACGAGATTCAAACCAACCGAGAGAATGTGCATCCACCATGCAAGAAGCCGTACCGAATTGCAAAACAGCCATCCCAGGAGCTCCAATAGCTTTTCTCAGCTCCACAACGTCCCTGGTTATGATCCCCTGAGATTCCCCAATTGCTGTGCCTTTAACCACCAACATAACGAGAGGTTGCAAGCCAAAGCTAACAGCTAGAATTTCTACCGCATACCAGATCCTCCGCAATGATGTCTATCTTGCCAACTGCTGCCTTGATAGCATTGAAGAAACCTTCTCGTGGGCCCACCTGCAAAGCGTTCATTCACAGATATCAGCTCTCAAGTGTCAAAGAGGGCATTTATCACCTGACAAGGCAAACACAGTAGCGCAGATGTTTGCCTTCCAGGTCCCTTTCATCGCTGTTTCCGCATCTGCACAAAACGATGCACACCAAGAGGAAACCAACCATCAGAATCCGAAGGGTGCGACATTCAGTCAAGTGGAAGAACCGGCTGAAAATGCAAAGCAATCTGAATGAAATTCTCACCAGCAGGTATAGCCCAATAGCCTGCAAGACCCCGGAAATGGTCAATACGGAATTCATCGTACAGCTCAAAAGCTCGTCGCATCCGTTTTGCCCACCATGCGTATCCATCTTTTGACATCACTTGCCAGTTGTAAAGTGGGCTGGAAGCGTTAACAAATGGCACAATAGATAAACAGAGGGAAGAGCAAGTACACATTCGAGTGAGAAACAACTGGACATGGAAAAGGAAAATGAGGTCATAGCATGAGGCAGGTTGCACAGGCCAACCTCCCCCAAAGTTGACCAGTTGCGCTGAATGCATCTGGAGGCACGCCGCTAACAAGGGCAGGAACTCCTGTTGCTTTGTCCTGGTGAGAGAATGCAGATTTGTTACATTGAGAAAATGTCTAACACCACTGAATATCTTGGCAGAGCGAACAATGCTAGATATGATTTCCTCACCAGCATGAACTGTCCTCGATTTGCCCAAACATCTGCACTGTGGCCTCCCACATAAATGGGCATGTCTCCAATGATTTTGATGCCTTTTGAGTTAGCATACTTGTGCAACGCCTGCCACTGCTTTTGAAACAGAAACTGCTGTGCAATGAATATGTCGATCTGCATGACATCACAGGAGAAACCCGAATTTGAGTATCTGGAAATAGTCACTGAGGTACGTGAAAGTCAACTTCAAAGTCTCTGATTCAGTAGGAGGTAAGGAACGGAACTAACAAATTGCTTGTGCTCTTTCCGAGCTCTTTCCAGAGCAGACCCATTCCTGTCACGCAGCTCCGCCGGCCAATCCCACCAGAAGCGAGCATCAATGCTATGATCTATAGCAGCGAAAAGGGCAGCCTCCTCCAGCCAGGCTAAAAGCCACATAACAGCAGCATTAGGTTACAAAACTCGAACAAAACCTACATCATCATAAAAAATGCAAAAGACTTGAGCCTAGTACCTGAGATTCTAGGATTCTTTCTGAATTTCTCCATCTCATCCTGCAACGGACCTTTCGTCCCACTCACAAGTTTCTTTGCAGCCTGGACCACCACCTCGCAACCGTGAGCAAACCTTTAACCAACCACTACATCTAAAGCTCTTCAGATAGTTTGCGGGGATCTTATCGACTGCCAGAAGTAGGCTACCTGACCAAAGGGCAAAGACATACCTTGGCTATAAGTGGGTCCTTCAACTCTGCCACAGCTACATAATCCACTCGCTCCACAGGTCTGATTCAACACGTTCAGTTAGAAGGATCCAAGAAACCTGTGCCAACACCGAAAGTGCACAGATCATAATGCAAGTAAGGAACAAACAAGAACCAAAAGGTACACCAGGCATTCATCTTACATGGCGTCTGGAAGATCGGACTTGTCTAGCAGGCCATCCTTCACTAGCTCCTCAAGGGAGATCAGAAGAGTATTACCACAATTCGCATCCTGATGTGATTGATGTCAACGAATGAAACGAAATTCCACCGAATGGACACGAAATTAAGTCACAGGTGGGCAGGAGCCACTCACAGCTCCGGAGTATGGAGATCCGTCTTCACCGGATTTTCTTCCTGGCGGTACTAGGGGAAGAACCTGAACATTCCACAGTGGCGATTCTCAGAGTCCAGGCATTCCATGTTAGTGTGAATTGCAAGATTCCTGGCATTGCATGAAAAGGAGAACCTGCCTCCATCTACACTAGGCTTTGAAACAACGGCCCTCCCTCCTGAACAAGGCAAACCTTCAGGTTCAAACGAAATGCATTCATCCTGCGAACGGGTGCATTTGCTAGTGGAAGCAGCCTGACCCATCGTGCAGCCACGGCATGAGCATGCTTGACAAAACGCAGGTACTTCAAACAGCTCAAAAAGGAAGAAAGGACCATACTTGCCAGATGGTGCAGCCAGTGGACTTGAGCCAGTCCAAAAATACGTACGCCTCGTGACCCAGTTCCCCAATTCCATACTTCCCAGGCAGAGACGTGGGATGCAGCAGAATCCCAGCCCTTCTCTGCGGAGCGGTCTTGTTGGGATCATCGTTGACGTAGTCGGCAGGAAGATCCTCCCCAGCCTGAAACTTTTTCTGCGGGGCCAGAGCCATGGTCGGAGAGGCAGCAGCACCCCGGGCCCTGACCTCCCTCCCCTGCAATATGGACGCAACTGGCAACCTCCCTTCCCTGCCGCATGAATACGGCTTCCCTCTGATAACCTGGGATCCCAGGAGAGCACGAGGACCAGAATTGTGGACACATCTGTCGAGTTGCGTCACTCTTGCGCCAACGGCGGAGCGCCGTTGTTCGCACTGACAGAAAGTGGGGCCCGACACCAGCGAGCTAGTCCCATGCTGCCATGTCCTCCCATCAGAGTTGTGCAGCTTTTCGAATCTGTTGGATAGCTCCTCCGACAGCCTTTTGACGTAGGCGCGCTTGGCTGTAGCAGCGCCGCACGTGGACGCCGATGCCGCGCTGCTCCAGGGGCTAGGGCACCTGGCGGAGCGGCAGTAGATGGCCCGCTGCACCCTCCGCACTTGGCTGCATGTTCTGGGAGTAACCACGTTCAAGCAGGTGTTTGGCGGCCTGGTGCAAGGGCATTCATTGCAGGACTCGGTTGCAGATCCGGAGCGCGATATCCATATGGCTCTGCCGGAGGAGCCGTCCGTCTCCGCACAAGGCGAGCAGAGCCGGACAGCCGGAGCAGCCGTGGTGAACATTTGCCTAGTCAGCCCACCGAAGGCCATCCAATGTCCCGCGTGACTCAGATCTTTCTACAGACGCCTCCTCTGAATCATCTGCTTTCCCGCAACAACGTCTGCACAGCGCAAAATGCAGCAATCAGTGATTTCTATCTCATCCATTGATTCCTATATTATCCATCCCCTGTGTCTGTGGACTGACACGCAATTTCTCTCGCCTACCTTGGAACTCTCATCCTAAGCATTCTGTCTTGTCATCTTAAGCATCCTGTCCTGCCTTGCTTGTCATTTGTCATCCTAAGCGTTCTGTCTAGCCTAGCTTGCTACTGTCATCCTAAGCATTCTGTCCTGCGTTGCTTGCCATTTGTCATCCTAAGCGTTCTGTCTTGCCTAGCTTGCTCCCGTCATCCTAAGCATTCTGTCCGGCGTTGCTTGCCATTTGTGATAATCCTCAGCGTTCTGTCTTGCCTAGCTTGCTACTGTCATCCTAAGCAGTCAGATCTGTCTTGCCTAGCTTGTTACTGTCATTCTAAGAGCGTTTTCTCTTACCTAGCTTTTTCTCATCCGGACCATTCAGCCTAGCTTGGTACTGTCATCGGAAGCATCCAGATCTGTCTTGCCTAGCTTGGTAGCGTCATCCTTCCAAGATTTTTTCAACATGCAAAATCCACAATACGCGAGTGCTGAACTCACCGCCGCAGCTCTGTGCAAGCACATTCTCACCTCAAATCAGAGCGCCGCAGGCCGCTGGAGTGGAGTGCAAGTGCAGATCCTTAGATTTCTGACACATTTGCATACGCTTGTGGTGGTGAATGTGCGCCGTGCAGCAGCTGTACCGAGCTGCTGGGAGCTGCTCTTAGGAAATGTGAGACAAGCAAGGGGCCACAATCTTTGGCAACATGCAACCTGAGGACCACGGATGCTTTCGCGAGGCCCAGGCGACTGATGGCGCCAAAAGGGGCGAACGGACGCTGCCGCTCCGAAATCTCTTTCCATGAGTTTCTAGCATTCGCCACCACCTTGGCGCAATGTGTTTCGCCAACCAGGATAACGACTAACCGCCCCCAGGGCTGCTGGCCACCTTATCACAAGGTTTATTGATACAGCCAAAAGGGTCAGTAACGCCTCTCGTAAGCAAAGCTAGTCGGTCAAGAGGTTGTGAAAGCTGTGTCTGGAAAATTCCACCGATGGAATATGATGCTGCATCACAGGTGAAGTTAACTGCAGATGGGACAACAGAGACGAGGAGCTTCTGCTCCTTCAGGACTTGGTGTCTCCCATGGGGGTAGGTAGGATGCAGTTGCAATACCTGCAGGGAGCCCTTCACATCTTGCGTCAGAACAAGAACACCAGCCTGCCTCTGCTGCTGCCGGTCTACCAGCTGCCGTCTCGGTCGCTACAGTTGCAGCAGCAGCTGGAGATTGCCCGTCTTGGCGGCATCATATGCAACAACGGAATTCGATGCTGCATCACGGGTAAAGTTAACTGCAGATGTTGGCTGACCGCTGGCTTATACCTCGTAGGGGATTCAAGAGGTTGGAAAGCTGTGCGTCGAAAATTCCACCACATGTAATATGTACAGTCTCGTATGGGTCTGGAAAAGAAGAAGAAGAATTGAAGAATTTTATTTAAGTCCACTTTGGAAAAGAAGAAGAAGAATTGAAGAATTTTATTCAAATCCACTAAGGACGGATTTCCGTCATGGGACCTGATACTTAACAACTTGTACCATGGTGTGCCTAAGCTACTTGCACAAAGGGCATCCACTCCCTTTAAGCACCCCATCTAAGTACCGATCTAAGAGCGGGATGCTTAATCACTACGTTCTTATAAATGTGTATCCATTTGGACAAAAGGTGCGTGAGATATCTTTGATTCAAGAGTAGGTCTGTCCTCCGCTATATTCTGTTAGCAGTGCTACAACATGTTCTAAGTTCCCGCATTTTGATGGGAGCCTGGCTTGTGGTGCAGTGTTCGTAGAATGTCTTCCTCTGAAGCCCCTGTCTCCTACCCCCTCCTTTCAAGCGCCGTTCAACATACTCGTCGAAAGAGTACTACCACCAAAGCTATAGAACTTTCTTGAAAGACGTGCAACGTTGAAGAGCAAAAAGCCCTAACAAAACTAGTAGCTGTTGTACTGGCACTCATGAATCCTCATCTCTCCAAGGAGGAGCTCAAGAGGAAGAGGGACGTTGAGACAACACGCATCCATATCACAACGTGTGACGGGGAGTGTCCACGAAAGGTTGCACGCCGGCGCGAAAGCTGTACGCAACCTAACTCGAAAGTATCAGGCGAATCAACCCTCGCACATGTGGATGAAGCAGCGAGTGCCGCAAGGGAAGCATCAGTATCATGAGATGATGGCAAGTGGTGCCAAGATCAAAACCAAAGAACTTCAAGCAAAGATGGCGAGAATCGATTGTCCTCAAAGTTGACCTAAGCTCATCTTCACCGAAAGAAAGCAAGTGCAACGAGGAGGACGAACTCAACAACACCCTCCGCTCGCCCAAGACTACTACGGGGAGTAGTTGGTGCTATTAACCCTATCGCGACGAGTCCAAGGGCTCGAGGAGAAGTTGATGAAGAGGAAGGGAGAAGTCACGAAAAACCAAAAGTCATTGAAGCTAAGAAAAGAGGCCAAGGCCGAATGCGCGTGACAGAAGTAGAGTTGGTGGGTAGCTAGCAATTTAGCATCCATTGCAATGTATACATTTGGTGCAAGTTTACGCATAACTATGTAACGGACCAAGTTTGCACCAAGTACCTACATGTTGGGCAACTACTTGGGAGCGATCGAGAGGTGAGATGTACGAGGCGGCCGTATGTCAATGTTCTTGGCTATGGGCTCGGTTGTGCACTTTATAGCACGATCCGCCTTGATTAGTTCTTGCCCAAATTGCATATGTATGCCTTCTAAGAAACGTCCAACCCCACGGATCCCTAAAGCCTAAGCCCCTGCACTCACTTGATGATGACGCGTGCTGGCCGACGATATTTTCACGACCCTTCTCGAAAGTGATCTCCAAAGAACAAGGAACTTTTGCACGTACACATTAGGATGATTGATTAGTGTCAAAAAGGCTTTATGAGCAAATGATTTGGAGGGTTCGACATCCAAGGAGAGTTCTCCGATCGGGGACTATATATATGGAGGGCATTCATTGTTCGTACTAGATTGTGGAACCAAACCAAGTGCCGCTCAACATACTCGCCGAAGAGTACTACCACCAAAGCTATAGAACCTTCTTGACAGACGTGCAACGTTGAAGGGCAAAAAGCCCTTACCAAACTAGTAGCTGTAATCGGCACTCATGAATCCTCATCTCTCCAAGGAGGAGCTCAAGAGGAAGAGCGGTTAAGATAACACATCCATATCGCAACGTGTCGTGGGAGCGCCCACGAAAGGTTGCACGCCGAAAGTTGTACGCAACCTAACTCGAAAGTATCGTAATCAACCTCGCACATGTGGATGAAGCAGCGAGTGCCGCAAGGGAAGCACTGTATCATGAGATGATGGCAAGTGGTGCCAAGATCAAAACCAAAGAACTTCAAGCACGTGCAGCATGGCGAGAATCGATTGTCCTCAAAGTTGACCTAAGCAGCTCATCTTCAGCTGAAAGAAAGCAAGTGCAACGAGGAGGACGAACTCAACAACACCCTCGGGGGCTCCAAGACTACTACAGTGGGAGTAGTTGGTGCTATTAACCCTATCGCGACGAGTCCAAGGGCTCGAGGAGAAGTTGATGAAGAGGAAGGGAGAAGTCACGAAAAACCAAAAGCTGTTGCGGAAGCTAAGAAAAGAGGCCAAGGCCGAATGCGCGTACAGGAAGTAGAGTTGGTGGGTAGCTAGCAATTTAGCATCCATTGCAATGTATACATTTGGTGCAAGTTTACGCATAACTATGTAACGGCAGACCAAGTTTGCACCAAGTACCTACATGTTGGGCAACTACTTGGGAGCGATCGAGACTGGGTGAGATGTACGAGAGCGGCCGTATGTCAATGTTCTTGGCTATGGGCTCGGTTGTGCCGCACTTTATAGCACGCATCTGCCCCTTGATTAGTTCTTGCCCAAATTGCATATGTATGCCTTCTAAGAAACGTCAACCTCTACGGATCCCCTAAAGCCTAAGCCCCGTACCCTCACGGTGATGATGACGTGCGTTGGCCGCACGATATTTTTCACGGCACCCCTTCGAAAGTGATCTCCAAAGAACAAGGAACTTTTTGCACGTACACATTAGGATGATTGATTAGTGTCAAAAAAGGCTTTATGAGCAAATGATTTGGAGGGTTCGACATCCAAGGAGAGTTCTCCCGATCGGGGACTATATATATGGAGGGCATTCATTGTTCGTACTAGATTGTGGAACCAAACCAAGTGCCGCTCAACATACTCGTCGAAGAGTACTACCACCAAAGCTATAGAACCTTCTTGACAGACGTGCAACGTTGAAGGGCAAAAAGCCCTTACCAAACTAGTAGTCTTACGGCACTCATGAATCCTCATCTCCAAGGAGGAGCTCAAGAGGAAGAGCGTTAAGATAACACACATCCATATCGCAACGTGTCGTGGGAGCGCCCACGAAAGGTTGCACGGCCGAAAGTTGTACGCAACCTAACTCGAAAGTATCAGTAATCAACCGTCGCACATGTGGATGAAGGAGCGAGTGCCGCAAGGGAAGCATCAGTATCATGAGTCACAAGTTAGCCCTAACATTTAGAGGTTTTAGAGGTGAACTCCTGCATGTGCAACTTTGTCAATTTTGGTGGAGCCATGGAGATCACCCTAGATTGCTTCCAACAATCACCCACACCCAAATTGTTTTGTATGATGTTTGGGCCCGTTGTCGATGAACATGATCAAAATACACAACGGACTTCTTAACCCTAAATTTTTCCTCCTCCTTTTGAAACCGGACATTCGGTTCTAGCAAGCATTGTCAATGGTTTGCAAGAAGTGAAAACCGGAAACCTCGATTTTGGAGCCATGTCCTATTAGTGAAGGAGGTTTCATTCGTAAATAAGGAGGTTTGGATATTCACCCCTTCAAACAATAGCAAGTTATTGTCCTCAATGATAGCCTGTAACAAGGGATCCACAATCTTTCTCCACTCCTAGTGAAAGGTCCACACAACGAAGCCACCAAGCTTACTTATAATTAGGTGTGGAGTCCTCAACTCATCATACGAGAGTCTCATCGCTCAAAAGCCCCTCGTGCACTCCGCATACAAAACACCAAACCGAGCCTTGTCACCTAGGCTACTATCACACCCCTACGAACATCATATTGCCCAAGTGGTGACCAACTTCACTCATCCGGATCCGTGAACTTTTGTGCGAGTGCACGAAGGGCTTGCTCAAGGTAGGGCGAGCTGGTCATGGACCAACCCGAGTAGGGACATGGAGTATTCTCGCACGCTAAGGAGAGGTCGTGGTATCTAGTTGCTAGCGGAGGCTTGGACGTGTGGACCCGGAGGTTGGAGAGATGCCTATACAATCACCTACGTAGAATGAACTAACGATGTTCCTTGGGAAGACCCTTATGTCTAAGGGGTTCCCAAGGAACATCCACTAGCCTATGGTGGATGGATCGTGAGTTTGGTCATTTGGGTGACTTCACATTGCGACAACTTCGGTGACAATTGCAACAATAATTATACATCTACACATCAAATTTACCGTATGTAGCAATTAGTGAAGTTTCGAGAGTGAATTATTTATTGAGAAAAGAAAAGACGGAAAAATTTTCTTTTTTCAAATTTCTTCCCCTATATTACATGTGATTTGCGTCTTTAAAGTAATCTACGCTTTTTAGCTTGTTCAGCAATAAGAGAATTTTGAGCTTCCCTCGCAAGCGTTTTCTTATTTTTGGACCCCTTTGGACGTCCCCGGCGTTTTTTGCCTTGTTCTATTGTAATGGCGGTAGAAGTAGCCTGTGCAACAAGGCCCTTTTTGCCTTCTTCTATTGCCTTTGGCGGTAGAAGTAGTGCATCAAGGCTTTTTGCCTTCTCCTCGTGTAATGGTCAGGAGTGGCCTGCGGCAAGGCCGTTTACATTCTTCTCAGTAATGGCGAGAAGCGCCTTTGCTGACGCCTTTTCCGCCTTCTTCTACGAGAAGTGGTAGAAGTAATTTTTGATTTTGGGATTCTTTTGATAGACGGGTATTGATTTTGCTTCCATTAATGCGTCATGGTGATGGATTGTGGAATTTATCGTCAATTCTTGTCCTTGCGCTTTGTAAGCGTAATCAAGATTATCATTCGTGCACCACTTAAGACACTTATGCGTGATGCAAGTCTCGTTATTGGAGGAGGATTCACCGCTTTCGCCTTGGGTAGCCTCGACATCATGATCATTGTGGTGTACATCTGCGTTTACAAATATTAATAGTCATGTTAAGAAAATCATAGACTTCAACTCATTCAATAATTTTGTATCGACTTATCTATCTATCCACATAATAAAGAAGGAGCATTAGAAAAACTAAAACTATTATTGATAAAAATTTTAATTCTTTTCCAAGGCTTTTGCTTGAGCAAGATACTCTATTCCAAGACTTTGTAGAAATTTGTAAGATAAATTCAAGTTCAACTGTTTCATCATCATAGGGAAGTTGAACGACCGACACCAATCGATTCCTTGTCGTGGAATTCAAAATAATGTATATCACACAATTCCTCTTCCAACTTCGAGGCTTGATCATTTGCCATCTTCAAGCCATTGTCATCTTCCATCTTTGAGCCACTATTATCTTGTATCTTCAAGCTATTATAATTTTCCATTGATCTTGGAAACACAATTATCTTCAAGGTTGTTCACTCTTTTGTGCATTTATAATCTCCGAAAAGTAGTTCTCAAAATGGGAGACTTGCTTTTAGGTTAAGTTAAGTGGTATTGCACAAATAATCAGTTTAAATTCTTTATCTCCCTCTCCTTTGGCCAATAAAATGACTAATCAGCCAATTTTTTCTCAATAAAATTATAAATTGTTTGTAGCTTAAGTAACACCCTTTCTAGGGCAGCACCACAGTGAGACGTGGCAAAGATCACAAGATAGGCATGCCTTTCTCGCTACTCCCTAGACTCAAGATAAAGCTTCAAGCTAGCTCTCACAATGCTCTAAGCAATGTCTCGTGAAAGCCTCTCAAGCTCTAAGGATTTGCCCTTTTATATCCCGCAAGCTCCTCTCATCTAGGCAATGCTAAATACAATGTCGTGCCACTTAGATAGCTACTAATAAGCTCGCCCCATTTGGATAGCTAACAAGTTCGCCCCATTTGGATAGCTATTAACAAGCTTGCCCCATTTGGGTAGCTATTAGTTCGCCCCATTTGGGTAGCTACAAACAAGCTCCCCCATTTGAGTAGCTACAACAAGCTCCCATTTGAGTGGCTAATAATAAGCTCGCCCTATTTGAGTAGCTACAAACAAGCTCGTCCCATTTGGGTAGCTAATAACAAGTTCGACCCATTTGGGTAGCTACAAACAAGCTCGTCCCATTTGGGTAGCTAACAAGTTCGTCCCATTTGGGTAGCTACAAACAAGCTCCCATTTGGGTAGCTAATAACAAGTTCCCCATTTGGGTAGCTACAAACAAGCTCGTCCCATTTGGGTAGCTAATAAGCTCGCCCTATTTGGGTAGCTACTAACAAGGTCACCCAATCTATATCCAATCGCTATCTTTGGGATCTCATGCAACTTCTCGTTGCAATTAAGGTTAGCATGCATGCAACCTCATCTCAACATGACTAACATGAATATAATAATATTTGAAGCGACTGAATATTCAAGCCTCTTTTGGTAGAATCGAGCTTCCAAAAAATTGCACAATAACTAAATTACAATTTTAGGCAATTTTTACATGAGGCAATGGGTATTAGTTATCGAGATCTAGAATTTTCTAGGTAGCTAGCAATTTAAGATCCATTGCAATGTATACATTTGGTCCAAGTTTGCATAACTATGTAACGCGGACCAAGTTTGAACTAAGTACCTCCTGGGCACTACTTGGAATCGATCGCCCTTTGGGTGAGACGACGAGAGCGGCCGTATGTCAACGTTTCTAGCTATTGGTTGGTTTTGCGAACTTTATAACACACATCCATCCCTTGATTAGTTCTTGCCCAAACTTCATATGCGTACCTGCTAAGAAACGTCAACCTTTACGGACCCCTAAAGCCTAAGCCCTGTACCATCACGGTGATGATGACGTGCGTTGGCCGCGTGATATTTTCACAGCACCCCTTGAAAGTGATCCCCAAAGAACAAGGAACTTTTGCATGTACACATTAGGATGATTGATTAGTGGCAAAAGGGCTTTATGAACAAATGATTTGGAGGGTTCGACATCCAAGGAGAGTTATCCTGATCGGGGACTATATATATGGAGGGCATTCATTTTTCGTACTAGATTGTGGAACCAAACCAAGTGCTGCTCAACATATGTACTCGTCGAAAAGTACTACCACCAAAGCTATAAAACTTCTTGAAAGACGTACAACGTTGAAGAGCAAAAGCCCTAACAAAACTAGTAGCTGTTGTACGGGCATTCATGAATCCCCATCTCTGCAAGGAGGAGCTCAAAAGGAAGAGGAAGTTGAGACAACACGCATCCATAGCGCAACGGTGACGGGAGCGTCCACCAAAGGTGTACGCAACCTAACTCGAAAGTATCAGGCGAATCAATCCTCGCACATGTGGATGAAGCAACGAGTGCCGCAAGGCAAGCATTGTATCATGAGATGATGGCAAGTGGTGCCAAGATCAAAACCAAAAGAACTTCAAGCTCGTGTAGCGCGAGAGCAAGCTTAAGGCGAGGCGCCGAGCTGTGAGATACAACGTTTGTGAAAGTGGGGCCTGAAATAAGTGGAGTCTGCAACAGTGTAACGGTTTGGAGATCAGCAACCTGGACATAAATGTCCAGAATGAGAGTACGCTTAGCAATAGCAAATTCGATCGCCAGTGAAAGACTGAGCATCGGGCCAAAAGAATCGCCCTGTCCCTAGGCATCCGTTGCTCTTCAACACTTGTTGGTGAAGACGGAGCCTCATCCTCAAAGGGAGTACCACCGGTCGTACTCGCTGAAAGCATCTTTCAGGGTCAGAGCCTCCAACAATGTTTCAGGGTAGCCAATAAATCCAGGTGAAGGATCATTTCATCCCAGTCCGTTCACCAACGGCGCATCTAAGACACGTGCGCGTGCACAGAAGTTAAATCCTGTGTCAGGATGCATGTAGTCCATCCTGCAAGCGGTATCAAATCTGGAGCTCGGGGACTGTGAATGCAGCAATGTTACCTTGTCTCTGCTGCCCACAGGACCTCTTTTGTTGCATTTGACTGTTGTGATGCCGGCCCACTCCAGCGCTGGTGCAGGAGGTCATGGTGCTTCCTGCGTGCAAACGCCTTGGAAGCGAATTAGTCGTGTCTCTGAGAGAAAATGATCTCGCCTGTCTGGAAGAGACTTGGCCGAGGCCAGCCAACAAGAGCAGCAGCCAGACGATGGGATAGGGGACCGTGTCCCGCTCAATGAGCCGTCCGTGACGTAGTTCTGTTGAAGCTGCAGGCTCTTGCAGCCCCTTCCACCCCTTCAGCGGCTGGAAGTTCGCCCTGAACAGGATGCTTCGGCTGCCGGTTTCCGAAGCTAGCCTGAGAACACGCAATGGTGGAATTGCTTGGAGCATCGTATGGGTGCTGCTGCCCCAGAGCTGGGAGCGCAATTTCAGACTCGCGTGCCCACACCAGAAGCCTGTCCCGGGGATACATCCTTTTAGCAAGTTGATGGCGCCTGGGGACTGTGAGGGCCCTGCAACGTTACCTGTCTCTCCTGCCCACAGCACCCTTCTCTGCTGCATTTGCCGGCCTTGCCCAGCCATCCAGCAGACCACCTGGAGTGGGAGATGCTGTTAGAGGAGCTCCGATTCCGAAGGCTGCTTCCGATTCTCAGCTTGGGATTCTAAACTGCAGGAATGGAGATTTCTCAACAAAACAAGGAACACGTTGCGAGAACGACAAACCCTAAACCCATGTCTGGCTCCTTGTATTCCTTTGGCGGCCTGGTACCATCTTGTTGCTCACTGCCAGTTCGTTGGTTCACAACGGGTAAATTTGACTAGCTTTGCTCTCCCTTCCAAATATCAGGTTGATGTCGAATGTGACTGGAGGATCATGACCCTGCTTCTGGAACCCGGAAAGTGTGTATACAATGCTGATGCTCCTGAGGAGGGAACGGTCTGTGTTGAAGAAACGCGTCCCACAGGCATTCTCATGCATGTAAGAGTAAGGATAAGGTGGCTGTAACAGGCATCCACTACCAGTTTCAGTTACTTTGTCTCCTAATACAAATGGCTCGCCCGCTACATACAGATCGCAGATGGCATGTTGCTGCACAAGGGCATCACTAGTCTGGCTGCGAACCGGTTTGCAGAGAGGAGATCAAGCCCTGATCACCTGAGCTGCAGCCATATCCCTTGTCGATTTATTGCCCTAATTCCTTCCTCGATGCAGTTTGAAGCTCTGGTTCTGCGATTCAGAGCTGTACCCTCACCGAATCGTTCCTAGGAAAGTTCTCGAATTCTCTGCTTTGCAGCTGGCATGCATGCGTGCCAATGTGGTTCACCAACAGGATTCCGACTAACCGCCGGTTAGTGCTGGTTAGCCGGACACTCACTTGCACTCATTTCCAGTTTTGCGAAAAAGCCGTTGGCAATGGATCCTCACCCGGATACTTCTTTTGATAAATTTCCATCTTATACCCAACATGTGCATAGTATATAATATAGTAGTTTATATCATTTTCATCATTTATCTTTACCTTGAATCTTAGTAGTGAACTTCACTTATTAGGGAAGATTGAAGTTGAAATCATATTCATCAATATTTATATTAATTATAATTTAATTTAATATTGATCTAAAAATTAAATGCTATATGTCATGGGCTGGCACGAAGGCTTACCCGTGATGTCGAACAGCATGGCTTTCAGAAAAAAGGATTGGATGAGGCATTGCTTATATTGCAAAGTTCTTGTTGACGAAATAATACGTCGGCATCAAGATGCATTGTATACTCGAATCAACAACTGCAGATGAGGTATAAGAGCTAGTAAGAGATGTTTATATGCAAAGATATGACATTCTCAATATACTTACAAGTTGAAGTTGGTGAATGGAAGTTAGCCGGATGATGCCACATCGGTGTCATTATGGTTGGAGCAAAATACGCCTATAGTCTTCCACCAATCAAGCGAGAATCAATCTTCGCTTTGGGTATTCAAACTCCTTTTATGTTAAATTGCATGGTGCTTTATGGAATGGTAATGTGCTAGTGGATGCAACTTTTGGGTTGAACAAGCACGGATCCCCAAAGCCTAAGCCCGTACCCTCACGGTGATGATGACGCGGCGTTGGTCAGACGATATTTTCACAAAGACCCCGCGAAAGTGATCCCCAAAGAACAAGGAACTTTTGCACGCATACATTAGGATGATTGATTAGTGGCAAAAGGCTTTATGTCAAATGATTTGGAGGGTTCGACATCCAAGGAGAGTTCTCCCGATCGGGACTATATATATGGAGGGCATTCATTGTACGTATTAGATTGTGGAACCAAACCAAGCGTGCTCAACATACTCGCCGAAAGAGTACTACCACGAGTTATAGAACTTTCTTGAAAGGCGTGCAACGTTGAAGAGCAAAAGCCTAACAAAACTAGTAGAATCACTGGCACTCATGAATCCTCATCTCCAAGGAGGAGCTCAAGAGGAAGAGGAAGTTGAGACAACACGCATCCATATCGCAACGCAGACGGAGTGTCCACGAAAGGTTGCACGCCGCGAAAGTCAGACGCAACCTAACTCGAAAGTATCAGCGAATCAACCTCGCACATGTGGATGAAGCGAGTGCCGCAAGGGAAGCATCAGATCATGAGATGATGGCAAGTGGTGCCAAGATCAAAACCAAAGAACTTCAAGCACGTGCGACGGCGAGAATCGATTGTCCTCAAAGTTGACCTAAGCTCATCTTCACCGAAAGAAAGCAAGTGCAACGAGGAGGACGAACTCAACAACACCCTGCTGCTCGCTCCAAGACTACTACGGGGAGTAGTTGGTGCTATTAACCCTATCGCGACGAGTCCAAGGGCTCGAGGAGAAGTTGATGAAGAGGAAGGGAGAAGTCACGAAAACCAAAAGTCATTGCGGAAGCTAAGAAAAGAGGCCAAGGCCGAATGCGTCTGAGAAGTAGAGTTGGTGGGTAGCTAGCAATTTAACATACATTGCAATGTATACATTTGGTGCAAGTTTACGCATAACTATGTAACGGACCAAGTTTGAACTAAGTACCTACATGTTGGGCAACTACTTGGGAGCGATCGAGGGGTGAGATGTACGAGGCGGCCGTATGTCAATGTTCTTGGCTATGGGCTCGGTTGTGCCGCACTTTATAACACGATCCGCCCCTTGATTAGTTCTTGCCCAAATTGCATATGTATGCCTTCTAAGAAACGTCAACCTCTACGGATCCCCTAAAGCCTAAGCCCCGTACCCTCACGGTGATGATGACGTCGTTGGCGCACGATATTTTCACGCACCTTGAAAGTGATCCCCAAAGAACAAGGAACTTTTGCACGTACATTAGGATGATTGATTAGTGTCAAAAAGGCTTTATGAGCAAATGATTTGGAGGGTTCGACATCCAAGGAGAGTTCTCCGATCGGGACTATATATATGGAGGGCATTCATTGTTCGTACTAGATTGTGGAACCAAACCAAGTGCCGCTCAACATACTCGTCGAAAGAGTACTACCACCAAAGCTATAGAACCTTCTTGACAGACGTGCAACGTTGAAGGGCAAAAGCCCTTACCAAACTAGTAGCTATGCGGGCACTCATGAATCCTCATCTCTCCAAGGAGGAGCTCAAGAGGAAGAGCGGTTAAGATAACACACATCCATATCGCATAGCGTGTCGGGGAGGCGTCCACGAAAGGTTGCGCCGAAAGTTGTACGCAACCTAACTCGAAAGTATCAAAGAATCAACCGTCGCACATGTGGATGAAGGAGCGAGTGCCGCAAGGGAAGCCTTGTATCATGAGTCACAAGTTAGCCCTAACATTTAGAGGTTTTAGAGGTGAACTCCTGCATGTGCAACTTTGTCAATTTTGGTGGAGCCTTACAGGATCATCCCTAGATTGCTTCCAGTCAATTTTGTACCACACCCAAATTGCTTTGTATGATGTTTGGGCCCGTTGTCGGTATGAACATGATCAAAATACACGGACTTCTTAACCCTAAATTTTTCCTCCTCCTTTTGAAAACCGGACATTCATTCTAGCAAGCATTGTCAATGGTTTGCAAGAAGTGAAAACCGAAACCTCGATTTTGGAGCCATGTCCTATTAGTGAAGGAGGTTTCATTCGTAAATAAGGAGGTTTGGATATTCACCCCTTCAAACAATAGCAAGTTATTGTCCTCAATGATAGCTGTAACAAGGGATCCACAATCTTTCTCCACTCCTAGTGAAAGGTCCACACAACGAAGCCACCAAGCTTACTTATAATTAGGTGTGGAGTCCTCAACTCATCATCGAGAGTCTCCTCGCTCAAAAGCCCTCGTGCACTCCGCATACAAAACACCAAACCGAGCCTTGTCACCTAGGCTACTATCACACCCCTACGAACATCATATTGCCCAAGTGGTGACCAACTTCACTCATCCGGATCCGTGAACTTTGTGTGCGAGTGCGAAGGGCTTGCTCAAGGTAGGAGGGCGAGCTGGTCATGGACCAACCCGAGTAGGGACATGGAGTATTCTGCACGCTAAGGAGAGGTCGTGGTATCTAGTTGCTAGCGGAGGCTTGGACGTGTGGACCCGGAGGTTGGAGAGATGCCTATACAATCACCTATGTAGAATGAACTAACGATGTTCCTTGGGGAAGACCCTTATGTCTAAGGGGTTCCCAAGGAACATCCACTAGCCTATGGTGGATGGACTGTGAGTTTGGTCATTTGGGTGACTTCACATTAAGCGACAACCGGTGACAATTGCAACAATAATTATACATCTACACATCAAATTTACCGTATGTAGCAATTAGTGAAGTTTCTAGAGTGAATTATTTATTGAGAAAAGAAAAGACGGAAAAATTTTCTTTTTTCAAATTTCTTCCCTATATTACATGTGATTTGCGTCTTTAAAGTAATCTACGCTTTTAGCTTGTTCAAGAATAAGAGAATTTTGAGCTTCCTCTCAAGCGTTTTCTTATTTTTGGACCCCTTTGGGCGTCAGCGTTTTTGCCTTGTTCTCTGTAATGGCGGTAGAAGTAGCCTGCAACAAGGCCCTTTTGCCTTCTTCTATTACCTTTGGCGGTAGAAGTAGGCTGCATCAAGGCTTTTTGCCTTGTTCTCTGTAATGGTAGGAGTGGCCTGCGGCAAGGCCGTTTACATTCTTCTCGTAATGGCGTGAAGCGACCTTCTTGACAGACGTGCAACGTTGAAGGCAAAAGCCCTTACCAAACTAGTAGTATGCGGGCACTCATGAATCCTCATCTCCAAGGAGGAGCTCAAGAGGAAGAGCGGTTAAGATAACACACATCCATATCGCAACGTGTCGGGGAGCGTCCACGAAGGTTGCCGCGAAAGTTGTACGCAACCTAACTCGAAAGTATCAGGCGAATCAACCGTCGCACATGTGGATGAAGGAGCGAGTGCCGCAAGGGAAGCCTTGTATCATGAGTCACAAGTTAGCCCTAACATTTAGAGGTTTTAGAGGTGAACTCCTGCATGTGCAACTTTGTCAATTTTGGTGGAGCCTTACAGGATCCCCTAGATTGCTTCCACCGTGTACCCACACCCAAATTGCTTTGTATGATGTTTGGGCCCGTTGTCGTATGAACATGATCAAAATACACAACGGACTTCTTAACCTAAATTTTTCCTCCTCCTTTTGAAAACCGGACATTCGGTTCTAGCAAGCATTGTCAATGGTTTGCAAGAAGTGAAAACCGAAACCTCGATTTTGGAGCCATGTCCTATTAGTGAAGGAGGTTTCATTCGTAAATAAGGAGGTTTGGATATTCACCCCTTCAAACAATAGCAAGTTATTGTCCTCAATGATAGCTGTAACAAGGATCCACAATCTTTCTCCACTCCTAGTGAAAGGTCCACACAACGAAGCCACCAAGCTTACTTATAATTAGGTGTGGAGTCCTCAACTCATCATACGAGAGTCTCATCGCTCAAAAGCCCTCGCACTCCGCACAAAACACCAAACCGAGCCTTGTCACCTAGGCTACTATCACACCCCTACGAACATCATATTGCCCAAGTGGTGACCAACTTCACTCATCGGATCCGTGAACTTTGTGTGCGAGTGCACGAAGGGCTTGCTCAAGGTAGGAGGGCGAGCTGGTCATGGACCAACCCGAGTAGGGACATGGAGTATTCTCGCACGCTAAGGAGAGGTCGTGGTATCTAGTTGCTAGCGGAGGCTTGGACGTGTGGACCCGGAGGTTGGAGAGATGCCTATACAATCACCTACGTAGAATGAACTAACGATGTTCCTTGGGAAGACCCTTATGTCTAAGGGGTTCCCAAGGAACATCCACTAGCCTATGGTGGATGGACTGTGAGTTTGGTCATTTGGGTGACTTCACATTGCGACAACTTCGGTGACAATTGCAACAATAATTATACATCTACACATCAAATTTACCGTATGTAGCAATTAGTGAAGTTTCGAGAGTGAATTATTTATTGAGAAAAGAAAAGACGGAAAAATTTTCTTTTTTCAAATTTCTTCCCTATATTACATGTGATTTGCGTCTTTAAAGTAATCTACGCTTTTAGCTTGTTCAAGAATAAGAGAATTTTTGAGCTTCCCTCTCAAGCGTTTTCTTATTTTTGGACCCCTTTGACGTCCGGCGTTTTTGCCTTGTTCTCTGTAATGGCGAGAAGTAGCCTGCAACAAGGCCCTTTTGCCTTCTTCTATTGTAATGGCGAGAAGTAGGCTGCATCAAGGCTTTTGCCTTCTCCTCGTGTAATGGTAGGAGTGGCCTGCGGCAAGGCCGTTTACATTCTTCATCGTAATGGCGTGAAGCGCCTTCTGACGCCTTTTCCGCCTTCTTCTACGAGAAGTGGTAGAAGTAATTTTTTGATTTTGGGATTCTTTTGATAGACTTCGGGGTATTGATTTTGCTTCCATTAATGCGTCATGGTGATGGATTGTGGAATTTATCGCCAATTCTTGTCCTTGCGCTTTGTAAGCAGAATCAGCATTATCATTCGGTGCACCACTTAAGACACTTGTACGTGATGCAAGTCTCGTTATTGGAGGAGGATTCACCGGCTTTCGTCTTGGGTAGCCTCTGACATCATGATCATTGTGGTGTACATACTGCGTTTACAAATATGAATAGTCATGTTAAGAAAATCATAGACTTCAACTCATTCAATAATTTTGTATCGACTTATCTATCTATCCACATAATAAAGAAGGAGCATTAGAAAAACTAAAACTATTATTGATAAAAATTTTAATTCTTTTCCAAGGCTTTTGCTTGAGCAAGATACTCTATTCCAAGACTTTGTAGAAATTTGTAAGATAAATTCAAGTTCAACTGTTTCATCATCATAGGGAAGTTGAACGCACGACACCAATCGATTCCTTGTGCGTGGAATTCAAAATAATGTATATCACACAATTCCTCTTCCAACTTGAGGCTTGATCATTTGCCATCTTCAAGCCATTGTCATCTTCCATCTTTGAGCCACTATTATCTTGTATCTTCAAGCTATTATAATTTTCCATTGATCTTGGAAACACAATTATCTTCAAGGTTGTTCACTCTTTTGTGCATTTATAATCTCAGAAAGTAGTTCTCAAAATGGGAGACTTGCTTTTAGGTTAAGTTAAGTGGTATTGCACAAATAATCGCTTTAAATTCTTTATCTCCCTCTCCTTTGGCCAATAAAATGACTAATCAGCCAATTTTTTCCAAGGCTTTTGCTTGAGCAAGATACTCTATTCCAAGACTTTGTAGAAATTTGTAAGATAAATTCAAGTTCAACTGTTTCATCATCATAGGGAAGTTGAACGACCGACACCAATCGATTCCTTGTGCGTGGAATTCAAAATAATGTATATCACACAATTCCTCTTCCAACTTCGAGGCTTGATCATTTGCCATCTTCAAGCCATTGTCATCTTCCATCTTTGAGCCACTATTATCTTGTATCTTCAAGCTATTATAATTTTCCATTGATCTTGGAAACACAATTATCTTCAAGGTTGTTCACTCTTTTGTGCATTTATAATCTCAGAAAGTAGTTCTCAAAATGGGAGACTTGCTTTTAGGTTAAGTTAAGTGGTATTGCACAAATAATCGCTTTAAATTCTTTATCTCCCTCTCCTTTGGCCAATAAAATGACTAATCAGCCAATTTTTTCCAAGGCTTTTGCTTGAGCAAGATACTCTATTCCAAGACTTTGTAGAAATTTGTAAGATAAATTCAAGTTCAACTGTTTCATCATCATAGGGAAGTTGAACGACCGACACCAATCGATTCCTTGTGCGTGGAATTCAAAATAATGTATGTCACACAATTCCTCTTCCAACTTTGAGTCATGATCATTTGCCATCTTCAAGCCATTGTCATCTTCCATCTTTGAGCCACTATTATCTTGTATCTTCAAGCTATTATAATTTTCCATTGATCTTGGAAACACAATTATCTTCAAGGTTGTTCACTCTTTTTGTGCATTTATAATCTCCGTAGTGCGAGTTCTCAAAATGCGAGACTTGCTTTTAGGTTAAGTTAAGTGGTATTGCACAAATAATCAGTTTAAATTCTTTATCTCCCTCTCCTTTGGCCAATAAAAATGACTAATCAGCCAATTTTTTTCTCAATAAAATTATAAATTGTTTGTAGCTTAAGTAACACCCTTTCTAGGGCAGCAATTCACGTGAGGCGTGGCAAAGATCACAAGATAGGCATGCCTTTCGCTACTCCCTAGACTCAAGATAAAGCTTCAAGCTAGCTCTCCACAATGCTCTAAGCAATGTCTCGGAAAGCCTCTCAAGCTCTAAGGATTTGCCTTTTATATCCAAGCTCCTCTCATCTAGGCTGCTAAATACAATGTCGTGCCACTTAGATAGCTACTAATAAGCTCGCCCCATTTGGATAGCTACTAACAAGTTCGCCCCATTTGGATAGCTATTAACAAGCTTGCCCCATTTGGGTAGCTATTAGTTCGCCCCATTTGGGTAGCTAAACAAGCTCCCATTTGAGTGGCTAATAACAAGCTCGCCCCATTTGAGTGGCTAATAATAAGCTCGCCCTATTTGAGTAGCTACAAACAAGCTCGTCCCATTTGGGTAGCTAATAACAAGTTCGACCCATTTGGTAGCTACAAACAAGCTCGTCCCATTTGGGTAGCTAATAACAAGTTCGTCCCATTTGGGTAGCTACAAACAAGCTCGTCCCATTTGGGTAGCTAATAACAAGTTCGCCCCATTTGGTAGCTACAAACAAGCTCGTCCCATTTGGGTAGCTAATAACAAGCTCGCCTATTTGGGTAGCTACTAACAAGGTCACCCAATCTATATCCAATCGCTATCTTTGGGATCTCATGCAACTTCGTTGCAATTAAGGTTAGCATGCATGCAACCTCATCTCAACATGACTAACATGAATATAATAATATTTGAAGCGACTGAATATTCAAGCCTCTTTTGGTAGAATCGAGCTTCCAAAAAATTGCACAATAACTAAATTACAATTTTAGGCAATTTTTACATGAGGCAATGGGTATTAGTTATCGAGATCTAGAATTTTCTAGGTAGCTAGCAATTTAAGATCCATTGCAATGTATACATTTGGTCCAAGTTTAGCATAACTATGTAACGGACCAAGTTTGAACTAAGTACCTCCTGTTGGGCACTACTTGGAATCGATCGCCTTGGGTGAGACGACGAGCGGCCGTATGTCAACGTTTCTAGCTATTGGTTCGGTTTTGCCGAACTTTATAACACACATCCATCCCTTGATTAGTTCTTGCCCAAACTTCATATGCGTACCTGCTAAGAAACGTCAACCTTTACGGACCCCCTAAAGCCTAAGCCCTGTACCATCACAGTGATGATGACGTGCGTTGGCCGCGTGATATTTTTCACAGCACCCCCTCGAAAGTGATCCCCAAAGAACAAGGAACTTTTTGCACGTACACATTAGGATGATTGATTAGTGGCAAAAGGGCTTTATGAACAAATGATTTGGAGGGTTCGACATCCAAGGAGAGTTATCCCGATCGGGGACTATATATATGGAGGGCATTCATTTTTCGTACTAGATTGTGGAACCAAACCAAGTGCTGCTCAACATATGTACTCGTCGAAAAGTACTACCACCAAAGCTATAAAACTTCTTGAAAGACGTACAACGTTGAAGAGCAAAAGCCTAACAAAACTAGTAGCTGTTGTACGGGCATTCATGAATCCCCATCTCTGCAAGGAGGAGCTCAAAGGAAGAGGAAGTTGAGACAACACGCATCCATAGCGCAACGGGTGACGGGAGCGTCCACCAAAGGTGTACGCAACCTAACTCGAAAGTATCAGGCGAATCAATCCTCGCACATGTGGATGAAGCAACGAGTGCCGCAAGGCAAGCATTGTATCATGAGATGATGGCAAGTGGTGCCAAGATCAAAAAGCCAAAAGAACTTCAAGCTCGTGTAGCGCGAGAGCAAGCTTAAGGCGAGGCGCCGAGCTGTGAGATACAACGTTTGTGAAAGTGGGGCCTGAAATAAGTGGAGTCTGCAACAGTGTAACGGTTTGGAGATCAGCAACCTGGACATAAATGTCCAGAATGAGAGTACGCTTAGCAATAGCAAATTCGATCGCCAGTGAAAGACTGAGCATCGGGCCAAAAGAATCGCCCTGTCCCTAGGCATCCGTTGCTCTTCAACACTTGTTGGTGAAGACGGAGCCTCATCCTCAAAGGAGTACCACTGGTCGTACTCGCTGAAAGCATCTTTCAGGGTCAGAGCCTCCAACAATGTTTCAGGGTAGCCAATAAATCCAGGTGAAGGATCATTTCATCCCAGTCCGTTCACCAACGGCGCATCTAAGACACGTGCGCGTGCACAGAAGTTAAATCCTGTGTCAGGATGCATGTAGTCCATCCTGCAAGCGGTATCAAATCTGGAGCTCGGGGACTGTGAATGCAGCAATGTTACCTTGTCTCTGCTGCCCACAGGACCTCTTTTGTTGCATTTGACTGTTGTGATGCCGGCCCACTCCAGCGCTGGTGCAGGAGGTCATGGTGCTTCCTGCGTGCAAACGCCTTGGAAGCGAATTAGTCGTGTCTCTGAGAGAAAATGATCTCGCCTGTCTGGAAGAGACTTGGCCGAGGCCAGCCAACAAGAGCAGCAGCCAGACGATGGGATAGGGGACCGTGTCCCGCTCAATGAGCCGTCCGTGACGTAGTTCTGTTGAAGCTGCAGGCTCTTGCAGCCCCTTCCACCCTTCAGCGGCTGGAAGTTCGCCCTGAACAGGATGCTTCGGCTGCCGGTTTCGAAGCTAGCCTGAGAACACGCAATGGTGGAATTGCTTGGAGCATCGTATGGGTGCTGCTGCCCCAGAGCTGGGAGCGCAATTTCAGACTCGCGTGCCCACACCAGAAGCCTGTCCTGGGATACATCCTTTTAGCAAGTTGATGGCGCTCGGGGACTGTGAGGGCCCTGCAACGTTACCCGTCTCTCCTGCCCACAGCACCCTTCTCTGCTGCATTTGCCGGCCTTGCCCAGCCATCCAGCAGACCACCTGGAGTGGGAGATGCTAGAGGAGCTCCGATTCCGAAGGCTGCTTCCCGATTCTCAGCTTGGGATTCTAAACTGCAGGAATGGAGATTTCTCAACAAAACAAGGAACACGTTGCGAGAACGACAAACCCTAAACCCATGTCTGGCTCCTTGTATTCCCTTTGGCGGCCTGGTACCATCTTGTTGCTCACTGCCAGTTCGTTGGTTCACAACGGGTAAATTTGACTAGCTTTGCTCTCCCTTCCAAATATCAGGTTGATGTCGAATGTGACTGGAGGATCATGACCCTGCTTCTGGAACCCGGAAAGTGTGTATACAATGCTGATGCTCCTGAGGAGGGAACGGTCTGTGTTGAAGAAACGCGTCCCACAGGCATTCTCATGCATGTAAGAGTAAGGATAAGGTGGCTGTAACAGGCATCCACTACCAGTTTCAGTTACTTTGTCTCCTAATACAAATGGCTCGCCCGCTACATACAGATCGCAGATGGCATGTTGCTGCACAAGGGCATCACTAGTCTGGCTGCGAACCGGTTTGCAGAGAGGAGATCAAGCCCTGATCACCTGAGCTGCAGCCATATCCCTTGTCGATTTATTGCCCTAATTCCCTTCCTCGATGCAGTTTGAAGCTCTGGTTCTGCGATTCAGAGCTGTACCCTCACCGAATCGTTCCTAGGAAAGTTCTCGAATTCTCTGCTTTGCAGCTGGCATGCATGCGTGCCAATGTGGTTCACCAACAGGATTCCGACTAACCGCCGGTTAGTGCTGGTTAGCCGGACACTCACTTGCACTCATTTCCAGTTTTGCGAAAAGCCGTTGGCAATGGATCCTCACCCGGATACTTCTTTTGATAAATTTCCATCTTATACCCAACATGTGCATAGTATATAATATAGTAGTTTATATCATTTTCATCATTTATCTTTACCTTGAATCTTAGTAGTGAACTTCACTTATTAGGAAGATTGAAGTTGAAATCATATTCATCAATATTTATATTAATTATAATTTAATTTAATATTGATCTAAAAATTAAATGCTATATGTCATGGGCCTTACCCGTGATGTCGAACAGCATGGCTTTCACATGAAAAAAAGGATTGGATGAGGCATTGCTTATATTGCAAAGTTCTTGTTGACGAAATAATACGTCGGCATCAAGATGCATTGTATACTCGAATCAACAACCGCATGAGGTATAAGAGCTAGTAAGAGATGTTTATATGCAAAGATATGACATTCTCAATATACTTACACAAGTTGAAGTTGGTGAATGGAAGTTAGCCGGATGATGCCACATCGGTCATTATGGTTGGAGCAAAATCGCCTATAGTCTTCCACCAATCAAGCGAGAATCAATCTTCGCTTTGGGTATTCAAACTCCTTTTATGTTAAATTGCATGGTGCTTTATGGGAATGGTAATGTGCTAGCTGTGGATGCAACTTTTGGGTTGAACAAGTACGGATCCCCTAAAGCCTAAGCCCCCTCACGGTGATGATGATGGCGTCGTTGGCACGATATTTTCACGCACCTTGAAAGTGATCCCCAAAGAACAAGGAACTTTTGCACATTAGGATGATTGATTAGTGGCAAAAAGGCTTTATGTCAAATGATTTGGAGGGTTCGACATCCAAGGAGAGTTCTCCGATCGGGGACTATATATATGGAGGGCATTCATTGTACGTATTAGATTGTGGAACCAAACCAAGCGCTCAACATACTGCCGAAAGAGTACTACCACGAGTTATAGAACTTTCTTGAAAGACGTGCAACGTTGAAGAGCAAAAAGCCTAACAAAACTAGTAGTTGTAATCGGCACTCATGAATCCTCATCTCCAAGGAGGAGCTCAAGAGGAAGAGGAAGTTGAGACAACACGCATCCATATCGCAACGTGACGGAGTGTCCACGAAGGTTGCACGCCAAAGTCGACGCAACCTAACTCGAAAGTATCGAATCAACCTCGCACATGTGGATGAAGCGTGAGTGCCGCAAGGGAAGCATCGTTCATGAGATGATGGCAAGTGGTGCCAAGATCAAAACCAAAGAACTTCAAGCACGCAAAGACGGCGAGAATCGATTGTCCTCAAAGTTGACCTAAGCGGCTCATCTTGAAAGAAAGCAAGTGCAACGAGGAGGACGAACTCAACAACACCTCGGCTCGCTCCAAGACTACTACGGTGGGAGTAGTTGGTGCTATTAACCCTATCGCGACGAGTCCAAGGGCTCGAGGAGAAGTTGATGAAGAGGAAGGAGAAGTCACGAAAACCAAAAGCATTGCGGAAGCTAAGAAAAGAGGCCAAGGCCGAATGCGCCAGAGAAGTAGAGTTGGTAGCTAGCAATTTAACATACATTGCAATGTATACATTTGGTGCAAGTTTACGCATAACTATGTAACGGACCAAGTTTGAACTAAGTACCTACATGTTGGGCAACTACTTGGGAGCGATCGAGACTGGGTGAGATGTACGAGAGCGGCCGTATGTCAATGTTCTTGGCTATGGGCTCGGTTGTGCCGCACTTTATAACACGATCCGCCTTGATTAGTTCTTGCCCAAATTGCATATGCATGCCTTCTAAGAAACGTCAACCCCACGGATCCCCAAAGCCTAAGCCCTGCACTCACGGTGATGATGACGCGCGTTGGCCGACGATATTTTCACGCACCTTGAAAGTGATCCCCAAAGAACAAGGAACTTTTGCACGTACATTAGGATGATTGATTAGTGTCAAAAAGGCTTTATGAGCAAATGATTTGGAGGGTTCGACATCCAAGGAGAGTTCTCCGATCGGGACTATATATATGGAGGGCATTCATTGTCGTATTAGATTGTGGAACCAAACCAAGTGCCGCTCAACATACTCGCCGAAAGAGTACTACCACCAAAGCTATAGAACCTTCTTGACAGACGTGCAACGCGTTGAAGGGCAAAAGCCCTTACCAAACTAGTAGCGTTGTACGGGCACTCATGAATCCTCATCTCTCAAGGAGGAGCTCAAGAGGAAGAGCGGTTAAGATAACACACATCCATATCGCAACGTGTCGGGAGCGTCCACGAAGGTTGCACGCCGCGAAAGTTGTACGCAACCTAACTCGAAAGTATCAGGCGAATCAACCGTCGCACATGTGGATGAAGGAGCGAGTGCAAGGGAAGCAATCATCATGAGTCACAAGTTAGCCCTAACATTTAGAGGTTTTAGAGGTGAACTCCTGCATGTGCAACTTTGTCAATTTTGGTGGAGCCTTACAGGATCACCCCTAGATTGCTTCCACCGTACTCCACACCCAAATGTTTTGTATGATGTTTGGGCCCGTTGTCGATGAACATGATCAAAATACACAACGGACTTCTTAACCTAAATTTTTCCTCCTCCTTTTGAAACCGGACATTCTTCTAGCAAGCATTGTCAATGGTTTGCAAGAAGTGAAAACCGAAACCTCGATTTTGGAGCCATGTCCTATTAGTGAAGGAGGTTTCATTGAAATAAGGAGGTTTGGATATTCACCCCTTCAAACAATAGCAAGTTATTGTCCTCAATGATAGCCTGTAATAAGGGATCCACAATCTTTCTCCACTCCTAGTGAAAGGTCCACACAACGAAGCCACCAAGCTTACTTATAATTAGGTGTGGAGTCCTCAACTCATACGAGAGTCTCTCGCTCAAAGCCCCTCGTGCACTCCGCATACAAAACACCAAACCGAGCCTTGTCACCTAGGCTACTATCACACCCCTACGAACATCATATTGCCCAAGTGGTGACCAACTTCACTCATCCGATCCGTGAACTTTGTGTGCGAGTGCACGAAGGGCTTGCTCAAGGTAGGAGGGCGAGCTGGTCATGGACCAACCGAGTAGGGACATGGAGTATTCTCGCACGCTAAGGAGAGGTCGTGGTATCTAGTTGCTAGCGGAGGCTTGGACGTGTGGACCCGGAGGTTGGAGAGATGCCTATACAATCACCTCGTAGAATGAACTAACGATGTTCCTTGGGAAGACCCTTATGTCTAAGGGGTTCCCAAGGAACATCCACTAGCCTATGGTGGATGGACCGTGAGTTTGGTCATTTGGGTGACTTCACATTGCGACAACCGGTGACAATTGCAACAATAATTATACATCTACACATCAAATTTACCGTATGTAGCAATTAGTGAAGTTTCTCGAGAGTGAATTATTTATTGAGAAAAGAAAAGACGGAAAAATTTTCTTTTTTTCAAATTTCTTCCCTATATTACATGTGATTTGCGTCTTTAAAGTAATCTACGCTTTTAGCTTGTTCAAGAATAAGAGAATTTTGAGCTTCCTCTCAAGCGTTTTCTTATTTTTGGACCCCTTTGACGCCCCTGCTTTTTGCCTTCTCCTCGTGTAATGGCGGTAGAAGTAGCCTGCAACAAGGCCCGTTTTACATTCTTCATCGTAATGGCGGTAGAAGTAGGCTGCATCAAGGCTTTTTGCCTTCTCCTCGTGTAATGGTAGGAGTGGCCTCGTGCGCAAGGCCCGTTTTACATTCTTCATCGTAATGGCGAGAAGCGCCTTTGACGCCCCGCTTTTTGCCTTCTTCTGAGAAGTGGTAGAAGTAATTTTTGATTTTGGGATTCTTTTGATAGACGTCGGGTATTGATTTTGCTTCCATTAATGCGTCATGGTGATGGATTGTGGAATTTATCAATTCTTGTCCTTGCGCTTTGTAAGCGTAATCGATTATCATTCGGTGCACCACTTAAGACACTTGTACGTGATGCAAGTCTCGTTATTGGAGGAGGATTCACGGCTTTTGCCTTGGGTAGCCTCGACATCATGATCATTGTGGTGTACATCTGCTTTACAAATATGAATAGTCATGTTAAGAAAATCATAGACTTCAACTCATTCAATAATTTTGTATCGACTTATCTATCTATCCACATAATAAAGAAGGAGCATTAGAAAACTAAAACTATTATTGATAAAAATTTTAATTCTTTTCCAAGGCTTTTGCTTGAGCAAGATACTCTATTCCAAGACTTTGTAGAAATTTGTAAGATAAATTCAAGTTCAATGTTTCATCATCATAGGGAAGTTGAACGCCGACACCAATCGATTCCTTGTCGTGGAATTCAAAATAATGTATATCACACAATTCCTCTTCCAACTTCGAGGCTTGATCATTTGCCATCTTCAAGCCATTGTCATCTTCCATCTTTGAGCCACTATTATCTTGTATCTTCAAGCTATTATAATTTTCCATTGATCTTGGAAACACAATTATCTTCAAGGTTGTTCACTCTTTTGTGCATTTATAATCTCCGTAGTAGTTCTCAAAATGGGAGACTTGCTTTTAGGTTAAGTTAAGTGGTATTGCACAAATAATCAGTTTAAATTCTTTATCTCCTCTCCTTTGGCCAATAAAATGACTAATCAGCCAATTTTTTCTCAATAAAATTATAAATTGTTTGTAGCTTAAGTAACACCCTTTCTAGGGCAGCAATTCACAGTGAGACGTGGCAAAGATCACAAAGATAGGCATGCCTTCTCGCTACTCCCTAGACTCAAGATAAAGCTTCAAGCTAGCTCTCCACAATGCTCTAAGCAATGTCTCGAAAGCCTCTCAAGCTCTAAGGATTTGCCTTTTATATCCCGCAAGCTCCTCCCATCTAGGCAAATGCTAAATACAATGTCGTGCCACTTAGATAGCTACTAATAAGCTCCCCATTTGGATAGCTACTAACAAGTTAGCCCCATTTGGATAGCTATTAACAAGCTTGCCCCATTTGGGTAGCTATTAGCTCGCCCCATTTGGGTAGCTACAAACAAGCTCGCCCCATTTGAGTGGCTAATAACAAGCTCCCCATTTGAGTGGCTAATAACAAGCTCGCCCCATTTGAGTAGCTACAAACAAGCTCATTTGGGTAGCTAATAACAAGTTCGCCCCATTTGGGTAGCTACAAACAAGCTCGTCCCATTTGGGTAGCTAATAACAAGTTCGTCCCATTTGGGTAGCTACAAACAAGCTCGTCCCATTTGGGTAGCTAATAACAAGTTATTTGGGTAGCTACAAACAAGCTCGTCCCATTTGGGTAGCTAATAAGCTCATTTGGGTAGCTACTAACAAGGTCACCCAATCTATATCCAATCGCTATCTTTGGGATCTCATGCAACTTCGTTGCAATTAAGGTTAACATGCATGCAACCTCATCTCAACATGACTAACATGAATATAATAATATTTGAAGCGACTGAATATTCAAGCCTCTTTTGGTAGAATCGAGCCGCTTCCAAAAAATTGCACAATAACTAAATTACAATTTTAGGCAATTTTTACATGAGGCAATGGGTATTAGTTATCGAGATCTAGAATTTTCTAGGTAGCTAGCAATTTAAGATCCATTGCAATGTATACATTTGGTCCAAGTTCGCATAACTATGTAACGCGGACCAAGTTTGAACTAAGTACCTCCTGTTGGGCACTACTTGAATCGATCACTGGGTGAGACGACGAGAGCGGCCGTATGTCAACGTTTCTAGCTATTGGTTCGGTTTTGCGAACTTTATAACACACATCCATCCCTTGATTAGTTCTTGCCCAAACTTCATATGCGTACCTGCTAAGAAACGTCAACCTTTACGGACCCCTAAAGCCTAAGCCTGTACCATCACGGTGATGATGACGTGCGTTGGCCGCGTGATATTTTCACAGCACCCCTTGAAAGTGATCCCCAAAGAACAAGGAACTTTTGCATGTACACATTAGGATGATTGATTAGTGGCAAAAGGGCTTTATGAACAAATGATTTGGAGGTTCGACATCCAAGGAGAGTTATCCTGATCGGGGACTATATATATGGAGGGCATTCATTTTCGTACTAGATTGTGGAACCAAACCAAGTGCCGCTCAACATATGTACTCGTCGAAAAGTACTACCACCAAAGCTATAAAACTTCTTGAAAGACGTACAACGTTGAAGAGCAAAAGCCTAACAAAACTAGTAGCTGTTGTACGGGCATTCATGAATCCTCATCTCTGCAAGGAGGAGCTCAAAAGGAAGAGGAAGTTGAGACAACACGCATCCATAGCGCAACGGGTGACGGGAGCGTCCACGAAAGGTGTACGTAACCTAACTCGAAAGTATCAGGCGAATCAATCCTCGCACATGTGGATGAAGCAACGAGTGCCGCAAGGGAAGCATTGTATCATGAGATGATGGCAAGTGGTGCCAAGATCAAAAAGCCAAAGAACTTCAAGCTCGTGTAGCGCGAGAGCAAGCTTAAGGCGAGGCGCCGAGCTGTGCGATACAACGTTTGTGAAAGTGGGGCCTGAAATAAGTGGAGTCTGCAACAGTGTAACGGTTTGGAGATCAGCAACCTGGACATAAATGTCCAGAATGAGAGTACGCTTAGCAATAGCAAATTCGATCGCCAGTGAAAGACTGAGCATCGGGCCAAAGAATCGCCCCTGTCCCTAGGCATCCGTTGCTCTTCAACACTTGTTGGTGAAGACGGAGCCTCATCCTCAAAAGGAGTACCACCGGTCGTACTCGCTGAAAGCATCTTTCAGGGTCAGAGCCTCCAACAATGTTTCAGGGTAGCCAATAAATCCAGGTGAAGGATCATTTCATCCCAGTCCGTTCACCAACGGCGCATCTAAGACACGTGCGCGTGCACAGAAGTTAAATCCTGTGTCAGGATGCATGTAGTCCATCCTGCAAGCGGTATCAAATCTGAGCTCGGGGACTGTGAATGCAGCAATGTTACCTTGTCTCTGCTGCCCACAGGACCTCTTTTGTTGCATTTGACTGTTGTGATGCCGGCCCACTCCAGCGCTGGTGCAGGAGGTCATGGTGCTTCCTGCGTGCAAACGCCTTGGAAGCGAATTAGTCGTGTCTCTGAGAGAAAATGATCTCGCCTGTCTGGAAGAGACTTGGCCGAGGCCAGCCAACAAGAGCAGCAGCCAGACGATGGGATAGGGGACCGTGTCCCGCTCAATGAGCCGTCCGTGACGTAGTTCTGTTGAAGCTGCAGGCTCTTGCAGCCCCTTCCACCCTTCAGCGGCTGGAAGTTCGCCCTGAACAGGATGCTTCGGCTGCCGGTTTCCGAAGCTAGCCTGAGAACACGCAATGGTGGAATTGCTTGGAGCATCGTATGGGTGCTGCTGCCCCAGAGCTGGGAGCGCAATTTCAGACTCGCGTGCCCACACCAGAAGCCTGTCCTGGGATACATCCTTTTAGCAAGTTGATGGCGCTGGGGACTGTGAGGGCCCTGCAACGTTACCTGTCTCTCCTGCCCACAGCACCTTCTCTGCTGCATTTGCCGGCCTTGCCCAGCCATCCAGCAGACCACCTGGAGTGGGAGATGCTGTTAGAGGAGCTCCGATTCCGAAGGCTGCTTCCTGATTCTCAGCTTGGGATTCTAAACTGCAGGAATGGAGATTTCTCAACAAAACAAGGAACACGTTGCGAGAACGACAAACCCTAAACCCATGTCTGGCTCCTTGTATTCCCTTTGGCGGCCTGGTACCATCTTGTTGCTCACTGCCAGTTCGTTGGTTCACAACGGTAAATTTGACTAGCTTTGCTCTCCCTTCCAAATATCAGGTTGATGTCGAATGTGACTGGAGGATCATGACCCTGCTTCTGGAACCCGGAAAGTGTGTATACAATGCTGATGCTCCTGAGGAGGAACGGTCTGTGTTGAAGAAACGCGTCCCACAGGCATTCTCATGCATGTAAGAGTAAGGATAAGGTGGCTGTAACAGGCATCCACTACCAGTTTCAGTTACTTTGTCTCCTAATACAAATGGCTCGCCCGCTACATACAGATCGCAGATGGCATGTTGCTGCACAAGGGCATCACTAGTCTGGCTGCGAACCGGTTTGCAGAGAGGAGATCAAGCCCTGATCACCTGAGCTGCAGCCATATCCCTTGTCGATTTATTGCCTAATTCCCTTCCTCGATGCAGTTTGAAGCTCTGGTTCTGCGATTCAGAGCTGTACCCTCACCGAATCGTTCCTAGGAAAGTTCTCGAATTCTCTGCTTTGCAGCTGGCATGCATGTGCCAATGTGGTTCACCAACAGGATTCCGACTAACCGCCGGTTAGTGCTGGTTAGCCGGACACTCACTTGCACTCATTTCCAGTTTTGCGAAAAGCCGTTGGCAATGGATCCTCACCCGGATACTTCTTTTGATAAATTTCCATCTTATACCCAACATGTGCATAGTATATAATATAGTAGTTTATATCATTTTCATCATTTATCTTTACCTTGAATCTTAGTAGTGAACTTCACTTATTAGGGAAGATTGAAGTTGAAATCATATTCATCAATATTTATATTAATTATAATTTAATTTAATATTGATCTAAAAATTAAATGCTATATGTCATGGGCTGCAAGGCTTACCCGTGATGTCGAACAGCATGGCTTTCACATGAAAAAAAGGATTGGATGAGGCATTGCTTATATTGCAAAGTTCTTGTTGAAAATAATACGTCGATCAAGATGCATTGTATACTCGAATCAACAACAGAGGTATAAGAGCTAGTAAGAGATGTTTATATGCAAAGATATGACATTCTCAATATACTTACACAAGTTGAAGTTGGTGAATGGAAGTTAGCCGGATGATGCCACATCGTCATTATGGTTGAGCAAAATCGTCTATAGTCTTCCACCAATCAAGCGAGAATCAATCTTCGCTTTGGGTATTCAAACTCCTTTTATGTTAAATTGCATGGTGCTTTATGGGAATGGTAATGTGCTAGTGGATGCAACTTTTGGGTTGAACAAGTACGGATCCCTAAAGCCTAAGCCCGTACCCTCACGGTGATGATGACGCGTTGGCCGCACGATATTTTTCACGACACCCCAAAAGTGATCCCCAAAGAACAAGGAACTTTTGCGTACACATTAGGATGATTGATTAGTGGCAAAAAGGCTTTATGTCAAATGATTTGGAGGGTTCGACATCCAAGGAGAGTTCTCCGATCGGGGACTATATATATGGAGGCATTCATTGTCGTATTAGATTGTGGAACCAAACCAAGCGCCGTTCAACATACTGCCGAAAGAGTACTACCACGAGTTATAGAACTTTCTTGAAAGACGTGCAACGTTGAAGAGCAAAAGCCTAACAAAACTAGTAGTACATCGGCACTCATGAATCCTCATCTCTCAAGGAGGAGCTCAAGAGGAAGAGGAAGTTGAGACAACACGCATCCATATCGCAACGTGTGACGGGAGTGTCCACGAAGGTTGCCCGAATCACGCAACCTAACTCGAAAGTATCGTGAATCAACCTCGCACATGTGGATGAAGCGAGTGCCGCAAGGGAAACCTTGTATCATGAGATGATGGCAAGTGGTGCCAAGATCAAAACCAAAGAACTTCAAGCACGTGCAAGACGGCGAGAATCGATTGTCCTCAAAGTTGACCTAAGCGGCTCATCTTGGTGAAAGAAAGCAAGTGCAACGAGGAGGACGAACTCAACAACACCCTCGTCGCTCCAAGACTACTACGGTGGGAGTAGTTGGTGCTATTAACCCTATCGCGACGAGTCCAAGGGCTCGAGGAGAAGTTGATGAAGAGGAAGGGAGAAGTCACGAAAACCAAAAGGCATTGCGGAAGCTAAGAAAAGAGGCCAAGGCCGAATGCGTCTGAGGAAGTAGAGTTGGTGGGTAGCTAGCAATTTAACATACATTGCAATGTATACATTTGGTGCAAGTTTACGCATAACTATGTAACGGACCAAGTTTGAACTAAGTACCTACATGTTGGGCAACTACTTGGGAGCGATGACTGGGTGAGATGTCGAGGCGGCCGTATGTCAATGTTCTTGGCTATGGGCTCGTCGACTTTATAACACGATCCGCCTTGATTAGTTCTTGCCCAAATTGCATATGCATGCCTTCTAAGAAACGTCAACCCCACGGATCCCCTAAAGCCTAAGCCCGTACCCTCACGGTGATGATGACGCGTTGGCCGCACGATATTTTTCACGCACCTTGAAAGTGATCCCCAAAGAACAAGGAACTTTTGCACGTATACATTAGGATGATTGATTAGTGTCAAAAAGGCTTTATGAGCAAATGATTTGGAGGGTTCGACATCCAAGGAGAGTTCTCGATCGGGACTATATATATGGAGGGCATTCATTGTCGTATTAGATTGTGGAACCAAACCAAGTGCCGCTCAACATACTCGAAAGAGTACTACCACCAAAGCTATAGAACCTTCTTGAAAGACGGCAACGTTGAAGGGCAAAAAGCCCTTACCAAACTAGTAGTTGTACGGCACTCATGAATCCTCATCTCCAAGGAGGAGCTCAAGAGGAAGAGCGAAGTTAAGATAACACACATCCATATCGCAACGCGTCGGGGAGCGCCCACGAAGGTTGCACGCCAAAGTTGTACGCAACCTAACTCGAAAGTATCAGGCGAATCAACCGTCGCACATGTGGATGAAGCGAGTGCCGCAAGGGAAGCACCGTATCATGAGTCACAAGTTAGCCCTAACATTTAGAGGTTTTAGAGGTGAACTCCTGCATGTGCAACTTTGTCAATTTTGGTGGAGCCTTACAGTGGATCCCTAGATTGCTTCCAGTGGTACCCACACCCAAATTGCTTTGTATGATGTTTGGGCCCGTCGGTATGAACATGATCAAAATACACAACGGACTTCTTAACCCTAAATTTTTCCTCCTCCTTTTGAAACCGGACATTCGGTTCTAGCAAGCATTGTCAATGGTTTGCAAGAAGTGAAAACCGAAACCTCGATTTTGGAGCCATGTCCTATTAGTGAAGGAGGTTTCATTCGAAATAAGGAGGTTTGGATATTCACCCCTTCAAACAATAGCAAGTTATTGTCCTCAATGATAGCAGAATAAGGGATCCACAATCTTTCTCCACTCCTAGTGAAAGGTCCACACAACGAAGCCACCAAGCTTACTTATAACACGATCCGCCTTGATTAGTTCTTGCCCAAATTGCATATGCATGCCTTCTAAGAACGTCAACCCCACGGATCCCCTAAAGCCTAAGCCCGCATCACGGTGATGATGACGTGCGTTGGCCGCACGATATTTTTCACGCACCCTTAAAGTGATCCCCAAAGAACAAGGAACTTTTGCACGTACACATTAGGATGATTGATTAGTGTCAAAAAGGCTTTATGAGCAAATGATTTGGAGGTTCGACATCCAAGGAGAGTTCTCGATCGGGACTATATATATGGAGGGCATTCATTGTTCGTACTAGATTGTGGAACCAAACCAAGTGCGCTCAACATACTCGTCGAAAGAGTACTACCACCAAAGCTATAGAACCTTCTTGAAAGACGGCAACGTTGAAGGGCAAAAAGCCCTTACCAAACTAGTAGTTGTACGGCACTCATGAATCCTCATCTCTCAAGGAGGAGCTCAAGAGGAAGAGCGAAGTTAAGATAACACACATCCATATCGCATAGCGTGTCGGGAGCGTCCACGAAGGTTGCGCTGAAAAGTTGTACGCAACCTAACTCGAAAGTATCAGCGAATCAACCGCACATGTGGATGAAGGAGCGAGTGCAAGGAAGCCTTGTATCATGAGTCACAAGTTAGCCCTAACATTTAGAGGTTTTAGAGGTGAACTCCTGCATGTGCAACTTTGTCAATTTTGGTGGAGCCTTACAGGATCGATCCCTAGATTGCTTCCTCACCGTACCCACACCCAAATTGCTTTGTATGATGTTTGGGCCCGTTGTCGATGAACATGATCAAAATACACAACGGACTTCTTAACCCTAAATTTTTCCTCCTCCTTTTGAAACCGGACATTCGGTTCTAGCAAGCATTGTCAATGGTTTGCAAGAAGTGAAAACCGAAACCTCGATTTTGGAGCCATGTCCTATTAGTGAAGGAGGTTTCATTCGAAATAAGGAGGTTTGGATATTCACCCCTTCAAACAATAGCAAGTTATTGTCCTCAATGATAGCAAATAAGGGATCCACAATCTTTCTCCACTCCTAGTGAAAGGTCCACACAACGAAGCCACCAAGCTTACTTATAATTAGGTGTGGAGTCCTCAACTCATACGAGAGTCTCCTCGCTCAAAGCCCTCGTGCACTCCGCATACAAAACACCAAACCGAGCCTTGTCACCTAGGCTACTATCACACCCCTACGAACATCATATTGCCCAAGTGGTGACCAACTTCACTCATCCGGATCCGTGAACTTTTGTGTGCAGAGTGCACGAAGGGCTTGCTCAAGGTAGGAGGCGTGGTCATGGACCAACCCGAGTAGGGACATGGAGTATTCTCGCACGCTAAGGAGAGGTCGTGGTATCTAGTTGCTAGCGGAGGCTTGGACGGTGGACCCGAGGTTGAGAGATGCCTATACAATCACCTACGTAGAATGAACTAACGATGTTCCTTGGGAAGACCCTTATGTCTAAGGGGTTCCCAAGGAACATCCACTAGCCTATGGTGGATGGACTGAGTTTGGTCATTTGGGTGACTTCACATTACAACTTCGGTGACAATTGCAACAATAATTATACATCTACACATCAAATTTACCGTATGTAGCAATTAGTGAAGTTTCTAGAGTGAATTATTTATTGAGAAAAGAAAAGACGGAAAAATTTTCTTTTTTCAAATTTCTTCCCTATATTACATGTGATTTGCGTCTTTAAAGTAATCTACGCTTTTAGCTTGTTCAAGAATAAGAGAATTTTGAGCTTCCTCTCAAGCGTTTTCTTATTTTGGACCCTTTGACGCCCCCCGGCCTTGTTCTATCAGTAATGGCGGTAGAAGTAGCCTGCAACAAGGCCCTTTTGCCTTCTTCTATTGCTCGGTAGAAGTAGGTCATGCATCAAGGCTTTTTGCCTTCTCCTCGTGTAATGGCGTAGAAGTAGCCTGCAACAAGGCCCTTTTGCCTTCTCCTCGTGTAATGGCGGTAGAAGTAGCCTGCAACAAGGCCCTTTTGCCTTCTCCTCGTGTAATGGCGGTAGAAGTGGTAGAAGTAATTTTTGATTTTGGGATTCTTTTGATAGACTCGGGTATTGATTTTGCTTCCATCACCGACCCACACCCAAATTGCTTTGTATGATGTTTGGGCCCGTTGTCGATGAACATGATCAAAATACACAACGGACTTCTTAACCCTAAATTTTTCCTCCTCCTTTTGAAACCGGACATTCGGTTCTAGCAAGCATTGTCAATGGTTTGCAAGAAGTGAAAACCGAAACCTCGATTTTGGAGCCATGTCCTATTAGTGAAGGAGGTTTCATTGAAATAAGGAGGTTTGGATATTCACCCCTTCAAACAATAGCAAGTTATTGTCCTCAATGATAGCTAACAAGGGATCCACAATCTTTCTCCACTCCTAGTGAAAGGTCCACACAACGAAGCCACCAAGCTTACTTATAATTAGGTGTGGAGTCCTCAACTCATACGAGAGTCTCCTCAAAAGCCCTCGCACTCCGCATACAAAACACCAAACCGAGCCTTGTCACCTAGGCTACTATCACACCCCTACGAACATCATATTGCCCAAGTGGTGACCAACTTCACTCATCCGGATCCGTGAACTTTTGTGTGCGAGTGCACGAAGGGCTTGCTCAAGGTAGGAGGCGTGGCTGGTCATGGACCAACTGAGTAGGGACATGGAGTATTCTCGCACGCTAAGGAGAGGTCGTGGTATCTAGTTGCTAGCGGAGGCTTGGACGTGTGGACCCGGAGGTTGGAGAGATGCCTATACAATCACCTACGTAGAATGAACTAACGATGTTCCTTGGGAAGACCCTTATGTCTAAGGGGTTCCCAAGGAACATCCACTAGCCTATGGTGGATGGACTGTGAGTTTGGTCATTTGGGTGACTTCACATTAAGCGACAACCGGTGACAATTGCAACAATAATTATACATCTACACATCAAATTTACCGTATGTAGCAATTAGTGAAGTTTCTAGAGTGAATTATTTATTGAGAAAAGAAAAGACGGAAAAATTTTCTTTTTCAAATTTCTTCCCTATATTACATGTGATTTGCGTCTTTAAAGTAATCTACGCTTTTAGCTTGTTCAAGAATAAGAGAATTTTTGAGCTTCCTCTCAAGCGTTTTCTTATTTTGGACCCTTGACGCCTTTTGCCTTGTTCTCTGTAATGGTCAGAGAAGTAGCCTGCAACAAGGCCCTTTTGCCTTCTTCTATTGCCTGGTAGCTGTGCATCAAGGCTTTTGCCTTCTCCTCGTGTAATGGTCAGAGAAGTAGCCTGTGCAACAAGGCCCGTTTACATTCTTCTCTGTAATGGCGAGAAGCGCCTTTGCAATGACGCCTTTTCCGCCTTCTTCTGAGAAGTGGTAGAAGTAATTTTTGATTTTGGGATTCTTTTGATAGACGTCGGGTATTGATTTTGCTTCCATTAATGCGTCATGGTGATGGATTGTGGAATTTATCAATTCTTGTCCTGCGCTTTGTAAGCGTAATCATTATCATTCGGTGCACCACTTAAGACACTTGTCGTGATGCAAGTCTCGTTATTGGAGGAGGATTCACGGCTTTCGTCTTGGGTAGCCTCGACATCATGATCATTGTGGTGTACATCTGCGTTTACAAATATTAATAGTCATGTTAAGAAAATCGTAGACTTCAACTCATTCAATAATTTTGTATCGACTTATCTATCTATCCACATAATAAAGAAGGAGCATTAGAAAAACTAAAACTATTATTGATAAAAATTTTAATTCTTTTTCCAAGGCTTTTGCTTCAGCAAGATACTCTATTCCAAGACTTTGTAGAAATTTGTAAGATAAATTCAAGTTCAATCTGTTTCATCATCATAGGGGAAGTTGAACGCACCCGACACCAATCGATTCCTTGTGCGTGGAATTCAAAATAATGTATATCACACAATTCCTCTTCCAACTTGAGGCTTGATCATTTGCCATCTTCAAGCCATTGTCATCTTCCATCTTTGAGCCACTATTATCTTGTATCTTCAAGCTATTATAATTTTCCATTGATCTTGGAAACACAATTATCTTCAAGGTTGTTCACTCTTTTGTGCATTTATAATCTCGTAGTAGTTCTCAAAATGGGAGACTTGCTTTTAGGTTAAGTTAAGTGGTATTGCACAAATAATCAGTTTAAATTCTTTATCTCCCTCTCCTTTGGCCAATAAAATGACTAATCAGCCAATTTTTTCTCAATAAAATTATAAAATTATTTGTAGCTTAAGTAACACCCTTTCTAGGGCAGCAATTCACAGTGAGGCGTGGCAAAGATCACAAAGATAGGCATGCCTTCTCGCTACTCCCTAGACTCAAGATAAAGCTTCAAGCTAGCTCTCCACAATGCTCTAAGCAATGTCTCGGAAAGCCTCTCAAGCTCTAAGGATTTTGCTCTTTTATATCCAAGCTCCTCCCATCTAGGCATGCTAAATACAATGTCGTGCCACTTAGATAGCTACTAATAAGCTCGCCCCATTTGGATAGCTACTAACAAGTTACCATTTGGATAGCTATTAACAAGCTTGCCCCATTTGGGTAGCTATTAACAAGCTCCCCATTTGGGTAGCTACAAACAAGCTCCCCATTTGAGTGGCTAATAACAAGCTCGCCCCATTTGAGTGGCTAATAATAAGCTCGCCCTATTTGAGTAGCTACAAACAAGCTCGTCCCATTTGGGTAGCTAATAACAAGTTCGACCCATTTGGGTAGCTACAAACAAGCTCGTCCCATTTGGGTAGCTAATAACAAGCTTCATTTGGATAGCTACAAACAAGCTCGTCCCATTTGGGTAGCTAATAACAAGCTCGCCCTATTTGGGTAGCTACTAACAAGGTCACCCAATCTATATCCAACTGCTATCTTTGGGATCTCATGCAACTTCTGTTGCAATTAAGGTTAACATGCATGCAACCTCATCTCAACATGACTAACATGAATATAATAATATTTGAAGCGACTGAATATTCAAGCCTCTTTTGGTAGAATCGAGGCCCAAAAAATTGCACAATAACTAAATTACAATTTTAGGCAATTTTTACATGAGGCAATGGGTATTAGTTATCGAGATCTAGAATTTTCTAGGTAGCTAGCAATTTAAGATCCATTGCAATGTATACATTTGGTCCAAGTTTGCATAACTATGTGGCGGACCGAGTTTGAACTAAACACCTCCACTACTTGGAATCGATCGCACCGGGTGAGACGACGAGCGGCCGTATGTCAACGTTTCTAGCTATTGGTTCGGTTGTGCGAACTTTATAACACCCTTTCTAGGGCAGCAATTCAGTGAGCGTGGCAAAGATCACAAAGATAGGCATGCCTTTCGCTACTCCCTAGACTCAAGATAAAGCTTCAAGCTAGCTCTCCACAATGCTCTAAGCAATGTCTCGGAAAGCCTCTCAAGCTCTAAGGATTTTGCTCTTTTATATCCCGCAAGCTCCTCCCATCTAGGCATGCTAAATACAATGTCGTGCCACTTAGATAGCTACTAATAAGCTCGCCCCATTTGGATAGCTACTAACAAGTTACCATTTGGATAGCTATTAACAAGCTTGCCCCATTTGGGTAGCTATTAACAAGCTCCCCATTTGGGTAGCTACAAACAAGCTCCCCATTTGAGTGGCTAATAACAAGCTCGCCCCATTTGAGTGGCTAATAATAAGCTCGCCCTATTTGAGTAGCTACAAACAAGCTCGTCCCATTTGGGTAGCTAATAACAAGTTCGACCCATTTGGGTAGCTACAAACAAGCTCGTCCCATTTGGGTAGCTAATAACAAGCTTCATTTGGATAGCTACAAACAAGCTCGTCCCATTTGGGTAGCTAATAACAAGCTCGCCCTATTTGGGTAGCTACTAACAAGGTCACCCAATCTATATCCAAGCTGCTATCTTTGGGATCTCATGCAACTTCTGTTGCAATTAAGGTTAACATGCATGCAACCTCATCTCAACATGACTAACATGAATATAATAATATTTGAAGCGACTGAATATTCAAGCCTCTTTTGGTAGAATCGGGCCAAAAAATTGCACAATAACTAAATTACAATTTTAGGCAATTTTTACATGAGGCAATGGGTATTAGTTATCGAGATCTAGAATTTTCTAGGTAGCTAGCAATTTAAGATCCATTGCAATGTATACATTTGGTCCAAGTTTGCATAACTATGTAACGGCGGACCGAGTTTGAACTAAGCACCTCCACTACTTGGAATCGATCGCCACTGGGTGAGACGACGAGCGGCCGTATGTCAACGTTTCTAGCTATTGGTTGGTTTGTGCGAACTTTATAACACCCTTTCTAGGGCAGCAATTCAGTGAGCGTGGCAAAGATCACAAAGATAGGCATGCCTTTCGCTACTCCCTAGACTCAAGATAAAGCTTCAAGCTAGCTCTCCACAATGCTCTAAGCAATGTCTCGGAAAGCCTCTCAAGCTCTAAGGATTTGCTCTTTTATATCCCGCAAGCTCCTCCCATCTAGGCATGCTAAATACAATGTCGTGCCACTTAGATAGCTACTAATAAGCTCGCCCCATTTGGTAGCTACTAACAAGTTACATTTGGATAGCTATTAACAAGCTTGCCCCATTTGGGTAGCTATTAACAAGCTCCCCATTTGGTAGCTACAAACAAGCTCCCCATTTGAGTGGCTAATAACAAGCTCGCCCCATTTGGGTAGCTAATAAGCTCGCCCTATTTGAGTAGCTACAAACAAGCTCGCCCCATTTGGGTAGCTAATAACAAGTTCGACCCATTTGGGTAGCTACAAACAAGCTCGTCCCATTTGGGTAGCTAATAACAAGTTACCATTTGGATAGCTACAAACAAGCTCGTCCCATTTGGGTAGCTAATAAGCTCGCCTATTTGGGTAGCTACTAACAAGGTCACCCAATCTATATCCAACTGCTATCTTTGGGATCTCATGCAACTTCTCGTTGCAATTAAGGTTAGCATGCATGCAACCTCATCTCAACATGACTAACATGAATATAATAATATTTGAAGCGACTGAATATTCAAGCCTCTTTTGGTAGAATCGAGGCCCAAAAAATTGCACAATAACTAAATTACAATTTTAGGCAATTTTTACATGAGGCAATGGGTATTAGTTATCGAGATCTAGAATTTTCTAGGTAGCTAGCAATTTAAGATCCATTGCAATGTATACATTTGGTCCAAGTTTATGCATAACTATGTAACGGCGGACCGAGTTTGAACTAAGCACCTCCTGCTGGGCACTACTTGGAATCGATCGCACCGGGTGAGACGACGAGCGGCCGTATGTCAACGTTTCTAGCTATTGGTTCACAGCGAACTTTATAACACACATCCATCCCTTGATTAGTTCTTGCCCAAACTTCATATGCACTGCTAAGAAACGCCAACCTTTACGGACCCCTAAAGCCTAAGCCCTGTACCATCACGGTGATGATGACGTGCGTTGGCGCGTGATATTTTCACAGCACCCCTCGAAAGTGATCCCCAAAGAACAAGGAACTTTTGCACGTACACATTAGGATGATTGATTAGTGGCAAAAGGGCTTTATGAACAAATGATTTGGAGGGTTCGACATCCAAGGAGAGTTCTCCGATCGGGGACTATATATATGGAGGGCATTCATTTTCGTAGTAGATTGTGGAACCAAACCAAGTGCCGCTCAACATATGTACTCGTCGAAAAGTACTACCACCAAAGCTAAAAACTTCTTGAAAGACGTACAACGTTGAAGAGCAAAAGCCCTAACAAAACTAGTAGCTGTTGTACGGGCATTCATGAATCCTCATCTCTGCAAGGAGGAGCTCAAAAGGAAGAGGAAGTTGAGACAACACGCATCCATAGCGCAACGGGTGACGGGAGCGTCCACGAAAGGTGTACGTAACCTAACTCGAAAAGTATCAGGCGAATCAATCCTCGCACATGTGGATGAAGCAACGAGTGCCGCAAGGGAAGCATTGTATCATGAGATGATGGCAAGTGGTGCCAAGATCAAAAAGCCAAAAGAACTTCAAGCTCGTGTAGCGCGAGAGCAAGCTTAAGGCGAGGCGCCGAGCTGTGCGATACAACGTTTGTGAAAGTGGGGCCTGAAATAAGTGGAGTCTGCAACAGTGTAACGGTTTGGAGATCAGCAACCTGGACATAAATGTCCAGAATGAGAGTACGCTTAGCAATAGCAAATTCGATCGCCAGTGAAAGACTGAGCATCGGGCCAAAAGAATCGCCCTGTCCCTAGGCATCCGTTGCTCTTCAACACTTGTTGGTGAAGACGGAGCCTCATCCTCAAAAGGAGTACCACCGGTCGTACTCGCTGAAAGCATCTTTCAGGGTCAGAGCCTCCAACAATGTTTCAGGGTAGCCAATAAATCCAGGTGAAGGATCATTTCATCCCAGTCCGTTCACCAACGGCGCATCTAAGACACGTGCGCGTGCACAGAAGTTAAATCCTGTGTCAGGATGCATGTAGTCCATCCTGCAAGCGGTATCAAATCTGGAGCTCGGGGACTGTGAATGCAGCAATGTTACCTTGTCTCTGCTGCCCACAGGACCTCTTTTGTTGCATTTGACTGTTGTGATGCCGGCCCACCCAGCGCTGGTGCAGGAGGTCATGGTGCTTCCTGCGTGCAAACGCCTTGGAAGCGAATTAGTCGTGTCTCTGAGAGAAAATGATCTCGCCTGTCTGGAAGAGACTTGGCCGAGGCCAGCCAACAAGAGCAGCAGCCAGACGATGGGATAGGGGACCGTGTCCCGCTCAATGAGCCGTCCGTGACGTAGTTCTGTTGAAGCTGCAGGCTCTTGCAGCCCCTTCCACCCCTTCAGCGGCTGGAAGTTCGCCCTGAACAGGATGCTTCGGCTGCCGGTTTCGAAGCTAGCCTGAGAACACGCAATGGTGGAATTGCTTGGAGCATCGTATGGGTGCTGCTGCCCCAGAGCTGGGAGCGCAATTTCAGACTCGCGTGCCCACACCAGAAGCCTGTCCTGGGATACATCCTTTTAGCAAGTTGGTGGCGCTGGGGACTGTGAGGGCCCTGCAACGTTACCTGTCTCTCCTGCCCACAGCACCCTTCTCTGCTGCATTTGCCGGCCTTGCCCAGCCATCCAGCAGACCACCTGGAGTGGGAGATGCTGTTAGAGGAGCTCCGATTCCGAAGGCTGCTTCCGATTCTCAGCTTGGGATTCTAAACTGCAGGAATGGAGATTTCTCAACAAAACAAGGAACACGTTGCGAGAACGACAAACCCTAAACCCATGTCTGGCTCCTTGTATTCCCTTTGGCGGCCTGGTACCATCTTGTTGCTCACTGCCAGTTCGTTGGTTCACAACGGGTGACGGGAGCGTCCACGAAAGGTGTACGTAACCTAACTCGAAAAGTATCAGGCGAATCAATCCTCGCACATGTGGATGAAGCAACGAGTGCCGCAAGGGAAGCATTGTATCATGAGATGATGGCAAGTGGTGCCAAGATCAAAAAGCCAAGAACTTCAAGCTCGTGTAGCGCGAGAGCAAGCTTAAGGCGAGGCGCCGAGCTGTGCGATACAACGTTTGTGAAAGTGGGGCCTGAAATAAGTGGAGTCTGCAACAGTGTAACGGTTTGGAGATCAACAACCTGGACATAAATGTCCAGAATGAGAGTACGCTTAGCAATAGCAAATTCGATCGCCAGTGAAAGACTGAGCATCGGGCCAAAAGAATCGCCCCTGTCCCTAGGCATCCGTTGCTCTTCAACACTTGTTGGTGAAGACGGAGCCTCATCCTCAAAAGGAGTACCACCGGTCGTACTCGCTGAAAGCATCTTTCAGGGTCAGAGCCCAACAATGTTTCAGGGTAGCCAATAAATCCAGGTGAAGGATCATTTCATCCCAGTCCGTTCACCAACGGCGCATCTAAGACACGTGCGCGTGCACAGAAGTTAAATCCTGTGTCAGGATGCATGTAGTCCATCCTGCAAGCGGTATCAAATCTGGAGCTCGGGGACTGTGAATGCAGCAATGTTACCTTGTCTCTGCTGCCCACAGGACCTCTTTTGTTGCATTTGACTGTTGTGATGCCGGCCCACTCCAGCGCTGGTGCAGGAGGTCATGGTGCTTCCTGCGTGCAAACGCCTTGGAAGCGAATTAGTCGTGTCTCTGAGAGAAAATGATCTCGCCTGTCTGGAAGAGACTTGGCCGAGGCCAGCCAACAAGAGCAGCAGCCAGACGATGGGATAGGGGACCGTGTCCCGCTCAATGAGCCGTCCGTGACGTAGTTCTGTTGAAGCTGCAGGCTCTTGCAGCCCCTTCCACCCCTTCAGCGGCTGGAAGTTCGCCCTGAACAGGATGCTTCGGCTGCCGGTTTCCGAAGCTAGCCTGAGAACACGCAATGGTGGAATTGCTTGGAGCATCGTATGGGTGCTGCTGCCCCAGAGCTGGGAGCGCAATTTCAGACTCGCGTGCCCACACCAGAAGCCTGTCCTGGGATACATCCTTTTAGCAAGTTGATGGCGCTGGGGACTGTGAGGGCCCTGCAACGTTACCTGTCTCTCCTGCCCACAGCACCCTTCTCTGCTGCATTTGCCGGCCTTGCCCAGCCATCCAGCAGACCACCTGGAGTGGGAGATGCTGTTAGAGGGCTCCGATTCCGAAGGCTGCTTCCGATTCTCAGCTTGGGATTCTAAACTGCAGGAATGGAGATTTCTCAACAAAACAAGGAACACGTTGCGAGAACGACAAACCCTAAACCCATGTCTGGCTCCTTGTATTCCCTTTGGCGGCCTGGTACCATCTTGTTGCTCACTGCCAGTTCGTTGGTTCACAACGGTAAATTTGACTAGCTTTGCTCTCCCTTCCAAATATCAGGTTGATGTCGAATGTGACTGGAGGATCATGACCCTGCTTCTGGAACCCGGAAAGTGTGTATACAATGCTGATGCTCCTGAGGAGGGAACGGTCTGTGTTGAAGAAACGCGTCCCACAGGCATTCTCATGCATGTAAGAGTAAGGATAAGGTGGCTGTAACAGGCATCCACTACCAGTTTCAGTTACTTTGTCTCCTAATACAAATGGCTCGCCCGCTACATACAGATCGCAGATGGCATGTTGCTGCACAAGGGCATCACTAGTCTGGCTGCGAACCGGTTTGCAGAGAGGAGATCAAGCCCTGATCACCTGAGCTGCAGCCATATCCCTTGTCGATTTATTGCCTAATTCCCTTCCTCGATGCAGTTTGAAGCTCTGGTTCTGCGATTCAGAGCTGTACCCTCACCGAATCGTTCCTAGGAAAGTTCTCGAATTCTCTGCTTTGCAGCTGGCATGCATGCCAATGTGGTTCACCAACAGGATTCCGACTAACCGCCGGTTAGTGCTGGTTAGCCGGACACTCACTTGCACTCATTTCCAGTTTTGCGAAAAGCCGTTGGCAATGGATCCTCACCGGATACTTCTTTTGATAAATTTCCATCTTATACCCAACATGTGCATAGTATATAATATAGTAGTTTATATCATTTTCATCATTTATCTTTACCTTGAATCTTAGTAGTGAACTTCACTTATTAGGGAAGATTGAAGTTGAAATCATATTCATCAATATTTATATTAATTATAATTTAATTTAATATTGATCTAAAAATTAAATGCTATATGTCATGGGCCTGCACGAAGGCTTACCCGTGATGTCGAACAGCATGGCTTTCACATGAAAAAAAAGGATTGGATGAGGCATTGCTTATATTGCAAAGTTCTTGTTGACGAAATAATACGTCGGCATCAAGATGCATTGTATACTCGAATCAACAACAGAGGTATAAGAGCTAGTAAGAGATGTTTATATGCAAAGATATGACATTCTCAATATACTTACACAAGTTGAAGTTGGTGAATGGAAGTTAGCCGGATGATGCCACATCGTCATTATGGTTGGAGCAAAATACGCCTATAGTCTTCCACCAATCAAGCGAGAATCAATCTTTCGCTTTGGGTATTCAAACTCCTTTTATGTTAAATTGCATGGTGCTTTATGGGAATGGTAATGTGCTACTGTGGATGCAACTTTTGGGTTGAACAAGCACGGATCCCTAAAGCCTAAGCCCTGCCTCACGGTGATGATGACGGCGTTGGCTGCGATTTTCACAAGACCCCTGCGAAAGTGATCCCCAAAGAACAAGGAACTTTTGCACGCATACATTAGGATGATTGATTAGTGGCAAAAGGCTTTATGTCAAATGATTTGGAGGGTTCGACATCCAAGGAGAGTTCTCCGATCGGGACTATATATATGGAGGGCATTCATCATACGTATTAGATTGTGGAACCAAACCAAGCGCCCGCTCAACATACTCGCCGAAAGAGTACTACCACCGAGTTATAGAACTTTCTTGAAAGACGCAACGTTGAAGAGCAAAAGCCTAACAAAACTAGTAGTCTAATCGGCACTCATGAATCCTCATCTCCAAGGAGGAGCTCAAGAGGAAGAGGAAGTTGAGACAACACGATCCATATCGCAACGCGTGACGGGAGTGTCCACGAAAGGTTGCACGGAAAGTCGTACGAACCTAACTCAAAGTATCAAAGTAATCAACCTCGCACATGTGGATGAAGCTGAAAATGAAAAGCATTCAGTATCATGAGATGATGGCAAGTGGTGCCAAGATCAAAACCAAAGAACTTCAAGCACGTGCAAAGACGGCGAGAATCGATTGTCCTCAAAGTTGACCTAAGCTTTCATCTTCACCGAAAGAAAGCAAGTGCAACGAGGAGGACGAACTCAACAACACCCTGGCTGCTCGCCCAAGACTACTACAGGGGAGTAGTTGGTGCTATTAACCCTATCGCGACGAGTCCAAGGGCTCGAGGAGAAGTTGATGAAGAGGAAGGGAGAAGTCACGAAAACCAAAAGTCATATGGAAGCTAAGAAAAGAGGCCAAGGCAATGCGCGTCTGAAGTAGAGTTGGTGGGTAGCTAGCAATTTAACATACATTGCAATGTATACATTTGGTGCAAGTTTACGATAACTATGTAACGCGGACCAAGTTGAACTAAGTACCTACATGTTGAAGTTGGTGAATGGAAGTTAGCCGGATGATGCCACATCGTCATTATGGTTGGAGCAAAATACGCCTATAGTCTTCCACCAATCAAGCGAGAATCAATCTTTCGCTTTGGGTATTCAAACTCCTTTTATGTTAAATTGCATGGTGCTTTATGGGAATGGTAATGTGCTAGCTGGATGCAACTTTTGGGTTGAACAAGCACGGATCCCTAAAGCCTAAGCCCGTACCCTCACGGTGATGATGACGGCGTTGGCGACGATATTTTCTGACACCCTGCAGTGATCCCCAAAGAACAAGGAACTTTTGCACGCATACATTAGGATGATTGATTAGTGGCAAAAAGGCTTTATGTCAAATGATTTGGAGGTTCGACATCCAAGGAGAGTTCTCCGATCGGGACTATATATGGAGGGCATTCATTGTTCGTACTAGATTGTGGAACCAAACCAAGTGCCGCTCAACATACTCCGAAAGAGTACTACCACCGAGTTATAGAACTTTCTTGAAAGACGGCAACGTTGAAGAGCAAAAGCCTAACAAAACTAGTAGTCTAATCGGCACTCATGAATCCTCATCTCCAAGGAGGAGCTCAAGAGGAAGAGGAAGTTGAGACAACACGATCCATATCGCAACGCGTGACGGGAGTGTCCACGAAAGGTTGCACGCCGTGAAAGTTGTACGCAACCTAACTCGAAAGTATCGAATCAACCTCGCACATGTGGATGAAGGAGCGAGTGCCGCAAGGGAAGCATCAGATCATGAGATGATGGCAAGTGGTGCCAAGATCAAAACCAAAGAACTTCAAGCACGTGCAAAGACGGCGAGAATCGATTGTCCTCAAAGTTGACCTAAGCTCATCTTCACCGAAAGAAAGCAAGTGCAACGAGGAGGACGAACTCAACAACACCCTGGCTGCTCGCCCAAGACTACTACAGGGGAGTAGTTGGTGCTATTAACCCTATCGCGACGAGTCCAAGGGCTCGAGGAGAAGTTGATGAAGAGGAAGGGAGAAGTCACGAAAACCAAAAGTCATATGGAAGCTAAGAAAAGAGGCCAAGGCAATGCTGCAGTGAAGTAGAGTTGGTGGGTAGCTAGCAATTTAACATACATTGCAATGTATACATTTGGTGCAAGTTTACGATAACTATGTAACGCGGACCAAGTTGAACTAAGTACCTACATGTTGGGCAACTACTTGGGAGCGATCGAGATCGGGTGAGATGTATGAGAACGTCATGTTTATTGGCTTGCATGGTGCTTTATAACACGGAATGGATTAGTTCTTGCCCAAATTGCATATGCATGCCTTCTAAGAAACGCCAACCTCACGGATCCCTAAAGCCTAAGCCCTGCACCCTCACGGTGATGATGACGTCGTTGGCACGATATTTTCACGCACCTCTCGAAAGTGATCCCCAAAGAACAAGGAACTTTTGCACGTACACATTAGGATGATTGATTAGTGTCAAAAAGGCTTTATGAGCAAATGATTTGGAGGGTTCGACATCCAAGGAGAGTTCTCCGATCGGGACTATATATATGGAGGCATTCATTGTTCGTACTAGATTGTGGAACCAAACCAAGTGCCGCTCAACATACTCGCCGAAAGAGTACTACCACCAAAGCTATAGAACCTTCTTGAAGACGCAACGTTGAAGCAAAAGCCCTTACAAAACTAGTAGGCTGTAACGGGCACTCATGAATCCTCATCTCTCAAGGAGGAGCTCAAGAGGAAGAGCGGTTAAGATAACACACATCCATATCGCAACGTGTCGGGAGCGTCCACGAAGGTTGCACGCCGTGAAAGTTGTACGCAACCTAACTCAAAGTATCGAATCAACCGTCGCACATGTGGATGAAGGAGCGAGTGCAAGGGAAGCACTGTATCATGAGTCACAAGTTAGCCCTAACATTTAGAGGTTTTAGAGGTGAACTCTGCATGTGCAACTTTGTCAATTTTGGTGGAGCCTTACATGGATCTCCCAGATTGCTCACATCCACACCCAAATTGCTTTGTATGATGTTTGGGCCCGTTGTCGGTATGAACATGATCAAAATACACAACGGACTTCTTAACCCTAAATTTTTCCTCCTCCTTTTGAAAACCGGACATTCGGTTCTAGCAAGCATTGTCAATGGTTTGCAAGAAGTGAAAACCGAAACCTCGATTTTGGAGCCATGTCCTATTAGTGAAGGAGGTTTCATTCGTAAATAAGGAGGTTTGGATATTCACCCCTTCAAACAATAGCAAGTTATTGTCCTCAATGATAGCCTGTAATAAGGGATCCACAATCTTTCTCCACTCCTAGTGAAAGGTCCACACAACGAAGCCACCAAGCTTACTTATAATTAGGTGTGAGTCCTCAACTCATACGAGAGTCTCCTCGCTCAAAGCCCTCGTGCACTCCGTGACACAAAACACCAAACCGAGCCTTGTCACCTAGGCTACTATCACACCCCTACGAACATCATATTGCCCAAGTGGTGACCAACTTCACTCATCCGGATCCGTGAACTTTGTGTGCAGAGTGCACGAAGGGCTTGCTCAAGGTAGGGCGAGCTGGCCATGGACCAACCCGAGTAGGGACATGGAGTATTCGCACGCTAAGGAGAGGTCGTGGTATCTAGTTGCTAGCGGAGGCTTGGACGTGTGGACCCGAGGTTGGAGAGATGCCTATACAATCACCTACGTAGAATGAACTAACGATGTTCCTTGGGAAGACCCTTATGTCTAAGGGGTTCCCAAGGAACATCCACTAGCCTATGGTGGATGGATGAGTTTGGTCATTTGGGTGACTTCACATTAAGCGACAACTTGACAATTGCAACAATAATTATACATCTACATCAAATTTACCGTATGTAGCAATTAGTGAAGTTTCTAGAGTGAATTATTTATTGAGAAAAGAAAAGACGGGAAAAAATTTTCTTTTTTCAAATTTCTTCCCCTATATTACATGTGATTTGCCTTTTAAAGTAATCTACGCTTTTAGCTTGTTCAAGAATAAGAGAATTTTGAGCTTCCTCTCAAGCGTTTTCTTATTTTGGACCCTTTGACGCCCCGCTTTTTGCCTTGTTCATCAGTAATGGCGGTAGAAGTAGCACATGCAACAAGGCCCTTTTGCCTTCTTCTATTGCCTTTGGCGGTAGAAGTAGGTCGTGCATCAAGGCTTTTTGCCTTCTCCTCGTAATGGTCAGAGAAGTAGCACATGCAACAAGGCCCTTTTGCCTTCTTCTATTGCCTTTGGCGGTAGAAGTAGGTCGTGCATCAAGGCTTTTTGCCTTCTCCTCGTAATGGTGTAGGAGTGGCCTGCAAGAAGGCCCGTTTACATTCTTCATCGTAATGGCGAGAAGCGACCTTCTTGACGCCTTTTCCGCCTTCTTCTACGAGAAGTGGTAGAAGTAATTTTTGATTTTGGGATTCTTTTGATAGCTTGCATTGATTTTGCTTCCATTAATGCGTCATGGTGATGGATTGTGGAATTTATCGCCAATTCTTGTCCTTGCGCTTTGTAAGCGTAATCAAGATTATCATTCGTGCACCACTTAAGACACTTGTACGTGATGCAAGTCTCGTTATTGGAGGAGGATTCACCGGCTGCCTTGGGTAGCCTCGACATCATGATCATTGTGGTGTACATACTGCGTTTACAAATATTAATAGTCATGTTAAGAAAATCGTAGACTTCAACTCATTCAATAATTTTGTATCGACTTATCTATCTATCCACATAATAAAGAAGGAGCATTAGAAAACTAAAACTATTATTGATAAAAATTTTAATTCTTTTCCAAGGCTTTTTGCTTGAGCAAGATACTCTATTCCAAGACTTTGTAGAAATTTGTAAGATAAATTCAAGTTCAACTGTTTCATCATCATAGGGAAGTTGAACGCACCCGACACCAATCGATTCCTCAGCGTGGAATTCAAAATAATGTATATCACACAATTCTTGTCCTTGCGCTTTGTAAGCGTAATCAAGATTATCATTCGTGCACCACTTAAGACACTTGTACGTGATGCAAGTCTCGTTATTGGAGGAGGATTCACCGGCTTCGTCTTGGGTAGCCTCGACATCATGATCATTGTGGTGTACATACTGCGTTTACAAATATTAATAGTCATGTTAAGAAAATCGTAGACTTCAACTCATTCAATAATTTTGTATCGACTTATCTATCTATCCACATAATAAAGAAGGAGCATTAGAAAACTAAAACTATTATTGATAAAAATTTTAATTCTTTTCCAAGGCTTTTGCTTGAGCAAGATACTCTATTCCAAGACTTTGTAGAAATTTGTAAGATAAATTCAAGTTCAACTGTTTCATCATCATAGGGAAGTTGAACGACCCGACACCAATCGATTCCTCAGCGTGGAATTCAAAATAATGTATATCACACAATTCTTGTCCTTGCGCTTTGTAAGCGTAATCAAGATTATCATTCGTGCACCACTTAAGACACTTGTACGTGATGCAAGTCTCGTTATTGGAGGAGGATTCACCGGCTTCGTCTTGGGTAGCCTCGACATCATGATCATTGTGGCGTACATACTGCATTCACAAACATTAATAGTCATGTTAAGAAAATCGTGGACTTCAACTCATTCAATAATTGTGTATCGACTTATCTATCTATCCACATAATAAAGAATGACCATTAGAAAAACCAAAATCATTATTGATAAAAATTTTAATTCTTTTTCCAAGGCTTTTGTTTGAGCAAGATACTATATTCCAAGACTTTGTAGAAATTTGTTAGATAAATTCAAGTTTAATTTGTTTCATCATCATAGGGAAGTTGAGCACTGACACCAATCGATTCCTCAGCGTGGAATTCAAAATAATGTATATCACACAATTCCTCTTCCAACTTCGAGGCTTGATCATTTGCCATCTTCAAGCCATTGTCATCTTCCATCTTTGAGCCACTATTATCTTGTATCTTCAAGCTATTATAATTTTCCATTGATCTTGGAAACACAATTATCTTCAAGGTTGTTCACTCTTTTGTGCATTTATAATCTAGAAAAGCGAGTTCTCAAAATGGGAGACTTGCTTTTAGGTTAAGTTAAGTGGTATTGCACAAATAATCAGTTTAAATTCTTTATCTCCTCTCCTTTGGCCAATAAAATGACTAATCAGCCAATTTTTTCTCAATAAAATTATAAAATTATTTGTAGCTTAAGTAACACCTTTTCTAGGGCAGCAATTCACGCGTGAGACGTGGCAAAGATCACGATAGGCATGCCTTTTCCGCTACTCCCTAGACTCAAGATAAAGCTTCAAGCTAGCTCTCCACAATGCTCTAAGCAATGTCTCGTGAAAGCCTCTCAAGCTCTAAGGATTTTGCTCTTTATATCCCGCAAGCTCCTCCCATCTAGGCATGCTAAATACAATGTCGTGCCACTTAGATAGCTACAAACAAGCTCGCCCCATTTGGATAGCTACTAACAAGTTCACCCATTTGGATAGCTATTAACAAGCTTGCCCCATTTGGGTAGCTATTAGCTCGCCCCATTTGGGTAGCTACAAACAAGCTCGCCCCATTTGAGTGGCTAATAACAAGCTCATTTGAGTGGCTAATAATAAGCTCGCCCTATTTGAGTAGCTACAAACAAGCTCGTCCCATTTGGGTAGCTAATAACAAGTTCACCCATTTGGGTAGCTACAAACAAGCTCGTCCCATTTGGGTAGCTAATAACAAGCTCGTCCCATTTGGATAGCTACAAACAAGCTCGTCCATTTGGGTAGCTATTAACAAGCTCGCCCTATTTGGGTAGCTACTAACAAGGTCACCCAATCTATATCCAATCGCTATCTTTGGGATCTCATGCAACTTCGTTGCAATTAAGGTTAGCATGCATGCAACCTCATCTCAACATGACTAACATGAATATAATAATATTTGAAGCGACTGAATATTCAAGCCTCTTTTGGTAGAATCGAGCGCTTCCAAAAAATTGCACAATAACTAAATTACAATTTTAGGCAATTTTTACATGAGGCAATGGGTATTAGTTATCGAGATCTAGAATTTTCTAGGTAGCTAGCAATTTAAGATCCATTGCAATGTATACATTTGGTCCAAGTTTATGCATAACTATGTAACGGACCGAGTTTGAACTAAGTACCTCCTGTTGGGCACTACTTGGAATCGATCAGATCGGGTGAGACGAACAGAGCCGTATGTCAACGTTTCTAGCTATTGGTTCGGTTGTGCGAACTTTATAACACACATCCATCCCTTGATTAGTTCTTGCCCAAACTTCATATGCATTCGCTAAGAAACGCCAACCTTTACGGACCCCTAAAGCCTAAGCCTGCACCATCACGGTGATGATGACGTGCGTTGGCGCGTGATATTTTCACAGCACCTCGAAAGTGATCCCCAAAGAACAAGGAACTTTTGCACGTACACATTAGGATGATTGATTAGTGGCAAAAGGGCTTTATGAACAAATGATTTGGAGGGTTCGACATCCAAGGAGAGTTCTCCCGATGGGGACTATATATATGGAGGGCATTCATTTTCGTAGTAGATTGTGGAACCAAACCAAGTGCCGCTCAACATATGTACTCGTCGAAAAGTACTACCACCAAAGCTAAAAACTTCTTGAAAGACGTACAACGTTGAAGATAAAAAGCCCTAACAAAACTAGTAGCTGTTGTACGGGCATTCATGAATCCTCATCTCTGCAAGGAGGAGCTCAAAGGAAGAGGGAAGTTGAGACAACACGCATCCATAGCGCAACGGGTGACGGGAGCGTCCACGAAAGGTGTACGTAACCTAACTCGAAAAGTATCAGGCGAATCAATCCTCGCACATGTGGATGAAGCAACGAGTGCCGCAAGGAAGCATTGTATCATGAGATGATGGCAAGTGGTGCCAAGATCAAAAAGCCAAAAGAACTTCAAGCTCGTGTAGCGCGAGAGCAAGCTTAAGGCGAGGCGCCGAGCTGTGCGATACAACGTTTGTGAAAGTGGGGCCTGAAATAAGTGGAGTCTGCAACAGTGTAACGGTTTGGAGATCAGCAACCTGGACATAAATGTCCAGAATGAGAGTACGCTTAGCAATAGCAAATTCGATCGCCAGTGAAAGACTGAGCATCGGGCCAAAAGAATCGCCCTGTCCCTAGGCATCCGTTGCTCTTCAACACTTGTTGGTGAAGACGGAGCCTCATCCTCAAAGGGAGTACCACCGGTCGTACTCGCTGAAAGCATCTTTCAGGGTCAGAGCCTCCAACAATGTTTCAGGGTAGCCAATAAATCCAGGTGAAGGATCATTTCATCCCAGTCCGTTCACCAACGGCGCATCTAAGACACGTGCGCGTGCACAGAAGTTAAATCCTGTGTCAGGATGCATGTAGTCCATCCTGCAAGCGGTATCAAATCTGGAGCTCGGGGACTGTGAATGCAGCAATGTTACCTTGTCTCTGCTGCCCACAGGACCTCTTTTGTTGCATTTGACTGTTGTGATGCCGGCCCACCCAGCGCTGGTGCAGGAGGTCATGGTGCTTCCTGCGTGCAAACGCCTTGGAAGCGAATTAGTCGTGTCTCTGAGAGAAAATGATCTCGCCTGTCTGGAAGAGACTTGGCCGAGGCCAGCCAACAAGAGCAGCAGCCAGACGATGGGATAGGGGACCGTGTCCCGCTCAATGAGCCGTCCATGACGTAGTTCTGTTGAAGCTGCAGGCTCTTGCAGCCCCTTCCACCCCTTCAGCGGCTGGAAGTTCGCCCTGAACAGGATGCTTCGGCTGCCGGTTTCGAAGCTAGCCTGAGAACACGCAATGGTGGAATTGCTTGGAGCATCGTATGGGTGCTGCTGCCCCAGAGCTGGGAGCGCAATTTCAGACTCGCGTGCCCACACCAGAAGCCTGTCCTGGGATACATCCTTTTAGCAAGTTGGTGGCGCTCGGGGACTGTGAGGGCCCTGCAACGTTACCTGTCTCTCCTGCCCACAGCACCCTTCTCTGCTGCATTTGCCGGCCTTGCCCAGCCATCCAGCAGACCACCTGGAGTGGGAGATGCTGTTAGAGGAGCTCCGATTCCGAAGGCTGCTTCCGATTCTCAGCTTGGGATTCTAAACTGCAGGAATGGAGATTTCTCAACAAAACAAGGAACACGTTGCGAGAACGACAAACCCTAAACCCATGTCTGGCTCCTTGTATTCCCTTTGGCGGCCTGGTACCATCTTGTTGCTCACTGCCAGTTCGTTGGTTCACCACGGGTAAATTTGACTAGCTTTGCTCTCCCTTCCACCCCTTCAGCGGCTGGAAGTTCGCCCTGAACAGGATGCTTCGGCTGCCGGTTTCCGAAGCTAGCCTGAGAACACGCAATGGTGGAATTGCTTGGAGCATCGTATGGGTGCTGCTGCCCCAGAGCTGGGAGCGCAATTTCAGACTCGCGTGCCCACACCAGAAGCCTGTCCTGGGATACATCCTTTTAGCAAGTTGGTGGCGCTCGGGGACTGTGAGGGCCCTGCAACGTTACCTGTCTCTCCTGCCCACAGCACCCTTCTCTGCTGCATTTGCCGGCCTTGCCCAGCCATCCAGCAGACCACCTGGAGTGGGAGATGCTGTTAGAGGAGCTCCGATTCGAAGGCTGCTTCCCGATTCTCAGCTTGGGATTCTAAACTGCAGGAATGGAGATTTCTCAACAAAACAAGGAACACGTTGCGAGAACGACAAACCCTAAACCCATGTCTGGCTCCTTGTATTCCCTTTGGCGGCCTGGTACCATCTTGTTGCTCACTGCCAGTTCGTTGGTTCACCACGGGTAAATTTGACTAGCTTTGCTCTCCCTTCCAAATATCAGGTTGATGTCGAATGTGACTGGAGGATCATGACCCTGCTTCTGGAACCCGGAAAGTGTGTATACAATGCTGATGCTCCTGAGGAGGGAACGGTCTGTGTTGAAGAAACGCGTCCCACAGGCATTCTCATGCATGTAAGAGTAAGGATAAGGTGGCTGTAACAGGCATCCACTACCAGTTTCACTTACTTTGTCTCCTAATACAAATGGCTCGCCCGCTACATACAGATCGCAGATGGCATGTTCCTGCACAAGGGCATCACCAGTCTGGCTGGGAACCGGTTTGCAGAGAGGAGATCAAGCCCTGATCACCTGAGCTGCAGCCATATCCCTTGTCGATTTATTGCCCTAATTCCCTTCCACCCCTTCAGCGGCTGGAAGTTCGCCCTGAACAGGATGCTTCGGCTGCCGGTTTCCGAAGCTAGCCTGAGAACACGCAATGGTGGAATTGCTTGGAGCATCGTATGGGTGCTGCTGCCCCAGAGCTGGGAGCGCAATTTCAGACTCGCGTGCCCACACCAGAAGCCTGTCCTGGGATACATCCTTTTAGCAAGTTGGTGGCGCTGGGGACTGTGAGGGCCCTGCAACGTTACCTGTCTCTCCTGCCCACAGCACCCTTCTCTGCTGCATTTGCCGGCCTTGCCCAGCCATCCAGCAGACCACCTGGAGTGGGAGATGCTGTTAGAGGAGCTCCGATTCCGAAGGCTGCTTCCCGATTCTCAGCTTGGGATTCTAAACTGCAGGAATGGAGATTTCTCAACAAAACAAGGAACACGTTGCGAGAACGACAAACCCTAAACCCATGTCTGGCTCCTTGTATTCCCTTTGGCGGCCTGGTACCATCTTGTTGCTCACTGCCAGTTCGTTGGTTCACCACGGGTAAATTTGACTAGCTTTGCTCTCCCTTCCAAATATCAGGTTGATGTCGAATGTGACTGGAGGATCATGACCCTGCTTCTGGAACCCGGAAAGTGTGTATACAATGCTGATGCTCCTGAGGAGGGAACGGTCTGTGTTGAAGAAACGCGTCCCACAGGCATTCTCATGCATGTAAGAGTAAGGATAAGGTGGCTGTAACAGGCATCCACTACCAGTTTCACTTACTTTGTCTCCTAATACAAATGGCTCGCCCGCTACATACAGATCGCAGATGGCATGTTCCTGCACAAGGGCATCACCAGTCTGGCTGGGAACCGGTTTGCAGAGAGGAGATCAAGCCCTGATCACCTGAGCTGCAGCCATATCCCTTGTCGATTTATTGCCTAATTCCCTTCCTCGATGCAGTTTGAAGCTCTGGTTCTGCGATTCAGAGCTGTACCCTCACCGAATCGTTCCTAGGAAAGTTCTCGAATTCTCTGCTTTGCAGCTGGCATGCATGCGTGCCAATGTGGTTCACCAACAGGATTCCGACTAACCGCCGGTTAGTGCTGGTTAGCCGGACACTCACTTGCACTCATTTCCAGTTTTATGAAAAGCCGTTGGCAATGGATCCTCACCCGGATACTTCTTTTGATAAATTTCCTTCTTATACCCGATATGCATAGTATATAATATAGTAGTTTATATCATTTTCATCATTTATCTTTACCTTGAATCTTAGTAGTGAACTTCACTTATTAGGAAGATTGAAGTTGAAATCATATTCATCAATATTTATATTAATTATAATTTGATTTAATATTGATCTAAAAATTAAATACTATATGTCATGGGCCTTGGGTACGGCTTACCCGTGATGTCGAACAGCATGGCTTTCACAGAAAAAAAGGATTGGATCGTGCATTGCTTATATTGCAAAGTTCTTGTTGACGACGCGCCAGATCAAGATGCATTGTATACTCGAATCAACAACTAGAGAGGTATAAGAGCTAGTAAGAGATGTTTATATGCAAAGATATGACATTCTCAATATACTTACACAAGTTGAAGTTGGTGAATGGAAGTTAGTTTTGATGATGCCACATCTGTCATTATGGTTGGAGCAAAATACGCCTATAGTCTTCCACCAATCAAGCGAGAATCAATCTTTCGCTTTGGGTATTCAAACTCCTTTTATGTTAAATTGCATGGTGCTTTATGGGAATGGTAATGTGCTAGCTGTGGATGCAACTTTGGGTTGAACAAGCACGGATCCCCAAAGCCTAAGCCCGTACCTCACGGTGATGATGACGCGTCGTTGGCCGCACGATATTTTTTACAGCACTCGCCGAAAGTGATCCCCAAAGAACAAGGAACTTTTTGCACGTATACATTAGGATGATTGATTAGTGGCAAAAAGGCTTTATGAGCAAATGATTTGGAGGGTTCGACATCCAAGGAGAGTTCTCCCGATCGGGACTATATATATGGAGGGCATTCATTGTTCGTACTAGATTGTGGAACCAAACCAAGTGCCGCTCAACATACTCGAAAGAGTACTACCACCAAAGCTATAGAACCTTCTTGAAAGACGGCAACGTTGAAGAGCAAAAGCCCTTACAAAACTAGTAGTCTGCACGGCACTCATGAATCCTCATCTCCAAGGAGGAGCTCAAGAGGAAGAGCGAAGTTGAGATAACACACATCCATATCGCAACGCGGTCGTGGGGAGCCCACGAAAGGTTGCCCGCGTGAAAGTTGTACGCAACCTAACTCGAAAGTATCGTGCTAACCAGACATGTGGATGAAGGAGCGAAAGCCGCAAGGGAAGCATCATCATCATGAGTCATGTTAGCCCTAACATTTAGAGGTTTTTAGAGGTGAACTCGTGATGTGCAACTTGTCAATTTTGGTGGAGCTCTTGGCTGTGGATCAGCCCGGATTGCCTACCAAATTGCAGCACTCCACACCCACTGCTTTGTATGATGTTTGGGCCCGCTTATCAGATGAACATGATCAAAATACACAACGGACTTCTTAACCCTAAATTTTTCCTCCTCCTTTTGAAACCTATATCTGGCCTAGCAAGCATTGTCAATGGTTTGCAAGAAGTGAAAACCGGAAACCCTCGATTTTGGAGCCATGTCCTATTAGTGAAGGAGGTTTCATCTTTAGTATGAGGTTTGATATTCACCCCTTCAAACAATAGTGTTATTGTCCTCAATGATAGCCTCAGAATAAGTGATCCACAATCTTTCTCCACTCCTAGTGAAAGGTCCACACAACGGCCACCAAGCTTACTTATAATTAGGTGTGGAGTCCTCAACTCATGTACGAGAGTCTCCTCGCTCAAAGCCTCGTGCACTCCGCAGACACAAACACCAAACCGAGCCTTGTCACCTAGGCTACTATCACACCCCTACTAACATCATATTGCCCAAGTGGTGACCAACTACCCATCCAGATCCTGTGAACTTTGTGTGCAGGAGTGCACCAAGGGCTTGCTCAAGGTAGGAGGGCGAATGGCCATGGACCAACCGAGTAGGGACATGGAGTATTCTCGCACGCCACAAAAGGTCGCAGTATCTAGCTAAGCTGAGGCTTGACGGTGGACCCAAGGCTGAGAGATGCCTATACAATCACCTACGTGAATGAACTAACGATGTTCCTTGGGAAGACCCTTATGTCTAAGGGGTTCCCAAGGAACATCCACCAGCCTATGGTGGATGGACCGTGAGTTTGGTCATTTGGGTGACTTCACATACTGCGTATAACCTCGGTAAATTGCAACAATAATTATACATCTACACATCAAATTTACTCATGTAGCAATTAGTGAAGTTTCTAGAGTGAATTATTTATTGAGAAAAGAAAAAGACGGAAAAATTTTCTTTTTTTCAAATTTTCTTCCCTATATTACATGTGATTTGCGCCTTTAAAGTAATCTACGCTTTTAGCTTGTTCAAGAATAAGAGAATTTTGAGCTTCCTCTCAAGCGCTTTTTATTTTGGACCCCTTGGACGCCCCTGCTATCTGGCCTTGTTCTACCCAGAATGGTCAGAGAAGTATTCAGCAACAAGGCCCTTTGCCTTCTCTTCATTGCAATCAAGCAGAAGTAGGTCAGGCATCAAGGCTTTTTGCCTTCTCCTGTAATGGTCAGAGGAGTGCGTGCCACCCGCTTACATTCTTCATCAGTAATGGCAGAGAAGGCAAATTTTCACCGACGCTTTTCCGCCTTTCTATGAGAAGTGGTAGAAGTAATTTTTGATTTTGGGATTCTTTTGATGACGCTGGCATTGATTTTGCTTCCATTAATGCGCCATGGTGATACGTGAATTTATCAATTCTTGTCCTTGCGCTTTGTAAGCGTAATCACGATTATCATTCGGCACCACTTAAGACACTTGTACGTGATGCAAGTCTGCATTGGAGGAGGATTCACCGGCCTTTCCTGGTAGCCTCTCGACATCATGATCATTGTGGTGTACATATACGCGCATAAATATTAATAGTCATGTTAAGAAAATCGTAGACTCAACTCATTCAATAATTTTGTATCGACTTATCTATCTATCCACATAATAAAGAAGGAGCATTAGAAAAACTAAAATCATTATTGATAAAAATTTTAATTCTTTTCCAAGGCTTTTGCTTGAGCAAGATACTCTATTCCAAGACTTTGTAGAAATTTGTAAGATAAATTCAAGTTCTAATCAGTTTCTCATCATCATAGGGAAGTTGAACCACCTATAATTAATCGATTCGTGGAATTCAAAATAATGTATATCACACAATTCCTGCTCCAACTTTGAGGCTTGATCATTTGCCATCTTCAAGCCATTGTCATCTTCCATCTTTTGAGCCACTATTATCTTGTATCTTCAAGCCATTATAATTTTCCATTGATCTTGGAAACACAATTATCTTCAAGGTTGTTCACCTTTTTGTGCATTTATAATCTCGTAGTAGTTCTCAAAATGGGAGACTTGCTTTTTAGGTTAAGTTATGGTATTGCACAAATAATCGCTTAAATTTTTCCTCCTCCTTTGGCCAATAAAATGACTAATCAGCCAATTTTTTCTCAATAAAAATTATAAATTATTTGTAGCTTAAGTAACACCCTTTCTAGGGCAGCAACTCACAGGAGACGTGGCAAAGATCACAAAGATCGAGCATGACATGCTCTCGCTACTCCCTAGACTCAAGATAAAGCTTCAAGCTAGCTCCACAATGCTCTAAGCAATGTCTCGTGAAAGCTCTCAAGCTCTAAGGATTTGTTTTATATCCCGCAAGCTCCTCCCATCTAGCTGCTAAATACAATGTCGTGCCACTTAGATAGCTACTAACAAGCTCGCCCCATTTGGATAGCTACTAACAAGTTCGCCTCATTTGATAGCTCAAGCTTGCCCCATTTGGGTAGCTATTAGCCCCATTTGGTAGCTACAAACAAGCTCGCCCCATTTGAGTGGCTAATAACAAGTCACTTCCCATTTGAGTGGCTAATAACAAGCTCGTCCCATTTGAGTAGCTACAAACAAGCTCGTCCCATTTGGGTAGCTACTAACAAGTTCGCCCCATTTGGATAGCTACAAACAAGCTTGCCCCATTTGAGTGGCTAATAAGCTCGCCCCATTTGGGTAGCTACAAACAAGCTCGTCCCATTTGGGTAGCTACTAATAAGCTCGCCTTATTTGGGTAGCTACTAACAAGGTCACCCAATCTATATCCAATCGCTATCTTTGGGATCTCATGCAACTTCGCAATTAAGGTTAGCATGCATGCAACCTCATCTCAACATGACTAACATGAATATAATAATATTTGAAGCGACGAATATTCAAGCCTCTTTGGTAGAATCGGAGCTGCCCAAAAATTGCACAATAACTAAATTACAATTTTAGGCAATTTTTACATGAGGCAATGGGTATTAGTTATCGAGATCTAGAATTTTCTAGGTAGCTAGCAATTTAAGATCCATTGCAATGTATACATTTGGTCCAAGTTTATGATAACTATGTAACTGGACCGAGTTTGAACTGCACCTCTGTTGGGTACCATTTGGAATCGATCGCGACCGGGTGAGACGACGAGACGGCCGATGTCAACGCTTTCTAGCTATTGGTTCTGCAGCCGAACTTTATAACACACATCCATCCCTTGATTAGTTCTTGCCCAAACTTCATATGCACGCTAAGAAACGCGTCAACCTTTACGGACCCCTAAAGCCTAAGCCCCGCATCACGGTGATGATGACGGCGTCATGCGTGATATTTTTCACAGCACCCCTCGAAAGTGATCCCTAAAGAACAAGGAACTTTTGCACGTACATTAGGATGATTGATTAGTGGCAAAAGGGCTTTATGAACAAATGATTTGGAGGGTTCGACATCCAAGGAGAGTTCCTGATGGGGACTATATATATGGAGGGCATTCATTTTTCGTAGTAGATTGTGGAACCAAACCAAGTGCCGCTCAACATATGTACTCGTCGAAAAGTACTACCACCAAGCTAAAAAACTTTGAAAGACGTACAACGTTGAAGAGCAAAAAGTCTTAACAAAACTAGTAGCTGTTGTACGGGCATCATGAATCCTCATCTCTGCAAGGAGGAGCTCAAAAGGAAGAGGGAAGTTGAGACAACACGCATCCATAGCGCAACGGGTGACGGGAGCGTCCACGAAAGGTGTACGTAACCTAACTCGAAAGTATCAGGCGAATCAATCCTCGCACATGTGGATGAAGCAACGAGTGCCGCAAGGGAAGCATTGTATCATGAGATGATGGCAAGTGGTGCCAAGATCAAAAGCCAAAAGAACTTCAAGCTCGTAGCAAGGAGAGCAAGTTTAAGGCGAGGCGCCGAGCTGTGCGATACAACGTTTGTGAAAGTGGGGCCTGAAATAAGTGGAGTCTGCAACAGTGTAACGGTTTGGAGATCAGCAACCTGGACATAAATGTCCAGAATGAGAGTACGCTTAGCAATAGCAAATTCGATCGCCAGTGAAAGACTGAGCATCGGGCCAAAAGAATCGCCCCTGTCCCTAGGCATCCGTTGCTCTTCAACACTTGTTGGTGAAGACGGAGCCTCATCCTCAAAGGGAGTACCACTGGTCGTACTGCTGAAAGCATCTTTCAGGGTCAGAGCCCAACAATGTTTCAGGGTAGCCAATAAATCCAGGTGAAGGATCATTTCATCCCAGTCCGTTCACCAACGGCGCATCTAAGACACGTGCGCGTGCACAGAAGTTAAATCCTGTGTCAGGATGCATGTAGTCCATCCTGCAAGCGGTATCAAATCTGGAGCTCGGGGACTGTGAATGCAGCAATGTTACCTTGTCTCTGCTGCCCACAGGACCTCTTTTGCATTTGACTGTTGTGATGCCGGCCCACCCAGCGCTGGTGCAGGAGGTCATGGTGCTTCCTGCGTGCAAACGCCTTGGAAGGAATTAGTCGTGTCTCTGAGAGAAAATGATCTCGCCTGTCTGGAAGAGACTTGGCCGAGGCCAGCCAACAAGAGCAGCAGCCAGACGATGGGATAGGGGACCGTGTCCCGCTCAATGAGCCGTCCATGACGTAGTTCTGTTGAAGCTGCAGGCTCCCAGCCCCTTCCACCCCTTCAGCGGCTGGAAGTTCGCCCTGAACAGGATGCTTCGGCTGCCGGTTTCCGAAGCTAGCCTGAGAACACGCAATGGTGGAATTGCTTGGAGCATCGTATGGGTGCTGCTGCCCCAGAGCTGGGAGCGCAATTTCAGACTCGCGTGCCCACACCAGAAGCCTGTCCTGGGATACATCCTTTGTGCAAGTTGGTGGCGCTCTCGGGGACTGTGAGGGCCCTGCAACGTTACCTGTCTCTCTGCCCCATTAGCACCCCTTCTCTGCTGCATTTGCCGGCCTTGCCCAGCCATCCAGCAGACCACCTGGAGTGGGAGATGCTGTTAGAGGAGCTCCGATTCCGAGGCTGCTTCCGATTCTCAGCTTGGGATTCTAAACTGCAGGAATGGAGATTTCTCAACAAAACAAGGAACACGTTGCGAGAACGACAAACCCTAAACCCATGTCTGGCTCCTTGTATTCCCTTTGGCGGCCTGGTACCATCTTGTTGCTCACTGCCAGTTCGTTGGTTCACCACGGGTAAATTTGACTAGCTTTGCTCTCCCTTCCAAATATCAGGTTGATGTCGAATGTGACTGGAGGATCATGACCCTGCTTCTGGAACCCGGAAAGTGTGTATACAATGCTGATGCTCCTGAGGAGGAACGGTCTGTGTTGAAGAAACGCGTCCCACAGGCATTCTCATGCATGTAAGAGTAAGGATAAGGTGGCTGTAACAGGCATCCACTACCAGTTTCACTTACTTTGTCTCCTAATACAAATGGCTCGCCCGCTACATACAGATCGCAGATGGCATGTTCCTGCACAAGGGCATCACTAGTCTGGCTGGGAACCGGTTTGCAGAGAGGAGATCAAGCCCTGATCACCTGAGCTGCAGCCATATCCCTTGTCGATTTATTGCCCTAATTCCCTTCCTCGATGCAGTTTGAAGCTCTGGTTCTGCGATTCAGAGCTGTACCCTCACCGAATCGTTCCTAGGAAAGTTCTCGAATTCTCTGCTTTGCAGCTGGCATGCATGCGTGCCAATGTGGTTCACCAACAGGGATTCCGACTAACCGCCGGTTAGTGCTGGTTAGCCGGACACTCACTTGCACTCATTTCCAGTTTTGCGAAAAGCCGTTGGCAATGGATCCTCACCCGGATACTTTTGATAAATTTCCTTCTTATACCCGACATGTGCATAGTATATAATATAGTAGTTTATATCATTTTCATCATTTATCTTTACCTTGAATCTTAGTAGTGAACTTCACTTATTAGGGAAGATTGAAGTTGAAATCATATTCATCAATATTTATATTAATTATAATTTGATTTAATATTGATCTAAAAATTAAATACTATATGTCATGGGCCTGGTACGAAGGCTTACCCTGATGTCGTATCAAAGATGGCTTTCCAGAAAAAAGGATTGGATGCATTGCTTATATTGCAAAGTTCTTGTTGACGAAATAATGCGCCGCAAGATCAAGATGCATTGTATACTCGAATCAACAACTAGACAGAGGTATAAGAGCTAGTAAGAGATGTTTATATGCAAAGATATGACATTCTCAATATACTTACACAAGTTGAAGTTGGTGAATGGAAGTTATTCTGGATGATGCCACATCGTCATTATGGTTGGAGCAAAATACGCCTATAGTCTTCCACCAATCAAGCGAGAATCAATCTTTCGCTTTGGGTATTCAAACTCCTTTTATGTTAAATTGCATGGTGCTTTATGGAATGGTAATGTGCTAGCCGTGGATGCAACTTTGGGTTGAACAAGCACGGATCCCCAAAGCCTAAGCCCGTACCCTGCGATGATGACGCGGCGCGACTGCATATTTTTTACTGACACAGGAAAGTGATCCCCAAAGAACAAGGAACTTTTGCACGCATACATTAGGATGATTGATTAGTGGCAAAAAAGGCTTTATGAGCAAATGATTTGGAGGGTTCGACATCCAAGGAGAGTTCTCCCCGATCGGGACTATATATGGAGGGCATTCATTGTTCGCATTTTAGATTGTGGAACCAAACCAAGTGCAACAACATACTCACGAAAGAGTACTACCACCAAAGCTATAGAACCTTCTTGAAAGACGGCAACGTTGAAGATAAAAAGCCCTTACAAAACTAGTAGTCGTAGACGGCACTCATGAATCCTCATCTCCAAGGAGGAGCTCAAGAGGAAGAGCGGTTGAGATAACACACATCCATATCGCAACGCGTCGTGGAGCGCCCAGGTTGCACGCGTGAAAGTTGTACGCAACCTAACTCGAAGTATCGTGCGAATCAACCGTCGCACATGTGGATGAAGGAGCGAAAAGCCGCAGGAAGCATCAGATCATGAGTCAAGTTAGCCCTAACATTTAGAGGTTTTTAGAGGTGAACTCGCATGTGCAACTTTGTCAATTTTGGTGGAGCCTGTGACTCCCCTGACAGCCTCCACCGTACTCCACACCCAAATTGCTTTGTATGATGTTTGGGCCCGCTTGTCAAGATGAACATGATCAAAATACACAACGGACTTCTTAACCCTAAATTTTTCCTCCTCCTTTTGAAACCCATTCTCCAAATTTGCAAGCATTGTCAATGGTTTGCAAGAAGTGAAAACCGAAACCTCGATTTTTGGAGCCATGTCCTATTAGTGAAGGAGGTTTCATTCGTAAATAAGGAGGTTTGGATATTCACCCCTTCAAACAATAGCAGTTATTGTCCTCAATGATAGCCTGTGAATAAGGGATCCACAATCTTTCTCCACTCCTAGTGAAAGGTCCACACAACGAAGCCACCAAGCTTACTTATAATTAGGTGTGGAGTCCTCAACTCATTACACAGAGTCTCCTCGCTCAAAAGCTCGTGCACTCCGTGCATACAAAACACCAAACCGAGCCTTGTCACCTAGGCTACTATCACACCCCACTAACATCATATTGCCCAAGTGGTGACCAACTTCACTCATCCGCATCCGTGAACTTTGTGTGCAGAGTGCACGAAGGCTTGCTCAAGGTAGGAGGGCGTGCTGGCCATGGACCAACCCGAGTAGGGACATGGAGTATTCGTGACTAAGGAAAGGTCGTGGTATCTAGTTGCTAGCGGAGGCTTGGACGGTGGACCCGAGGTTGGAGAGATGCCTATACAATCACCTACGAATGAACTAACGATGTTCCTTGGAAGACCCTTATGTCTAAGGGGTTCCCAAGGAACATCCACTAGCCTATGGTGGATGGACCGTGAGTTTGGTCATTTGGGTGACTTCACATTGCGCAACTTGGGTGACAATTGCAACAATAATTATACATCTACACATCAAATTCTTGATGTAGCAATTAGTGAAGTTTCTAGAGTGAATTATTTATTGAGAAAAGAAAAGACGGGAAAAAATTTTCTTTTTCAAATTCTTCCTATATTACATGTGATTTGCGCCTTTAAAGTAATCTACGCTTTTAGCTTGTTCAAAGAATAAGAGAATTTTGAGCTTCCTCTCAAGCGTTTTCTTATTTTTGGACCCTTTGACGCCCCTGCTTTTGCCTTGTTCTACCGTGAATGGCGGTAGAAGTAGCCTCAACAAGGCCCTTTTGCCTTCTTCTATTGCAATGGTAGAAGTAGGCATGCATCAAGGCTTTTTGCCTTCTCCTGTGGTAATGGTGTAGGAGTGGCACATGCGAAGGGCCTTTTACATTCTTCATCAGAATGTATGAGAAGCTTGGCAATGAGAGGCCTTTTTGCTTCTTCTGAGAAGTGGTAGAAGTAATTTTGATTTTGGGATTCTTTTGATAGACTTGGGTATTGATTTTGCTTCCATTAATGCGTCATGGTGATGGATTGTGGAATTTATCGCCAATTCTTGTCCTCGCGCTTGTAAGGCAATCCGTGATTATCATTGGCACCACTTAAGACACTTGTACGTGATGCAAGTCTCGTTATTGGAGGAGGATTCACGCTTTTCGCCTTGGGTAGCCTCGACATCATGATCATTGTGGTGTACATATCCCATAAATATTAATAGTCATGTTAAGAAAATCGTAGACTTCAACTCATTCAATAATTTTGTATCGACTTATCTATCTATCCACATAATAAAGAAGGAGCATTAGAAAAACTAAAACTATTATTGATAAAAATTTTAATTCTTTTCCAAGGCTTTTTGCTTGAGCAAGATACTCTATTCCAAGACTTTGTAGAAATTTGTAAGATAAATTCAAGTTCAACTGCTTCATCATCATAGGGAAGTTGAACGACCCGACACCAATCGATTCCTTGTGCGTGGAATTCAAAATAATGTATCACACAATTCCTCTTCCAACTTCGAGGCTTGATCATTTGCCATCTTCAAGCCAATCATCTTCCATCTTTGAGCCACTATTATCTTGTATCTTCAAGCTATTATAATTTTCCATTGATCTTGGAAACACAATTATCTTCAAGGTTGTTCACTCTTTTGTGCATTTATAATCTCCAGTAGTTCTCAAAATGCTAGACTTGCTTTTAGGTTAAGTTAAGTGGTATTGCACAAATAATCAATTTAAATTCTTTATCTCCCTCTCCTTTGGCCAATAAAATGACTAATCAGCCAATTTTTTCTCAATAAAATTATAAAATTATTTGTAGCTTAAGTAACACCCTTTCTAGGGCAGCACCACATCATGAGAGACGTGGCAAAGATCACAAAGATAGGCATGCCTTTCGCTACTCCCTAGACTCAAGATAAAGCTTCAAGCTAGCTCTCCACAATGCTCTAAGCAATGTCTCGTGAAAGCCTCTCAAGCTCTAAGGATTTGCTCTTTATATCCATAAGCTCCTCCCATCTAGGCAAATGCTAAATACAATGTCGCCACTTAGATAGCTACTAATAAGTCATTTCCCATTTGGATAGCTACTAACAAGTTCGCCCATTTGGATAGCTATTAACAAGCTTGCCCCATTTGGTAGCTATTAGCTCGCCCCATTTGGGTAGCTGAAACAAGCTCGCCCATTTGAGTGGCTAATAACAAGCTCGCCCCATTTGAGTGGCTAATAAGCTCGCCCTATTTGAGTAGCTACAAACAAGCTCGTCCATTTGGGTAGCTAATAACAAGTCTGACCCATTTGGGTAGCTGGCAAACAAGCTCCCCATTTGGGTAGCTTCCCAGACTACAAACAAGCTCGTCCCATTTGGGTAGCTAATAACAAGCTCACTATTTGGGTAGCTACTAAGGTCACCCAATCTATATCCAAGCTATCTTTGGGATCTCATGCAACTTCTAATTGCAATTAAGCAGCATGCATGCAACCTCATCTCAACATGCGAATATAATAATATTTGAAGCGACTGAATATTCAAGCCTCTTTTGGTAGAATCGGAGTCGCTTCAAAAAATTGCACAATAACTAAATTACAATTTTAGGCAATTTTACATGAGGCAATGGGTATAGAGATCTAGAATTTTCTAGGTAGCTAGCAATTTAAGATCCATTGCAATGTATACATTTGGTCCAAGTTTGCATAACTATGTAACGCGGACCGAGTTTGAACTAAGTACCTGCTACTACTTGGAATCGATCGCGACCGGGTGAGACGATGAGAGCGGTCAGATGTCAACGTTTAGCTATTGTTTGGTTGCCGAACTTTATAACACACATCCATCCCTTGATTAGTTCTTGCCCAAACTTCATATGCATAAGAAACGCCAACCTTTACGGACCCCTAAAGCCTAAGCCCCTGACCATCACGGTGATGATGACGCGTTGCGTGATATTTTTCACAGCACCTCAAAGTGATCCCCAAAGAACAAGGAACTTTTGCACGTACACATTAGGATGATTGATTAGTGGCAAAAGGGCTTTATGAACAAATGATTTTGGAGGGTTCGACATCCAAGGAGAGTTCTCCTGATGGGGACTATATATATGGAGGGCATTCATTTTCGTAGTAGATTGTGGAACCAAACCAAGTGCCGCTCAACATATGTACTCGTCGAAAAGTACCACCAAGCTAAAAACTTCTTGAAAGACGTACAACGTTGAAGATAAAAAGCCCTAACAAAACTAGTAGCTGTTGTACGGGCATTCATGAATCCTCATCTCTGCAAGGAGGAGCTCAAAAGGAAGAGGGAAGTTGAGACAACACGCATCCATAGCGCAACGGGTGACGGGGAGCGTCCACGAAAGGTGTACGTAACCTAACTCGAAAGTATCAGGCGAATCAATCCTCGCACATGTGGATGAAGCAACGAGTGCCGCAAGGAAGCATTGTATCATGAGATGATGGCAAGTGGTGCCAAGATCAAAAAAGCCAAAAGAACTTCAAGCTCGTGTAGCGCGAGAGCAAGCTTAAGGCGAGGCGCCGAGCTGTGCGATACAACGTTTGTGAAAGTAAATTGAATAAGTGGAGTCTGCAACAGTGTAACGGTTTGGAGATCAGCAACCTGGACATAAATGTCCAGAATGAGAGTACGCTTAGCAATAGCAAATTCGATCGCCAGTGAAAGACTGAGCATCGGGCCAAAAGAATCGCCCTGTCCCTAGGCATCCGTTGCTCTTCAACACTTGTTGGTGAAGACGGAGCCTCATCCTCAAAGGGAGTACCACTGGTCGTACTCGCTGAAAGCATCTTTCAGGGTCAGAGCCCAACAATGTTTCAGGGTAGCCAATAAATCCAGGTGAAGGATCATTTCATCCCAGTCCGTTCACCAACGGCGCATCTAAGACACGTGCGCGTGCACAGAAGTTAAATCCTGTGTCAGGATGCATGTAGTCCATCCTGCAAGCGGTATCAAATCTGGAGCTCGGGGACTGTGAATGCAGCAATGTTACCTTGTCTCTGCTGCCCACAGGACCTCTTTTGTTGCATTTGACTGTTGTGATGCCGGCCCACTCCAGCGCTGGTGCAGGAGGTCATGGTGCTTCCTGCGTGCAAACGCCTTGGAAGCGAATTAGTCGTGTCTCTGAGAGAAAATGATCTCGCCTGTCTGGAAGAGACTTGGCCGAGGCCAGCCAACAAGAGCAGCAGCCAGACGATGGGATAGGGGACCGTGTCCCGCTCAATGAGCCGTCCATGACGTAGTTCTGTTGAAGCTGCAGGCTCTTGCAGCCCCTTCCACCCCTTCAGCGGCTGGAAGTTCGCCCTGAACAGGATGCTTCGGCTGCCGGTTTCCGAAGCTAGCCTGAGAACACGCAATGGTGGAATTGCTTGGAGCATCGTATGGGTGCTGCTGCCCCAGAGCTGGGAGCGCAATTTCAGACTCGCGTGCCCACACCAGAAGCCTGTCCTGGGATACATCCTTTTAGCAAGTTGGTGGCGCTCGGGGACTGTGAGGGCCCTGCAACGTTACCTGTCTCTCCTGCCCACAGCACCCTTCTCTGCTGCATTTGCCGGCCTTGCCCAGCCATCCAGCAGACCACCTGGAGTGGGAGATGCTGTTAGAGGAGCTCCGATTCCGAAGGCTGCTTCCGATTCTCAGCTTGGGATTCTAAACTGCAGGAATGGAGATTTCTCAACAAAACAAGGAACACGTTGCGAGAACGACAAACCCTAAACCCATGTCTGGCTCCTTGTATTCCCTTTGGCGGCCTGGTACCATCTTGTTGCTCACTGCCAGTTCGTTGATTCACAACGGGTAAATTTGACTAGCTTTGCTCTCCCCCTTCCAAATATCAGGTTGATGTCGAATGTGACTGGAGGATCATGACCCTGCTTCTGGAACCCGGAAAGTGTGTATACAATGCTGATGCTCCTGAGGAGGAACGGTCTGTGTTGAAGAAACGCGTCCCACAGGCATTCTCATGCATGTAAGAGTAAGGATAAGGTGGCTGTAACAGGCATCCACTACCAGTTTCACTTACTTTGTCTCCTAATACAAATGGCTCGCCCGCTACATACAGATTGCAGAGGGCATGTTCCTGCACATGGGCATCACCAGTCTGGCTGGGAACCGGTTTGCAGAGAGGAGATCAAGCCCTGATCACCTGAGCTGCAGCCATATCCCTTGTCGATTTATTGCCCTAATTCCCTTCCTCGATGCAGTTTGAAGCTCTGGTTCTGCGATTCAGAGCTGTACCCTCACCGAATCGTTCCTAGGAAAGTTCTCGAATTCTCTGCTTTGCAGCTGGCATGCATGCGTGCCAATGTGGTTCACCAACAGGATTCCGACTAACCGCCGGTTAGTGCTGGTTAGCCGGACACTCACTTGCACTCATTTCCAGTTTTGCGAAAAAGCCGTTGGCAATGGATCCTCACCCGGATACTTCTTTTTGATAAATTTCCTTCTCATACCCGACATGTGCATAGTATATAATATAGTAGTTTATATCATTTTCATCATTTATCTTTACCTTGAATCTTAGTAGTGAACTTCACTTATTAGGGAAGATTGAAGTTGAAATCATATTCATCAATATTTAGATTGATTATAATTGAATTTAATATTGATCTAAAAATTAAATCTAAATATTTAAAAGAGTTTTTATAAGGTTTTATTTTTCTACTTTGACCATAAATCTTGCTAACAAGGGACAACAATCAAGTTTCTCGGTGGACACATTTTGAACCTCCAATGACTAATTGCAAAAACAAATTAATCTGTTATGTCAAGTTACTTGTACACATGCCAATTCTTGTTGTGTTAGCACAACCTAATCCAGATACCGACGAACTTAGTTATCAATGTGGACCAATGTTTGGGTTAGCCGATCCATTTCAATTGATGCTAAAGCCATGCATGGACCATCTTGTAGGGAATGGAGCGACAAGTTTTCCTCTTAGACATCCATTTTATTATGATTTAAAACTTTATGAAGAGATCCGCATATTATGGAGTGGTGTTATATGTTATTTAAAGCCGCCTACTATGGTAGGTATGTTACAATGTCTAGCATGTTTAGAAACCATCCGTGATAGATTGTATGAATATTGCCCACGAGCACGTTCTGCAGAGTATCATGCAGTAGATTGTTCTCTTAAATATAGTTTTGATGCACCAATATTTATGAGTCCAACCGGGTGGGCTAAATAGACTCAATATATGTTTTCAAAGTTGAGGGTCATAGAAACTAAATTTCGTGAGATATTAATGCATTGGAGGTTTATTCGAACATTAGCACAGCGTTGAGTATATTTTCTAGATGTTTGAACTAAGTACCTCCTGGGCACTACTTGGAATCGATCGATCGGGTGAGACGAGAGCGGCAGATGTCAACGTTTCTAGCTATTGGTCTGGTGCCGAACTTTATAACACACATCCATCCCTTGATTAGTTCTTGCCCAAACTTCATATGCGTACTAAGAAACGTCAACCTTTACGGACCCCTAAAGCCTAAGCCCTGTACCATCCGATGATGACGTGCGTTGGCCGCGTGATATTTTCACAGCACCCTCGAAAGTGATCCCCAAAGAACAAGGAACTTTTGCACGTACATTAGGATGATTGATTAGTGGCAAAAGGGCTTTATGAACAAATGATTTGGAGGGTTCGACATCCAAGGAGAGTTCTCCGATGGGGACTATATATATGGAGGGCATTCATTTTCGTAGATTGTGGAACCAAACCAAGTGCCGCTCAACATCGAAAAGTACTACCACCACCAAAGCTAAAAACTTCTTGTCGTATAAGCATCAAACATGATACATGGACTATATTCCTCAGTTTTACTTTAAATTATGTATTTCATAAATATAATAAAGATTTTCTCTTCAGAATACAGAAAATGAATAAGTTATATTGTAGAATAAAAATTAAATAAACTTAAAAAAAAATCAAATTTAAATCTAAAATGTAAAAAATCTAAGATCATAAAATAGAGTAGATGATAAGCTTTATAATTCATAGATTTTAAGAGCTGTCAACTTTGGTTATAAAATATTCACAAGTGTCTGGATAATAAAATATAAAACTTTCAACACATATGGAGCAATATCTCGTTAGATATTCATACGGTTAGCTGATTTTTCGGTGGCCGAGGCATTTGGGAAACGTAAGGCCACAAAAGCAAGTCCCCAGTTCGTTGATTCACAACGGTAAATTTGACTAGCTTTGCTCTCCCTTCCAAATATCAGGTTGATGTCGAATGTGACTGGAGGATCATGACCCTGCTTCTGGAACCCGGAAAGTGTGTATACAATGCTGATGCTCCTGAGGAGGAACGGTCTGTGTTGAAGAAACGCGTCCCACAGGCATTCTCATGCATGTAAGAGTAAGGATAAGGTGGCTGTAACAGGCATCCACTACCAGTTTCACTTACTTTGTCTCCTAATACAAATGGCTCGCCCGCTACATACAGATCGCAGATGGCATGTTCCTGCACATGGGCATCACCAGTCTGGCTGGGAACCGGTTTGCAGAGAGGAGATCAAGCCCTGATCACCTGAGCTGCAGCCATATCCCTTGTCGATTTATTGCCCTAATTCCTTCCTCGATGCAGTTTGAAGCTCTGGTTCTGCGATTCAGAGCTGTACCTCACCGAATCGTTCCTAGGAAAGTTCTCGAATTCTCTGCTTTGCAGCTGGCATGCATGCGTGCCAATGTGGTTCACCAACAGGATTCCGACTAACCGCCGGTTAGTGCTGGTTAGCCGGACACTCACTTGCACTCATTTCCAGTTTTGCGAAAAGCCGTTGGCAATGGATCCTCACCCGGATACTTCTTTTGATAAATTTCCTTCTCATACCCGACATGTGCATAGTATATAATATAGTAGTTTATATCATTTTCATCATTTATCTTTACCTTGAATCTTAGTAGTGAACTTCACTTATTAGGAAGATTGAAGTTGAAATCATATTCATCAATATTTAGATTGATTATAATTGAATTTAATATTGATCTAAAAATTAAATCTAAATATTTAAAAGAGTTTTTATAAGGTTTTATTTTTCTACTTTGACCATAAATCTTGCTAACAAGGGACAACAATCAAGTTTCTCGGTGGACACATTTTGAACCTCCAATGACTAATTGCAAAAACAAATTAATCTGTTATGTCAAGTTACTTGTACACATGCCAATTCTTGTTGTGTTAGCACAACCTAATCCAGATACCGACGAACTTAGTTATCAATGTGGACCAATGTTTGGGTTAGCCGATCCATTTCAATTGATGCTAAAGCCATGCATGGACCATCTTGTAGGGAATGGAGCGACAAGTTTTCCTCTTAGACATCCATTTTATTATGATTTAAAACTTTATGAAGAGATCCGCATATTATGGAGTGGTGTTATATGTTATTTAAAGCCGCCTACTATGGTAGGTATGTTACAATGTCTAGCATGTTTAGAAACCATCCGTGATAGATTGTATGAATATTGCCCAGCACGCTCGCAGTAGTATCATGCAGTAGATTGTTCTCTTAAATATAGTTTTGATGCACCAATATTTATGAGTCCAACCGGGTGGGCTAAATAGACTCAATATATGTTTTCAAAGTTGAGGGTCATAGAAACTAAATTTCGTGAGATATTAATGCATTGGAGGTTTATTCGAACATTAGCACAGCGTTGAGTATATTTTCTAGATGTTTGAACTTCTTGTCGTATAAGCATCAAACATGATACATGGACTATATTCCTCAGTTTTTACTTTAAATTATGTATTTCATAAATATAATAAAGATTTTCTCTTCAGAATACAGAAAATGAATAAGTTATATTGTAGAATAAAAATTAAATAAACTTAAAAAAAATCAAATTTAAATCTAAAAATGTAAAAAAATCTAAGATCATAAAATAGAGTAGATGATAAGCTTTATAATTCATAGATTTTAAGAGCTGTCAACTTTGGTTATAAAATATTCACAAGTGTCTGGATAATAAAAATATAAAACTTTCAACACATATGGAGCAATATCTCGTTAGATATTCATACGGTTAGCCGATTTTTTCGGTGGCCGAGGCATTTGGGAAACGTAAGGCCACAAAAGCAAGTCCCCAAGGATCGAGCAAACGGGGTGGCTGTAACAAGGTCGATCACGTTGAGAGCAAGCGGGCAGGAAAAGGCAAGCTGGCGGAGATGAGCTCGGCGCTGGGGCTCGGGAGTGGGTGCGGCCTGCGCATTGCGGGACAGGCGTCGTGCGGCATTCCCTCGTCCTCGGCACGGGGATTGTGCTGGCTGCCGCGGCGGGGCCAGGGAGTGCGGGTGCGATGGCAGGGCCGGAGGGCCAGGGTTGCGGTGGTGCGCGCGGAGCAGCCTCAGCAGCAGCAGCAGCAGCAGGAGCAGGAGCAGGAGCTGAAGGTAGGGGAGGAGGAGGTAGTGGATTCCAAAATTCTGCAGTACTGCAGCATTGACAGGAAGAAGGACAAGCGAACGGTAGGCGAGCTGGAGACGGACTTCCTGGAGGCGCTGCAGGGCTTCTACTATGACGGCAAGCCGACCATGAGCAATGAGGAGTTCGACAATTTGAAGCAGGAGCTGCTGTGGGAGGGAAGCGATGTGGTGATCCTGAGCTCGGATGAGCAGAAGTTCATGGAGGCCTCGTTGGCGTACAGAGCAGGCCACCCGATCCTCACGGACGCGGAATTCGATGAGCTCAAGCTCCAGCTGAAGCGGGCCAACAGCAAGGTGGCTATCGAAGGACCTCGGTGCAGTTTGCGGAGCAGGAAGGTTGTGAGTGACTCCACTGTGGATTATATCAAGATGACGCTGCTTAACCTCCCGGCCGCGGTGGTTGCTCTCACTTTGGTCTTCTTCTTGGACGACCTCACGGGGTTCGAGATCACCTACCTTCTGGAGCTGCCGGAGCCTTACAGCTTTATTGTCACATGGTTCGTGGTGCTCCCGGTTGTGTACTTGCTAGCGCAGGCATTCACAGGCCTCATTCTGAAGAATCCGCTGATATTGAAGGGGCCGTGCCCGGAGTGCGGTGCGGACAACACTACCTTCTTTGGAGAGATACTGACAGTCTCCAGCGGGGGAAGCCAGAACACACTCTCTTGTGAGAGCTGCAAAAAAAACCTCATATTTGACAAGGAGTCCCGGCTGATAACCGTGGATGATACTCCTCCTAAGCCTAAGGGCAAAGCTCCCGTGAAGAAAGGCGCATCTGCAGCTTCAACATGAGGTGATCCATGACATTGTTGATTTCAGCTGAACATGCTTGGCCTTTTGTGCTGAGCATGATCATCCTGCCTGTGTACCAACTGCTGAAGTAGTTTTCTGTTATCACAGGTCTGGTATATGGTCACAACAGCATGCCTTGCCCCTGGCACATTATGTGCACCTCGACGATAGGCTTCGTCTGGTAAATGTTGTGATGCTGAACTAACTGATGCTTTTGAAGTGTACAAGTACTGACCTGTATCTGTCCATATGCTCTGCAACTGAGCTGGATTTCAGCTCCTGAATCGTCCCCACTGCTAGCCCAGAATACATGTGCGGATTCAAAAACCGGTTTTTCAATCTTCCATTCTGAGAACACAACTGCGGGAGTGCATTTCCCTGACCTCCATCCTTTACTCTTCTAGGAAGGAACTGGTTCACCTCTGGGTGCCTCCGCGGATTCGTTTGGAACACCCGACCGTGGCTGGTATTGCTAGTGTAGTAGGCGATTGCTGCTTGCGGACCGCTATCCGCGAAAGGTCGTCATGGCAGGCTGCCATTGTGAACCCACATTGCTTGTGTTTCACATTACAGGTCTCGACATATGCTAGGATTTCAGTTCCCTGGTAGCGCACAATCCAGGATTTAACGTCGCCGATGTCTATCGACCAACGACAATGATTTAGTTTTCCCCACTGTTACACAGGAATATAGAAGTCAGCTCTACGTCCCTAACTCTTCGTAGGAATACATTTCTCATGAATTTGAAGAACGTCTCCACTGAAAATAAAGAGTTAAAAAACTTATCGCATAAAATTTAATATTTTAATTCGATAAAAACTATTTTACTAAAATAAATTATTGATAAAATATTTTACAAGAGAATCATTTGATATTTTTTATTCAGTTGCGAACGGAAGGAACAACTACAGCTTGATCATAGCTATAAGCAAGATAACAATCTACTACATGCACTTTTCCTGAACGAGCACGTGAACAACTTTGTAGAACTTTTTCACGAAGATATGTTAAACAAGAAAGGCATTGTCGTTCTTCTGCCATAGTTGTCTCCGATTTGAAACAAGAAACACCACTAGTAAAACTGATAAACTCTATGTCATTATAATACGGGAATCGATCTGGAAAATGAGTTGATCCCTCATTGACAAGATTATTCAAAGAGCTTTCAAGAAAGAATAAATATGTACTCCCTGAATCAAATTGAGCCCCACAAATTGGTGGCTCAACTTCTGTTGTATTCGGTGCCTTTTGTGCAAGTACAAAATTTCTGCATGCAAATGCCAAACATAATAATATGATGATGTGTTCTTTTCCTCGTTCCATGTTTCCAGTGAATATATATATTGTAATATTTCTACACAAGAAATCCAATAATATGAGTCTAACCTATTCATATATTAATATAAATATGTATTAGTATCAGTGCATAATGACCAGTTAGATTGCACCATAAGCTAATGTACAAGATAAATGATTAGTTATGATTGGGTACTCAGCTTAAGATGTAATTTGAAACCATAGACGAAGTTACATAGCAAAAACATCTAACTTCAAATTCATATATTTCTAATGATACTTACCAAGAGAAGCAGATTCTAATGTGAAGCCAGGCATATGAAAAAATAGAACCCATCTACGTTTATAAGTGGACGATTAAAATGGTCAACAACTTAAAGAATCTTGTTGTTATTGCTTTTTAGAGAGAGAAAGAATAAATATGTACTCCCTGAATCAAATTGAGCCCCACAAATTGGTGGCTCAACTTCTGTTGTATTCGGTGCCTTTTGTGCAAGTACAAAATTTCTGCATGCAAATGCCAAACATAATAATATGATGATGTGTTCTTTTCCTCGTTCCATGTTTCCAGTGAATATATATATTGTAATATTTCTACACAAGAAATCCAATAATATGAGTCTAACCTATTCATATATTAATATAAATATGTATTAGTATCAGTGCATAATGACCAGTTAGATTGCACCATAAGCTAATGTACAAGATAAATGATTAGTTATGATTGGGTACTCAGCTTAAGATGTAATTTGAAACCATAGACGAAGTTACATAGCAAAAACATCTAACTTCAAATTCATATATTTCTAATGATACTTACCAAGAGAAGCAGATTCTAATGTGAAGCCAGGCATATGAAAAAATAGAACCCATCTACGTTTATAAGTGGACGATTAAAATGGTCAACAACTTAAAGAATCTTGTTGTTATTGCTTTTTTAGAGAGAGAAAGAATCAATATTTTACCCAAAAAAATCCAAAGTACAAGGTATCGTAATCTTTGTGTGACGTGGAAAGCAATTTGGACTGTTAGAAATACCATGATTAGTTTTTGGACTACAAGGCCTGCTAATCCGACATTTAATTTAAGTTTTTGGATTATGAGGTATGCTTATCTCGCCAGTCAGAAAATACAACATGAAAATATGTGTACCATGGACGGTAATGAATAAAGTTTCAAACCTCCTTTAATTTTCCACTACTCTTGGTCTTTAAAATCAAGCCAAAAACAAAGTTTTAATGCTCATTTTGCACCACCTTTGGGTGCTAAAGTTTTGGTCCTCATTTGACTTCAAAATCAGACCGAAATCAGGTCATACGATGGATGGAAGCCTATGATATGAAATCATACCGAAATGGACGAAAGCTCATGAAATCATACCAAAATGGACAAAATCCTATGAAAGCCGCAAGTTGCTCCCATCCTACTTTCCATCTATCCAAAGTTGTCAGTTTCTCAAAGTTCTCTTCCATCCTACTTTCCATAGATCCAAACGTGTAAGTTTCTCAAAGTTCTCTTCCATCCTACTTACCATCTATCCAAACTTGGCACGATCTCAAAGTTCATTACGAAAGCAGGATCAAATCATAGCAAACCCTAAACTACCATACTTTCACATGACATAATGAACTTTTTTGGTTTTGTATTTGGGAAGTCACGTCGTTGCAAATAAACTTTTAAGTGAGCATTGGGATTTATTTATATTTTACCTTTATTATACTATTATATTAATATTTTATTAATATTTTATCCTATTTTCTTACAAATTAATCAATGAACTACATGGGGCTTGTCGTGCTTTAAAGAGTCTTGCTTCTGAATATCTTAGATTCAACAGTTGGTTGGAACTACAAATTTTTGGAAGAAGAACAAATCTTAAGCGAGCAGTTACATACAAATCATATATAATTCACACAATTCACAAGTTACATACAATTCATACATAGCCTAAGAGCTATGGTAAACGTTTAGATATAGTTAGGAGAATGCTGTAGAGACGTCTGAGACACTTAAACAGATATTCTTCGATAGTTCTCACGCGAAGGCTGGTATGCAGATCTTGAGCATATGGTTTCATGTTTGTAACCTTTTGATATAAGATTCTAAGTGTGTACTCAGCAATTGAATCATGTCTCTTGTATTGTGAATTTGTGTTTTGCATGTTTTAGAGTCAAAAGATAAGTTACGAAAACATAGTCTAAGATGTCATTGGAGTAGCTTTCCATCCCCACTTAACCTTGGAGTGCATCCATCTTGACTTTGTCACCGGATCCTTAACTGGCCACAATGCACTACTCCTTTTTGTTGATCAACTTACCAAAATGATCTATTTGGCACCAACCATCGCTTTGCATAGCCACAAAGATGGCTCAATTATATCTCGACAACGTTTATACATTGTATGGCTTACCGAAGACCATTATTTCAAATATAGATCCGAGGTTCCTTGTCCATTTCTTAATAGGTTTGCACCAAGGATTAGGTACTCAGCTAGCATTCTCTTTTGCCTATCACCTACAAGCGGATGGACTTGCTGCCGAATAATGAATCAAGCAGAGATAGCCCTTAGAGTCTATGCACCTATCATAAAAACTGGAACAATATCTATATGTACCTCATTGAGTTTGCTTGCAACAACATCACAAACATGTCACCTTGTATATGTCCTATGTGCATCACCCACTCACCATCCTCTTAGCATCTCTCCCTTAAGCTTCCCTCAAGACCTAAGCAGCAACAGACTTCCTTCAGACCCATGCTGCCATCACCCAGGAAGCTTGAGCCAATCTCCAAACTGGCTAGAACCGACAACACCAAGCAACCGATGTCAATTGCAAGGATTTCTATTTCGAAAAAGGCGAGCTAATACTCCTCGAGACTTGCAACCTCCATTTTCCTGGCAAATGCAAATTGCAGCAGCGATGGGTCAGCTCCTCCATAGTTATGGAATGCATCAGAGCTTGAATCAACTAATCTTGTCTAGCTAGCTTTGCGACTACACGAAAGGTGCATAACGTCTTCCACGCCGCCTCGAACCCTACTTTGGCACCCCACCACCACTTCCTCCCGAGCTTGTGCATGATAACCTCAATCGTGGAAACCATACTCCAACACAAGGTGGTTAGACGCCGCTTAAATTCCTTTACTCTCGTACCTTCACCCACTCCAGGAGACCCCATTCCACAGGGATATCACGAAGTTCGTGGTTGAGGAGCCATCTGCCTAGATACGGCGATTTTGGTGAGCTCTTACCATCGCCCGACTTCCCTTGGGTGTGGTCGAGGATGCCATGGAAATAAACCTCTATCCCCATAAGCCATTGACAAGGATGCTTGCCACGTGCGATTGCCGAATGTACCTCACCCCGATGGTGAGGGTTTATGGATCCATCTGTAAACCCTCACCATCGGGGAATTGTGCAGTAGGGGTGAGCCTCGACAAAGACCGGACTCGGCACTTGGAGAGCTTGACCTTCGATGCTAGCAATGAGAGCTCATGTGAGAAGAGCTTATATTGAAAGATGACTTTAGGTTCTCAGGTTCGTGAACCTAAATTCCATATTCTTTTACAAGTTTGTTTTACGCTTATAGTTTGATCAATGATTTGACGTTTATCGTCATTGGATTGTCACCGAATTATATTAGTTGGAAAGGAGTTTTAACTACTCTAATTACTTAGTTTTATGCTACAATGAAATGTCAACGACAAACCTTTAGCTAAAGAGTAAAAGTTTTGAAGAAGAAACTCATAATTGGAGAGCTAGGTTTTGATAGCTCGGTTGATTGCTGATATAGAGAATTATCCATTGTCTTTCACAACAACCAACAATGACATTGGGTTTACAATTGGGTATAGAGAATTATCCATTGTCTTTCACAACAACCAACAATGACATTGGGTTTACAATTGGGTATAGAGAATTATCCATTGTCTTTCACAACAACCAACAATGACCATTGTCTTCACAACAAGCAACAACGACCATTGCCTTTCACAAGCAACAACGACCATTGTCTTTCACAAGAAGCAACAAAAGACCATTGTCTTTCACAACAAGCATACCCAAATGGCATGTGGAAGGCTTTGACAACCGGTGGGAGAAGGATGGCTGAACATACTCACACATTACATGTGTGGAAGGCAACATACAAATCATATATAATTCACACAATTCACAAGTTACATACAATTCATACATAGCCTAAGAGCTATGGTAAACGTTTAGATATAGTTAGGAGAATGCTGTAGAGACGTCTGAGACACTTAAACAGATATTCTTCGATAGTTCTCACGCGAAGGCTGGTATGCAGATCTTGAGCATATGGTTTCATGTTTGTAACCTTTTGATATAAGATTCTAAGTGTGTACTCAGCAATTGAATCATGTCTCTTGTATTGTGAATTTGTGTTTTGCATGTTTTAGAGTCAAAAGATAAGTTACGAAAACATAGTCTAAGATGTCATTGGAGTAGCTTTCCATCCCCACTTAACCTTGGAGTGCATCCATCTTGACTTTGTCACCGGATCCTTAACTGGCCACAATGCACTACTCCTTTTTGTTGATCAACTTACCAAAATGATCTATTTGGCACCAACCACTGATACTTGCATAGCCACAAAGATGGCTCAATTATATCTCGACAACGTTTATACATTGTATGGCTTACCGAAGACCATTATTTCAAATATAGATCCGAGGTTCCTTGTCCATTTCTTAATAGGTTTGCACCAAGGATTAGGTACTCAGCTAGCATTCTCTTTTGCCTATCACCTACAAACGGATGGACTTGCTGAGCGAATGAATCAAACTGCAGAGATAGCCCTTAGAGTCTATGCAGCCTATCATAAAAAAACCTGGGAACAATATCTATATGTACCTCATTGAGTTTGCTTGCAACAACATCACAAACATGTCAACAGGTTTCAGCCCCTTGTATATGTCCTATGTGCATCACCCACTCACCATCCTCTTAGCATCTCTCCCTTAAGCTTCCCTCAAGACCTAAGCAGCAACAGACTTCCTTCAGACCCATGCTGCCATCACCCAGGAAGCTTGAGCCAATCTCAAGCTAGAACCGACAACACCAAGCAACCGATGTCAATTGCAAGGATTTCTATTTCGAAAAAGGCGAGCTAATACTCCTCGAGACTTGCAACCTCCATTTTCCTGGCAAATGCAAATTGCAGCAGCGATGGGTCAGCTCCTCCATAGTTATGGAATGCATCAGAGCTTGAATCAACTAATACTGTCTAGCTAGCTTTGCCGACTACACGAAAGGTGCATAACGTCTTCCACGCCGGGCTCCTCGAACCCTACTTTGGCACCCCACCAGCACCACTTCCCTCCCCCCGGAGCTTGTGCATGATAACCTCGAATACGAAGTGGAAACCATACTCCAACACAAGGTGGTTAGACGCTCGCTTAAATTCCTTTACTCCTCGTACCCTTCACCCAGCTCCAGGAGACCCCATTCCACAGGATATCCTGAAGTTCGTGGTTGAGGAGCCATTCTGTCTAGATACGGCGATTTTTGGTCGGGCTCTTACCACTGCCCCGCGACTTCCCTTGGGTGCTGTGTCGAGGATGCCATGGAAATAAACCTCTATCCCCATAAGCCATTGACAAGGATGCTTGCTTACGTGCCAGATTGCCGAATGTACCCTCACCCCGATGGTGAGGGTTTATGGATCCATCTGTAAACCCTCACCATCGGGGAATTGTGCAGTAGGGGTGAGCCTCGACAAAGACCGGACTCGGCACTTGGAGAGCTTGACCTTCGATGCTAGCAATGAGAGCTCATGTGAGAAGAGCTTATATTGAAAGATGACTTTAGGTTCTCAGGTTCGTGAACCTAAATTCCATATTCTTTTACAAGTTTGTTTTCTGCTTATAGTTTGATCAATGATTTGACGTTTATCGTCATTGGATTGTCACTGAATTATATTAGTTGGAAAGGAGTTTTAACTACTCTAATTACTTAGTTTTATGCTACAATGAAATGTCAACGACAAACCTTTAGCTAAAGAGTAAAAGTTTTGAAGAAGAAACTCATAATTGGAGAGCTAGGTTTTTGATAGCTCGGTTTACAGTTGGATATAGAGAATTATCCATTGTCTTTCACAACAACCAACAATGACATTGGGTTTACAATTGGGTATAGAGAATTATCCATTGTCTTTCACAACAACCAACAATGACATTGGGTTTACAATTGGGTATAGAGAATTATCCATTGTCTTTCACAACAACCAACAATGACCATTGTCTTTCACAACAAGCAACAACGACCATTGCCTTTCACAACAAGCAACAACGACCATTGTCTTTCACAAGAAGCAACAAAAGACCATTGTCTTTCACAACAAGCATACCCAAATGGCATGTGGAAGGCTTTGACAACCGGTGGGAGAAGGATGGCTGAACATACTCACACATTACATGTGTGGAAGGCAACAAAGGATGGCTGACCAGTTCGAAGTGCGTGTGTGGAAGGCTTTCGAGAACTTGGTGGTGCAAAGATGGAGGAACGTTAGAAACGCTCCCGCGCTTCATTCTAGTGGCTTCCTTTTCATGCACAAAAGGCGCACACATTTAGGGGCCCGGCCACAATGATCGCGATTCCCTAGGTTGTGTGCGGCATGGGCCATAATTAGGCATGAGTGCTAATAATAATTAGCGGCAGGACCGACGTGGGCGTGTAATAAGCACGTCCTTTGTGTCCGTCTCCCAAGACTCGATTGCCTGCTCGCTTCCACTTGAATACGTCGATGCTGGCGAAGCAGGGCCATGTGATGGTGTCAGGTTTCGAACCCGCGCCTGCAGTCGGGCGCCACGAGTCGCTTCCACTTCGGTACCTTCCATAGCGTGTGCTCGTCCCCGGTCCGGCTGTCCCCCACGTAACCAACTTCCTGTCCGTTACCGCCTGGAAGCTCGTGAATTAAAGCGTCCGATTTAGGACAGGGCGCCGAGCCCAGCCCAGACCAGGCTGCTGCAGTCCTCGAGACATGACATTGCCTAGGGGTTGGCCTGCGTGCTGCTTTTTCTTTTAATATATGTACATAGTGCCCATATATACTGGATAGATTTATTTCCCGAGCTTGTAATCTGAGTCAGGGAAACCAGCCTATGACAGTGTATGGCCATTGGCTAACAATGCATTTCCGTTTCCCGAGTGGATAGATTTATATGGCCTGCTGTCCCTGACACGGGTTGGCTGGATTTTGTGGATTACAGAACGCTCCAAGCTCGGACTAGAGATAGAGCGATAAGGAAAGGGGAATTGTCTGACACGGCTAAGCGGCCGCTTTCGGGCCGCACTGCCGGGACATGTGCGGGCATGTGGTGCCGTGTGAAGGGGGCTTTGAGGTACCATCATGCCCGCTCGGTTGCTCATAAATGTCCCCAACCGGCTCCGGTACCGGGTACCGGGCGCCACGCCAGCGCGGGCGTCGCCAGCTGGGCGTGTCGGGTGAAACCAGGTCACGCGCGACACGAGCGGGCTTGTTACTCTCTTTACTGCCCGTAGGGGGGGGAGGAGAGAGGAGAGAGAGTGGGAAGGCAGGAGCTGCGGGCGGCTATGGCGGGAGAAGGAGCCTAGGACTGGCAGCTGCGACGCGTATTCGCCCGTCGTGTCCGCATGCCTTCCGCGCCCGCGCTTGCAGGATCGCAGGAGCAATGGCACCCCATCTTCCTGCAGCTGCTACAGCGACTGTCTCTCGGGCGCTGTGCTCTGCTGGACCACTAGGCTAGGCCTGCCCCGGCCTGGCCCGGCCCGCCCCGGGGCTCCGCAGTCTCTCGCTGTCCGGAGTCAGTCTGCGCCTGTCTGCGCTGCCTCTGCCGGTGTCTGCGACGGACGGAGCTGCTCTCCTGCTGCTGTTGCTGCTGCTGCTGGTGCATCGCGTTTGGTGCCGCATTCCGCTGGATCGGGAGGATCGTTCCGCGTGCTGCATTGCGTTGGAGGAGGGGAAGGTTCTCTTCTGCTGTCAGAGCCGTGCCGCCGAAGGGATCTGGAATGGTTTTGTGCAGCGTGCGGGCCGGGAATTGAGGACTGTGCTATGGGAGATCGAGGAGGATGGGATGACGCCAGGGACCTGCAGGACGCTGCCGGGGAGGAGGAGGACGGTGCTGCTGGAGTGTCAATCTGAGTGTGTAGGAGCGCGCTAGGTTGGGCGTGGCAGGTTTGTTGTCTCACCTTGTGGTTGTCCGGGGAGCGGGGCTGTGGATGCAAATTTCTCTGATTTAATGCTGGCCTGGAGCGGGAGTTAGCGATGACTTCGACGTTCTGTTCCCTCGTGTGTTGTCCTGCTACATTGTGTTTGTCTTTAGTGCTTCCGGTTTTCTGTTGTTACAAGTGTGGAGCTGCGTGTAGTGTCTGGTGGAGGGGATTGACTGATCGGAGGGTTGGAACTTGTTATGTGTCGGATCCGGCGCAGATTTCAGCTGGTGCGATGGGGAAGTCAGGGAAGTTCTTCAGCGCTGTGAAGAAGGTGTTTAGGTCACCGAACAAGGAGTCGCCGTCGAAGGAGACGGAAAGGACTCCCACGAAGGAAGTGGAGAGGGAGGACGTGGTGAAGGAGTCGTCGTCGGCAGTGAGTGTTGTGTTCTTTCTTTTGCTTTTTTCTTAGTTTAGATTGTGTGAGAGGCTTGTTAGTATGTTGTTCTGATGAGTGTGGCTCTCTGGTGTGCAGAAAAAGACTCCTAAAGATAAGCGGAGATGGAGCTTTGGGAAAGCTGGTCTCCCTCATGGCGAAGGGCAAGCGGCCAAGGGGCTTCCGTCATCTGATAAGTTCGCTCTTACTCTGCCTCAGGCTCAGGCTCAGGCTCAAGCTCAGGCTCAGGCTGATGATGAGCAGAGCAAGCATGCTCTTGCTGTGGCTGCTGCAACCGCTGCGGCTGCAGAGGCTGCTGTGGCTGCGGCACAAGCGGCTGCTGTTGTTGTGCGCCTCACAGGTGCTGCCCGAAACTCTTTTTATGGTGGAACTTCTCGAGAAGAGTGGGCTGCTACCAGGATACAGACGGCGTTTCGTGGTTATCTGGTAAGTTGGTTGCTTACTCGCCATTTCATGCAAATGTTAAGCTGCAGATTGGGATGATGTGCTGATCCTTCGTTTCATGCCCTTGTTTGTGATCTAGGCTCGAAGAGCACTGCGAGCACTGAAAGGGCTAGTGAGGTTGCAGGCACTGGTTCGTGGGCACACTGTTCGACGGCAGGCCTCTATCACCCTGCGTTGCATGCAGGCGTTAGTCAGGGTGCAGGCTCGGGTCCGAGCCAGGAGGGTCCGTATGTCTGAGGAAGGTCAGGCCGTGCAGAGACAAATTCGGGAAAGGCGGCAGTCTGAGTCCCGGCACAGGAAGTCCGTGGCAGGCAATGATCTTACTGTTTTTAGAGGAGGGCTTGCTGAGCAGTCAGGTGATGATTCCAGCATCCAAGGTCCAGGAGGTGGTTCTCTAAAGAATTACTCACGGGTACGCTCTTCTTCCGACAGGACTTGGGTGACTGAGTGTGGAGGGTTGAGAGAGGACATGTGGTGGGGTGATGATCGCGGGAGAGATTCTGAACTCCAGGTGTTCAGAGTCTGTTCTCATGATATCATTGACATCCCTACACCATATTGTCGTCCGACCCGTGGTCTTCTTGCTTGTACAGGCAGACATAGTGCACAGGCAGAAATAGGTCTATTTTACTTCCAGTGACTTCTATGGTAATCGTTGGCTTGCAGTCTGATGGGTCATATCAGGATGGCTGGAATGACAGTGTAAGGACAGTTCAAGAACTACAAATGAAGCAACAATTCAAGCATGCAGCCGCAATGAAGCGGGAAAGAGCCCTGGCATACGCATTTTCCCATCAAGTAAGACGTTCTCATCTGTCTCGCTTCCTCCTGTGCTGCCAACCTTTTCGATCTTGTTTGTCGGTTTAGTGCAGACTTGATATATGCATGTGTTTCTCTGTCGTTGCCATTTCTCATGTGGCTTGCTTGTGCCTTGCAGCTGTGGAGATCGGCACCGAAGCAGCCGCAGCTGTTTATTGATTGTGAGCCTGACAAACCTCACTGGGGCTGGAGCTGGCTTGAGCGATGGATGGCAGCAAGACCATGGGAGAATCGGATTTTTGACAGCAATGCTAAGGATGCTCTTGAAACATCATCAGTCAAGAGTGCTGAGGATACTGCCCCAAAGATTGTGGAAGTGGATCCAGGACGGCAAAATCCCAAGCGGCGTGCATCTCCTGTTTACCAGTTCACTCCTCCATCTGGACCAGTGTCATCTGCACCGAATGGAACTGCTGCTGCATATCAGAAGCCGGCAAGCCCTGTGTTACATTCACCAGTTACTCCACCTCCTTTCCAGAAGGCAATCCCACCTCGATCTGCTAGTCCTCGGGGCCAGCCGAATCCTCAGACGTTTTCTCTGCCAATTCCAGATGATGACCACGATTTCTCGAGTGTGCTATCTACATCAAGAAGCTCTCTGAGTTTTCCTTCAGATCGACCCAAGTTTGGATTTGCCAAGCACAGTACTGCAGGTTCAATAAGGGATGATGAGAGCCTGGCTAGCTCTCCCTCCATTCCGAACTACATGACTATTACTCAGTCAGCAAGGGCTAAAGTGCGGTCTCATAGCACTCCCAAGCAGAGGCCTGAAACCCCAGAGAAGGAGCTTCCAGGTTCTGCCAAGAAGAGACTCTCATTTCCTACAGCAGAAGTTCTGCTGGCTAGCTCTGGATCTAGTCGCAGTGCTATTAGGTCTTCTGGATACCCTCAGAGGAGCCCAAGCTTGAGGAGCATCCCTGGCCCAATCAAGACAGACAGATCTTTGACGTCACTGAAGTTGGATAACGGAGAGATGACTCCCGGAGCGAATGGAGGATTTTCAAGGCAGCCTTTTAGGTAGGTTCTTGGAGCTTTGCAGTTCTCAGGGGAGACTATGCAGCGAGCTCGGGAGAATGTGCAGGAGGCAACATCAGGTGCAAGGGGCATGAGGAATATCTCTACAGAAGACTGATTCTCTAACAGGACCTACTTGCAACTCCAATAGTTTATAGACGTGATTCATTTTCTGATTCTTTGTACTATTACCTTTAGCTCTCACTCTAAGATAGTTCCAGGTTTCTAGTTGCTTTCAATCTGCCCTTCTGTATTTTATCAATGTTTTGCCTTTTCTTCTCTAGTAGCTACAGGAATCCAATCCACCCGCTAGTTCTGATATAGTTGTGGGCCAGGCCTTCTAAGATCCCAAGACTTCTCCATCCAGATTTCCTCAGAGTTTTATACAAGGTTTCTGTGCGCCTTGATGATTCCCCCACCAGAATTGCAAGTCTGGTGCTGAGAATTGAGTGCCGGAGGCTGCAGTGTACAGACTTGTTAACAACCCATCAGTGTGGGATGAAATGGGGTGTAGCTTGTGTTGTCTTAAGTGGGTTGAAACCGTCGCAGATCAAGGTGACTGTAACTGTATAGAAAGACTTCGGGCAGCGTTGCACGAATTTGTATCGCAGCTAGCGTGTCTATTCGTGACTGGGGTTGGAACAGTAGCAGATCACGGCGTCCATGATCTGCTACTGATTTGTATACAGCCCACAGATTTGTATCACAAACCTCTGTCCCACTTTTCATTGGCTTGCACGTTTAGTTGCTGCAGCTGTCACCTGCTCATCTCCCTGCTGTGAAATGCGGCCTACATTGCTTTTCACTGACTCTGCTTCCCCGTTGCTGTGCAGGACCTCATACGACCATTGGTCTTACCGGCGGTGAAGAAGTTACATCGAAAGCAAGCTTTGTCACCAGCTCCACAATGAAAGATAACCTGACTTCAACCACAAACCTGTTATCATCTCATCATCACCGTGTAGTTGGCTCCTGACGTTCCGTTTTTCTGTTACTAACCTGACACTGGGGGCAAGGGTCTTCCCACCCTCCATGTGGTATCTAGCCACTGCAGTCCCAAAGATGGTTCAAAAGATACTTTCGCAACTGAACCTGGAGTATTGGACAGGGTCTGCACTCGCACCTTCCTCCAACCTCGCCCACCTTCTCCTCCTTTCCCTCCTGCAGATCCTATTGGACGCACCAGTCTCTCGGGGTGACGTCATCTCTCTGGCTTGCCGTTCACTGCATTGCTTCCCAAAGTTCCATAGCGACGGGCCTTTGGGCGCGGCCACGTTGTCAAATTCGGGTCCAACATTCCCTTGCGCCTTCCGCCGGCAGCTCGGCATGTTTGGTCACGACCCAAAACGTGTTAGCGGCTGGTACTCCTCCGGTCAGCGCGGACCGGCTCACGACGACACGTCCGCTACAGCTAACCTAAATAATTGCCCCAGACCCCGAGCCTACCAGGCCCGGACCATGCTTACGGCCACGTGGCCGTTCCCGGAGCTGTATCCGGTGCTTTACACCTCTCACGGCCACCGCTGCTTTTCGCTCCAGTGACGCTCCGCCTCGGCGCCGGCGGCTTTCTCTCCGAGGCAGGCTGGTGAATCCCGACGCGGCGCAGTCATTTGTTGCTGCTTTCTCCCGTCCCCGCCAGTATCTTTTCGTTTGTCGGCAGGAATTTTCCGCGATCCCTTCTTGTCTTGGTTTGGTTGATCAGTCTTTCGTTCTTGAATCGTCTCGCGTGTGGATCTCCGGTGTCTCGTCTCCTCTGTGCGAATTCTTCTTGCGCGCATCGGAGCTGGAGCTGGAGCTTGGAGCTGCCGGGAGCTTGATGCTGGATGCTGTGGAGGCGCGGGCCAGATTGGATCCTACTTGATTTGATTTGATTTGATTTGAGGAGGAGATTGAAGGGGGAGCGGAGAATTCGAAGGGATCTGGTTCTTGTGTGGTTTGTGGAAGCTCGGAGTGGTGTTGGTGGAAATTCAGACGAGGCTTGGAGACGGCACGGTGGAAGCTAGGTCGGCGGGCAACACTTGTGCGTGCGGAGGATGGAGGCCGTGCTGAAGTCGGGGCTTGCTGGTGGTATCGGTGCGTTGCCGGAGAGGAGGGTGTGCCCGTGCTCCGCTTCTGGTGCCAGTGGAAGGGGAGTGTCGTTCAGCACGAAGATCGGGGAGTCGGGGGGGCGTCTGGTTAAGGTGTCTTGCCGAGCCGCGGAGGAGCCGGCCAAGAGCGCCAGGTTGTCTGCGAGGAGATCAGGGAGCGTTCGGGAGCAGGCGAATTTGCTGTCGGAAGTCGCTGAAAGGAACGCTAAATTGCCTGTGGCGGATGCTTCCGAGCCGGATTTGCCGCTCTTCACGTTGCCGGATGATTTTGTGGAGTTTGTGGATGTGGAATTACGGATGGCCAGTCCCAGCTTGACGTCTGGGAGAAGTAAGGACATGCTGTTGCCGCCGAAGCTATGCACTCTCAGGGCTTTTGGCGGAGGTGAGGGAGTGGTGAAGGCTAATCCTGATCCCAAGTCGGTTTATGAGCTTCTTGCTGCTAACGTTGAGGCCTCCGCGCAAGTGAAGAATTTCGAAACGCTCTCTGGGAGGCTTGCCATGGTGAGTTGTTGTTTTTTGTTTGCTTTTGTAATTCGACAGGCCTGCGGTGTGCTTTAGGCGGCGTTTGGTGCTCTGAGTCGAGTGCCGACTTCTGAATCATGTTTGTTCTGCTGAGATAGTGACCTTTTTACATTGAGCTCGTCACTCATTCCTTATTGCATGCCTGGTGCAGATGGCTTTCTTCCTCGCGATTGGTGTTGAAGTTTTGACGGGAAACAGTGTATTCAGGGGTATTGATGTCGAGAAGCTGTTAGGAGTAGCTGCCCTCTGCGGGGTGGCTACCGTATCTGCAGCTGGCTTTGCCTTTGCATGGAGAGCTAAAGGCCATGTTGCCTCGTTGCTGTCCAAGGGTTGCCAGAATCTGGTGGATTCAGCTATTGAGAAGGTTGTTGATGGTCTCTTCTTCGACGAAAATACCTTTCCTTGAAAAGTGGAGCTCCTTTGGTGGCCCTTTTGGACCTCACTCGCTGATGAAGTGAGCAGTTGAAGCTTGTACGATGAGGTTCTCGCTGGATAGTGCTAATTCTTTGGTTGCATTGTTACTGAGGTGCTTTGGCAGCACATATTCTAGTTGCTTCAGCAGCATTGCTACCCCCTAACTGTACATACCTACACCTGAGGTTGGTTCTCGCGTATGTTGGGACAGCTTCTTCAGTTGCACTTTCCTGAGGTGCTTTGACAGTCTTGTATTAGCTTTATCAGCATTCATACCACTTACTGTACAGACCTACACACTGAAATTGGTACTTGGGTATGTTAGGACTCAGTTTTCTATTTCCACAACTTGTCAAATTTGAAAATACAGATGTCTCCTTCCTTCTCCCGGCTACCTTCTTACCACTCTATAACAAACGGATTTTCAGATGAGGAGCAAGAAGAAAGTGGTTCCAAACAGGGAAGAGAACGGTTCGGCCGCTGTGTGAACACTTTGTAGGATGATGGTTAGACGTGCGTTGGGTACTGTAGGTGAAGCAATACCAGCTTGTTCAACATGAGCATCGAGGTCTTCACCTACACCAGCCTGTTCAACATGAGCATCGAGGTCTTCACCTACACCAGCCTGTTCAACAAAAGCATCTAGGTCTTCCCTAGAAGAGACCTGGCCCTTGCTATGGAAGATGTATGGAGAGCGATGTGTACAGTGCCCACGGTGTGAGAAACTTCAAACGACAACTTGCTTGGAAATTGGATGCAGTGTGTCATGCAGACCGTTTTTTGTTCTTCCCTAGAAGAGACCTGGCCCTTGTTATGGAAGATGCAAGGAGAGCGAGATGTACAGTACCCACGGTGTGAGAAACTTCCAATGGCAACTTGAACAAGTAAATCATGTTTGGAAATTGGATGTAGTGTGACTGACATGACAGGCTGTCACACAAAAAAGACGATTAGGTACTGAAGGGGCCGTGTGCTGTTTCACCGACCACTACTTCCACTTCTGCATGGGGCCCAGCTGCAACCAGCATGTACATGTTGTACTCGGGGTGGCTGGTAGGCTCGGTCACATCAGGGTCGTCACGACTGGTTCCCGAGGCTGCCGTGCCACTTGCATGGGTAGGGCGTGAAAAGCAGCGCTGGGCAGTGTGCCTTCCGCGTGCAAAATTGTGCAAGTGGCAGACACCCGGTCATGGCAATGGAGCATCAAGGAGCTGCGAGCCCTATGAGCTGGAGCTTCAAGGAGCTGCGGGTGTTCCGCATCGGATGGGTTTGGGCCTCCAGAAGAAAACGCATGCGGCCATGATGATACTGAATTTATCCAACAACAAGCGGGGGGGAAGAAGCAGGGGTCGAATGCATTCCTTGTATTCTTGGCAACTGTGCTTCGCTGCGGCATGTAGGCATCACGCTGATACAGTGCAACTACTGTTCGAAGGCTGTGGTGTTGGGAGGCCTAAGGGAGGAGGATCTGCTGTTGGTGCTCTTGGTGTCAGATTGCCGACATGGCAGCAGGTCTATGAGAACTCCTCATCTGAGCATCAATTCGTCGCCTCCTGTTTTGGAGTTTGAAGGTGTCGTGTAGAGTGTTGTGAAGATGCTCCGCATCATTGATGGGCTACCGGGATTTTTGGTTCTCACCGGTGCCCTCCCTCTGCAGGTGAACGTCCTTAGTATTTCAGTATCCTGACCTCCTTGCTGATGCGCAGGCTTTGTCTTACAGACGACGGACAAGATTTTTCTAAGTGGTTCTGTAGAGGAACGACACCACGACACATCATTGACGCGATGGCACAAAGGGAGCTCGTCGGGCATTGTAAACAGGTTGCGGCACTGCAGTGGTATGGTGGGTGATAGTGTATGGTGCATGCTATGATTGTATGTTAATTCCATTTGCAATCCGAGAAAGATGATCGAAGGATTACAATGTCAGGATCCTCCTGTTTATGCCCGGTATCTCCCTGTGAAGAGCATGCAAGGAACTAATTCTGAGACCTTGGAGCTTGATTAGAAAATGCACAATTGTACATAGCCATTTAGAATTTGGGAGGTCAGGAGTACCGTGTTTTGCATAATTTTTTTCGTTTCCCAATATAAATCAAGCTTGCTTTTTCGTGTTTGTTTTCAGCCCTTTCAACGGTCATCCTGCAATACCGAATAGAGAACCAGAAGAAGAGCTAGAAAAACATCTCACATACTGGCTTCAGTATTTCACCTCAAAATTTTAGGAGCTCTGGTTACGTTTTACCTCAAAGCGGTGGTAGGAGTAACTCATCTGGAGTGGATAGTGAGCACTGATAAAGCCAGCATCCTTGGCTGGGTGAGTTCGAAGATCAACAAGTTGCATTGTGTTTGAAGGAGTGGTTGACTTGTTTGACGAAATTCTTGTGCTAAATTCATGTTCTGCCGAGGTCGTGGAGCCTCTGGTGTCCGAAGTCTTGGATGCTTCTAAGATTTGTATCCGAAAAGCGTTTTCGTATTCCAGAGGCATGTGCTGAGATGAGCAGAGTCTTAGCTTTCTGGTCAGCCAAACCTCCTTCTCATACTGTGATGTTGTTCAAAATTCTCCGAACCCTCGCTGTCAACGAAGTGAATGAACTCAAAACTTTCAGTTCAGATTCGGAGAGAACTATTGAGATGAGAATGCAATGTGTTGGTATCTCCATGGTGTCGGAAGAATTGTCTTTCAAGGGTCCAGATTTTGTGATAGTCAACCCCGTTTGGATTACACACGTCTTTCTTAGGCAGTTTGATTAAGTTTTGACAGACTGTACCCCCATCTAGCCGCCATGGAGGTCTTAGGAAGCATCAACTCTGTTTGTCCCAGGAAAGCCCAGGACAGGGAATAAGTATACTGGCTTTAATGATGGATGGTAGCCCAGGAAAGGGAATAAGTATACTGGTTTCAATGATGGATAGTATGCTGCAATAATGCTCAGGTTGGAGTTATGTTACTGAACGGCCTCTGAGAATGCAACGCCAGCAAATTTCCTTTTTCCGGCAGCAATCTCAACGCAGACGAAAGGGCATTGAATGGCTTAGGCAGCTGTATGGCCTTACATGAGGCATACACCAAAGGAGGCGACATGGTTTCTGCATGTTGGTCGCCGTCTCCGGTGTAGGATCAGCCTCGGATATTTCCAGCACCAGGTTTTTACCCGACGTTTCAGGTACTTCTTTCCTCTTCAAAGCCAGATTTCCAATGCCTACCGTCCATACTGCCTTTTGAGCTCATGGGACCTCCCAACGGTCCAGGTTTATGTGCGCAATAGGTTGTTCTGCAAGCCTTATCTCACAATGAGACCTGACCAAGAACTGACCAGCACAAGAACGACTGCACCTTAAACCTCCATCGATGTGAACGGAATAGTGATCTTGGTGGAGAGTGGTGGGATGGTCAGGTAGGTGACCATGTAGACATACTAGTGGGATCCTCGAAAACAAGTATCTTAACAACAGGGCTTATATATCAGCATGTGCTGGAGGAACTGACAGGATTCTGTACTTCACAAAAGGGTTGTCCAGGAATGCATCATCAGGCCCTAGTGGAAGTTATTATCAGGCCTTAGTGGAAGTTATTATCAGTCCCTAGTGGAAGTTATCATCAGGCCCTAGTGGAAGTTATCATCAGGCCCTAGTGGAAGTTACCATCAGGTCCGGTGGAAGCCATCATCAGGCCTTAGTGGAAGCCATCATCAGGCCGGAATGTGTGATGCAGTTGACATCATGCTCACGCAGGCTAAACCGAGCCGCTCTAAAGGAGGATCTCCGTAGACCCTTGGTTGCACAGGTGAAGAGTGTCCCGTGTCTCTGTGTATGTTGGACTTTGAAGAGTGTCCTGTGTCTCTGTGTATGTTGGACTTTGAGTTTTCTGAATATTTAGTACTGGAAAAAATCCTTTGTGCTCCAGAACAGTTAGTGTTGTACATGGAAAGACCTCAGAATACTGCAGGAAGTGTTGCACCGGCATGGCTTGTCTTGGGCACAAGGGAAATGAATCTGCCTTTGAAGTCTCGCTGCCTGGCGTGCTTGGGAATAATATGGTACAAGTCTACGTCCCAAAACAGGGCAGTTCAAGAAGTCTCTTACAAGAGAAATCGGCGTGTCTCAGAATATATGAGAAGATGGTATGGAGCAGAAATGGGCGTGTCTCATAATATACTAGAAGATAGTATGGAGTCCTTTTGCACAAGGAAAACTGGCATGCCCAGAATGTAGAGAAACCGGCGCGCCCCTGAATGTGCAATGAGATGGCATGGCATGCCTTTGCACATGGGAAATCGGCGTGGCCCAGAATGCAGTATGAGTCGACATGGCGTGTCAGAACTTTGGTAGAAAGAGTTGCACTGTGGTACGCGCAAGAGGGCAACACAATACAGGAAAAGGCCTTGCCAGTATAGGAGGTTTCATTGGAGGTCTCACATTTACTTAGTGACAAAATCAGGAGTTGGGAATCACATGTTCTTAATAACATAGTACATGAGTTGGGAATCCCAGGAGTATAGCAGGTTTCCCATGTAAATAACAAGCATAGGAGGTTTCCCATGTAAACAACAACCATAGTACCCAGGAGTTGGGAAGCACTGGATGTCTCTGTAATAACATAGGAGTTGGGAAGCTGAGGATATCTCACATGTATGTAATAACATAGCACAGGAGTTGGGAAACACATGAGTACAATATACATAATATCACAGTGCATTGGGAAGTTGAGAAACACAGAGTACAATATACATAATATCATAGTATATTGGGAAGCATAGGATGTCTCACATGTATGTAATAACATAGCAGTGGAGGTGGGAAACATATGAGTGCAGGAGGTCTCACGTATACATAATATCACAGTATAGGAGTTGGGAAACTGGTGTGCCCCCGAATATAGTACGAGATGGCATGGTAGTACGAGACGACATAGTAGTGCGAGACGACATGGCGTGCTTTTGCACGATATGGCATGGCATGGTGTGCTTTCGCACAAGGGAAACCGGCGTACGCAGAATAGGACAGGAGGAATGTCTAGTCCGACGTATTCCACAATTATGGTACGAAGAGTTCAGCACCAGCGTACTCCGAACGCGTATGAAGTTGTACATGTGCGCAGTAGCACTGTGTAGGAACAACACAATGCAGAGTCTTGCTAGTACAGGGAACAGGAGTACACAGTACAGTAGTACACAGCACAGGAGTTGGGAAACACAAGAGTACAAAAGGTCTCACATGTACATAACAACACAATGTAGTAGTTGGGAAATCTCATACATACAAAGCAACACAGCATAGTAGTTGGGAGACCGGCTACATGCTAACAACCATATCCTAACAACAACTATATCCTAACAACAACAGGGACTGATCTATGCGGGCTTTTCTTTCTATGTACGATGAGTAAGAAGAACATGTATAGCGGGTGAGAGCAGAGCTTGATATTTGGACAGGCTGGAGCACGTGCAGTTTCCTGTTATTTGGACAACGTGCAATTTCAGGAACTCAACGGTCCTTGAGTATAGGACCTTGTGGAGCACAAGCAAGGTCCTCTCGTAGAGTACGGGTATGATAGGCATGCTGCTGGGCGAGAAGGCATGGCATAGGACAAGCACCCAGGTACGAAACCTCCCTTGAAAAGATTGGTCGAGGAAACCCAAAGGAGGTTCTCATCCTTGTACTCTTTCATTGGGGGGTAGTTCCAAGGAGGTCCCTGTCCCAGTATTCTTCTGTTGGCGTTCATGGACGCCTTCTATTGGCTTCATTCATGGACGTTCTTAGTAGAGATATTACTGAAAATTCCGAGGTTCTTAGAGCAACGGCTGGAGTCCGCACAACAGGTTGCAGAGATGGTGTTGCCTGACATGCAGAAAGCAGAGGACTTGTCACAACGACTTTCCAGTGCCCACGTTCTTCCAGTGTCTAAGCTTAAAGCAAGCAGGTCTGACCAAGGGCACTGTCAAGGAGCAGCTCCATCGCATACAAGACATGGTGGCTCGAACAGAGGGCACAGTCACTCTGATGGAGCAAAATGCAAGCCAAGGAGGCTTTGAGGGCACTATTGAGGCTCGCAGGAAGCTACGTTGAAGACACTGCAGTCCAAGATGGACGAGATGATGGGCTTGTCCAATGAATTGGGCTGAGATCTCCAGGCGTCCCTTACAAGACAGGTCGAAGCCGGGAGTAGCTTGTCCGTGCCACAAGCTCTAGAAACAGGGATCACCGACAGCGTTCCTCCAACAACCACTGTAACCAGAAGTTGTGAAATCAGTATCTACATTCATCCGCAGGAGAGTGTGTTTGTTGCATCAGTTACCAGGATGCAGAGCCTGTTGTGACGTTATTGCCCAAGTAACCAAGCTCGTTTTAGGCATGAGAATCGTTTCAAAGTCACATGTGAGAGCAGCAAAAGTTGGTCCCTTCCATCACCCAATGACTCGTAGGTGCCGTGTTTGCCAGGCTGAAGTCCTAGTCAAGCCAGTGCCAGCAGGCAAGGCATCGTGCAGCCATGGCTCCTGGGTCAGCAAAAGGCAGTATCAGGAAAAGAAAAGGATTCCAAGCGATTCGTCACGCTGCACTCCAGGCACCTGTGCTTTAATGCGAAGAAACCTGAAGGAGCAGCCACAGGAGAAGCTGCGTCAACATGTGACTCGAGCTACAAGTTGCTTCCAGACGCTTGGCAATGTTAGTATATCTCGCGCAACAGACCGAGACTACTGTGCGGGGACCGGGGTCCACACTTCCAGGTTCATCGCCGACAACTCGATGTTTCTTACTAATATCCGGCAACATGTGTGCCCAATTATGTGGCCAAAGAGGGCCATTTCGCCCTTGCGTCTTCGTCAGCCTTGTGGTGAGGCCTCGGAGCGAGAGGGAAGGTGGTGGCGAAGCTTCCAGTCGCTGGGCCCTGCTGCTTCTTTGTCTCAATCAAGAGACCCTGTCCGTTGCCATAGCCAATCCCCTCCCCCCGGTGGGCGCAGGCGCACGCCGGGACTCGGCTACGTGCATACCAAGCATTCTACCCTCTTCTTCTGTTGTGTGTATCGGTCAAAGTAGGTCCGTTTCGTCGGGCGATACTGGCGGCCGCCGGGTTATCGCTAGCCGGCCGTCCGGCGGCGAAACCTCGCTTTGCCCTCCTCCATGTGAGCTCATTGCCGGCGTCACTTCCGATGCAGTCGAAGGGAGCCAGCTGCCGGACTTTGAGCTCAAGCCTGTTGCGAGTGCCGGCGCCGGCGCCGGCGCCGGATTCCCGATTGCTTCAGAATTCTGCATTCTGCTTCAGAATTCTTTCTTCCTTCCATCGAATTCCTTCTCCCTTTCATCCTTCCTTTGTCCGCCTGCTTTGAGGGGCTTGGGCCGAGGCTTCCTCTGCCGGATCCGTGCTGGAAGACTGTTATGGGCGTTGCGGTGGGCGGGAGCGGCGAGCGGTGGTGTCCAGGGCCGTGGTGAGTGCCGTACAACGACGCAGGGCGCGGGGAATGGAGGCTTTGGTGGAGGGAGGTGAATGTGTGTAATGGATCCAAGAACGAGCCATTGTGTTGGAAGGAAGGAGCAGGACTGGGGTGTGCCTTGGGTTTGCTTCTAATTGTTCTTCAGATTCGGGTGTGGCCGATCACATTGAAATGGGGGAGGCGGTGGCGTTGTGGGCGTTGAGCTATTCTTAATGCACGGACAGAGGAAGGAAGCTCGCATTTTTGTGCACGGGTGGTTGAAGAAGGCTAGCAATCTGTGCAAGTGAATTCGGGGCAGATCGGGTTGCGGGTTGTCGTGAGGCAGGCTTAGAAGGTTGTGGGTTGTAGTGAGGCAGGCTTAGAAGGTTGTGGGTTGTAGTGAGGCAGGCTTAGAAGGTTGTGGGTTGTAGTGAGGCAGGCTTAGAAGGTTGTGGGTTGTAGTGAAGCAGGCTTAGAAAGTTGTGGGCTGTAGCGAGGCAGGCTTAGAAGGATGGGCTGGGGCTTGTAGGAGGAGTAGAGTCCTGCTTGTAGTTTGGGCTAGAAGGAATTGGGGCGGAAGCAATTGCGGCGGAAGGTGGAGGTGCTATCGTGGAGGGTAATGGATCTTACAGAATTGGTAATCCTCATCTGCGCTGCTGTAGCGGGGGTGATAATTCTGGTGGGCATATTCGTGTTGGTGAGGTACAGAAGGGCACGGTCTGGCATCAGTCCGCATGATGTTGTAGGTCGCAGAGCCAGAAGCTGGAGATTACAATTGGAGGAGGACTTCGCCGCTGCAGTGAGTGAAAAGGCCCGTAAGCTGGAGGCGGATGAGGTGCAGCTGACTGTAGTGAGTGAGGCAGCTTCGTCGGTGTCGACAAGCTCATTTCCATCGAGCCGAGTGGAGGAGCGGCAGCAGAACGTTGTGGCTGAACAGGAAGGGGAGGAGGCCGGATCCCCGATAGTTTACACTCGAGAGAGCTCCCTTTCATACTGGCAACATCATGCCACACTGCAAAGCGGTGCACCGGATGAGGCGGAGCGGGAGAGAGAGCCGGAGGAGGCTTCCAAGTACATGGATGCCATGACTGCATCCCTAACGGACATAGGTTCCAAGTCACCCAGTCCGAACCGGAGCATCTCACCCATCCTCCCAGCAAGGTCCCCGCCACAGCGGCCCTTCCCAATCCAAATCCCCGGGGACGGGGATCCTGACGGTGCGAGGAACATTGCCAGAGGCAGTGGCAGTGGCAGTGGCAGGAGCAAGTCTGTGTGGAGGGCGAAGTTGGTGGACATATTCAAAAGCCCCTCCCACGCCAAGTCCATCGATAGGGACCAGTCCTTCAGCACCAGCAAGGGGGGCTCATCCTTCTCCTCCGCCCACGACCACGAGCACGACTCGGAGCAGGGGGAAACCAGGGTGTTCACCATCAAGGAGCTGAGCAAGGCCACCAACGGGTTCGACAAGAGGAACGAGATCGGAGTGGGCGGGTTCGGGAAGGTGTACAAGGGCTTCATCCAGAACAAGTACATCGCCATCAAGAAGATCTCAGCCAACTCGCACCAGGGCGTGAAGGAGTTCGTGTCGGAAGTGAGCATAACTGGACGGATGAGCGGGCTGCGGCATCCCAACCTGGTTCCACTACTGGGCTGGTGCCAGGAGAAGGGCGAGCTCCTCCTGGTGTACTCCTACTTCCCGGCCGGGAGCCTGGACCGGATCCTGCACTCCCGGATCCCGCCCTCCCCGCGCAACCCCAACCCGCTGGCCTTCGAGCAGCGGTACAAGATCATCTCGGGCGTGGCGTCTGCCCTGGCCTTCCTCCACTCCGGCTGGCTGCACTGCGTCATCCACCGCGACGTCAAGACCTCCAACATCCTCATCGACCAGGACGACAAGGCGGTGTTGGGCGATTTCGGGCTGGCCCGGCAGCACAACTTCGGGCAGCTCCCGCAGACCACCCGGCCGGCGGGCACCCCGGGATACCTGGCCCCCGAGGTGGCCACTTCCTCCGACAAGCACATGACGGACAAGCTCGACGTCTACAGCTTCGGTGCTGTGGTGTTGGAGATAGCCTGCGGCCGCCGACCTGTGGACTACCAGTTGGACAACCCTCTGCTCACCGATTGGGTGTGGGGCCTCCACGAGCAGAACCGCCTCGTGGAGGCCTCGGATCCTCGCCTCGCCGGCGAGTTCCCCCGCCACCTCATGCTCCTCGTGCTCCACCTCGGCCTCCTCTGCTCCCACCTCGACCCCAAGCTCCGCCCCAAGATGGTCGACGTCGTCCGCTACCTCTCCGGCCACATGCGTCCGCCTCCCCTTCCCGCCAAGCGCCCTGTCCTCTGCTTCACCTGACAGACTGCAAGTCTTCCTTCGCTTCCCTGCTTTCCTCACCTCCCCTTCCTTCCTTCCTTCCTTCCTTTCTGTTGCCTCCCTCCCTTCCTTCCTTCCTTCCTTGCTTCCTTCCTTCCTTCCTTCCTTCCTTCCTTCCTTCCTTCCTTCCCTTCCTTGTTGCTTGCTCCACCTCCTTCTCAACCATTGGTTTCGGAAGTGCGAATCATGGTACCTTCCTTCGCTTCCTTGTTGCTTGCTCCACCTCCTTCTCAATCATTGTTGGAGGTGCGCATCATGCTAGCTCGAAGCTTGCTACGTCTGGTATGTAGGAATGTCGTGAGCGTGCCATGTTATGATGATCATGATTAGATGGCCCTGCTGGGGTTTGGGATGTAGGCATGTCGTGAGCGTGTCATGTTCTGATGATCATGATGAGATGGCCCTGCTGGAACACATCCCTAGGATATCTATTTACAAATTGATCAAAAGTGATCGGTTTGGCTCCTCGGCACACGAAATCGTTGATTAACGGCGTGTAACCGAAAAAGATGTTTGTGCAAAGTTGTAGAAGTTTTTCCTCCATGATTCTGGGAGGACGCATACAGTAGGCTGGCTTGCGATTGTCGATTTCGAGGAGCGTGCTGGTTTCCTTGGTGCAAGATTCACCTGGCGTTATGCATGCAAAAGCCAGTGCTTGGAGCGTGGAACCTGGTCACTGTCCAAACCGACATCTCACCTACCCGTACCCGTGCGATCAAAACATATACCTGTGGATGCATGCTGTGTATTGCTATAGTGCACAGTGGTGCTGCAGTGAAAGAAGACAGGGAAGAGCCTGGGCTGGCAGTTGGGCGACGGACAAGGAAGAGCCTGGGCTGGCAGCAGGAAGGCGGACAGGGAAGAGCCTGGGCTGGCAGCAGGAAGGCGGACAAGGAGGAGCCTGGGCTGGGGCTGGGGCTGGGGCTTCAAAAGTGGTGGCATGGCAGTGGCAGCATGCAAGTGCAAATGCATGCGCAATGCCGGTGGCTCCAGGCCTGTCCGAACAAGACGAGCATTTCGACTGTGCGCAACAGTGTCGGAAGCATAAACAAGGCAGGCAAGCAGAAAGGCTCGTGGCAAGTGGACCCCCGTTCTGACGGGACGGTGGATCCCTGGACCGCCTCCCTGCCTCCGCCTCTGCCACTGCCAGGTTCCTGCATCAGTCCAAACAATGTGATCAGGTTCACCTTCCTCGACGGCGAGCAACCCGTTCGTGATTGTGAGTAGATATGATTTTTTTTTTTCTCGGTGGGAGACGGTTGCGAGGGTAGCATTATTGGGTGGAAGTACCTACTTCCGGGCTGTACCCAACACCCAACCGCGGGTAGATATGTGGGTTGCGACCAGATTTGTCTTTCACCTTGCAGATGAGAAATGCGTGCCGTGAAACGGAGCCTCTCTCTCCCCTCCAAGACCAGACTTTTTCCCTCTTCCTTCCGCCTTCCCCGGCCTTCCCCGGCATCGTCGGCCGCTTATGTTGGGTCCAAGGAGACGGCGCGGCTGCCGGCCCCCTTTTGTGTGCGCGGGGTCGGATATCGGATAGGGATTTGGGAAGAGGCTGCTGGGAGGGCGTCGAATGGGGTAGTTGAGAATTGGCAGGAAGTTGTTGGATTCGGGATTCTCGCAGGGCAGGAACGGAATTGCCCACCGCCGAATACAATTTTGTTGAATTCGGTGGCTTTGGATTTGGATTTGCGGATGTGCGGTTTGGAACGTTGCTGCTGCACCTGGAGCACGTTGCTGTTACACTTGAAGCTGCCTGGCTATGTGAACATGTTGCTGCGAATGGTCTGAAGGAATCCTTGAATTGGAGGGCGCATAGTCGATTTGCAAAGGCTGACGGTGAAGGAGCTGCAGAAATCCTGCTCTTTAAGCGCTTCGATTCCGGAATTCGATGTGGATTAGAGCATAGAGAGTTGTACCACATGGCAGCAGCGGAAGGCACAGGGCTGTTGGAGGGCAGCACATTCTGTTCTCACCATACTCCGACCACCTCCTCCTCCAGTTCCAATGAAACTTCCAACAACACCGGCCTGCAGTTCAGCAGTAACACACAGCAGTGCAATATATGTGGGACTCCCGTCTCTGTGAGTGCTCGTCTCTTCTTTGTTTCTGACAAAAAAACCCATAGTTTGTATCCACAGTAGTTGGAATGGATACGGGGAGCTTGAGATTTCTGGGAGGTGTAGGGTCCGGAATTCAATGTACTGTAGACTGCGAGTTCCCTGTACAGTAGTAGAATTGAGTTTCTAGTGTTGGAGTGCACTGGGATTCAGTCTCAAGTCTGAGCTTACACGCCCCTTTTTCCTTGTGAAGGGGAGGAAGGCCGGTTGGAGTAGTTCCTCGTCTCTCACGAATGATGTGATCCCGGTAGAGTCCATCACACTTCAAGAGTGACGTTGCTAGATTGGCAGAGGTGTGCACAAATGTTTTTTGCTCTCAAGACCTGCTCTGAAATGTTTGCCTGATCTGGTTGCTCAGAAGCGTGGAAACAGGAGAAAGAGCACTGGCAACGATTACGGTACGTTCTTCACCTTGTTCTTGCAGCTCAGAAGGTTGTGAAAATCTCCACAACCTTCCGTAAATCGTACCATGGTCCTTTTTGTCTTTTTGTGTGTGAAGATGCTAGTCAAGGCAGCTGGCTCCAAAGACTGGCCCAGGCATGGAACTGCGGGTGCTGCACGAACGATGTAGCTTATTCTTCACCTCAGGTTGCATCCAGGTTGAATGAAGCTCGAATGTTCAGCTTTAAGGAGCTCAGTCGAGCAACTAATGCTTTTGCTCAGAAGAATCAACTAGGTGAAGGTGGGTTTGGGCATGTCTACAAGGGCGTCCTGCCCGATGGTGTGCACATTGCTGCCAAGAAGATGGCTGCAAACTCGTCACAGGGACTGAGGGAGTTCGTGTCTGAACTCAGAACAGTGGGCAGGATTGGCAGACTACAGCATAAGCATCTGGTGCCCCTCTTGGGCTGGTGCCAGCACAACGGACAGATGATTCTAGTCTACGAATATATGCCAGGAGGGAGCCTGGACAAAGTTCTACATATAAGAAAGCAAGCAGTCGAGGATACCGGAGCAGCAAATCCTCTTACATGGGCACAACGTCTCAGCATCCTGAAAGGAGTGGCCTCTGCTCTCGCTTTTCTTCACCAAGGCTGGCTCCACGGCGTGGTGCACCGAGATGTGAAGAGTAGCAACATCCTATTGGACAAGGACATGACAGCGAAGCTAGGAGACTTCGGGCTTGCTCAACAGTTCAATCACGGAAAGGTGGCACTGGCCGCACCCCATGCAGGCACTAAGGGCTACCTTCCGCCCGAAGCATTGAGCTCCGCAGGCATTATCTGCGACAAACTGGACGTCTACAGCTTTGGGGCACTTGCGTTGGAGGTGGCCTGTGGCAGACCTCCTGTGGATGTCAGCCTGCCCGCAGATCAAGTAGTTCTTTTGGAGTGGGTGTGGAAATTGAAGGAGGCACACCAGCTGAAGGATGCCATTGACAGAAGACTCGGAGGAGACTTTGATGAAGGGGAAATGACACGGGTTATAACTGTAGGCCTCCTCTGCATGCATCTGGCTCCGCAACAGCGACCATCCATGGTTCAGGTGGAAGCCATGCTGGCCGGCAAAATGGTTCTTCCAACCTTGCCGAAATCCAGACCTCGAATGTCTTTCATCTCTGGCTTCTCAAACCTGGAGACCGGCGTAGTGGCTGGTTTCGCATTCCCACTACCTCCTCCCCCGATCTGCAGAATAGAACCAGGTATGGATCAATCCAAAGGTGTTGGTCTACCTCCATTAGCAGAGCATTCTTGATCGAACTGAAAACCTGCTGTGCATATTGATACGGGAGTTACTGGAGCCATGATTTCTGAAGGAGTGTTGTACAGATGATTGTGAAAAATCAGTGGCCACAGTGCTGTCAAGAGTAGCCAAGTTTTAACAATATGGTCACTGCTATGTAGTACTTCAGGACTCTTCAGTCGCATGTGAGGGTCTGGACTCTGGATCAGGCCTGCTCTGTAACTCACTGCACCACCTTCGTGCGCACAGCCTGTCCATGTTCTGCCCACCTGTACTGTTCTGGCACCCGTCAGTTGTCCCTGATAGAGAGTTGAGACCTTTCTCAGATTCCACCAAACGGGCCAGAGTTTTGGAGGCATTCAACTGACGGTACACGACTGCCGAGCTCGGTCAGGGAAAGGGAAAGAAGGCCAGTGAAAGTCTTCATTTCAAATCATGTATGTATGTACTCCACTACTCGTGGAAAACATTAAGCACAAGCAATAGTACTGTACGTAGCCAAGATCACTAATCCATTCTGCCTACATACCCCTGCCTGCTCACCAAACCCCCTGGAACAGTCCTCTGCATATCTTTGCCCTGCCAATCTCAAGGGGTACCTGGCCTTGGATTGCGTGAAGACAAGTCATTTACGCAGAGCTGTACCACATCACTGCAGCCCCTACCCTGCCAGCTCTTAGGCCTGATCGGCACTGGACGGTGAGGCAGTGGAAGGTGCACCTACGGTGGCATCCGACTGGCGATGTAGCTGAGAAGCAAACCTGGGATAAGCTACTCTTCTCCCCTCTACTTGCAGGGTGATATTAGATATTGCTGAATGCGAGGCTGCTTCAGTCACGTAGTACGTGGAGGCAGCCAGTTGCGCAATCCCGGGAAGAGCACCTCCTGCAAGCAAAGCATTTCACTGTTGTGTCAGAACTGAAGACAAAGAAACACTCTCTGCCCCCAGTCCGTCACATGAGGCAGTGCCTGCAACCACGTCCAGGCAGAATAGAAGCCAGTCCACGTCGCAAACTTCCAGCACTCTTGGTCGGAGAAATGCTTACCAGCCAGACCCGCACATCCCACGGAAAACAGTAGCACGGGAGGAAGCTGCACAGAGCAAGGACACAGGTCTCACTGCCTTGGCCAGACCAGCTCCAAGCCAGAGAGTAAGTGCTCTCTCCACCCACAAACCCGGCTGGAATAAGTTCTCAAGTTCTTACCCCTGCAAGAAATTGAGTCCTCATCGGCCCCTTCACCCACTTCGAGACGTGAGGCAAGACTGTAAACAACCACAGGTCAGCGAACGTCTCAAATCAAAAAGCTGCTTCAACTATTACACCGAAAAGAAAAGAAAAGGAAAGAAAAGCTCAGACGTACACATATTGAAGCCATAAAACGCGCCAAGACCTCCGCCTGCCGCAGCACCAACCTGCAAATCACACTCAAGCACGGTGAGTACTAAAACTTGAAAACAAGCCAGTCACACATCAGTAAATCAAAGAGCTACGGGAAGCTCACCATCGCAAAACATTCTCGCATAATCGGAGGAATCGTCCAAGCACTAGCCTCCTGCGTAAGACCCGAGAACACCCATTTTAGAACTTCGGTTGGCATGGATGCTTCTTGAAATGTGGAGCAATTCTTGCAAGAGTGGAAATTACCAGATCCTTGGAAAGAGGTGCAGAACATCGCGGGCAGCGCAAGCCCAAGGGCTTGCCTCCATCATTCCCGTCTTCACCAGAAGCCATGTCCCAATCAGCAGCAGCAGCCGCCGCCAGCTCCCAAGCCCTAGCAAGAAGAGAAATTGCTGGAATGCGGTTTCAAACTCCTCTCCGCGCAGCCAGAGGTTTCACGAAATTTTGGTCTGAATTTAACTACCAGTTCGTCGCTAAATGGCGAGCATTGCCTTGCCGCTGCAACGTGGAAACGTTTCACCCTTCGACGTGGGCTGACCCCCCTGTTCCCCTGTCCTCCAAGCGCCGGTTTAAAGCTTCCCTGGGGAAATACGTTTTCACTTTTGAGGACTCCGACTTTTATCCTTCCACAGTGGCTCAATCCTTCGTACTGCGAGAATTCTGAATCCTAAATCCTGAATCGTGGAGGCAGGGATGGGAGCGGAAGTGGCAAGGCCTCCACACCTCCAACCGGCCATTGTCTGCGGGGCCTTGTTCCTCTTCTCTGCTCTGTCCTTCGCGACGGGATCGTGGTCGAATCGAAGGGATGGAGCATTTGTTGGATACAAGGAGTCGATCCGAAGCAGTGCAGGTCTGTCACAGTGATGGCGGGATTTGTGTTTTGCTTACTCCGCTCTTTCCCGCTCGTGGCTGACAGAGCATGGCTGCAGGTGAGCAACTGGAGGAAGAGGAGTACCTTGTTCTCACGTCGGGGTACGGGGTGAGTGCGCTTGGATAAGATAAACTGCGGCTATGGAGGTTGTGAGCTGGAAGGGATTACATCATGTGTCGCCTTGCAGGTCATCAAAGTGCTCCTCGAATCTGAAGCCGCTCCTATTGCAGTGAACTACATCAAGGTGTGAACATGAGCTTCTGCTTATGAACAACGTCCACATGCATGTCAGCATGTCGCTGCATAGAGAGGAGAGTCACACTGTCATTCATGACCTTTGCCTCGTTTGGTCTGATGCAGGCTTTGGTTTTTTGAATGCATTGACAGAAGCTAGTGCGGCAAGGATTGTTTGAAGGTTGTGGCATATACCGGGTGGAGCCCCCTGGTGATACTGTGGATGACGGCCAAGAAGAAACCAGGAAAGGGTGAGAAATGTCTTGAATGTACATCTCCTTCATCTCGTCCTCCTCCTTCTTGCTATTATTTTCATGGCTGCCTGGCATTGTAGGTATGCTCTGGTACAAGCTGGTCTGTACACATGTGGGCAACAGCAGGATGTCCGTCTTCCAGTGGAGTCGTCTTTAAGGAATGAAAGGGGTGCAGTTTCTTTGATCACGGTGCGTGGCGCTGAGAATGTCCAGGCAACTAAACTTGGCGTGCGTTCGGGAGTAGTTTTTTAAGCTTGTACTTCATGTTGCAGGGCACAAGCGAGTTCTTCTTCAACCTCGAGGCTCATCCAGAGTGGGATGGCAGCTTCTCCGTCTTCGGAACTGTAAGGGGCTTCCCCTGACAGACTCTTACACTCGTTTTGCTGTCCAATGGGTCCCCTGATTCACTACTTTGTGCCCTTTGCAGGTGCAGGACGTAAATAGTTTTGATGTGCTTGAGAAACTCGTAACTCTTCCTGTTGTTCAGGAACGGCACCCCTCTGGTACTGTGCTTCGTATTTTGAAGGATGCCGTAATTTTCGAAGCTTCTCTGACTCCGTAATTTACCAAGCTTCTCTGACTCCATGAGCTCTGCAAAGGTACCCTTGATATATCTGTTTCTCTGCTTGTTCTCTATCCTCCAAATACCCGGCGATTTTGAAGTCCACACTTATTATTTCTTTCGATGTACAAGTTCTCGTGTGCCTGACAATTTTGGAAGTTCTGTGAGTAATTATGAGGTCCGCACTCATAACTTCTTTCCACGAACAAGTTTTCGTTTGCCTGACAATTTTGGAAGTTCTGAAAGAAGTCCCAGCCCATTTTGAGGATTTAGTGAAGGGTGTAGTAGTTCTCTGAGCTTTCTGTAGCTCTTGCTGCTGCAATTTTGTCATTGGTCTTACGTACAAACTTCGCAGGTCTTCAGCACAGAGTTTTAGCACTCTAATCCGGCAGGTTTTTAGCACAGCGTTTGAGCACTTGCTGAAGCTGCCGCACGTTTGTTTGGGCACGTAATGCAGACCTTTCTTGCCTCTCTAGGCACAAATTCTTTCTTCTCTAAGCATAAGCCCAAGTGATATTATGATATTGTTGTATCGTATTTAGGTCTTGAGAACTGTGAGCGGTTGGTCGATCTCAAGACACTTTTGTGTGGGAGAGTGTCTACTCCACAAGCCACTTACTCCGAAATATTTGTCCATAAGAGACTCTGTTCCGCTCCCAGTATACTAAAAAGCAGCTAGCCATAGCTGTTAAACCACCTAGATGAGGAATCTACCATATCCATGTATGTAGCCACGTTGCGTGTGTCCACTTCGAAGGAAAGGGAATTCGTTTCGACTTCACACAGCACCCGTTCGCATAGCCCTTGTGTTGGCAACCTTCAGCTTGCAGAGCAGAGCACCGGTACCTCCACCTGTCTCAGGATGCTGGAGCACGCTAAACGAGCAGGCGGAGGTTCGACCAACACATGTACCACAAGTCTGCGCTGAGACAGACCTGCCTCGATCCAACGGGCACAAGTGTCGTCACCTTAGTCCTAACGCCGGAGTATCAGCCCCAGGTGTCTCCGAACTCTTCAACTAACAACCCGAGCCTGCGCTCACACTGATACCAATGCCTAAAAGCACTCGTAAGGCAAATCTAGCTAGAACGTCCCAAATATCCTCCTTCCGCCCCGCCCTAGGTCCCCGCCGATGGCCATTGCCAGACCAGTCGAATTCCTCCAATCAAGAAACAATAAATTCCATGCAATCGCGTTGCAGGCTCGCATGAATTGGCGCTGATTGGAAAGCCGGGGCAAAGATGCAAGCATACTGGTCAGCACGCAAAATTATGCACGCAAAATGTAAAACAAAAAACGGCGAGCAAAGGATGCGATTCACCGTTGTGTCGTAAGCGTCGTGCGATCGTCACAATAATAGCTGCCGGCAACACTAGCGGCCAGCGCAACAGAAAGGCAATGGGAAACAAAGCGCGGCCACTTGGCCGCACCAAGCAGGAGGGTAGAATATCGTACGCCTCCCGCGTGCAGAGCAGTGCCGCTATCCGGGCGGGAAGGCCAGGTTTCGCCATTCGCCAGGACGAAAAGTTTCGCCGCCCGTCCTGCGCAGTTCTGGCGCGGCACGTTGGCAAACCAGCCGCAGTGACGTGGTGAAAACTCGGGGACGTGGCGACTGCAGAATTGCCGGGAGTGTACACCACAGTCTCCTGTTTCGGCTTCCTTCACCTGCCTCCCGCTGGAATCTATTTCATCCTGTCAGCTGCATTTTCTGTCGCGCAATCCCCTCCGCCCCGGCGACAAATTTCGCTGCACCGTCACGCTCCGCTTCGCTCCAAATCCATGCGCCCCAGGTTGCAGCTCAGCGGATTGAATTCAGTCCAAGAAAGCTCAGATCTGGTGTTGTTTTGTTGAATCCTAAACATGAATGTGTAGCTGAAGGTTTTGGTGTGAATTTGTTTGCGTCTGCAACTGCATTGAACAAAGAACCTTGCCATGGCTCCGTTCTTGCTTAGCAGCATGTCGGTATTCCACCACAGCGTCGCAGCTGAGGCGCAGCTGAGGCGCGTGGGACGGGGAATGGGGGACTGAGGGATAGGGGAGGGTTTGATGGAGTTGCTATGGAGCTGGTGCCGTGCTGCTGCAGTCTGTGACACAATCATGTGTCGTTTTTGCGGTACCGAGGCTTGCGCACGCGCACCAAGCTGATTGTGATGATCGATGTAACTTGTAATATGTTGACGGATGCGCATGCGTGGTGCAGTGCAACGGCAGTGCCGGCAAGGCGTGCAGCTTGAGTGTTGGATCTGTGCAGGTCCGGATCCGGAAGCGGAGGGGGAGAAGGAGAAGAAGGTGAAGCTGGACGGTGCAGCGGGTTGATGGACGGCGGGGAGGGAGGAGCGGTACCGGTGCAGAGGGAAGGTCCTCGGTGGCTGGACGCATTCGTGACCGCCAAGTACTTCAGCCACTGCACGCGGCACCGGTTTGGCAAGAGCGAGCGCAACTTCTTCTGCACGGACTGCGGGGAAGGGCCTCTGTGCGCGGCCGGGGTGCGGGAGGGCCATGTCACGCACTTCGTCTTGCAGGCCAGGAAGGCGTCGTACAAGGACGCCATTCGGATCTGCGACGTGCAGCGGATTCTGGACATTGCCGGGATCGAGACCTATATCATCAACGGGGCCAAGATCGTGTTTCTGCACCGCCGCCCGCAGGCAAACCCGCCGCAGGGAGTCCCGAACTGCGAGATGTGCAAGCGGAGCTTCCGGGATCAGGTGCGCTTCTGCTCCATCCAGTGCAAGCTGGATGCCATCAGGAAGGACAGCAGGGACGCTTCTCTCTCGCTCCACGCCATGGGAGAGTTCGAGGAGACCTGCATTGCCAAGATGGACCAGGGCGTGATCATCAACCCTAAGCCCGTCGCGGCGGTCACCAACTTCCGGGTGCACGGTGAGCAGCTCATCCGGAACCAGACTCCACCGAGGCTTGTGTGGAATTTCTTGAACCAGGTGGATCCGATCCCCCCTGCAACTGAACCTGCTATTGGACCGGAGTTCTCTCCGCAACAGGCCAGCTTTTCCGGGATGTCGGACCTCAACGTTGCACGCTGCTCGGAATCGACAGAGCAGTCATCGGCCAGCTCTTGTCCGCTGCCGGCATCGCCGCACAAGGGCAGGCGCATCATCCCTATGGCGAGGCAGCTGAAGTCGGAGTTTTCTCTGGATTCTTGGCTCAAGGAGTGCAAGGGGAAGCGCAAGGGTGATACTCTTCGCTGCAACCTGAGTCCGATGCAGGAGGCGGCCGAAGATCAAGGGGTGTTCAGCTTCTTCGGCAACCAGCAGGCAGCGGCGGTTCCCAGGCTCATTATCCCGAAAACACACAGAATAGGTGCTGATACTCGCGGGGTGGCGCACCCTCAGCATTCTCCTAGTTCATCAACTCTATCCGATGTCTCAGACACCTCGCAGCCAGCTAGAGGAGTAGCAGAATGCTATGACTGTACTTGTCTCGCATTGAACACACCCCACTCTGGCTCCCCTCTGTGCAGTCCCTTTGGCCCATCTACTCCTGTGCGGCTGGATCGGTCATTTTCCCGCGCAATCCATGCAAGGAAGGGAGCTCCTCATCGGGCACCGATGAAATAGCGGTGCCTCGACATCGTCCCTGCTCGAGACTGGAACTTGTACATTATTGTAACATTTTTCAGGAGGAAGGTGCTGTGTGATGTTAAGCGGAGGGATGGTGGCTGCAATTACTACAATGTTGCAGCTATCTAGATCGTGACTTGATGTAGAGATTCTTGAGAGCAGTAGGAGAGCTTTGAGTACACGTCTGGCCGGCAGTTGTTTACAATTTTCCGGGAGCTGGAGAGTTTTTGTAGACATGGTCCTTACTGTAACAGGTTAAACGAATTGCGGCAGCGGAATAATGCGCATTCGACAAAGTATGGAGGATGTGAATGCTCCCTTACGGGTACTTGTTCTATTAGGAATAGAGCTTCGAAAGAAAGCATTGGGTAGTGGATACAATCGTTAAGGGAAACCGAGCACTTTGGTAGCAAAGGCTCCCAAGTCAAATTGAAGCTGGCTAGCAGTAGTATGCAGGGTCTGGAGCTTCTTCTGGTGATCAGAGTTGAGCAAGCTGGGCAGCAGCTCCAGTAATCCCAGCGCCAAGCCTGACTGCATCTCGGGCAAGAGGTAGAATGTGATGCAGCGCCTTTCCTCCAAGAATCTTCTGTTGGGGTCGGTTACATTGCCATCCTGTGCAGGTGCCAGCCTTATGCTGTGCAGAGGGAGCAGCACGTGCAGGCTTCTGATATCCTTGAATAAGCTCCTCAAGTGCTGGCCTGCCAGCGAGTTGAGCCTGCTGTTTTGGATTGAAAACGCCCTCTTGCAACTGAACTGGCCTGCTCGAACGGGACCATGCTCTGTGAAGAGCAGACAGTTGCGATCATACACCCTCGCGGATTGAACAAGGCTTCCGTCCCTGTAACCACAACGTTTCAGCAGCTTTCAAGAACTGCTGTTTTAACCAGGAATGTCACTTAAATGTCCATCCATTTATGAAGCCTTACTTGTGATAGATTGCGGGTGCAAAAGTGGAGATATTTGTGTGGTTGTTGAGGAAGAACACGGGGGGAATGCTCTGGTGTCCTTGAAAGAAAAAATCGCAATGCTCCAAAGGATCGATGAAGAGAGTTTTCACTAATGCTGTGAAGTAGTTGTTGTTTTGAGCCTGGCTAGTGCAAATGCGGCTCAACCACCAGGTCAATATTGCAAAAACCACACAATTTCTCATGTTACGCATTGTTACATTATAATTCATCATCTTGTGAGTCTCGCTTTTGGTCTCCCTATGCTTTGCACACCATCTACAGGAGAACATTCCAACACAAGCTCATACGGTAATCAGTATGTTTCTACAAATTTATAGTTATGAATTTTTAATTTAAAAATTATAAATTTCAAGAACATAAAGAAAATGCTTATCGTCATACAACATGAATAGCTCATGTTATTCCGCAATAGGGTGCAAGTCATAAGTTGTGCACGCTCTGGCTCATATTGTTCCACAAAACTTTGCAGATTTGCTTAAACTGTTTCCAAGTAAGTACTTATTATTTAAGAGCATTAGCCAAGATAGTGGAGTGTATGAAGCAAATCAATTCGTAATACGAGTTCCTGATTAAAATCTTGAAGAAGAAGAAGAATAGCAGAACATCCAATACTAGACGAGCTCTTCCACTGGGGTGTAGCTAAGTTATTTAAAAATATGAACTAGAAAAAATAGCCGTTGAGGTTGTTATTCCAAGTAATTTAGCATTTTATCTTTCAGAAGGTGTAGTACATCTTCAACGGTAATGAAAACATTTAATTACTTCATTTACCAAAAAATAGGTACTAATTAATTGATAATTTTATTTATATATAGGTAGGAAGGTAATAATCACTACCTATCTATTAGCTTTTAGTTTAACATTATACATGTCTAACTAATATGGGATAGATATACACACATGTATTCTAATGCGCACCATGCTACAGGACTAGCTTGTTGCACGTGTGAAAAAAGCATGTATGAGCTTTAGCACTAACAGCGTGCAAAAACCACAAAATGACTTCCAGGTGAATGTGAGCCACAAAATGGCAGTAAAAGGGCAAGCTCTTCAAAACTATAACATGGAGCTCGTGCACCGTTAGCTCTCATTTTGATTCTCGTGTTTCTTTTTTTTTCCAAAGATCTTGTTTGAGCTTCTTCTCAACTCAATAGCATATTATGCCTCATAATTGTAAACCATATACGACATCCATTAGGTATTGAGGAATTGCGAGAGAAAAGAGATGAGATGAAGAAGGCTCTACAAATTGAAGAGGAAGAAAAAGTCAATATTCAAAAAGATCTTGTTGTACTTACCAAAAGATTAGCTGAACTTGATGATAGTTTATCTCGCAAATATGCTTATACCAATGAATATGATAAGACAATTCAAGAAGTAGAAGCTGCATATTCAAAAGTAGGCTTATCTCATTCTTTCGTCCTTCCTTGGAACTCCATATTACAATTGAGCTTTCTTGTGATGTGCTTCAGTTCAATCATTTGGGTTTTGATCTTTCTTCAACTATTTGTTGAACTTCTTGACTTGCTTCGTTTGCAGATACTTGAGAGCTCACAAGCTCTTCTGCATGTGCTCCAGAGTGAAACCAAACAAATATCTCGAGGCACTAGGTGAAGGACAATTTTGTGCAAAATAAGATGGTAGACTGTACACACAACATCTCCTGTCATTACCCTCCAACAATGTTATTTCGCACAACATAATTCATAAAATGACAGGCAAATAGAATTATGGGTCTTGATAACAACGCCCAAGTTGTCTCATAATTGATGGGTTTATCCCACCTCTCTGTATTTAACAAAATGATAAAATATTAATCAATAACCCTTGATATTCATTTTAAGAATAAGAGATAGTGGTAAGAAAACTATCTAATACTTTTTCGCTGGACTAAAACAAACATAAAACTATATCTAGTCTTTTCAAACTCATATGACACCAACTTTAGTATTTAACTACATCTGTTTTATCAAAATGCTTGGTTGTAAAATATTTGTTCAGGTTATTTTCTCAAAATTTGTACGTTCTTTGATACACAGTAGTGTATGAGTTTCTGTATATTTGATTCGAATAATTGATTTCTAGCTATAGTTCATATGATAATGCCTAAATATGTCTCATGTGACATATTTAATGTAATTTTTTAAACTAACTCTTTTACTTTCTAATATACATGATATCAGAAAATAAATGGGAAGTAAAAACTGCTTTTTGTAAATACTAGAGTAGATGAGAACTTTGCGTACCTTAAATGTGTAACATGACATATTGAATAGCAAGAAAGGGAACTCAAATAATTACCTATTACGGATTTTGCTCACAACATCATGTGTGAACACATAAATGGATCGGGACAATGAAGGAGTTGTTTCAACCGCCTTATATCTTCAACATTTTTTGGTTTAAGATAAAGGACTCCAAAATTATTAAATGTCAAAGAGTGAGCTCGAGTCTTGTTCAGTTTATCAAACCTCTCCTCAGCTGGTAATTTTATCCTTTGATTCATTAAATCTAATTTATGTGTAAGAAGGTGAGGATATTTCTTGACTTTTTTATTTAAAATCTTCATGTTAACCTTTTCAGTAAATTTTACTTTATTTTTCTTTGTGTCTGGACAAACGTTGATATTTTCATCATTTTTATTTTTTATATTCTTTTTTTTCTTTGTGTTTGTAACAACATTAACTTTTTCATCCTTTTTATTTCTTATAACTTGTTCCTTCATTGTTTCCACTGGTTTTTCTATAGGACTTGTTTCTTGCTGGTTAGGTGGTAACGAACTGTAAGGCTTTTGAGCTTGATTTAATGTATTTGTTGGGACACTAGTGGGAATAGTAACATTGATTTTCTGATTGTTTGGTGCCACAGATTTCACTTTGTTGCCTTTTGTTTGGTCATCTAAATTTACTTTATTATCTGCAAGCGCTTTACAATAACCCAACAATCCACTTTCTCCATCACCAACAAATTTCATGAACTCTGTAATGTTAGTAAAAGAGGGTTTTGACCCATTTCGTGGATCACTAGGATATAGCTTTCCAATTGCCCATAAGTCCAAATTTTTATCACCTCTTGTTCTGCGTTCTTCATAACTTATGGATTTATCAAGCTTACTCTTATCATTCTGAAAAATAAGCCTGTAATCAGTACCAAGTTTAACATGCAAAGTCCATTCAGTCTTTGTTTGGTTTTTGCGTTTTTTCCTACTATCCGAGGTTCGTCTAAATTGAAGTCCTGTTGTTAGGTCTTTGATGTTAGCTACAATGGATGCTCTCACTTTTTTCAAAGGAGGTGCTTTTTTAATAGTTCCAATAATAGATGCTCTAGCTTTTCTTAATGGCACTTTTATATTTTTATGGATTGATGCTCTTAAATTGGGCACATGTTGTAGAATAGACCTGCCCACAGGCATACTCTTCATAGAAATGATGGATGTTCTAACTTTTTCAGTTAAAGATCTTCTTTTCACTCTTTCAAATAAAGTAAGCCTTGGATCCATTCAATATGTTCTTAAAGGTGGAGTACAAAATGTGCATCTTAAATAGCATCAATACATTCCAAACAAAATAACACTAATTTATCCTACACCATATGAGAGCAATAGAAAATTACACACCATGCAATAAAAGAAGTGAAGTTAGGATTTGAAACGCATACGTAAAATTTGTACAAGATATATATGTAAGATATTGATGTGTTGATGGAATTGTTAGCTACAAGGAATGACAATTACTCTTGATTTTTTGCTGGTTGATTCTTGTGAATTGCTTCCACATTTCCACATCTGGGCATTACCATTAATTAAAACCTAGCTTAATTTGTTCATATTAAGATACAAAAATACTACAAGAATCACTAGTTTATTATGTATGTATATGTATGAGAAGGTGCATATTTTAATATATATTTAGAATATATTTATATATTTTAATACATGTAAATTAATTGATATAATAATTAAAAATCATGACTGATTTTTTACATAATTTTTTTATGAAATACATATTTTTCCTTTTGAATCAAATGTTGAATGCACTTGGTTGCATAAACTTCATGTGTGTATCATAAGATCGATGATTATCACAAATTAAAAAATGGTAAAAATGATGGGAAATTAGGTTCCTACCGTGGAAAGAAGGCAATGAAGAATAAAGGGGACCGGAATGGTTAGCATCCATGTTTGAGTGTGTGATCATTCAAACTTTGATAAAGTGTTGTATGATGTTTGAAAGTAGTCGAAAAGAGGTTGTCATCATTTATTCCTCCGTCCATATAGTATCTAGCCTGAAACTAAATTAAGCCAATAGCTTCGAAGAATTAGAAAGTTATACTATGTGAAGGCACCACATGAGCTCGAATCTCTCAAGGAGGTTCATGTTAACATTTGCCGTAGCCAAGGAATAGAGGAGGTAGGAGGTCCTACACTCCGATGTGAGGTCTAGGGAAGGAAAGAAGCTTGGGTTAAAGCTCTAATGTACGCCATCTAGTAAAGGACATCTTCACATAGAATTTGGTGCATAGGTTTTCAGATTTTTGTGATGCCAGCTCACATTTCAACATCCATCTCTCGAATACCATTTCCCATACATTCGAGGCTTCTCCTCTTCTTCAACTCGCTCAGCCGAGGAATTCTTTCTTACTGGCATGGCCACATGCCACTCCTCCTCTTCAGATTGCTCAGCCGAGAAATTCTCTTCACATTGACCACATGCATCTTCTCCTGGAATGACCACATGCATCACTCGAATGACCACATGAGTCTCCTCTTCAGATTGCTCAATTGAGGAATTCTCTTCAACTGGAATGACAACATGCCACTCATCTTTTTCAAGCTGCTCCTCCTCTTTAGATTGCTCAACGGAGAAATTCTCTCCGACCGGAATCTCCATAGGCTGCTCCCCCTTTTTAAGCTGCTCTTCCTTTTTAAGTTGCTCCTCCTCTTCAGATTGCTCAGCTAAGGAATTCTTTCTGTCTGGAATGACGACAAGTGACTCTTCCTCTTCAACCCACTCCTCCGCTTCAGATTGCTTAGCTGAGGAATTCTTTCCATCTGGAATGGCCACAAGCCACTCCTCATCTTCAACCCACTCCTCCTCTTTAGATTGCTTAGCCAAGGAATTCTGTTGGACTGGAATAACTTTAGGCTGCTCTTCCTCTTCAAGCTGCTGCTCCTCTTCATATTGCTCGGCTGAGGAATTCTCTTTGATTGGAATGACTACAGGCTGCCCCTCCTCTTCAGGAAGCTCCTCCTCCTCCGGCCGCTCCTCCTCTTCAGGCGATTCCTCCTCTCCAAGCTGCTCTTCCTCTTCATGTTGCTCCTCCCCTTCAGGCGGTTCCTCCTCTCCAGGCCGCTCTTCCTCTTCAAGTGATTCCTCCTGTCGAGGCTGCTCTTCCTCTTCACGTTGTTCCTCCTCTTCAAGCTGCTCCTCCTCTTCAAGCGACTCCTCCTCTTCAAGCGACTCCTCCTCTTCAAGCGACTCCTCCTCTTCAAGCGACTCCTCCTCTTCAAGCGGCTCCTCTGACTGCTCTTCTTCTTCCGATTGCTCAGCCAAGAAATTCTCTCTAGCTGGAATGACTACAGTCTGCTCCACCACCGAATTCAGTGTAACTTTCATGGCCTGGCGTTGTCTTTCTAGAGCTCGCCTCTTATCCCTCCTATGATATGGTGTTATGAAGGCTAGCAGCGCTGTAATCAGGATATAGATGGTGGTCACAAGTAGAATCAAGCCATCCGTCTTATCTATGAACTCCATATCACGAAGCACAGTGTGCTGTGTACTGTGTGTTGTGTGTTGTGCTCTGTCTGTTGTGTGCGGTTTGTTCACAAAAAGATCTAGAGCAAATTCAAAACAAATAAACTATTTAAAGGTTCATAATTGGTTCAAAATATGTTTTGAAATACCGCGTAGAGAGAATTCTAGCTTTGAGGCAGCTAAGCAGAGAAATACTAGTAATTATCTCAAGTGAAACCCGTCGATTGGACCCTAACCTTTTCTTCCTTTTGATTTTCTTGAATTTCTTTATTTTAAATTATGAGAATTCCAATTGGCACACCTTCCTAATGGGACCGGTGGAGCCGCTCCGATGATGTTCCAATTAGGGAAGGTAGACCACATTTGGAGACAATTAAGAGTTGTTATTCTTTTCGCTGGCCAACCTCTCCAACCTCCCTTCAATTCATCCACTCACACATGTAAGAAAAATATAATATTTGAAAATTAAATACCTATAGGTGTGTAAAGTACATTTTGTGCTTTTTGTAGCCACATGATTGAAATCCTGCATTTGCTTTCATGGAGAAAAAGGAGAAAAGTGAAAATGTCGAAAGCTATGACAGCACGGAATGGTCGCGAAAAGTTGCTGCAACACTGCGAATGTACGTGGGCCGTCCTCATTGGCGAATTTCCTCCGAGGTCGCCGAGTCCTGGATCCTGCGCCACTCGTGGGCGCCTGCAACATATGGGAGTCGGCAAGTCATTGACTCAAGTCGCAATACTCTGGCAAAGATGCATGCTTCCAATGAACCAGCAGCAGCTCGACGGGAAAAGCACAAGGCCGACGAACCTGGCCTCTTAGCCTCAGAACATGTCTTGAAAGCTCGCTCGGACAGAAGCGATGCATCACCTGCAGGCGGCAGTCTGCCAAGCTTCTGCATGCATTGCCAGAATCACGAGACCCCCGTTCTGCATCCTGAGCCTGGCCTGGTGGGCGCAACTCCGCCTTATCTGCCCCTCTTCATATCGGCCCATGATCCCCTGAGTTTCAGTGGCCACAGTTATGTCCCGTCGCACCTTCGCAGGGAGCTCGGATATAGCAGGTTTCCTGCTTTAACTTGTCTGTTAGACAAGCGCAGAAATTTGCAAAGCACATGGTGAGGAGGCTGGCAGTTCGGCTTTGTGGCTGGGAAGGAAGGGGATTTTGCAGCCTGGCGTGAGTGAAAGTACTGTCCCTGAGTCCGTGTTGTGGCCGCTTGCAGGCGGCCAAGTCTGGAGATCCCGAGCTGACGAGTGGTGACTGGACGCGTACGGGAGACGGGTCCGTGGATTGCCGGGGCCAGGCTGCGGAGAAGGCCACGACCGGGAGATGGAGATCAGCGGTCTTGGTTTTCGGTGCTGTTCGGCTGCTCTCTGGGACTCTGTCACATATTGATGTTTGTTGGCCGACAATGTACTGAATATGTGAGCAATGGGTGTCACCAGCGATGGAGTTTTGCGAGAGAATAGGAGCTCTCGGGATCTCCCTCAACCTGGTGACTTATCTAGTGGAGAACATGGATATTGAGTTGAGCAGGGCGGCCAACATTGTGACCAACTTTGTTGGCACTTTGTACCTCACAAGTCTGTTGGGAGGATTTCTGGCAGATAGTTGTGTGGGTCGTTTCTGGACGATCGCCGTGTTCAGCAGCATCCAGTTTTTGGTAAGTGTAGCTAATGTCCTCATCAGCAGGTGGAGGAATTGCTGAATTATTGCCTTGCTCTCCTCGCTACATTGTTTTGTTTTCGTTTTCTCTGTAGGGAATGGCATTTTTATCACTCACAGCTTCGTTGCCAGCCCTCCGACCCAAAAGCTGTGGGACTGCACAGATGTGCAGTCCCACAGACGGACATCGTCTGGTGGTGCTGTATGTGGCGCTGTATGTCATAGCCTTGGGATCAGGAGGAATCAAACCAAATGTTTCAGCTTTTGGTGCAGACCAGTTTGATAGAACTGATGCGCAGGAGAGCGGACAGCTCGGATCTTTCTTCAATGTTTTCTTTTTCTTCCTTAGCATTGCCGCCGTCATCGCAGTGACTGTGTTGGTCTGGGTTCAGGTAGTATCATCCACCATGCTATTACATTCTGCTGCCATGTACTGCTGCCCTCTTGGGTTTGTTTTCCTGAATCATTTAGCTGGGAGCAGGGGTTGAGATGGTGATGCTTGTTTTTTGACAGGACAATGTTGGCCGAGGGTGGGGCTTCGGGGTCTCCGCAGGGGTCATGTTGGTAGCTTTGACCTTCTTCATTCTGGGCCGGTCCGTGTATAGATACAAAAGGCCTAGTGGAAGCCCTTTCACCCACATAGCCAGAGTGCTGGTAGCAGCAATTCGCAACAGGAACCTCGGCAAAAGGTCATCACAGATATTTGAATTGGATGATGTCAGCAGACGCACACTAGGGAAGGAGAAAGTGGGCCATACCAACCAATTTGGGTGCGTTCTCGACAGAAACGTGGTTCTTCTTGTCTGGACATCATGTCGTTTTTGTCATTAAATTCTGATTCTCTCCTTGTACAGGTTCTTAGACCGAGCTGCATTAGTGGATCCCGACCTCGATGAATCAGCTCTTGCAGCTAAGCATTCCTCATGGAGGCTCACAACCAGCACAGAAGTGGAAGAAGTGAAGCAAGTTTTGCGCATTCTCCCGGTCTGGATCTTCACTGTCTTGTTCTATACTGCCTATGCACAGCTTACCACCTTCACTGTGCAGCAGAGTGTGACAATGAACCGCCGGTTTGGCCCAGCAGACAGCCACAACTTTCAGATTCCTCCTGCATCGGTGGCTGTCTTCCTGGAGATCGGAACCATAGCACTGTTGTTGCTTTATGAACCTGCAGTCGTCCCCATTGCACGTTACCTCACAGGACAGGATACTGGGCTTACGTCACTGCAGAGAATAGGGACAGGACTTTTCTTTGGGATAATAGGGATGATCGTTGCTGCTGCTGTGGAATTGAAGAGAATACACAAGGTGAACTCACATGGAGTCAGAGACGATCCCACGGCAATGGTTCCCTTGAGTGTATTTTGGCTGCTACCTCAATTTGTCATCATCGGCATTGGTGAAGCCCTTCTCTACGTAGGGCAGCTTGAATTCTTCTACAAGGAGTCTCCAGACGGGATGAGGTCCTTCGGAACTGCTCTGTTTATCACGTCCATCTCCTTGGGCTTCTTCACCAGCACTGGCATCGTCACTCAAGTGAATAAATATTCCAGAGGAGATTCTGATCCCAGCGGCTGGCTGGATAACCTCAACCGAGCACAACTGTACAAGTTCTACTGGCTGCTTGCCATCGTCAGTGCCATCAACTTCCTCTTCTTTCTCTGTGCTGCAACGTGGTACAGATACAAGAAGGTGGATACACATTTCCAGGACCAGGATAATCCCCCCAGTACCAATTACACAAGATCCTAGCCTCCTTCCACCACCAACCGCAAAGTGCAAATCTACAGTCTCCTGAAACCTTGCTGCCGGTAGTATGGGTTTGGAAAAACCCACTAGTGTCAAGCCTTAAGCCCACACAGAACCTTTCTGGTACTGGTCTGAAAGGCATTGTTTTGTTTGTCTCACCGATGATTGTACTCTCTCGGCTCAGCCCGCTTCCATGTCCAGCTGATATCACCTTCACCAGCCTGCTGTACCACTCCCCATCACCAACGCCTTTCACTCTCTCCACCTGACCTGAAAGAGACGGTGGGCGTCATGAAAGGGGTGCATCACATGCGCCAGGCATGCCTCCAGATGAGATGATCCCACAACTGGGCCTAACTCTACCCATTACTACCTTGCCAACTTCCTCTCGCCATGTGCAACTGTGGAATCTGCATCATTCATTCACTGTCTGAAGTATTTGTACATATTGTTTCTTCAATCGGCTGTTGTCATAGCATTGAACACGAAAGCCTTACCGTTTGTTACCCCAGACTAGAAAAACTGGTTTCGTTTATCAGGGAGAAACATTGGCCTTACAACAGGTGGAGGGCTCAATCCGGCCAAAAACCAAAACCAAAACCGTTTACAAATCGTTCAGGACACGGCTCTCCTGGCTGTAGGTGAGGAGAAAGTGAGAGAGCTGGGTGGTCAGAGTCCATCCCTCCCATAACCCAGCCAGCTCGTAAAGGGTCAGGTCTGTCTGAGAGCGCACCGCCCATTCCTCGTGTACCCCGCCTCCCTCGTGTAAGACGTTGGGTGGAGGCCATGTGAAGAGAGCCGAGCCCACAGAGGGTACCGATCAGCAGGCACCAGGCACGCTGGCGGTGCACCCCCCATGTCGTCCAAAAGGTGGCAGAATGGACATTTCAATTTCCAGCATTTCAAATCAGGATGCACTTTCCATTTCACCTAAACCACCACAGAGCTGCGGTTGGTGAGACATTTGTGTACTACAAAACCAACAATGGCCTGCATCTCCTCAACGGTCTCCTGGAAAGGTGGCACCAGATGCTGCTGTTGCTGTTGCTGTTGTCGTTGCCGTTGCAATTATCTGGCTCCTCAGTCCTCATTACAACGGAGTATGGACCATGGTTGCGTGACCCATCATTGTTCCAGATCATCCATCGCCCTGAGTACAGGTTCTCATTTCTAAATGCTTTGATGTGGCATAGGAGCAGCCATCCCTCCCGCTCGGACTAAACTCTGTGGTTGGGCTGCCACCATGGGGACACACCAGCTAATCCATGGCAAGATATCTCACATGAGAACTCTGCTATCTCCACATGCTTCCAGACGTCAGGAATGCAGCTCGCCCAGAACATTGCAGTACTGCAGCATCAGATCCAGCAGCAAAACACAGTTGCATCCCTGCGCTTCTTCGGCCAAACCTTGGAGGTCATGTATGTACGTATGTACATACATATCTCCTTTATGCACATTCATACAAAGGCTTACGACAGGCCAAGCCTTGGGTTTGTGAGCTGTGATTCTGTGATCCTAATTCTGACATAAGCTCTGTGATTTCCAACTCCTAAATCATAGCCAGACTTGGCGCTCCGTTTAGGGCGCCCAAACATGACATGAGATAACGCCTCTTGCACATATGTAGACAAGACTGCCACATGCGTGGGAAGTGACTTCGGAGTCATCAGCCAGTGCCGGCATGACCCTACTGGCGGAGAGCCCGCCATTGGAGCTTATCTGAGACTGCCCACCAACTAAGAATTTGATCATCTCCGGATCCTGATCCTCTGTGATCATCCAATAGATAAAGACTAAGAGCAGAATTCCTGCTGCACACCAGCTGCTGGATGAGGAGCTTCGGCCCCGTCGCCATCCAGCTTCCTGCAGCAGGTGCTCCCTCAGATGGTCCCAGAGCTGAGCTGCCTTGAGGTGAAGAGCAGGCCGGCACACCTTGCTTAGCCAGCTTAGCCGCAAGCTCGCTGGCAGATTAGCATTCTTGAGCCCGTGCTGAATGGAAGGATGAATGTGCAGCGGAGCACATAGGGAGACGCGTGCCATACCATTCTGCATTGAATTTCTGTGTTCCGGTGTTGGTACAATCAGCCGTGGGGGCGTTGCGGAGGGCTGTGAGTGGCTGGAATTGTGTAGAATACTTTGAGCTAATGATGGAGAGTTTGAGAAGAAGAGTACTCTTCTCACCGCCACCAGGTGATGGTCGACTCTATGTCTGAGAGACTGAGGTGCTAGAAAAAATGCCCCGACTGTTGGTATAAATGGACTGATCGTCACCATCCCATTCCATTCAAGCTTTCCGGCTTCTGTGGCACTTTTCTGCCCAACATCCGCTCATGCTGATCAGACCCAGCCTGCATCTCTGGATTGCGATTTGCTATCTATCAGCATTTGTTGCTTTTCTCTCTTCAGAGTTGCACTGTGCCTGCAGTTCTGAAGAATGAGCCAGTCCAAGTTTTTGTTGGCACGTTTGGTCGTGGCCTGCGTCTGAGGGGACGATGTGGAAGCGTCTGCAGCTGCTCCGAATTCAGCCTGCTAAGGAGACGGAAATTGCCTGCTCGTGTATGTGTGCTATCACAGGTTCGGATGCTGGAGACCGACAGGACAGATAGCAGGCCAGGCCTTCTTCGGATTGATTGAACGCCCAGAGCTGCTCAAACGTCGGGCGGGCAACAGTCCTGAATATGGCGAGTGCGGCGAAGGAGATTCAAGAGTCGGAGGATGGGTCCCTGGATTACTGGGGTCGAGTGCCTGATAAAAGACGAACTGGACGATGGAAATCTGCTCCGTTCATCTTCGGTATGCAGCAATGTTGCTGTCTGTGTGTGAAATGCTTGGAGTTTTGTTACGCGGTCATGACTGATGAACAGGTCCTTCTTGCTTGTGTGATGGGACATTCTTGCTTCATTCTTGATTTCTGTCGTGAGGCTTTGACGACCATTGCATTAGAGCTCTGCTCTGCTACACAAGCACTACAAGAAGACCGGTATATCTGAAGTAGCCAAGCTGACGGGTTGAAGTTTTGTTCGAGTGCCAGTGATTGAAACAGTGGAGAGAATGTCTACACTGGGAATTGCTGTGAATCTGGTGACATACCTGGGGAACAACATGCACCTGGCGGTTTCAGAATCCGCCAACATTGTGACAAACTTTCTGGGAACCTCCTTCATGTGCTGCCTGATAGGAGGCTTTGTGGCTGACACCTACCTGGGCCGTTACCGCACAATCGTAGTCTCAGCGATCATCCAGTGCTCGGTAAGGCGTACAGGCCATGCGTGATCATCAATGTTGCCTCACATGAAAGAACGTGTGCAGATTGCGTTGCTCACCTTCAGTACGCGTTTTTTGCATTTCACAGGGTATGATTCTTCTCACACTGTCAGCCACACTGCCAGCATTGAGACCGCCCAGTTGCACTCCAACTCTCTGTAAGCCTGCTCACGGGGTGGTGTTGACAAGTTTCTTCGCCGCCCTTTACCTCATGGCCCTTGGTACTGGTGGAATCAAATCCAATGTCTCTGCTTTCGGCGCCGACCAGTTCGATGATAAAGACCCTTACGAGAAAAGGCAGCTTGTCTACTACTTCAATGGTTTCTTCTGCTTCATCTCTGTTGGGTCCATGCTGGCCATGACTCTCTCCGTGCTTCTCCAGGTAAAACGTCTTACCAAGATGTACAATGCGCCTTGCTCATAGAAGTTCCAGATTGGGAGGAGAAGGGTCACATCATGAGCATGGGATCTTCTCATCTTGGGCTGCCGCAGGAGCAATATGGGCGAGGGTGGGGCTATGGAGTCTCGGCGGCAGCCATGCTTTTAGCCATCACCTTATTCCTTGCAGGGTCTCTGTTGTTCCGGTTCAAAGCCCCAAAGGGCAGTCCTGTTGTTCAAGTTCTCAGAGTGCTGGTTGCAGCTGTGAGAAACCGCAACCTGGAATTGCCATCCGATCCTATCAAGCTGTATGAGACAAGTTTCAAAGTAGGAGACCCAAAAGCAAAGCAAAAGATCAGCCACACCAACCAATTCAGGTAACTGGCATTCACTCACCTTGCCAACCCAAGTGGCTCCATACCATGCATTCAAAGCCTCCAGTACTGACATCACGCCCATACGTGTTGGTGGAGATTTTTGGACAAGGCAGCAATAATTGTGCCGCAGGACCCTGAATCAGGCAAAGATTGGAGCCCATGGAAGCTTTGCACGATGACAGAGGTGGAGGAGATCAAAGTGATGATCAGGCTGCTCCCCATCTGGGCAACCACCATCCTCTTCTACACTGCATACGCACAGCAGCAGACATTCTCAGTGAAGCAGGGCACCACCATGGATCGCAGCCTGGGCAGCATCCAAATCCCTGCAGCCTCCATGGGAGCCTTCCTACAAGGAGGCATCATCGTGACTGTGGCGTCATATGACAAATTCGTCATCCCTCTGGTAACCAACATCCCCAGCAGCGTGCTCCCTTCCCCCTCACTTCCCCCACCTGCGCAAACATCACACTCACACGTCCATCCTTCCTTGTGCAGGGAAGGAAGATCACCAAAACAGAAAAAGGCATCACCTCACTGCAACGAATCGCAATCGGGCTCCTCCTGGCCGTGATCGGCATGGCAGTTGCAGCCTTGGTGGAGATCCAACGCCAGAACGTAGCCCAGTCCCACGGACTCACAGCAGCCACCATCTCAGGCGGCACCCAAACCGTCCCCATGAGCATCTTCTGGCTCATCCTCCAGTTCCTCATTGTGGGCATCGGACAGGGTTTCATCTACGTCGGGCAGCTGGACTTCTTCTACAACGAAGCCCCTGCCTCCATGAAAAGCATGGCAGCCGGGCTGTTCCTCAGCACCATCTCCCTTGGCTTCTTCAGCAGCACTCTCCTGGTGGGCGCCGTGAAGAAGGCCACCCGAAGCCCAAGCAAACCCAATGGCTGGCTGGATAACAATCTCAACGACTCCCGCCTGTACGATTTCTACTGGCTCCTCTCCGTGATCATCTTCGTCAACACCCTCGTCTACCTGCTGTGTGCCAAGTGGTACGTGTACAAAGTGCCCGTGGCAGATGACTCTCCTCAACACCAACATCAACAAGTGGAGCTTCAAACAGCAATCGTGGAGTAAGAGCAGTGGACAGAAAGATGTTCACTCAGATTAGAGAAGCACGAAGGTGGAGGAATTCAGCGAAGTGTTACATTTTAGCTGCTCCCCTCATCAATTAGCATGCTGTTCACTTAGATTAGAGAAGCACGAAGATGGAGGAATTCAGCAAAGTGTTAGATTTGAGCTCTTCCCCTCTATCAATTAGCATGCAACATATCACAAGCAGATAGAAGATGTGTTCGCTGAATGAAGGAGACTAGAACACAGCAGATCTGTGACATTGTGTTCTCCTTGTCCATGCATGTCAAAAATTCAACAGCAATAGAAACGGACATGTCTTTCACCCTTCCACATACTATATCACTATTACACGCTAATAACGCTTACGGGATGTGTTTGTGATTAGTCGCCCCTAAGCTCGATGGGCTCCCTGTGGTATGAGGCATTTTTGCGTGAGACCACCATTTCTGGAAGAAAAAGTTGCACGCTTCACATGAAGACAAGACGCAGGAATAGCAGCAGCTTTGCAGGCGCCTGGAGCCTGGGAAGCATGTGATGCAGTGGCTGGCCCCAGATCGGGTGTGGGGATTGCTTGAGGCTAGGGCAGAGGAGGAGGTGGAGGCGGAGGTGGAGCAGAGGCAGGGGCGGAGTGATTCGAGCTTAGGCGGCATGAATTCGAGGAGGAGCTCGACGGTGGCGCCTGGGAGCCCCGGTGGGGCATCGGGGCAGGGAGTGGAGCCGTTCCTGCTGGTCCAGGTGACTGATCCGGTGAAGCTTGGGAATGGCGTGCAGGCGTATGTGTCCTACAAAGTGAGCTCCAAGACGAACATGCAGGAGTACCGGGGGCCGGAGAAGATTGTGATCCGAAGGTACAGCGATTTCGTCTGGCTGCACGAGCGGCTGCTGGAGAAGTACAAGGGATTGATCATACCGCCTCTGCCGGAGAAGAGCGCGGTGGAGAAGTTCCGCTTCAGCTCGGAGTTCATCGAGATGAGGAGGAAGGCCCTGGATGTGTATGCTAACCGGATTGCGGCGCATCCGCTGCTGCGGGCCAGCGAGGATCTGAGGAATTTCCTGCAGGCGGATGAGGAGATCTGGAGCATGGAGAGGGCCAAGACTCAGGACGGCGTGTTCAAGAGGAAGCCGAGCGAGTTCATGCAGATGTTTAAGGATGTGCAGAGTAAGGTGAGCGATGTGGTGCTGGGGAAGGAGAAGCCTGTGGAGGAGCTGGATCCGGATAATGAGAAGTGGAAGCGCTACGTGGCGGAGCTGGAGGAGCACATGGCTGAGGTGCAGAAGCAATCTTTCCGGCTGGTGAAGAGGTTGAAGGACAGCGGGGTGGCTCTGGAGGGGTTTGGGAAGTCCTCTAAAGGCCTCGGGGCTTGCGAGGAGCAACCTCTGGGCAAGGCTTTCCAGGAGCTGGGGAGCCGAGCCGAGCAGGTTTCCTACAAGCTGCAGCAGCAGGCACAGGACGTGCTAATGAATTTTGAGGAGCCGTTGAAGGAGTTGGTGAGAACCATTCAGGCCAGTAAGGTCGTGTTGGCGGACAGAGCTCTGGCTTACAAGACGTACAGGGAACTGGCTGATGCTTGCAAGCTCAAGGAACTCAACTTGGAGAAGCTTAGGGTGCTCCGGGCAGACAAGGTACACGATGCTGAGATTGATCTGAGGGAGATGGTCATTCAATGTGATGAAGCGAAGGCACGCTATGATTCTATTGTAAGATTAATGGCGCAGGAAATTGTTAGGTTTCAGGAATCCAAGACGAGAGATCTAGGGTTGGTCCTTCATGACTTTGCTCAAGAACAGGCTGCTTTTCATATTGAGTTGGCCAATATTTGGCGTAGTCTTCTGCCTACATTGAGTGTGAATGGCACTGCTGACAGTAAAGCCCCTGTTTCCACCTAGTCCTTCATTTGGATTGCCATTGGTGACTGCTTCGCTTGTTCAGAACTGGTCACCTACTGTTTGCCAATCACACGCAGCACACACCGGCATTTGTGGTCGAACCTGGGAACCTGTTGTAACCGGTTCACTTTGGAGCCTGTTGTAATAGGTTCAATTTGAATCGTGCTGTAAGTTCTGGAAAACCTCTCCCGGCCGCTACACATATATTGGTGGTCAGAGGATCTGAAGAACTGGCGACCACGCCATCTTCTCCAAGCACCTTTCACAATTCACAACCGGATCACTGCGCCGTGATGCGATGCGTAAAGATCGGGCCGATACCTAGATATACCATTCTGTAATCCCAGAACGACGGTGTGTTGTGGGGCATTTTTTGAGCGAAAATTCCCCGAAAATTAGTTTTGGTTTTTTAACCTACCCTCGATCTTAATGATTTAAGATGGGCACGTCAACACTGTGATTAGGGTGCTTTAGGGCACGTCACTCGACCCCGTGGTCCCCATTGGTTGTCCCCTCTGGATGGGTTTTTCCCATCGGCTTTTCACCTCAATAAAAACCCATCTTTTAGGGCACGTCACATTATGGCAATGAGTTTAGTGTAAAACGACTCTAAACTTATGAACATAAAAGGTTTCAGCCGTCTTGCCCTAAAGCCACAAGCCACGCCGTGGAGCCATGAGGGCATCACGGCGACTTAGGGCATAGGGGTCATAGGGGCATGGGGCATGGGGCATGGGGCATGGGGCATGGGGCATGGGGCATGGGGCATGGGGCATGGGGCATGGGGCATGGGGCATGGGGCATGGGGCATGGGGCATGGGGCATGGGGCATGGGGCATGGGGCATGGGGCATGGGGCATGGGGCATGGGGCATGGGGCATGGGGCATGGGGCATGGGGCATGGGGCATGGGGCATGGGGCATGGGGCATGGGGCATGGGGCATGGGGCATGGGGCATGGGGCATGGGGCATGGGGCATGGGGCATGGGGCATGGGGCATGGGGCATGGGGCATGGGGCATGGGGCATGGGGCATGGGGCATGGGGCATGGGGCATGGGGCATGGGCATGGGGCATGGGGCATGGGGCATGGGGCATGGGCATGGGGCATGGGGCATGGGGCATGGGGCATGGGGCATGGGGCATGGGGCATGGGGCATGGGGCATCATCCTTGGATGGGAAGTTTTAGATGCATCACCCAAGGGTTTTTGAAGTATCCCTTTGCGCTTTCTCACTCCCCAAGCACTTAATCCAAAACAAAACAAGGCCTGTCCAAAGCTTATTCCCTCACTTTCAAGTGCCGGGGTCATAGGCAGGTTGCGTCAAATGATACTTGTCAAGGACAAGTTCTTCCTTCGGCTCCTTCGAGTAGGGAGGTATAGGCCCTCCGACTTCCGACATAAATACCTAAGATCTCACCCTTGTTTCCTAATGGCTTGTCCAATCTAAGATGTTTGTCCAATCTAAGATCGGAGGGCTTGAGGGCGCCTGTCTACACGTGCTCCCGAATAATGAGCCTCTTGCTTTATGCGGCGCGCGTCCGCATTGAGTCCTATCATGGCGCGGCGCCCGCATTGAGTCTATCATGGCGCAAGGCCGCATTGAGTCTCTATCGCGGCGCGGCGCGGCGCATTGAGTCCTATCATGGCGCGCCCGTGATTGAGTTCTATCATGGCGCGGCCCGTGATGAGTCTCATCATGGCGCGGCCCGCATTGAGTTCTACGCTGGCGCGGCCTCGCATTGAGTTCTACCGCTGGCGGCGCCCGCATTGAGTCTATCATGGCGCGCGCCCGTGATTGAGTCTCTATCGCGGCGCGCGCATTGAGTCTTGCTTTGCGCGGCGCCCGTGATTGAGTCTTACCGCGGCGGCCCGTATTGAGTCTACGCTGGCGCGTCCGCATTGAGTCCTCTTATCATGGCGCGCGGCCCGCATTGAGTCTCTTGCTTTATGCGGCGCCCGCATTGAGTCTCATCATGGCGGCGCCGCATTGAGTCTTACGCGGCGCGGCCCGTGATTGAGTCTTACCGCGGCGCGCGCGCCCGTATTGAGTCTACGCGGCGCGGCCGCATTGAGTCTTTATGCGGCGCGCCCGCATTGAGTCTCTATCGCGGCGCGGCGCGGCCCGCATTGAGTCTCTTGCTGGCGGCGCCCGTGATTGAGTCTATCATGGCGGCGGCCGCATTGAGTCTCATCATGGCGCGCATTGAGTCTATCATGGCGCGGCGCATTGAGTCCTATCATGGCGCGCGGCCCGCATTGAGTCCTATCATGGCGCGGCGGCGCGCCCGCATTGAGTCTCGTAAGGGCCCTAATGCTTTATGCGGCGCCCGTGACGAGTCTCAGACATGTGTGAGAAGAATTTTATTGAAGTTCACTAAGGACGGATTTCCGTCATGGACTTGGTACTTCACAACGTGTACCATAGTGTGCCTAAGGCTTGCAAATGGATACCCGATGGCCATTAAGGCCGGCACGTGTGTCCGCACGGCCCTCCACGGCCACGACATGTACCTATGTATGTGCTTGCCCATCACCATGCTATGGTGAGTCATGCATAATCCGAACCGGTGGCCAAAGTTTTGACGCCTGCGCGCTACATACCACCAACACGGGACATGAGAAAGCCGCCGTCCCTACCCGCTACACGTTACTAATAATACTTGTTTAAGGCTCCAAAGTGCACCTCGCTCACAAGCTTATGGTATGTGAACTCCGTCATTTGCATAGCGTGAGATGCGAGTTTAGAGCGGCATGTTCAATCTTTGCTTTCAAGCGCTCTTGTGATTAGGGATAGGGATTTTGGTTAAAGGTTGAGATTAGGGTTAGGGTTAGGTTTTTCTCTTTGGGATAGGGAATGTGATTTAATAATAATATGGATTTGAGTTCTTGTATTAACTTAGAAGAGTTACCAACTAACACACCTTTTGTGGTGCGCTTCCTAAATTAGGGTTATTTAACCATACCGACCTAAACCGGGTTTCTTCTCAATATGACCATTCTAGGGCACCGGCGGCAAAAAACATGTGAAGGTGGCTCACATACTCTTTTCTAGAGTGGGAGACTTTATTGGGGAATGAGTGCTATAAGTTCCCATCCTACGAACTTCTACAAGAAGGATTCTAAGGGGCCGGAGTTTACCTCCCTCAAAAGATGATGCATACATGCATCATATGTTAGGTAAGAAGGTTTGAAGTATGTAAATTGTTTTATTACTTAGGAGGCATTAACATTGTGAGGTGGCTTGCGGTATTGGTGTTCTTACTACCGGAAGACTTTCGCCAAAAGGAGGTGGGAGTGTCACGTGGTGCTAATACTAAATGTAAGGTCCTCCGTGGAGAGAGTGTCAAGCATGGTTGCCAAGCAAATTTTAGGGTGAAGAAACTTCTCGTGGCCTAAGGTTCGAGATTGGTCTTTTGAACATAGGCATACCGACCTTTCAAATGCTATATGTCATGGGCTGCAAGGCTTACCCGTGATGTCGAGCGCATGGCTTTCACAAGAAAAGAAGGATTGGATCGGGCATTGCCTATATTGCAAAGTTCTGATGAAATAATGCGTCGGCATCAAGATGCATTGTATGCTCGAATCAACAATCGAGAGGTATATAAACTAGTAAGAGATGATTATATGCAAAGATATGATGTTCTCAATATACACAAGTTGAAGTTGGTGAATGGAAGCTAGCCGGATGATGCCACATCGTTGTCCCCGTGGTTGGAGCAAAATGCGTCTATAGTCTTCCACCAATCAAGCGAGAATCAACCTTTCGCTTTGGGTATTCAAACTCCTTTTATGTTAAATTGCATGTTGCTTTATGGGAATGGTAATGTGCTAGCTATGGATGCAACTTTTGGGTTGAGCAGTATCGCTACCACTTATTCACCGTGATGGGTTTTGACCATTACTTGAGCGGTGTTCGAGCATGGGCTATTACAAAAGATGCTACTCGAGTCACTTGTCGTGGCTTTCAGTTCTGGAAGAAGGTTGAAAAGATCAACAAGGATTGGACACCTAGTTCATTCCTTGTTGATGATTATCGGAGATTTACGCTATTCGCTGGTGGAATCATAATATGCCTATATTATTATGCTTGTGGCATGCGGAAAGCGTGGAGACGGAATTTATTGAAGAAAGTGCACTCACAAAGTAATCGAATTTCAATATGGGCGAGCTAGGGATATTATGTATGTCAGGCAAGCACATCTTCACGGTGTTTCCATAGGAAGAAGTATGCTACACAATTTTTATGACAAGTGGGGAACAAGTGAAGGAGACTTTGTGAGATATATGAAGGTCCAATGGGAGAGACTATAGATATGTGGTTGTGTAATGCTAGAATGTTGCCTCATGCGGGCAACATACAACTTCAGTGGAAGGATTCCATAGATTTATAAAAGAACGCGATTTAGCAAGTCAAGTTTGCTGGCCAGTAGACTGGTTACTACACCAATTAGTGAATGTGGTTGCCCGACATTATTGGTACCAAGACTTCACAAGAAGGGGATACAGCATAACAAGAAGCTGGAGGCTTTGGAGGAAACCGCTATGAAGGGTGCGAAACTATTCCTATTAGCTCGCTTATTTTACCGCATGCAAAATGTTGTTGCACATTGTTTGTCTTCATCGACCCCTAACTTGTGGTATGTGATTGAACATGTTTACTCTCCTTGGGCTACATGCTCATGTCCAATGGGGAACAAAGGTTTCATCTGCAAGCATGTGGTGAAAGTTCAACAACTCCTTGGCATACACAAGGATGGTGCAGCAGCAGCTAGGCAAAATGGAAGAACAAATGGAGCGTATGTTGCTGAAAGTAGTGATACCAACAACTTGGCTATGGCTTTTGGGATGCAGAATCAAGAAGCTCCACACATTGTGTTACCTAGTAACCCCTTGGTGGCACCAATATGTAAGACAAAATTGGAGATGGCAAAAGAAAAACGGTTGGATTTTATTAAAACGGCATGTGCTGAAGTATGTGATACCGCATTTGAGCGTTGATTTAGCTTTTGGGATAGCGCATTATGGAGCAAACTCAGCGAGCAGTTAGTGGCACAGTGACGAAGAACCTCAACGGAAACAAGTGTTGGAAACTTTTGCGAGAATGAGGGCACGAATGATCAAACGATATGTTGGTTTGGAGGAAGTTGTGTGTAAGAAGAAAAGACGGTGAAGTGGAACATAGGCGTTGATAAAGGGTGGATTGATGAGCTGAAATAGGCTTTGGTTTTAGAAGTGACCAATCTACTTTTGTAGGGTCTTTGAGGAGATAGCAGATAACACTCTTTGATCGGGTCAATTACGCTGCCTTAGAAGGTCAGAATCCACTCTTCTGGTTTTAGAAGGTGAGAATTCGGCTCAATGCCAGCAGCATGCACTATGTACAGCAACTCCTCCAAACCCGGTGAGGAAACTTAAGCACTAAAGCCTGTTGTAAGAGGTGCCCATTCCCTACCACCACCGATCATGTCGATCGAACATGCTTCGCAGAAGCATCAGCATGACGTTGATTCACGGTGACTCCCCGGTGCATTGTTCCCAAAATGCCCATGTCCAACAAAGGTGAGCTGGGCGCATTCAGAGGGTCATAGCTTAAGAAGAGATAATTTGTCCGTATTGCATCACATGTGAGCCAGATCTGTAAGTGTTGTCATTCGAGGTCCTCTCCTTCACCTATCACAGAAGAGGAACATCAACCAGGAGATGAACACAAATAAGTCCTGCAATTGAAACATGTGAGCCAAATCTGTAAGTGTTGTCATTCGAGGTCCTCTTCTTCACATCACGGAAGAGGAACATCAACAAGGAGATGAACACAAATGAGTCCTGCAATTGAAGGAACAGATCGTGTGAAGGAACAGTCTCTCAAAACTAACAAGAGGACGTGAGATGCGAGTTTCTACACTCACTGCGAGGTACTGATCTACATGCGCGGTGAATCCAGGTGGTCTCTCATGAACATGGTTTTAGGCACGGTCTCCGCATCTGCACCGGGCAGCAGATTAGGCGTCTTGTCGCATCTGCACCGCTTTTTCGATCGGTTCGCCGCGATGAGAAGTGCATAGCTTTGAAAACCTGATTTGAAAACCTGGACTTCAAAACCGACGGGTTTGGAATTCGTTCATCCGGGTATGGAAAGCCGGGTATGGAAATGCTGATCTGAGAACGGTGCAAAACCCGAGTATGCGACGGAACCACAAACCGATGTTCTTTGCTATGTCGTGTATGTCGATATGAAGCCGGTTCATCGGGTTGCGCGGTACATCGGGTTGCGCGTCCGCACGGGTGTGCAGACCGTATTTGCCTTAATGGCCATCGGGTATCGATGGGAAAGCGTGCCTAAGCTACTTGCACCAAGGCCATCCACTCCCTGTAAGCACCCCATCTAAGTACCGATCTAAGCGCCCATCTAAGTACCGATCTAAGCGCCCATCTAAGTACCGATTTAAGCGTCGATCTAAGCGCCCATCTAAGTACCGATCTAAGCGCAGGATGCTTAATAAGCACGTTCTTATAAACGTGCTTTATAAGAACGTGCTTATTAAGCATCCGCATCTATCCTGTATCAAGCAGCGTCCGCATTGAGTCTGTAAGGTTGGATAATCGTAATAGAAATGGAAACCTATCGACAGGCTACTCTGCTGACGTCCGACTGCTGCAGCTGAACCTGTGACGCACGCGGTGGCACTGTGTACTGACCCAAGCCCGTTCGTAAAATAATAAGGCTGGGTGTGTAATGTACAACTGAACAGAACAGTTCCCTATTTTGGAACATTGGACAAATCCTTTGTCCTTTTGCGACTAGGAGGTAACTTGGTTTCGGGACTCTTTTCTGGCAGAGGCTGATTCGTCAGCGCGAAGGTGTCCTCTGTTGTCGACTGCATCAGCCACGACTTCAAAACCGCGCCGTGACTCACAATTCGACCCTCGTTCCAAGGAGCGAACTGAAAGGGGGCACCCAAGGATGACAGGCTTGAGTAGATTGCGTTGGCCACCGGCAATTCCTTCACGTTTGTCTCAGGATCTAGAGCGCCCCACCTGGAATCAGCCAGCACATTCGTGTGTGAGCCGCTGGCTGGCAACTTTGATGAAAACAGATGACAAAATCACTCGGACAACTCACTTTGTAACTATGCTTAGCACTGGAGGAAACTCCTCCTCCAAAGAAGCCGCCTCTCTAAGATCATTCAACCACACTGCCAAAGCTACTAGAGCAGCTCCTGTTCCCATCCTGCATGCACAAGAGCGTGTTTAAGACTGACAGAAGTAATCTGTGAAGATCGTTTGGATGGTGACAAAAAGGGTCATGGCCACCAACCTGTGAATGTCGATGGACCACATTAAGGGGCTTCTATGATATGCCTCAGCAAAGACGCCCCTTCGTCTTGCCCCTTCAAGTACTTGCACAGCCCTTTGCCTTTGGTTGAACCCCCATAGCACTTCAAGGAGGCCACTAAAGAATACCATGTTGCTACCTACCCCATCCACTTTCAGATTGTCAAACTCATGTTCCACCATCTGCCATTTCGTACCCATATCATACTTCCCCCTAATTAAACCCGAGACAACTACATGCAGCTCTGGCATCTTGTGTCCCTGCATTTCGTCTAGCAACTTGTGTGCATCGTCCCATCTAACGACAAAGACCACAGTCATTTCATCAACATCAACCAGAAAACAACAAGGTCCTCAATGCTCAGAGCAGCACCGTCATGATGAATACCGTAAAACTCACCTACTACGCCTTGCACACACAGCAAGCATGAGGCAGTAGGAAGTTGCCTGGGGGACACCGCCACCCTCCTTCATCTCTAAGAACTGGGCCTTTGCCTCGTCAAAGAGGCCCGCATGACAATACACACCCAAAAGAGCTTCATGAGTCTGTTGATTGGGCCGATGCCGAACCTCCTGCATGTCCTGAAAGATAGCTATCGCATCATTGTGCAAACCGACACGACCATAGGCCTGTATCAAGGAGTTGAATGTTCGAACGGATGCTGGAATGCCAGCATCGTGCATGCTGACAAGTGTTGCTCCGGCCTCCTGATACAGGCCACCCTGAGCATATGTTTCGATAAGAGCATCATAGACACCCTGGTCTGGCTCACATTCGGCCTCCAGCATACTCCTGAAAGTGATCTCTGCCTCTTGATACATGGCTGCCTTCCCATAGGCATTGATCAGCCCAGTGTAAACCTCGGCAGTGGGATCCACATTGTTCTTCAACATGTGCCTGTAGATCTGGGTGGCCTCCTTATGGAGTCCCCCCTTCCCACAAGAGTAGAGCAGCCCTGTGTAGGTCAGCATGTTAGGCTCCACACCTCCATCCAGCATATCATGAAAAAGACTGATTGACTCCCTGAAGTAGCCTCCCTGTCCAAAAACTTGGATCAGGGTGTTGTAAGTTACCACATTGGGATCTGTCCCTCTGTTCTTCATGTCTAGAAAAAGACCTCTCACCTCATCGTAGCTGCCATGTTTACCGTAGGCTTCCAACAACGTACTATATGTGCTCACGTCAGGAGGGCATCCTGCCTCCTGCATCTGCTTAAAGACCGCAGCAGCTGCTCCAATAGTTCCAGCCTTAGAGTACGCCTCTATCAAGACGTTATACGCCAACACATCTGGAACGTTTCCCGCCCTTTCCATTTCCCTCAGCAGCTCGGCAGCACCCTCATACAGTCCAGCGCGACCGTACGTGTCCACCAGTGACGTGTACGTAATGAGGTCAGGCACAACACCAGCCTCATTCATCGTCCTGAACACCATTCCCGCCTCCTCCACAAGGCCCCTGCTGCTGCAGGCACTGAGCAGGGTGTTGTAAGTGATGATATCCGGTTGAATCCCCTCATGCCTCATCTGTGCAAAGAGCCCCAGCAACCCCTCCCAATCAAGCCCGCCCTTGGCACAGGCGTTGATCACCGTGTTATAGGTGATCAAATTAGGAGTCACCCGCTCCCTCTTCATCCGGGCCAGCAGAGCCAGCGAGGCCTGGTGCTGCCCGTTCCTGCCATACGCATTGATCAACGCGGTGAAGGAATACACATTCCACTCCACGTCATTAGCAGGCATCTCCTCAAACAGCTCCGAGCACTTCTCCAACAACCCCTCCCTTCCCATGATCCCTATCACGATGGTGTAGATATGCTCATTGGGCTTGCACCACTGCTGCCGCTGCATGTACTTGAACAGCCGCAAGGCTCTGTGCCAGTCCCCGCGCTGAGCGAATTCCCGGAAAATGAGCGAGAAGTCCTGCATGGACAGCCGGTTCCTGAAGCTCTCCATGCACCTGGCTATGCTCCCCCTGGGCGCCAGCGCACTCAACTGGTTGATGGCATTCTCCACGTCGTAGCTGTACTTCCCCTTCTCCACCTCCATGACCTCCACCTGAGCCTTGGCCGCCTTAGGTGGCGGACCCGACGGCTTGCCCTGTCTGCCTCCCCCGTCCTTCTGCTGCGAATTCACCACCTCTGTCCGCTCTTGGTACACCGTCACCGAGCTCACCACCAGCCCCCTGCTCCGAATCCTGCTCCTCAAGCTCCTGCTGCTGCCGATGCTGCTGCTGCTGCTGCTCCATATCATCCCCAAGCAGGGACAGCGGGATCCCACCTCCTTCCATCTCCCGCTGCTCAAACTGCAGATTTTTCCTGAAAGGTTGGGCTGGAGCAACCCCCAGGGCAAACAGTCCTGCCGCCAGCACTGCTGCACGGCCATGGCGCTGCCTCACAGCCACCTGTCGGGCCTCATTGGAACCACAGCCCGCGCAAGCCCAGCCAGCTTAGGGCGCAGTTCCGTGTTGCTTCTGTATTTTGGTCGCGTGCAAGTGGACCTGAATCCTCCCTTGCTGTGTAGAGTTCTCTCTAACACAATGTTGAATGGTCTTCTTCCTTGTAATTAGAGTTCCCAATTGTATATACCTCAAGTTCTCTCATTTCTGGACCTGGATTCTTTGTTTGCTGTAAGTGAAGTAGATTAATGTGTGCCCTCATCTCACCCTTGTTTGCCACGGTTACACGGACCTGGTACTCCTTCTAGAAAGGGTACAATCCTTGTGAAAATAAAGAATGGGTGCACTTCTTTTTAAACCTTTTTCTCTTACTTTTGTTATATTTTGCACTAGCAGTGCAGTCATTCTTGAACATGCTTTTCCCTAGTTTTTGATGTGTATGAATTTGCAATCGAAGCCCTTTACAAAAAATTTTAGAATTACTTCTGGCTCGTGATGTATTTGGAACTTTCATTCATTTGACTTGTAGCTGACCAAAAGGCCGGCCTCATTAGAAACAGAATTGGACGGGAGAGAAAAGACATGGCATGAGACATTACGCATGTATTTGCATTCACTGCTGCACATACTTGCAAATTGTTGTGTAGCCTTACTATTCATGTTAAGACCGGCATTATATTCACTGGTGCAGGAACTTGCACATTGTTGTGTAGCCTTACTTATTTACATGAGAACAGCATAATTGCATTCACTGTTGCACATTGTTGTGTAGCCTTACTTATTCACATGAGAACAGCATAATTGCATTCACTGCTGCACGAACTTACGCGTACATTGTTCTGTACCCTTGCTTTTCATGCTTGCACATTGTTGTGTAGCCTTGTTTTTCATGTGAGAACGACATTGCATTCACCGCTGCATGAACTTGCACATAGTTGTGTAGTATCGCAAACTTGGGGAAAAGTGGTGTTCTTAAGCCCAAGTAATAGCTAATTATTATTATCCTTAAATTACTAATTTTTATCTAAAATAATTATAAGATTAGTAGATTCCGAGTTAGTGTAGTGTAGTATTCAACACCAGATTGCCAAGAGTCCATTTCCCTACAATGTCCTTCAAACGATTTTACAGAATTGTTTTGAGGTAAATATTTTTTAGATTATTTGAGAAAATTAGAGGAGGCAGCCGCAAGTGAGCCCCTCCTCTTGTGCTAAACCATTCCTCATTCTGATGTGTTCATAATTACTTTTGCTATAGAATCTTTGCATGAATTTCTTTCCCAGCATACCTGTGCCCTTGGCCCTTGGTTTCCTCCAACCCTTGAAGGATTGCTATCCTTTTTACATAGCACGATGGAGGAAATGGAGCCAAATACTTTGAAACCAAAACCAAAGCCATCCGCTTAAGCCATAGTGGACTTAAATAAAATTCTTCTTCGTCTTGCTACAAGCTTCATATTCAAATTACTACCGTTATGCTTCAGTCCTAGTGCTCTTTCCAGACTTAGTGCTTGTTGTTGTTGAGCAAATGATTTTTCCTGTTGCGAAATTTTTGTTCTTCTGTGCGTTTGAGGCTTGCTGATATTCTGAGAGCGCTTCCGCCATCAGAGCTTCAGCTGATGGAGGAGCATGGTGCCAATGGCGTGGGAGGCGGGAAGAAATCTGCTGTGACGCTCAGCTTCAAGCGGAAGCCAGGCAGCGCGGTCAAGGTGGTGGAGAAGGTCAAAGAGGACCAGCCACGGGAGGGAGTGGAAATATTAACGGCCTACGACGAGGAGGTCGCCTCAAGGAAGACCCTACCAGCTCCCAAGGTGATCCCCAAGCAAGAGAATACATGGCGGCCCGAAAGGAGACTGAAGAACCTTGTCGTAGAGGCGGAGATCACTGCAGAGGCGACTGATGCCAGGTTTGAGGCAGAAACCCTGCCGTCAGGTCCGCAACCTGATGTGCAGTATGGCCTAACTGTGCGGGATGGTGGTTTCGCTGCTGCGGGGCAGCAGGATGAGGTGAGAGCTGTGTCTCGCGGCGATGCGGAAGGGGAGGCGTTGCGGAAGGATCTGCTGGAGCTGCCGGACGAGTCCTCTCTGGAGGCGTATGAGAGGATGCCTATAGAGGATTTCGGGGAGGCTTTGCTCCGGGGCATGGGGTGGGAGAAGGGCAAGCCAATAGGGCGGAGATGTAAGGAGGTGGTGGAGCCTGTTCAGTACAGCAGGCGGGAGCAGCGGCTAGGGCTGGGGGCGAAGCCTGTGCCTGTGGAGATTGCCAAGAAGCCAGGGGACCGAAGAGGGGGTCATAGGGATATGGGGCCCCCGGCTGCTGTGGAGCGTGGTGATAGCAGGGGTGCTGGTAGGGCATCGCAAAACGGGAGTGTGGAGAGAGCGGCAGATCGGGGCAGCAGTCAGAGGGCGGCGGATCGGGGAGGCAGTCAGAGGAATTCAGACTCACGGGAGAGCAGAGGGCGGAGTTGGTCTCATGAAGCAGCGTCTGTGGATGGTAGAGGGAGACGTGCGGATTATAGTCCAGCACGAGAGAGCGGGTCTCAGGACTTGGATCGTGCATCAGGCCTGGAGAATGGTCAGAGAACTAGAGATATTGACAGGCGAGGGAGTGACTCAAACTATGATCAACCATCTCATAGCAGAAGAGGAGACAGCAATGAAAACGAAAGGATAAGAAGAAGTCGGGATCGTGAACCTGAGGAGAGTAGGAGCAGTTCGTACGATGTACCTCGGGACAGGAATTCTAGAAGCAGGCAGTCAGATCGGTCCTCGCACCCAAAAAGGAGGAGGGACTGAGCTATGTTTGCGGAGCGAAATATTTCATCTCATTCGGAAGCCTCAGGAAATTTGTAGAAACATCGAACGGAATGAGATAGAGATGTCCAAGCCTTATCTGGTTTTACTGTAAACCGAGAACTTTAACACAACAAAACTGGCTACAACAGCTCAGATGTGGGTATTAGCCTTGGGCATCTCACTTACTTCTAGAACTCGCAAGGACGAGCATTCACCATTACAAACACATGGGCAGCCATAAGTCTTAACCGGCTACTCCGCGCAGGAGAACAACCCTCTCAGCGCTTGCAAAGAGAGATACTTGACTGCTAGTCTATCACTCGTGTTGCAATGTGTTACTGCCACTGGCGCTAGCGCAATGACCCCAAACCTCTAGATGCCGCCTCAGTTAATCAACACACATACCGAATCTAACTCATGGGCCAAAGGCATTCTGAATTAACGTAAAGAACTTTCCTGGAAAAATGAGTGGCGTGCCCGTCGTTACCTGAAACGGTTCTACACCTTGATGTGATAATAATCTGCATCGAAGTGGTGCACACGCACATAACCGTCCTCTCCACCACTAGAAAAACTGCAACAGATGAACGGTATTTCACAAATCAGCCACATCTCCGTGCTAAGCAGCCCTGCCTTGAGTAAATCTGGCTAGAGATAAACGTGATTGCATTCATGGCCTTTCTGAAAACTTACCTTCTTCCATCAGGGTTGAATGCCAGAGCATTTATTGGACCAAAATGTCCTTTCACACCACCGATCTCCTCCTCAAACACCTGCCGAACAACGCTGCTCAGTGAACTGTCTCGTTGAGATCATAGGAAACATGACTTGATGCCACAGCAGGATAAGATCCAGCAAAAGTAGCACGATACCTTGTGGAAAAATTTGGCCTCAAACTTTCCAGCTCGGCGATCACTTGTTGTCACCATAGAAGCCTCTTGCCTCCACCAATAACCACCTGGAAAATCAAAACCGCAAAGTGTCAAGGCAGTGGCCAGAATGACATGACAAGCACACAAAGGCTTGGAAACTCATCAAGCTTTGTCTTACATGATCAAGAAGAGGGAGATAGCAGCTGCATTCACTGGTCTTTCAGTGCTGTAAGTCTTCAAGAGTTGGAGAGTTCTTGTGTCCCACAGCTGTCCACCAGATTCAAGGACATCTCAGATAGGCACTTACTAGCCCACGTTAGGACAATATGAAGCAATCGTTCAGCTGATTTCAAACAAGGCAACACGCAGTGGTGGACCACACATACTTTTGCACTCTTGTCGTGTGAGCCAGTAATGAAGTGAGATCCATCAGCTGATTTAGCTAGAGATGAGATAACTTTGCTGTGACCTGTCTCATGATCGCTTTCCCTCAGCACTTCACCAGTCTGCAACCAGGAATAAGGTCAGGCTGCGGCAAAGACTCCACTTAGCCAAAGCAGTGAAACTAACTAACTGCTTGCAGCGTTCAGCAAAGACCCTCCAGTAGTTTTAGCTCAGAGGAAGCAAACCGCACCCTGGCATCCCAAATTCGCACTATCCCATCCTCTCCAGCACTGATGATTGTCCGATTCAAGGGTCCCCACACCACTCTGTTTATTCGTCCTTGAGGACCCGTAAGTGTCATTATTGACTCGGTACTCTCTGTTACCCACACGCAAAATGCAATGTCAACATCAGCAGATGCAATCCAACCCCTGTAGGTCCACAGCAGAACGAGCATAAGAATCAACTCACTTCCATCAACAGCCTTCACATGGATGGCTGGAGGGTTCCCCACGAAAGGATCCGTGCTGATCAACGCTAATTTATCTCCCTCCGAAAAATCCACAGCTCTAGCGGGCGAATCGAAACCATAAGTCTCGAGGACAGTACCCGTCTCCGTGTCCCAGAGTTTGGAAGACTGGTCAGCCGACCCCGTGATTAACTTATCAGTGTGCCCTACAGCCAGCAATACGCAAAATGCGCCAAACGCGTTAATTTCTCCTCCGCGTCCGGAAACCTAGGTCCCTGCCACCTCCCAATTGCACCGCCTCCTTCAATCCAATTGCCAGCCCAGATGAAGCCACCAGCAGTAATATACTTACTGGATACATCGCAGCACCAAACCGCTCCGTTGTGACTCCGGTACGTGCCCAGCCGCTCCCCGTTGTGTGCATACCACACTGTAGGGTCGTGATCCTTGGCACAAGAGAACAGCAGATCCCCGTCCCGATTGTACTTGAGGAACGTGAGAGGCCTCTCATGGCCCTTCAACAATATCGGCCTCATCACAGCAGCCAACGACAATCAAAACGATGTTGCTCAAGAGTAGGAAGGCCTCGAGCAGAAGAGAAGCAGGGCCTTGCAGCCTTTGGAAACACGACTCGATGCGCAGCGTCTTCAAGTGACTGATGTTCTAGTGAAGTCTTGTTTAGAAGCCGCTTCAAGTTAAGTCTTTAAAAAAAAAACACCTTGTAGAGAGTGAAGTAATTTTGTAGTAACCACTCTCTTTTTTTTGGTTTTACTCGAACGCTCGACTAAAAAAGCCCCAGTCCATGGGACTTGGTACCAGACAATTTATACCAAGGTGTGCCTAAGCTATTTCGGACCCTGGCGGTGGTTTCACAGACAATATGGGAGCGGCGAGCGGTGGCAGGCGAGCGGTAAGCGGTAGATGAGCGGCAAGCGGCGAAGCAGCAGTGGCGGGGCAGTGGCGGCGGGCGGAATGGTGTATGGGGAGGGTGCCTAGTGCACAGGCCTCGGCGCCCCACGCGCGGCGTCGTAGGGCTGACCCGCCGCGGTGGCATAGGGCTGCGCAGCGGGGCGTTGGCTTCAAGCGTGGTGGTGTTGTTGGGCGTGGCGGTGGGCAGCAGGCCGGGGTGCGTGTTGTGAGCCGCGGGTTGCACACGGTACGCGGGCCTCGTGCGGGGTGTCCACAGGTCAGGTGGGGCCCTCCACAAGGATAGGTCTGGTGGGGCTCTCCATAGGAACAGTCGTGTGGGGGCCCACCACAGGGACACGTCAAGTGGGGCCCTCCACAAGGACAAGTCAAGTGGGGGCCACCATAGGGACACGTCAGGTGGGGCCCTGCACAAGGATTGGTCAAGTGGGGGCTCACCACAAGGACGGACCGGTAGGGCCCACCACTAGCGGGTATGGTCGTGCCCGGGTTCAAATGGGGTTCTCTTTCAAGGTATTCAGGAAGGAGAAGGGAAAAGGGAAGCGAAGTAGCAGGCCCACGACTGGGGTAGTGGAAGGGACTACCGAAGGAAAGGAAGGAGCAACCGAGGTAGCCGAAACACCTACCGGAGTTGCTTCGAATGATGATTTGTGGGGAGTCCATCATCATGTGGAAGCTACCGACATTGGGGAGCCCAACTCTGAAGCGGCCATGAGCGGGGCAACTCGACGCAACGTAGCATCTCGCGAGGGCATGGATGCCACTGTGGTAGCCCACGGGAGGAGTAAGCACCTCCATGCTAGGGGGTCCTATTATGTTGCGGCACATGGATGAGGAAACTTATGTTCGGGTCTATATGTGAATGGGGAACGCGTGCTTAACCTCACCGCCATGTGCGTGTGGAAATAGGAGGGATCGGGCCTACCTGCAAGTAAGGACCAAGTGGATACTTCTTCCATTCCAGGGTGGGGGATTGGCCTCCTATTATGCGGAGGCGATTTTGGAGGAGCTAACGGAGGAAGAAGTCCAGCGTGGACGAAGAGCCTGTGAATAATCCTCAATAGGCGGCCGGAGTGGAGGAGCTCAGGGATATACTCCGATTAGGACGTTAGCCGACAGGAGTCGGAGGTCCCGAGGGAGGACTGTGACCGTCAAGTGGCGGGAGGGCGGGGCTGCGCGTGGAGGACGAAGGTCGCGCCAAGTCGGGAAGGGCGCGAGAGAAGTGAGCAAATAGGTGATAGCATCCTAGGAAAGGAATTTGGTTGTGTGTCGACCTAAGATCGCTTGGAATTGTAGACGCGCCTCTCATAGTCAATGTTTTAGGACTCAAACTGGGGCTAACGCCCAAATTGATGTACAGGGCGAATTGTGCCCACCACAGCAGATAATTCCTGGTTGAGATCCCCTCAGCAAGAAGCGCTCAGGGCCCAGATCAAGGATGCCCACGAGGCGAATCAAGAAATGCAGGGGGAATTGTTGCGAGCCCAAGAGCAAGAGGCAGCCTTTGTGGAGAAGGCCCATAAGTTGGCGGACCGGTACAAGCGAGAGCGGGACGAGGCACGTGGCCGTTGCCATGGGGCCTTCTTCTTTGACTTTTGCCCGACTTCTGCTCGACTCTGCCATGGGGCCTCGCCTATTTCGGCACCTCCCGAGGTGCCTTCAAGATGACGTCCGCCTTGCCTATCGGCTCTCCTTGGAGCGTCTCGTGCAAGATCCTCGGGACGAGGCTGCTTGGGCATTGTTTTTTTTTTTCTACCTAGGTGGTGTCTTGGCGCTCTTGGGCCGGTATTTCAGCACCATGAGGTCACCTCTCATCTTCACCGTTTTCGTGATGGAAACTGAGAGGCTCTACAAGAAGAGTGTGGGCGCGCAGCGAGGTCTCAGTTTGACTCCGCTAAGGTGGATTGTGTCTGTCCGGACCCTAGGAAGGCGCATCTTAAGCGATGTCTTTGCTTGGTCGTGCTAGGGAGTATGCTCGGGCTATTCGGGCTCTTCGACCGGAGCTAGTGGCACCAACTTCAGAGGAGACTATCAACACCCTTTACGCCCTCCATCCAATGCCGGGCAACCCCATTTCACCGGACATTAGGGACTACTTCGCTTATGAGTCTTTTTGTATGGGCCGTCTTCAGTCGGGCCCTTATCTCTGCCCCGCGCCTTTCTGCGGGGGTCTATTGGGGACGGTCTATGACCATCTCCGCGATTACTTTACCCCCAAGGATCCCTCTAGCGGGTTTTCAAGGTTGTTTCTTTGGCGGCTGCAGTGGCTAGGGGAAAGTCCCCCTTCCGAATTGTTCAAGTGTTGGGGGCTAGTCATTTGTAGGCTATGGAGAAGCCCACCCTCGGGGTTCGTCCTATCGCAATCAAAAAGGCGTTTTTGCGGTTGGTTAGTCGCAGCATTACTATCTAGCTTTGGGAGCAATTCTAAGGCCATCTCAGTGCACACCAATTCGGCATCGCTATTCCGGGGGGGTGTGAGTCCGTGGTTTTCGGAGTGGGAGCGATCTTGGAGTCTCATCCTAATTGGGTCGCATTGCAGGTGGACGTCGAAAATGCTTTTAACACAGTCTCCAAGGTGGCCATTTTCGATGAGCTCAAGGATGCAGGTGGCAGCTTGCCAGCCTTATCCCTTTTGTCTGCTCCTTTTACAGGTCTCCTTCCAATCTCTACTATTAGCATGGGCCCGCAGTCGATGGGGTTTCGCTGTTGGCCTCAGCAGTTGGCACCAAGCAAGAGGATCCGTTGGGGGGGCACCCTTTTTGCCATGGCTCATTTCCAGGCTTTGTCCATATTTGTCTCCTTGTTTTGGGATTGTTCGTATCCCTCGGTGGCGAACGACACCCATATTATGGGGCCTGGTGACCGGGTCAAGGGGGCCGCTTTTGAACTCTTCTCTTCGGAGCTCTCCCGCATTGGTCTGAAGGTGAAGATTTTGAAGTGCAGAGTACGGTCCCCCTCCGACGTGGTGCCCTCTCTTCAGTATCCTAATGGGGATATTGCTTTCGCACAAGGCCTTCCGGCTTTAGGGGTCCCAGTGGGGCTCCCCGCTTTCGTACAAGAATTCATGGCTGCGGCTTTGCAGGAGAACCTGGTACATATCGGCGATCTCTCCCAATTGGGGGATCCAGATGTGGCATTCGGTATTCTATCTTCTTGTTTTGTGCGTCGGCCAGGCTAACTCCTCCGTACAGTTCCGCCCTTCCCGAGATTCTTGTCTAGCCTAGAGGTTTTGATAGGCAGTATATGCAGGCGCTGGCTGACATCATTGGCCCATGCACCTTCGAGTGCGCTGCCGGGGACTTGGCTAGGCGATAGGTGTCCCTCTCTGTCGCGTTTAGGGACACTGGTCTTTTGGCTACGGAGGCCTTTGCGTCGGCGGCTTTCCTTGGGAGTTGGGCCCTCTCTGCTCTCATCTCTGTCTTCCATTTCGTCATCAGGGATTCTCGTTTTTTGGAGTCATTTGTCGCGGGAGTGGAGGAAGGCGTTTTTCCCCTGCATGTGTCCTTTCGTTTGGCTAGAGGTTCCATACCCATAGAGGCTAGGACTGCCTTGCCTTCTTTTTCTTCGCCCCCCGAGGTCGGATTCCGCAGGATTCAAGTGTCTCTCCTGGAGAGGCAATATCGGCAGGTGCAGGTGGCCCTTCTTCGGGACTGGTCCATCCCCAGGGCGGCTTGTGCGCCCGTCTCCACTCTTGCTTAGGTAAGGGAGCAGGTTCATGGCTTCTTGCTCAGCCTTGCATCCAGGCTTTCCAAATCGCACCAGCCTCTTTTTCTACCGCGATGAGGTTTCGCTTGGGCTTGGTCTAGCCTTTGGCCTGCTCTCTCCAGGCTTGCAATTGTGGGGCGCCCCTCGATGACTCGGGGACCCACCTTGCTCGCTGTCCCGCGGGCGGGCAGCGCATTTTTACACATGATGCTGTTTGTGACGTCATGTTCTTGTTGACTGAGGAGGGAGGCTTCATCCCTTACAAGGAGCACCCTTATACTCTTCATAATGGGGTTCCTTCTGGGTGGACCTTTTTTTGGCCCAGGGGGACCAGGTTTCGGTTGCAGATGTGGTTGTCATGGACCTTAATCGGGATTCTGTCCATGAGAATGTGATCCTCAACCCTCCGGGGTGGGCGGCGGAGGGATGTGCCACGGCGAAGGTTTGTAAGTATGTAGTCGGGGCACGCCTTCATCCCCCTCGCCATCGAGACTCATGGGGCCATGAGCAAGGCCTTTTCTAGGTTCCTTAAGACTTGTGCCAAGGAGTACCACAGCCGCATGAATGGGGTTGACCACCCTCTTTCATGTATTGTGCCTTTCTACAGGCAACGGGTGTCCATCGCCCTGCAGCAGTCATTGGCCAACGTGGTGTATAGGACGATGACAAGCGCATGGCGAGCTCTTCTTTAGCGTGGTAGGTAGGCCCTTTCTTATCCCTTATTTTAAATCCTTGGCGTGGTAGGCAATTACAAGATTATCGACAATGGGGTCCCCTTGGTCCGGTGCCCTTCTAAGGGTTGTTCCCTTACTCTTGAAGTACACTAAGACACCAAATTTTCTTGCTTAACTACAACCTTCCAGTCCTCCGATCCTTGCTATTCCAGGTCAAGGCAATGTTAGGATTTCTTTTTCATAATAAAGTCTCTATGTCACGTTAACCTAAGCTATTAGCATCAAGGGCATTCACTCCCTCTAGGCACCCCATCTAAGTACCTATCGAAGCGCAGGATGCTTAACGAGCAACGTTCTTATATAGCTTGGTATATTGGGCCTAAGCAACTTGGACCACATTTGGAGAAAGGGTGCACACGTTGCACATCTGCTGCATCAAGCGGTCTGAAGAGAATGCCTACGACGGTGTCTGCCTATGTACAGTCTAAGCCAGAGCTCGGACATCTCACCATTATGGACGGCATCGTATTGGAGAGAATAATAGTTTCATGTCAGATGGTGGCTAATCAGTTGCATACCCGGTTCTTGTATCCTCTGGTAGTCAGGCTCTGGTACCCTTGCCCGCATGCTTCCCGACGCCTGCGTCCGCAAGCTGGACGAGAAGAGCGCCTCACAATCATCTAGGAACACCCAATGATTGTCCACGGAGAACTGCTCGATAACGTTAAGGTGGGCAACTGTCTGAGGACATGAACAATGTTGAACTGAAGGCTGTGCTCCAGGTTTCACAGCCCAGCATCAAAGGAGTTGGTGACAGTGAGTGCCTGGATATCGAGGTCAGCCAAATATTGGCCAGGTAGTATCCCTCAGTCCTTATTTCCTGTTCATCCAGAATTCTGCCTTGCCGAGTCGTGACACTAGTCTGTTTGCTGCCCCATATAGCGTGCAGTCGCTACCTTTCTAACTCTTCAGAGATTGAGCGACCAAAAATGAGTGGCGTGCCCTTTTTCAGACAAAACGGTTCTACACCTTGATGTGATAATAATCTGCATCGAAGTGGTGCACACGCACATAACCGTCCTCTCCACCACTAGAAAAACTGCAACAGATAAACGGTATTTCACAAATCAGCCACATCTCCGTGCTAAGCAGCCCTGCCTTGAGTAAATCTGGCTAGAGATAAACGTGATTGCATTCATGGCCTTTCTGAAACTTACCTTCTTCCATCAGGGTTGAATGCCAGAGCATTTATTGGACCAAAATGTCCTTTCACACCACCGATCTCCTCCTCAAACACCTGCCGAACAACGCTGCTCAGTGAACTGTCTCGTTGAGATCATAGGAAACATGACTTGATGCCACAGCAGGATAAGATCCAGCAAAAGTAGCACGATACCTTGTGGAAAAATTTGGCCTCAAACTTTCCAGCTCGGCGATCACTTGTTGTCACCATAGAAGCCTCTTGCCCTCCACCAATAACCACCTGGAAAATCAAAACCGCAAAGTGTCAAGGCAGTGGCCAGAATGACATGACAAGCACACAAAGGCTTGGAAACTCATCAAGCTTTGTCTTACATGATCAAGAAGAGGAGATAGCAGCTGCATTCACTGGTCTTTCAGTGCTGTAAGTCTTCAAGAGTTGGAGAGTTCTTGTGTCCCACAGCTGTCCACCAGATTCAAGGACATCTCAGATAGGCACTTACTAGCCCGCGTTAGGACAATATGAAGCAATCGTTCAGCTGATTTCAAACAAGGCAACACGCAGTGGTGGACCACACATACTTTTGCACTCTTGTCGTGTGAGCCAGTAATGAAGTGAGATCCATCAGCTGATTTAGCCAGAGATGAGATAACTTTGCTGTGACCTGTCTCATGATCGCTTTCCTCAGCACTTCACCAGTCTGCAACCAGGAAAAAGGTCAGGCTGCGGCACAGACTCCACTTAGCCAAAGCAGTGAAACTAATTAACTGCTTGCAGCGTTCAGCAAAGACCCTCCAGTAGTTTCAGCTCAGAGGAAGCAAACCGCACCCTGGCATCCCAAATTCGCACTATCCCATCCTCTCCAGCACTGATGATTGTCCGATTCAAGGGTCCCCACACCACTCTGTTTATTCGTCCTTGAGGACCCGTAAGTGTCATTATTGACTCGGTACTCTCTGTCACCCACACGCAAAATGCAATGTCAACATCAGCAGATGCAATCCAATCCCTGTGGCCCCACAGCAAAACGAGCATAAGAATCAACTCACTTCCATCAACCGCCTTCACATGGATGGCTGGAGGGTTCCCCACGAAAGGATCCGTGCTGATCAACGCTAATTTATCTCCCTCCGAAAAATCCACAGCTCGAGCAGGCGAATCGAAACCATAAGTCTCGAGGACAGTACCCGTCTCCGTGTCCCAGAGTTTGGAAGACTGGTCAGCCGACCCCGTGATTAACTTATCAGTGTGCCCTACAGCCAGCAATACGCAAAATGCGCCAAACGCGTTAATTTCTCCTCCGCGTCCGGAAACCTAAGTCCCTGCCACCTCCCAATTGCACCGCCTCCTTCACTCCAATTGCCAGCCCAGATGAAGCCACCAGCAGTATTATACTTACTGGATACATCGCAGCACCAAACCGCTCCGTTGTGACTCCGGTACGTGCCCAGCCGCTCCCCGTTGTGTGCATACCACACTGTAGGGTCGTGATCCTTGGCACAAGAGAACAGCAGATCCCCGTCCCGATTGTACTTGAGGAACGTGAGAGGCCTCTCATGGCCCTTCAACAATATCGGCCTCATCACAGCAGCCAACGACAATCAAAACGATGTTGCTCAAGAGTAGGAAGGCCTCGAGCAGAAGAGAAGCAGGGCCTTGCAGCCTTTGGAAACACGACTCGATGCGCAGCGTCTTCAAGTGACTGATGTTCTAGTGAAGTCTTGTTTAGAAGCCGCTTCAAGTTAAGTCTTTAAAAAAAAAACACCTTGTAGAGAGTGAAGTAATTTTGTAGTAACCTCTCTTTTTTTGGTTTTACTCGAACGCTCGACTAAAAAGCCCCAGTCCATGGGACTTGGTACCAGACAATTTATACCAAGGTGTGCCTAAGCTATTTCGGACCGGCGGTGGTTTCACAGACAATATGGGAGCGAGTGGCGAGCGTAAGCGGTAGATGAGCGGCAAGCGGCGGGCGGCGGTGGCGGGGCAGTGGCGGCGGGCGGCTGGCGAATGGTATGGGGAGGGTGCCTAGTGCATGTGCCTCGCGCCCCATGGCGTCGTGGGGCGACCCGCGATAGCATAGGCGGGCGCTGGCCAGCGGGCAAGGCGTGGTGTTCGGCCGTGGCGAAGTTGGGCAGCGGAGGCGCAGCCGGGTCGCAGTTGTTGTGAGCAGGTTGCACCACGCGTGGCCTCGTCAAGTGGTGTCCACAGTGTGGGCCCTCCACAAGGATAGATCCGTGGGCTCTCCATAGAGGAATCGTGTGGGGCCCACCATGTGGACATCAAGTGGGGCCTCCACAAGGACAAGTCAAGTGGGGGCCACCATAGGGACACGTCGTGGGGCCACTGCACAAGGATTGGTCAAGTGGGGGCTCACCACAAGGACGGACGGTAGGGCCCACCACTAGCGGTATGGTCGTGCCGGGTTCAAATGGGTTCTCTTTCAAGGTATTCGGGAAGGAGAAGGGAAGGAAGGCAGCCCACGGGTAGTGGAAGGGACTACCGGAAAGGAAGGAGCAACCGAGGTAGCCAAACACCCTGGAGTTCTTGAGCATGATGACGGTGTGGAGTCCACTACCGCATGTGGAAAGCTGCTACCGACATCATTGGGGAGCCCAACTCAAGCGGCCATGAGCGGGCAACCTCGGCAGCGTAGCATCTCGCGAGGGCATGGATCGGGGTACCCAGGTAGAGGAGGGAGCACCTCACTCTGAGGTCCCCTGTTGCGCACATGGATGGAAACTTATGTTCCCGGTCTATATGTGAATGGGGAACGCATAACCTCACTCCATGCGTGTGGAAATAGGAGGGATCGGGGCCTACCTTCGCAAGTAAGGACCCAAGTGGATACTTCTTCCACCTGAGTGGGGATTGGCCTCCTATTATGGAGGCGATTTTGGAGGAGCTAACTGAGGAAGAAGTCCAGTGGTGGACGAAGAGCCTAATCCTCAGAAGGCGGCGGTGGAGTGGAGCTGGGGGCGGGATATACCTCCGATTAGGGGCGCCCAGACGGTGAGTGGAGGTCCCTGGAGGACCTGTCGGTCAAGTGGCGGGAGGCTCGCGGCGCGGAGGAGGGGCGAAGGGTCAGCGGCCAAGTCGGGAAGGGCGCGCAGATAAGCGCAGCAAATAGGTGATAGCATCCTAGGAAAGGAATTTGGTTGGGGGTGTCACCCTGGACCTAAGATCGCTTGGAATTGTAGACGCGTCTCTTCACGATAGCTGTTTTAGGACACGAAAATGGGGGCTATCGCCCCAATGATGTACAAAAGGAATTGCCCACCATGAGATAATTCTGGTTGAGATCCCTCGAAGAAGCGCTCAGGGCCCAGATCAAGGATGCCCACGAGGCGAATCAAGAAATGCAGGGGAATTGTTGCGAGCCCAAGGCAGCCTTGTGGAAGGCCCATGTTGGCGGACCGTTACAAGCGAGGCGGACGAGGCACGTGGCTGCCATGGGGCCTTCTTCTTTGACTTTGCCCGACCCGCCGACTCGCCATGGGGCCTCGCTATTTGGCACCTCCGAGGTGCCTTCAAGATGACGTCCGCCTTGCCTGCCTTGCCTCGCGTCTCGCAAGATCCTCGGGCGAGGCTGGCATTGCATTGTTTTCTACCTAGGTGGTGTCTTCGGCGCTCTTGCGGCGGTATTTCAGCTCACCATGAGGTCACCTCTCATCTTCACCGTTTTCGTGATGGAAACTGAGAGGCTCTACAAGAAGAGTGTGGGCGCAGCGGGTCTCGTTGACTCCGCTAAGGTGGATTGTGTCTGTCCGGACCCTAGGAAGGCGCATCTTAAGCGATGTCTTTGCTTGGTGTGCTGGGGTATGCTCGGGCTATTTTCGGGCTCTTCGAAGAGCTAGTGGCACCAACCCGGAGGAGACTATCAACACCCTTCGCCTCCATCCAATGCCGCAACCCCATTTCAGGACATTAGGGACTACTTCGCTTATGAGTCTTTTGTATGGGCCGTCTTGATTCGGGCTTATCTCGCCTTCTGCGGGGTCTATTGGGACGGTCTATGACCATCTCGCGATTACTTTACCCCCAAGGATCCCTCTAGCGGGTTTTCAAGGTTGTTTCTTTGGCGGTCGTGGCTAGGGAAAGTCCCCTTCCGAATTGTTCAAGTGTTGGGGGCTAGTCATTTGTAGGCTATGGAGAAGCCCACCCTCGGGGTTCGTCTATCGCAATCAAAAAGGCGTTTTGCGGTTGGTTAGTCGCAGATTACTATCTAGCTTTGGGAGCAATTCTAAGGCTCGGTGCACACCAATTCGGCATCGCTATTCCGGTGTGGAGTCCGTGTAGTTTTGAGTGGGAGCGATCTTGGAGTCTCATCCTAATTGTCGCATTGCGGTGGGCGTAAAATGCTTTAACACGAGTCTCCAAGGTGGCCATTTCGATGAGCTCAAGGATGCAGTGGCTGCCTTATCCCTTTTATACGCTCCTTTTGGTCTCCTTCCAATCTCTACTATTAGCATGGGCCCCGCGATGGGGTTTCATTGCTGGCCTCGAGCTTCAGCAAAGCAAGAGGATCCGTTGGGGCACCTTTTGCCATGGCTCATTTCCAGGCTTTGTCCATATTTGTCTCCTTGTTTTGGGATTGTTCGTATCCCTCGGTGGCGAACGACACCCATATTATGGGGCCTGGTGACCGGGTCAAGGGGCGCTTTTGAACTCTTCTCTTGAGCTCTCCGCATTGGTCGAAGGTGAAGATTTTGAAGTGCGATCTGGTCCCCTCACGTGGTGCCCTCTCTTGATATCCTAATGGGGATATTGCTTCGCACAAGGCCTTCCAGGGGTCCCAGTGGGGCTCCGCTGTACAAGAATTCATGGCTGCGGCTTTGCAGAACACAGGTACATATCGGCGATCTCTCCCAATTGGGGATCCGGATGTGGCATTGATTCTATCTTCTTGTTTTGTCGTCGGCCGAGCTAACTCCTCCGCATGATTCAGCCTTCCGAGATTCTTGTCTAGAGGTTTTGATAAATGAGTGACATCATTAGCCCATGACACCTTGAGTCTTGCGGGACTTGGCTGGATAGGTGTCCCTCTCGCGTTTAGGGACATCTTTTGGCTGAGGCCTTTGCTGCTGCTTTCCTTGGGAGTTGGGCCCTCTCGCTCTCATCTGTCTTCCATTTTCGTCATCGATTCTCGTTTTGGAGTCATTTGTATGGGGAGGAAGGCGTTTTCCACATGCATGTGTCCTTTCGTTTGGCTAGAGGTTCCATACCCATAGAGGCTAGGGCCTTGCCTTCTTTTTCTTGCCCCAGGTCGGATTCCGATTCAAGTGTCTCTCCGGAGAGGCAATATCGGCGGTGCAGGTGGCCCTTCTTGGTGGTCCATCCCAGGCGGCTTGTGCGCCTCTCCACTCTTGCTTAGGTAAGGGAGCGGGTTCATGGCTTCTTGCTCTTGCATCCGAGCTTTCCAAATCGCACTTTGACCTCTTTTTCTACGCGATGAGGTTTCGCTTGGGCTTGGTCTAGCCTTTGGCTGCTCTCCGGGCTTGCAATTGGGGCGCCTCGATGACTCGGGGACCCACCTTGCTGCCCGCAGGTAGGCGCGCATTTTTCCCACATGATCTTTTTGGCGTCATGTTCTTGTTGGATGAGGAGGGAGGCTTCATCCTTACAAGGAGCACCCTCTTCATAATGGGGTTCCTTGGTGGACCTTTGGCCGGACCAGTTTGATTCTGCGAGATGTGGTTGTCATGGACCTTAATCGGGATTCCATGAGAATGTGATCCTCAACCCTCCGGTGGGCGGGCGGAGGGATGTGCCACAGCGAAGGTTTGTAAGTATGTAGTCGGGCACGCCTTCATCCCTCGCCATCGAGACTCATGGGGCCATGAGCAAGGCCTTTTCTAGGTTCCTTAAGACTTGTGCCAAGGAGTACCACAGCCGCATGAATGGGGTTGACCACCCTCTTTCATGTATTGTGCCTTTCTACAGGCAACGGGTGTCCATCGCCCTGCAGCAGTCATTGGCCAACGTGGTGTATAGGACGATGACAAGCGCATGGCAGGCAGCTTCTTTGGCACTGGTGGTAGGTAGGCCCTTTCTTATCCCTTATTTTAAATCCTTGGCGTGGTAGGCAATTACAAGATTATCGACAATGGGGTCAGTCCCCCTTGGTCTGGTGCCCTTCTAAGGGTTGTTCCCTTACTCTTGAAGTACACTAAGACACCAAATTTTCTTGCTTAACTACAACCTTCCAGTCCTCCGATCCTTGCTATTCCAGGTCAAGGCAATGTTAGGATTTCTTTTTCATAATAAAGTCTCTATGTCACGTTAACCTAAGCTATTAGCATCAAGGGCATTCACTCCCTCTAGGCACCCCATCTAAGTACCTATCGGCGCGGATGCTTAACGAGCGCGTTCTTATATAGCTTAGTATATTGGGCCTAAGCAACTTGGACCACATTTGGAGAAAGGTGCACACGTTGCACATCTGCTGCATCAAGCGGTCTGAAGAGAATGCCTACGACGGTGTCTGCCTATGTACAGTCTAAGCCAGAGCTCGGACATCTCACCATTATGGACGGCATCGTATTGGAGAGAATAATAGTTTCATGTCAGATGGTGGCTAATCAGTTGCATACCGGTTCTTGTATCCTCTGGTAGTCAGGCTCTGGTACCCTTGCCCGCATGCTTCCCGACGCCTGCGTCCGCAAGCTGGACGAGAAGAGCGCCTCACAATCATCTAGGAACACCCAATGATTGTCCACGGAGAACTGCTCGATAACGTTAAGGTGGGCAACTGTCTGAGGACATGAACAATGTTGCGAACTGAAGGCTGTGCTCCAGGTTTCACAGCCCAGCATCAAAGGAGTTGGTGACAGTGAGTGCCTGGATATCGAGGTCAGCCAAATATTGGCCAGGTAGTATCCCTCAGTCCTTATTTCCTGTTCATCCAGAATTCTGCCTTGCCGAGTCGTGACACTAGTCTGTTTGCTGCCCTACATAAGCGTGCAGTCGCTACCTTTCTAACTCTTCAGAGATTGAGCGACCAAAAATGAGTGGCGTGCCCTTTTTCAGACAAAACGGTTCTACACCTTGATGTGATAATAATCTGCATCGAAGTGGTGCACACGCACATAACCGTCCTCTCCACCACTAGAAAAACTGCAACAGATAAACGGTATTTCACAAATCAGCCACATCTCCGTGCTAAGCAGCCCTGCCTTGAGTAAATCTGGCTAGAGATAAACGTGATTGCATTCATGGCCTTTCTGAAACTTACCTTCTTCCATCAGGGTTGAATGCCAGAGCATTTATTGGACCAAAATGTCCTTTCACACCACCGATCTCCTCCTCAAACACCTGCCGAACAACGCTGCTCAGTGAACTGTCTCGTTGAGATCATAGGAAACATGACTTGATGCCACAGCAGGATAAGATCCAGCAAAAGTAGCACGATACCTTGTGGAAAAATTTGGCCTCAAACTTTCCAGCTCGGCGATCACTTGTTGTCACCATAGAAGCCTCTTGCCCTCCACCAATAACCACCTGGAAAATCAAAACCGCAAAGTGTCAAGGCAGTGGCCAGAATGACATGACAAGCACACAAAGGCTTGGAAACTCATCAAGCTTTGTCTTACATGATCAAGAAGAGGAGATAGCAGCTGCATTCACTGGTCTTTCAGTGCTGTAAGTCTTCAAGAGTTGGAGTTCTTGTGTCCCACAGCTGTCCACCAGATTCAAGGACATCTCAGATAGGCACTTACTAGCCCGCGTTAGGACAATATGAAGCAATCGTTCAGCTGATTTCAAACAAGGCAACACGCAGTGGTGGACCACACATACTTTTGCACTCTTGTCGTGTGAGCCAGTAATGAAGTGAGATCCATCAGCTGATTTAGCCAGAGATGAGATAACTTTGCTGTGACCTGTCTCATGATCGCTTTCCCTCAGCACTTCACCAGTCTGCAACCAGGAAAAAAGGTCAGGCTGCGGCACAGACTCCACTTAGCCAAAGCAGTGAAACTAATTAACTGCTTGCAGCGTTCAGCAAAGACCCTCCAGTAGTTTCAGCTCAGAGGAAGCAAACCGCACCCTGGCATCCCAAATTCGCACTATCCCATCCTCTCCAGCACTGATGATTGTCCGATTCAAGGGTCCCCACACCACTCTGTTTATTCGTCCTTGAGGACCCGTAAGTGTCATTATTGACTCAACTCTCTGTCACCCACGCAAAATGCAATGTCAACATCAGCAGATGCAATCCAATCCCTGTGGCCCCACAGCAAAACGAGCATAAGAATCAACTCACTTCCATCAACCGCCTTCTGGAGGGTTCCCACGAAAGGATCCGTGCTGATCAACGCTAATTTATCTCCCTCCGAAAAATCCACAGCTCGAGCAGGCGAATCGAAACCATAAGTCTCGAGGACAGTACCCGTCTCCGTGTCCCAGAGTTTGGAAGACTGGTCAGCCGACCCCGTGATTAACTTATCAGTGTGCCCTACAGCCACCGACACGCAAAATGCGCCAAAGGTGTTAATTTCTCCTCCGCGTCGGGAAACCTAAGTCCCTGCCACATCCCGATTGCACCGCCTCCTTCACTCCAATTGCCAGCCCAGATGAAGCCACCAGCAGTATTATACTTACTGGATACATCGCAGCACCAAACCGCTCCATTGTGACTCCGGTACGTGCCCAGCCGCTCCCCGTTGTGTGCATACCACACTGTAGGGTCGTGATCCTTGGCACAAGAGAACAGCAGATCCCCGTCCCGATTGTACTTGAGGAACGTGAGGGGCCTCTCATGGCCCTTCAACAATATCGGCCTCATCACGGCAGCTCACAGCCTCAGCTGCAGCGTCCGGAACGACAACTCGATCAGCAGCCTCTTCAAGTGACTTCCTATTCTAGTTAGGGCACCCAATCTGAATGACTACTCTTTTTGTATCACATTGTCGATGCGGTAGGTGATTTTAGGGACAGAATTCTCTCCATCGTTTTCTCCTCTCAATAAAGTTCACAGATTCCCTCACAAAGGTAACACTATATGTGCATATCTTGTATTATAGTCTTAATAATATAATATCCTATATATATATAGCACCATATAACCTTATAAAAAAACTGTCCCAATCGGAACCATGTCTAGAAGATTATCGCTGTACCAACTAGCAAAGTGGGACAAATTCAAAATCCAAATCTTTGTCTATAGATTTTTATTACCGGATTTTAATTTTGTCACTTGATAGGTAAGAAGTTTTATCGTTCCTCCCCTCCACAAAATTTGCACCAAAAAGAGGGTAAAATCGAGCTAGACGTCTTGACTTATTGGTAAAATAACATAGAAAAAAATTGCATGATAAAGTTTATCAACATCACTATCCTTGCTTTGAAGTTGATTATGAATAACTAAGATTTAAATACAAAAAACATTGAGGGAAAAAATTGATGGAAAAAACCCATCCGGTACAGGACAACCAAGGGAGTATGGCATACCAAAGAGGAGTGAGGGGACGGGGCACTTTTTTGGCTCGCAAAACTTTTCTTCATACCACACAGCTTTCTTATGTCCGGTTTGGTAACCCTATCGAAATGAGGTAGCCCAAAGCGGCCACTTCGCGAGCACTAGTACACACAAACGGAACTCCCTTTTTTTTCCGCAGTGTGGTTTCTTTATGTGCGCGCAACAAGGGAATTTTCGGACGCCTGCCCGTTTAGGCATGCGCCACGGGCAGTAAGCCATCGCTTTGTGGCCATTTTAGGGTTCGTCTTGTAGCAGGGTGGGAGCAAGGTTTAGGGTGGGCGAGGAACGCAGTCGGCGGGGCGAGGCACACGGCGGCGGGATGACGCAAGGGTAGGCGGTGCGCCGAGGTCTCAAACCACAGTGGCTCTTTGTCTTCAAGTTGCAAGATTGAAACATTTTCAAGCACACACACGTTTGGAAGAGAAAGTGTGTGTCCCCTTTGGTGCTTGGCCGCTCTTGGTTAGGGCGCCAAAGCGGACATTTCAGCATGTGTTGTGAGGATGCACCTCCATACAAGAATCAGTGGTATATTCTTCAAGATGCCTATGCATTGTACGGGTTTCACACGAAAAAAAATGCCCCATCCCCTCTGTCCTCTTTGGTATGCCATAAGGGAGACCCTGTGAGTCGTGATGAAAAGACTAAGACTTGAATTAAACATCCCATCTTCACTAAAAGTTATTTGTAAAGTAATATCTTCTGCCAATAATTTTTTGTACAACGAAATCCATCTAAGGGCTGCTTTCCATGGACATCAATTTCCCTCCAAAGAACTTCCACAAATTCAAACGAAACTTCGACAAAAGCCAGGAACGGGAAAGTTGATGTGAACTCCTGTAATGATCGGAAGAGACCACCTCTAGCGAAATTGTAGGCAAGAGCTACCGGAACCGGGAACCTCTGCGGCAAGGCTGCGAGCCTTTGCCGGTAGAGGTGTAGGGGCTTTCTTCTCTATTCGCTTGCAATACCTAGAGGGGATTGCAAGCTTCCATTGCACTCGTCGGTCTTGCCTGTGGCGCTTTGTCACACCGCATTCGGTCTGATTTTGGAGGGTCACAGATCGATGGGTCCTAAGACGCAGTTAGTCTCAAGCCTCGCGACTCCAACCTTCGTTCTTAATCGTCCACAAGCTCAAGATCCTTGCCTTTAGCTTTGTTGTCGGGGTTGGCGGCTTCCATGCTTCCCCAATCTAAACTTGGTGTAGGCCTGTGCCCACGAGCACCACCACGTTCCTCCCACGAACGAGACATTCAAGGCACCTAAAGTTGTGGACACTAGGAACTTCATATCTTGCAGGAAGATTGACCACTAAGCTCACTCTTGGCGTAGGGAGAAAATAAGAAGGCCTGAACGATGGGAAGAGGTGGTCACCTATTGCAAGGCTAATTGTAATGTGCACAGCTAATAGCCTTGAAACAAATGGGACGGTTGTCTCGGTGGAAAAAAATCAATGATCATTGCGGCATCCACTAAGTGGTCGGGACACATATTGGCGGATGTTGGCCGAGCAAAAAGGCAAAAGCTAGGCCGAGTCTTTTCAATGCGGGTGTGGTATTCGAGACTCCACGGGCTATTGCTCAGTTAGGAGCAATTGGGTGACACTAGTACCATGCCACCAGGTATGTAGCCTTGCCTTTTCCGTCTTCAGACTCACAGGTTTATATTGGAGCAATAAGTACAGCTCAACCTATCGACCTTCATGCATGTGTTGCAGATACTCAAGGTTCTTCTAGAGAGGCATCACTTGGGGATGGTCAGGCGACCAGCGAAGACTTCCATCACCGGGGCGGTCCTTAAACACAGGCATGGAATCCGATGATCCATCGGTGATGGTTTGGTCCGAAGAAAAGGAAAGTTCTAAGCTGAGCGGGGAGACTTGTTTGTGGCCATGGGATTTTGTTGATCGATTGCGCGGAATTCAACAAGGAGAAGAGGCATAAAGCGAACATGAAATTTCAAGAGAGGGTCCACAATGACCTCATCCTGCAGATCGTGTCCTAATACAATCACGAGAATCAAATTGGAGAGGGATTCATGCTTTTTGAAATAGGAGATGCATTGAGCAAGTTAGGAGACAAACTGTCATAGAAAATTCATGAGTTCATATCCTGTTGTTGTCTGCTAGTCCACAAGAACCTGGCTATGTTTTGGCGAAGCCTGTCACCATCCACATTCATGTTGTTACAAGGAATTGTTCGATAACCATCATCATGACCAGGCTCATCACTGTCTGCTGCAGGCATTTCACCCTTGTCAATGAGGACATTATGAAGTAACAACAACACATCAAGATTGCCCATAACGAGTCCATGTTTGCTTTCCAAATGGTTCTGCTCAGTAGGCTCCATGTTCCTTTAAGTTTCCCAAAAGCTCGTTCTACCACCATGCATGATGAGGAATGCTTAAAATTGAAATAGTCCTTCTCTGGAGAGACATGCACACTGGAAGGGTGTGAACGGCAAGGCGATGGGTAGCAGATCGCCCACTATAAACTCTCGAACATTGAAGTTGTTGACTCTAATATGGTCCCCGTTTAAGATTTCTCCTGCCATAGCTTTCCGATATAAGCCTGAATTGCTGAGAATTCTAGCATCATTGACAGAACCTAGGAAGCCTGCAAAAACATCCAAAAATCGCATGTTTATATCGACAACCCCCTGAATACAAGCACTGTAATCATGGTTTCTATCAAAATAGTCAATTGCCATTCCCCGTATCATGAGCTCCTACAGCTGAATGCGCAGTTTGTGAAACAACAAAACCGTGGTCAAGGCGCCGTCGTCCGGGCGCCAAAAGTAAAAGTAGTTTGTTTTGTCGATGATCCATTTCCACATTGACAAAAGGCCTAGTAATAACACAACAAAACTAGGTATGGGTACATGCAAGCCGGTTGGAGACCATCCTGTTTTAGGTTCCGCCAAAATTGACCACTAGCACGGACAATAGTTCACAACTACAAAGCGTCTACGTCGGGCTAACTTGTGACTCAACCGGTGCTTGCGACACGAATCATAAACTACAAGTTCGTATCCGCTCAAGTTCTTCCTCATCGAAAGTGTCGACTTCAACCAAAGCCCTCGAGTCCTCGTTCCCATCATGTCTTCATCATTACCATACGCAAGCGTTCTCGAGTGTTTGTTGGCCTCCAACAAATCGCCATCTGCTCTTATTCCGGGCACTCAAAGAAACCACTTGTGCTTTCAAGGAGTCCTTCTGATGCAAACCTCCTTTGCCCAGGCGTGCAAGTCCTCTCCGGTGGGCTTCAAAATTCAACTCCTCAAGCGCATCTGGGAGCACCTCAAATCCATGAATTCTTTGTGAAATATAACCGCACATCTCAAGTCGGCCTCGATGGCGATACAACTCCTTCACGCAAATACGCGCCAATACTTGTGCGCTCCCGAGCATGCATCCGAACCCAATCTCCCTCTTTGGAGAAGGTTGTAATAAGTCTCGTCATCAACCCTAGTGGTCTCGGTAAGGACCACCAACTTGTCATGTGACATGTAAACTGTTTTTGACAAGCGTTGAGCAATGACAGACCTTCCATTGTTGAATGTTCCATGCATAGCATTTGGTAGCATTGCAATTCATCCTTTGTGCTCCCATCCTTGAGACCCCATCCGATAGTTATGTATTCCAGTCTCAAATCCACCCCTGTCATTGTTCATGTTTGTCTTGTCCCACGAGCGACACCAAGCCCCTTTCACCTCCACTTTCGCATTGATTCTCTAGCATATGTGCCTCCTCCACTCCATGCATCACAATCATCCTCGGTTCATCGCTAGTGGTCTTCTCGGAAAGCTTTGGAAGATGAATCCATCATTGCTTATCCACCCTCTTGTCCATAGGTCCAATGTTAAAACCTCGGGGCACATCCATGACGAAGTGTGTCGCCTTGCCAGAAAACCACGCATATCTTGTACATCACGACTTTCGATTTGGTATTGTACGGCTCTCTGTTGATGGGCCTGAAAACCTCAAGACCTTCCTCCGTGTCCTTGTCTGCGTTGCTCGTCTTCAAGCCCTTTCCAATTGTTTATCTCGAAAATAAAATCTGGAAGTCACTGGGAGTTTTGTCGACACCGATGTCTTTGCTGCCGACGCTCGTTAGTCATTAGGGGCGCGGCCGGCCGGCGCCTCATTTTCGCGTTGGATTGAAGGGCTGGCGGCGCTACCCTATATCTAAGTGAGGCGGGCAGCACCAAGTCATCAAACATATGCGAGGACGGGCGGTGCGGCGCCGGCCGGCGCCAGCATCGATCCCGGTCCTGTTCAATATGACGAAAAAAAAACTGCGGACATACCTTTAGAAGCTTTGGAATCGTGCTAGCATATTGTCCGTAGAATGTAAAGGATACTCCTCGCGCACCTCTTCAAATGACGTGAGATGCTTCACCATTGCTACTTGTATGATATGAAATTTTTCCAGCAGTGATCTCTTCCTCCATCCCCTTGATCTATCCACTAACACCTTCTCGGTGGCGCTTATCGATTTCCGGCCACACTCTCCAACCGGTATTCCACGAAAAGATTTCCGGGGCTTGGCCAACATGTCTCTGCAGCGTACACACTATCAACTGCTTGGTCATCCGTGCTTGCTTGCCTTTCCCTTTCTTGCTTGTCCTCAGAACGTGTTTCTTCTGCTCGAAGCTCTCGCTTCCCATTTGGAAAAAATCTTGTCCACATTCCACACCTTCCATCACCTTGCTTAGCAATACACGAATGTGGGTCCGATTGTCCACTTTGTATTGCACACGCCGTCGTCCTCCGCCCTTCATCGTCTTCAATCAAACCTAGGACTTTACAGTTGTATTTCGGGACATGGTCATTTGCACTTCTTCCCTCTTTGCGATGATCAACTCGTCCCTTAAATACGACTTGCTCTATAAAGTTCATCTTCTTTCTTCGGACATCATATTGTGATCGTTGCAAGCACCGCATCTCATGCAGTAAGCCCACAATACACATGTGCTTCAACATATTGGAACCGCTTCTTCCGGGTGAGATATCCGATAAGTGCTTCATAGCTGCGTAGGTGTGGTTACCACCAAGAACTCCCATGACATACTTCTTTGCACGCCATTGCTTCCATCCGGCTTGCTCGGATCGGACACTCGCTCGGATCAATCATACACAAAAGGCGAACTCCCTCCTCTATCCGCCTTCGCTATAACACGGGCAAGATAGTTTGCCCAAGCCTCATCAACCCTCCGGATCTGCGTCGGGTAATGTCACGGTCTCAAGTTCTCCAACTTCACTAACACTGCTGCACCACCTTCTTGAGTATGCAATCCCTTAAGCGAGTCAATGGATGCATCCCTCAGCCTCTTCCAACCTTTCCTCGTCGGTTTGAATATGAGTGGTTATGTCCCTCCTATGGCATCTTCTCTTCCACCCTTCTTTGCCTTTTGGTTTTCCTTCCCAATTCTCCGTCCCACTGTGTGCGTGCTTTCCTTCCCTTGCTGCCACTCGAGGTACACTGATCGTTGGGGCATGAAGGTTGAGGAGGCCGGCCGGCGCCCTCCTCTTCGGCTCCATACCCACATCCCCGCATCCGCCATGTCCTTTTCTCCGGGGACCGAACCCTGCGACCCGGTGCCATCTTCTCTTGCCTGTGGTGGGAGGATTCGAGGCCGGCGGCCGGCGCCCAAACCACCACCTTCTTGAATCTTATAAACCGGTCCGGATCGCGTTGGCGGCTCTTGGGAACGAAGATGACTAGGGGCGCCGGCGCACCGCATCCGGGTCATATTGCATGGTGGGAACCATAACGGAAGGAGTCGGAGTTTGAAGATTGGGAAGGTCCTCGGCATCTGTCCGATTCACGTGCCCCGGATCCTTGACGAATGATCGCTTGACCAAGCGGTAAAGCCCCATCTTCCTCGTCGATGGGCCAAGCTCACTCTCCTCATGATCTTCTTCCATACCTTCCACCACATCACCGTTCTGTATGGAGGCTTGGGCTCGGCGCATAGACATTTCCCTCTTGTGGGCCCTCATAGTTTGTGTAATCTTTTCGAGATAGCTCGTATGAGTGCCCTCGCAACTAGTGGTGCACGGAAGATGGTAGGAAAACATATCCACAATGTCGGACTCTCACATGTGAAGAGCTGCGAAGGAATGCGATTGGGCAATACTACATCTCTGTCGCATGGAATCGCGGAAATCTTCAACAAGGCCACGAGGTGCACACTTCTTCCAGTGAAACCCTTTCGTGCTAAGAACAAGAGACTTGTATACGCGGATCGAAACTTCCTCATCTTGGTATGCCTTTGTGGTGCACAAAAGTGAACTCGCTCCCTTCATTGAAGTCCAAAGTAGCCCAAACAACCCACCGCTCTTGCTCTCGATTTTGGCGAGCCCCCTATATGATCCACAACTTCAACAAAGGGGTCCATGGCGCATTGCGGTGAGGTCATGGATCACAAGCATCCAGTCCTTCTCCACAACCACAACATTGTCGAGCTGCCCGGATACCGCTGATATGGATCTCCTCATATTATAAGGTGGAGATCGGAATAGGTTGTTTCGCTCTTACCAACCTTCTTCGTCCCTTGCTCTCCAACCTTTGTGGGATTTTGGCGGAGGATCGCTGCCGATTTTGCTTGAAGAATCTCCTTTGTTGGAGCATGGCGGATGGCAAGATGTCTCCAGCGACTGGATGGGTGCCTCCGCGATGTCCGCCGTGGGCGCGGGTGCTGCTCTCGCCTTAGAGCCTCCTCTGGCCTTCTTGGGCTTCTGCCGCATGGCGGGCAGGTCATAGTCCTCCAAAGGCTGGTCCTTCTTGCTCCTCCTGCCGCTTGCCATCTTCAATCTCTGCAATTCAAGGCAACCCCACTCCGTAATCACAAAGAGATGCACAAACACCCCTGGTGACCGCTAACTCACCTCTCGAAGATCGCCTGCCTCTCAAGAGCTTGGCGCCTTTATCGCTTGCGAGCTTGCTCGGCAAAGTTGCGCTCAACTGAGCTTGCGGCGGTCTAGGCGGCGGGCGGCGGTGTGGCCTCACTCCGCATCACGGCGATCACGGCGGTGGTGGTGCGCTCGGCAGCGCAGCGGCATCCACGGTGAGGTGTTGCGCTCGAAATCGGCGTGAACTCAGGGTGCAAACGGTAGCCCTTAAGTTCAGAAAAGAGGAGGCCTTAACGAGAACTGAAGCTAAGCGACGTGTAAAAGTAGGGTTTTCTTCCATAACCCCAAATGGTTTTCATAACCGTGTTTCTCTAAAATAACCCGCTACCTTAAACTCAATTTTGACCAGAGCTTACTATTTTAGACTGTCGGCCCGCCGCCATCAACTTTTCCGCCAGGTGGCTGCTGCAATTATGCTTGGATTTTCCGTTACAATCCTGCACCCGCGTCAACCACTTCATTGTCCGCACTTATTTGAGGCAATCCCATCAACCTCTTAGGCGGTGGCACCTCGGGGATGCGAGGGCCGTCCACGCCATATAGCAAAGCCGGGGAGGGAGGCTTGATGTCACTAGCCACTACGGTGCTCTGCCGTCTTGTGCTTTCCTTCCTTGCGCATTCGATAAGTGCGTGCGATGTTGCATTTGCGCGCTGCGGAGATGAGGTTGGTCTTGTTTCGCCATTGTCTTTTCCGCATACCATTCATGATACATTATGCAACTTGTGCAACGACCATGCACGGCGCAGGAGGTTCAAGTGGAGGACCCGGGCCCTCGCAATTCCAAAGAAATGGAGACATGGTCCGCGGGAGGAAGAGGCTCGCTATCTTGACGCTCCTCCAAGTTCACATATTCGGTGCAATACCCACGAGTCCTCCACATGAAGGTTTGTTGTGGTTACCACTTTTCCCACTTTTGGAAGGCGGTCGGTAGCTTGTTAAGTCTGTGTTCGCACCGCCCATGTAGGCTCTACAGGCGTCGACACTTGGCGTCACCAAACATGCCGGGGTGTGCCTCACACCCGCGAATTTGCATCTATCTGTGACCATTGAGGGAGCCCATCTACACGCCTCCCGGATCCGAATTGAGTCCTCATCCCTCAAGCTGCGTGAGAATGGACCACTGTTGCAGGGATTGTTTGATGGTGGTCACGGTGAAGACCTCCCACGGCGAGCACGAACCCTCAGGGATGAAGATGAAGGCGACCACTTCCGGACACACTGCCGCGTCGGTCGTTCCATCCCAAGCCGGGTGAGGCGAGCTGCGTCAAGCGAGCAAAGCATTGCACCTCAGCGGAGCCGCGGTGTCACATTGAAGAAAAGTGAAGGAGAGGTAGTGACGGTTCGAAAACCATGTTGCAATCAAATGTGCTTGCGGTGACAAAGAAAAGTTTCGAGCAGAGGTACCGATTCCTAAGGATGGGCGGGGCGAGCAAGAGACATTTCTAGAGTCCTTGGTTCAAGAGAGGGGATGTGAAAGGGGTAAAAGTATGCACACACATTTTGGGGTCCATTCCGATCTGCGCTTGAAGGCATTTAGAAGAGTATATTGCATAGGGCTATGAGATGAGGCGAAGAGCGAATCATTTGAATGCCCGTGGGATGGTTTGAGCTAACCCCAAACCACAGTCTTCTTATGCCGGGGGCGATATCACGGATGGATAAGACATTTCTAATGATGGCGGGTGCCGACGTGGAGGTCTTCAACCTTCCGACACATACACAAGGTTGGAAATATGGAGTATGTACGGTGACGCACGAAACCTCTGGGATCCTCTATGTGAAATATCCATGGTTCTTGAAGTTATGGAAAAGCAACTTCCCAAGAGTGAAAATACCAAAATCCAACGGGTTTTCCACGTGCTCACTCTGCAGTCTGAAGAGCACAATTAGGAACACATCCACAAATCCGATCAAGGTAATTGTTACCACTTCGGCGGGCTGGTTGACATGCATGGGAACTTATGACAATGGTTTTCTTGAGTGGGGAATGGTTGTTTTGAACTCGAGGCTTTATGGGCAAGATCCCTATAACCGGGTCTTGAGATCTTTGTATGATGGGATGGGTGCGGCCGACCGTCGTCCACATATGCAAAACCCTTGGGATGAAACCACGAGGCCGGTGTACATGTGGTGGGGGCCGCGGCGGCTGATGGAGGCCAAGAACCCTATGGTGCCGTTAAGAGCCCCAGAGATGGGCGCGGCCGGCGCCCACCTCAGTGCTCTTGGGCACCATAAAATTCCGTCGGCGAGGATACCAATCCAACGCCCACATGGCGAAGGACCATCGGGTCACCCTACAATTTATACATGTGGTGGGCGCGGCGCTCCTGTCAAAAGCCGATGGCATGGATTGTGGTTGCTCGTGTACGCCAGCGACAATTATTTCGCTAGGGGCCGGAACATGAAGGTTCTTCCTCCGTTGATTTGGGGCGGGGCGTCGCCCGAGGCGGTTCTTGTCGAGCATAGGAGGGTCCTTCATATCTAATCGATGTCTCTTCAAATGTACAGCAGTGTGTATGTTTTACGAAGCAGAAAAATATCAAGCGGCTTTAGATGCCCATCGTTTGCGGTTACATCGGGAGGCGGTGAAGATGGCGAAACACGAGCAAGAGTTATGTAGAACCACATATGTACCTTCTACTTTCAATCGATGGAATGGACCAAAAGAAGGCGGAGATTCCCCATCTACTTGATGGCCAAAGAACTTGGATGAGGTCGTATTCGAGTTCATGTGGTTGGGTGCATGATCCACAATTACACGTTTAAGGCAAGAGCTTACTTGCATTATGCGAACTTATGGAATGATGCCAATCTCACGATTACCATCATCCGTGCACTACAAGAAACATGGTGTCCATGTTATGGTGTTTTATACCGTGATCTGGGTTTTTAACGTTTATGCCGGTTTTGTAATACATGGGCCGTGCCCTTGGATCTCATATAAAACCTCAGAATATGAAGGTCGTGGATAACAAAATTTGTTACACACTTTGGGCCCGGCTTGTAGTATCGAGTCAGTTCGGTCGCCTTTGTCGAGTTTGTGGCCTTCCGCCCACGCATTACCATCGGGTTTTCAAACTTTACACGCTGGCCCGACATCCCTCTCCGCCCCGAATCATTCCACCAAGGCAGACGCTGGTCCTTTCGGTGTGTACGCTCATGTCCCTGGGCCACACGCTACCGGACATGTGGCATGTACATCATCCACGGCCCCATGTACGCCTCTCGAACTCGCCGATATACGTCCGATCGATTTCTACAGATGCCTCATGTCCAAGGCTATTTGATACATACGCCGTGCATAATGGGTATGCTATACGTGAAGTCGTTATTTCGGGTCAAAATCAATACACCTGTGGGTTACACCCATCGCTAAGCACATGTCTATGTCATTTCATGGGTTTTGTAGTTTCGCGGCTCGACATCTAATTATACTCGGCGGCGATTTGATCGCCGCATCATGACACTTTTGCGGCCTTTGGCTTTTTTCGTGAATTCCGCCGTGCTCCTTTCCGCTTTGTGCCTTCCATCGCTTCTCTTCGCGGATGGCGTGCCTCCACATTGCCGACGCCCATGACCGGCCAGCTCGCATGAGAAGAAACATTAGTGCGTAACTAATGTGCAGCCCAAACCTCATGAGTCCATCAAGCCTCACCTCGGATTTCGCGCCTCCTTCCCTTCGACGCCGAGGCCTTTGTCTTCACCGCCGCCGCCTCGCTATCTCGCCTTCTACCGCCAAGACGTGGCCACCTATCGCCGCTTCGTCGCCGAGAACGAGTATACACTCTCGAAATCGCGTGTCTCGACGCCGATGCCCCTCCACCTAGTGACTGGGCATATGTGTGAGATGCCGCTTTTTCCATTCTCGCCTGCTGTCTTCATCCCCATGCGCACCTGCCCTTCCCCTCTTCTCGCATACTCTTCTCCGCCCCTCGCCCTCCCAAAGACCTGCCCTCGGAATTTGTGTCCTCGATGTGTCATCCCCATCCGGCTCTTCCCCACCGTCTTCATCCTCATCTCAAGCACCAACATCCGAATCGAATTAATTCACACTTACACGAATTGCGCTTGGCCTCAAGGGTTTTGGCATCGCGTTGAGCCCTTATTATGACCCGATCTTCGGAAAGTCTCCATGTGTGGTTCTCCCGCTCATCACATCCCACATCATGCAGCCGGAGTGCACCAAATTCGCATTCTTCCGGGTTGGGGCTCTCCCATACTTTTCTTGGAACTTGAACTCCCCGGCCCACACGCCCCATGGGTTTGGCCCTTGTCCATTGGATTTCTCCAATCTCGCCTTTCTTGCAAGCGATGCCTTGACGGCAAAAGTTCCGTGTTGTCGAGTTCAACTCGTGCCCATGTGACAATATCCTCCACACCTTTTCATCCGCTGGAGGTTTCAAAGTGCGCTTTTTTTTCCCTACTCTCTCCGCTAAGGCGTATGCCTTTCCGCCTCCACATCTTTGTTCCGCTCGTCTTGACTAAACTCCGACCTAATCATGGACTTCACCAGAGATCGGGAACTGGAAGCCACTTCACCGCAGTTCCTTCCTCCTTGCGCGACAAGTCGCCCATTTGCCCGGATCTCTCTCGCTTTGCTGGATGAACCATGAACTTCTTGTGCCGTGGCACACCGAGGCCACCAAATGTCAATGGTGGCGGCCCGGGCGTCGCCACATTCCCTTCCTCTTGCCCGCCACTTGTTAGCTCCAGCAGTTGGTCTGGACCCACCGCAATCCCCTTCCGTAGTATTGCTCCGACCAGCTCCTTGTTGTCCATGTCGTCACACACCGCTGGCCCCATGAACATATGGTGCCTCCGCCTGACTGACCGCACTGCAAATTCCCCGCCCACACTTTGCAGTGCGGGCAAGCGAGCCACGGGCACTACCGTGCCATTACACTCGGCATCTTGTGAATCTGGAACCTCGTCCGGGACATTTTCCGTGCCAGGTCCTCCCAACATCCATGTCCTCTCGTGACGCATCCGGATCCCATATGGCATTTCCATGTGCTCCCAATGTCCACCCTTCGAAATTGCGTCAACCATATCATGCAGCCGCTTTGCAAGACGCCGATGCTTCCTTCGACAGCAAATCAAGACTAAGGTACAGAGCTACCGCCAAAGCTTTAGTATCAAGCGGACATCATGAACATGTTCAAACTAACTGTCCAAGAAGGTATAGGCACTCAAACCATGTCTTCGTCGAGTTCTCCGAACCGGCGAGGAATTGCCGGACTCACGAATGCCGGGTCTGCCGATGTGCAAGGCATTTCGTGCGTTAGGATAAAGCGCAAGATGGGAAGGCAACAGAACGAGATGGCAAACCGCGGAATGGCGCAGACAGTTGTAGCCTCTTTCAAACCCGTCGCCTCCGCCGTGCCGCCGGACAAAAGACCACCCGCTTGACTCACCCGCCCGCGCCATGTGACCGAAATCACCAGCAAAGGGAAACTTGTTCCCTTCGACTCCATCTCGACATGGCGGCCGAAACCGCCAGACTCCTCCCTTGCCCACCGACACGATGTTTTCAATTGATGGAATTGAATAGTTTTGACACAATTTATTGCCGCACATCCTTACATGCAGGCGAGAAAACCGATGGACTACACACCGATCGATCGTTATAATCGGACTACGCCCGTTTCCATTCCTCGTATCCCATGCCACCCGTTCTCATTCCAATTGCATGGCCGACGATAGGGTGACAAGTGTTACACGCTTCCTTTACTCCTCTTCGTTACATAACCGGCTTTGCAACGCGTGCTGTGGAAGGCAAGTTTCATACATGAATCTCATCGCTCACAATGCAATCGCAACAAAGCCATCGCCAAACACGCTTCATCGGCTTGCCCTTTCCATCTAAGAAAGGGCGTGTGATATTCATTCCAAAGATTTCCTACTTCTTCCTCACATGAGGGCTGGTTACCAAGTACCGTGTCTCTATTCCAAAGAGAGGCGGTCTGCATACCCGAGCTCCCCGCAATCGGAACAAGATTCTAATGACGCCATCCTCCGCCCATATGTGCACACATTCGCAAGAATCGAATCACGAACCGCCTCAAGTTCCTCCGTGTTATCCGGCATCTCTTTGTATTTTCGGATGGCGTGTTGTCCGATGGCCGCGTGGGCCGATGCCTTCTCCTTCAAATTCACCTCCGTGACTCACGGACCTTCATCCGCTCGCCTCCACGATAATGTCCTAGGTATGGATGTGTGCGGGTTCGCATCCTCCTCGACGCCCCCTTGAACGCGCCACTTTTGGTGTCCGTTTCACCATACCAGCGATCATCGCAGAAAAGAGATGACTCTGCTCGCATCTCCATCCATAGGCCCTCACCATTTATAGGCCGGTCGTCCTTGGGTGTCGGGCATAATGCGAGCATTGTCCACGTTTAATTCGGATATTAATATATACCATTCTCCAAGGTCAAATTTATGCGGCATCGCTATTTTGCCAAGGATCATGTCGTTCCTGCCTACATATGTCACATGTCGTTCCTGCGGCTCCTACATATGTCACATGACCACATGTCCGTATGTGGAAAATGTCCATATTTTCCATACATGCGCCAAGATTTATAGGCCGCCCTTGGGTGTCGGAATAATTATTATATTTGTATTAATACATTATTGAATGTATTAATACATTCGTTTATGTCATCCTGCTCCATTATCCAAGGATAATTCATCCGTCCTCCCAACCTCTTGTCTATATATGTCACATTAGCTTCATGTGTGTATGTGGTGTCCATACATCCATATGCTCAGTCCTTGGGTGGCGGAATCAAGTACCGATCCGTGGGTTTTTCGATGTTTTGCTACACACCATTATCGGGTATATATCCTCCGGCATCCCATCTTCTCTATACATGGCACATGACCTTCATTGCAGATGTGGTACATGTCCATGTGTTCCATACATCACCCTCACCATTCACTTGTTTTCGCAGACACCTACATGCTTGTCGTGCAATGGGTCGTTGCGGCGCGCGTGAACAAAATCTTCACCTTTACCGCTAACTTGATTGTGCGTGCAGCGCGTGCCGGCTCGTCTGCAGGCGCCGTGATGCGGCGCATTTCTATAATTCATCGATGGTTAGCCATTCCTCGGGGCCATTGTTCCAAATCTGCGGCTGCGCCCGCGGCAAGCCAGGCCGTGTGGTGACGACCTCTTCACTTTCATGCGTTCCGTCCTTCCGCGCCCGACCTTCCCGCCACCACCGTTTTGTGCACTTGCGCATCGGTGGAAAGTGTCTCAAGAATGGCCGCCGACCATGACGGCAATAGGGATCCTTTTCACGGAGATGGAGAGCATCATCCGCTGCACTGGTCGGCTCGGGCGCCTCGCCGCCTGCCCGCCTCGCGCCAAAGAATCGCGAAGAAGGAGCTCCACCGGGTTGCCGCTACTGAGTCCGACGCAGATGCCTTGGATGCGCGCGCGGGCAGAGGTAGGAGGTGTTTACTTGAAATCACAGGTGGATGGACTTGGTGCCGGCTCTCGATGTTTGGGCTTGGTTCGTGGATGAGCGCCAAACTTGGTGGGTCCTTCTTAAAGTGGAGAGACGCGGACAAAGCCCGCCATAAATGACCCGAGGTCGCCACCTTCGCATATCGGATAGTTTTTGGAAAAGAAGACGATGGCATAGAGCGTAATTGTTGTTGACTTCGAACATCCGACATCTCGAATAGTGCGAATATTATCCGCATCTCTTGTTATTAGCCTAAAGGCGAATTGAGCTTGTAAGCCGTCCATACATGCGGGTAGTAGAGGGTTTCGTAGTTAGGGTTTCAATGGATCGCTTCACTTCCTATCCGAAGCCGCCCACGCTGTCCATCACGCTTCCTCCTTCGCCTCCCTCCACCCCGCGTGGAGGCACGCTAATGCCACCCCTCTCTTCTCTCATCATCGATGTAGAATACATCGGGTCACTTGATTTGGCCATATGAATGGGGTATCGACATCATCTCGCCTGATACGCATAATAGCGCCTAGTGAACACGCGGTGGAAACTGTGATCGCTTTCTATCAACGAAGGAGACCGCTGCGGATTGCACTCGAACCACTTCACCTTCGTGATGAGTGTTCTTCAAAACGAGACCCGCAGGATTTCTTGGACATGGCCATAGTAAGTCCTCCTTCGCCCCATGACGACGGGTGAACACACCGCCGCCCCTGTGTCACTTTCGACTCTTCGCGGCGATCGTCCGAAGGTGGCTTCCTTGCATGCCATGTGCTGCCGTGGCCCAAAGGGACGGCCGTCCATAATCGCAGCCACATCGTCGGTGAGATGGATCAATCTTCCCACCTCCGAATCCGCATGGATCCATGCACGAAAAGATGGCTCCGTCGTTACTCCTTGTTCCACTTCCTCCTTGTACCGCCGCAAGAATGGGTCTAAGATTTGGATGTGGACCAAGATGAAAGTGTGGACTGGTGCAACTCGCGTCAGAACTTGTATGCCCCATGCCTAATGCCTTTCTGTCGCATTCTTCATGAACTTATCGCTCCAAATATGGGAGGACTGAGGATAGTGTTCACTAAGGTACGACTTAGCATACAAAGAAAGATTCCTCCTCACATATCCCTCCGCCATACCGCTTCGGGTTTGCTACTGTCTAATAGTGTCCTTCCCGCTCCCCAAATACCTCTCCACAGGATACATCCAGACACTTATCGGGCCCAATGCCGCAACATCATCCACCAAGTGAATAATGAGATGCGAATATCAAACAAGTTGGGTGGAAATTCTCTGACACATGACCCGATGCACTCTTGTTGCATTCTCCCAACCTCATGCCCGAATCCGGCGTTGGCATATCCATGATATAGTTTCTTGAGGCGTCACGCTTTGTATAATCGAGGGCTTGATTCGTCCCGTAAGACAATAGGGAAATAAATCTCCATGACAACATGCCAATCATGAGCTTTGAGGTTTCCGGTTGCGACGCCGCTTTGCAGCGATGTTTGATGCGTATCCGGTAACCGTATGGCTGCATCTCCGAAAACCATATCCAAGTCCGCTTGGATAAGACATACGAGCAAGAAGGTCTCCTATTCTAGCAATGGCCATAGCTCATGCTTGCCCCGTATTCTTCCATGTCTAAACGGGATCGTAGATCATCTTTCTCTCCTATCAAGGTCCGCCACAAAGCCTCGCATTGTTCTTCTCAATGTGCATAACATCCCTTTGTGTCCACCTCAAGATGTGTCTCCAATACGGCAGTAATCAAACCATAAGCTTTTGCGGGTGCCAAACTTGCCTCTCTCCCTCAACTCCTGACCTGCATTATCTCTCTTTCCATGTCCGCCATTAGCGCGTCAAACGAGGGGATTGGGACGAGGCCGCCCACTTCATTGTTGTACCGGTCCATGTCTACCCGCATGGGATGATTGGGCAAGCCACCGCCGAGCCAAGGTACTCCTCCTTCTCGCACGTGGCCCAGCGAGAGTCTAAGCCATCCCAACATTCCGCACATGCCCTTGAACCCTTCACCAAAGCCGGAGTGTGCCAATGCCGGATAATCGCCTATGGTGTGCAAAAGCCGTCAACGTGAAGCGCTGGCTGTCCGGAAAGAGAAGTCGCCCATGGGTATCCCATGCCAGTGTCTCTCAACTCCTCCAAAAGAGGTTCCATGTAAACATCAAAGTTCGACAATGTGAGGGCCCGCACAATAAGCGGCATGATGGTATAAGCGGATTTCGTGCTTAGCCATGGTGGAAGGTTGTGTAAGAATAGCATAACATATATAGATGTAGTTGTGGACTTGTGTCCAAATGGGTTAAACCCGTCGTTGCAAGAGCGAGACGGATGTTTCGGGTTCCGAGCCAAAGCCATCCAATCCATCTAAAACCTCCCATGCCGTGTCGGCCATTATGCCCATGGACCCATCTGCTCTGCAGATCCATGTACTGTCATTAGCCTTGCTGCCGGTGCTCTAAACATGCGGGCCAATCCTTCCGGAAAGTGCCATGAACTTTCTCGGAGCTCTCCTAGCGCTGCTTGGCCCACGCCTCGATATCTGTCTGCAGCATTTAATGCATTCGGTCCGTGATAGGGGCTCAAACAAGATGCGCATTTACACAGCATGAATTTTCTTGAAGTGCGGCCCAAGGAGTACAATGTCTTTTAGCCTCCGTCATCGACTTGGGCAGAATTCCTCTCAAACAAATGCAAAACAACGCAATAAATCGACATCGCGACGCCGTGTATGCCATAACGAGTTTGAATGGAAAGCAAGAGGGTTGCGTTAAGCGGGACTCTTCGAGGTGCAAGGTTGCGATGGTGAACAAGGGCATTTCGCAAAGATCCGCATATGCTCTCTCCTTGCCGTACGTAACACCAGCAGCGCCAACCATCATCCAAGTCCACGTAATCTCCTCCGTCGGCATGAAGGTCCGCAGCGCGCGGTCCGCAGCGTCCCGCATCGCTGTCCTAGCGTCCGTCATCAAGGTCCGCAGCATGTCCTCTCTTTCACAACCATACACCAACCGCACCGCTGATCCGTGGTGGTCGGGGGTTCACCCGCTCGCATTTGCGCGGATGTGACGGCGGCCAGCACCGCCGGAATATCGGCTGGCCCCATAGCAGTGGAAGGCGGGTGGCCATTGCCAACTTCATGAGAATGGGCATCGGCTGCGAACTCAATGCGGCATGAGGGGGTCAGCATCATCGCATCCACGAAAGAGCTGTAAAAACATCAAGTACACACCTCGCGAACCAAGACCGGATTGTTTGTCGGCAAAGGCCGAGCGAAATGTGCGCCGGAATTTTAATGGTGCTTCGCACAACTCGGGCATGGATGCATATGCGCTAGAACTCCGGATCCGAGCGCCGGACCATTGTGCCGCGAGGATTGACAAGGAGGCGTGCTTCTTTTCCGTGTCGCGAGGAAGGCGAGGTGAGAATGAAGTGGCGATGGTGAGTATTTGTCGCCGATGGCGAGAGGGCGCCGCCAGAACTCTCCAACGGCAAGCAAGTGCTTTATGGCGAAAACTCATGCCCGTCGAAATGTGCGTACTAAATGTGCTTCCGCTACCCAAGAGGCGCAGATAACCACCATCCCGCAGGAAGCGATATCCGACTGCCCTCCGGTAAGTGTGTTCCACCGCAGCTGCTTTCTTCCATATGCCGATAGGGAAGAGGCGGTGGTGGTCACGAATCCAAGCAGCTTTTTCTCCCAGATTGCGCCCGCATGTCGCTACCGCTGCGCCATGGAAGAAACACCGAGACAGAGGCTTACTTCCACCGGACATGTCCACCCCATTACTACACACAAGATGGAGCATGGTGTCCTTAGCAATGGCGACCCGCCAATAGAATACCGCTTAGTACCGGGAGGAGGCGATGGAGGCAGCGGAGCGTCAAGGAACGGATTATGACACCGATAGAACGCCAGCCCCGTGACCCAACGGAGCAAGGGGATGAAGTGCCCCTCCGATTTGGAGCGCGACCTCGGGCCCGTGGAAGGTGAGGAGAAGGTGTATGTCCGGGCCTACCGATTTGGGACAAGAAGACACCGCTCGTGGTGGGAAGCGGAGATGGCAAGTGGTGGTCCAGTCATGGAGGCATCGGGTTGCAAATGCATCATCGCTTTTTTGCAGCAAGGGCAAGCTTGGAAGACGATGGTCCGCTGTTGCCGCCATCCGAGATGGTGGGGAAAGGCGGATGTGGGCGATGCTCGGAAAGGTTGGGTGTGGGCTGAGCGAAGAGCTCGCTATATTCGTGCCGGCCCAATCGAGGCAGCATGGCGGGACAATATCATTGTCCCGAGGTTTGAGACTCCAAGGGAGAGAATGTATTGCGATGCGATGGTAGGCCAACAAGTTTGACGTTCTGTAGTGAAGGTGGCCCAATTTGGTGAAAATATGTCGACACCAAACAAGGCACAATGGATTTGTGGAACTTGGACATCTTTGCAAGAAGAGGCTCAATATCACAAGTGGAGGTCCAAGATATCTATGTGGGAAAGGGGCCCTCAATGGGATGAGCTGCAGACCGCCCGGACAGGCCGTATGCCTTATGATCCATGCTCACATCCCCTTCGAAAGATGGTATAGTGACGCTTATGAAGCAACAAGTGGATGCAAACTTCCACGTGTTTCGCACTTTCGCTCACTTACAACAGTGGTGGAGCGGTTTGCCGCTATGATTTCATGTGCAATGACGGCGGGCATTTCCAGCTTCTAGAGGCGCAGAAATGATAGTCGAAGCGCATACACCTTGGCTGGAGGGATAGTATGGGCTCACCGGTCGATCGATGCGCACTTCAAATAAAGTGTCTTTCCGATCCCGTGAACGTGGAGGTTTTTGAAGGCGAGTTTCTTGGGCATGCTCATGTCGAAACTTGGCGTATGCACCGCCTGACGCTTAGGGAATGTCATGTTCCATGATACCGATTGTGCATGTGTGTTTTGCAAGAGGCAATTCATTCGAGCGCCCACTAGCTATCAACCATCGCGACGTTGTTTGTCGTGTGGAGATCCCAAGTGTTCATCGATGTTGCGGTGTTTGTAGGATCGACCCTCTCCACCAGGCCATTGCCGGAGTCCCAAATTTCAAGGCCCCGCCTGAAATCCCCGAGGGACACAGGATGAAAACCATCCGACACGAGCTTAATTGTGACTTCACAAAGGTAATGCAAAAATCGCATCCCAAGACGCGGTCGATCCACCCACGCTTGCGCCAAGGCCCGCGTAGTCGCATTGAGTCACGCGTCCACGCCTCTTCGCACACCGCCACAAATCGCTTTGCCCACCGCTTGGAAGTACCCACAACTCACCCTAGCATGGGCATTCACCGACATACCGACTTACATGACGTGGCTGACGGCCGTGACTGGCGCCTTTATGGCCATCGCCCATTTCCTCCATGGCACACGGCCATGTACGTACGCCCTATACAGACGTATGGAATGGTAGAGGGGCGGACACGACGGACGCCATCGATGTGAGCCACGACTTAAAAACGCTGCATAAGCGGGAGCGGAACTCCTGCCTCGACACCGGGCGCATCGTGTGGAGCCCGCGACTTCAGCGCACTTTTAAACCGAGACGAACTCGAATTGTATTATAAGGGCATGAAGACGGGAGGGCGGGTAATAGGAACACAATGCACCCGCGAAGGGAATAGTGTTACAAGGTGTAATAAATGCAGTTTGTATGCAAAGCCTGCACTAAGCAAGAAATGTAACGTTTCTAGAGGGTCAGACAAGAATCGTGTCACAAACCCGTAACATGGGCACCATGTTTCTAGTAGTGAGGATGTTATTCATAACTTCTGAAGGAGTATTGCCGAAAGTGTTATATTTGCAATTGGACAACACTGCGAGAGAACAAGAATCAAGCTACTGTTTTGCATATCTCAACATGCTCGTGGACATGGGGACGTTTGAAAAGGTGAAAGTGGGGTTTTGTTGGTGGGGCATCGCATGATCAAATCGACCAAATGTTTTCATGCTTTTCAAAAGCTTAAAACACAAGGAAGCTCACACTCTTCCCCATCGAGATTTTGATTAGTGCGTACACTCCACGGCCGAGGTGAAGATATTGACAAGTTCGGACTTCCGGTCATATGTTTGGCCCATAAGGCAAGGGAAGGTGGACACGCATACAAGGCGGTCAAAAATTAAACAACCTCTCTTTCCGGCCAATTCAAAATTACGAGAGAAGCCAAAGGTGACCGTGGGTTTGTAAGCATCGCCAAGCGTATTCCACATCAGCCTATTGGGAGGCAGAGGCCGGGTTGGAGTTTTTGACATTCGTGCCGTTGGACACATAACGGGCCTTTAACCGCCCTCGGTCAAGGGATAGAAAAGGAAAGTTGGCGGACTTATCACCTACGGATGGTGTGGCTCATTTGAAGGAAGGTCTTTTGGCCCTTAGGCCTTATGTGACATCGGAGGAATACAAATGGTGGGAAGCTTTCGGGTGGACCAACAAGAGATTCTTTATTATTGTTCAAAACAACATTGGGCTCGTCCTCCAAAGATCCTTGGAAGTGGTATTCGAGGTCCAGTAGAAATAACCAACCTCTGCGACTTGATGATGAAGCTTTATTACGAGGCGTTGTTGAGGACCTTCCACAACGAGATATGTATTTGGGACGATACCAAAACTTGGAAAGACAACGGGAGGGAATGACACGTTTGAATGGTGATGTGTTGAAATAAATAAGGGCATGTTCATTGCGTTCCAGCCGGCGAGGACACGCTGTGAGACCATTTTGGATTGGGAAGGTGATTGACGGTTTGTTTGATGACCTCACTTACTTGTTCACAGCGAGCATGCGTTTGAGGGTAGGTACGTTGAAGAATACATAATTGGGGATGCGGCAAGCAACAAACCGGGAAAAGGGGTCGAAGGGTTGAACCTAAAAATATTCGAAGTTATGTATACAAAACCGTCATCTTGTATTATGGTTTCACCTTGAATTCTCGGAAACATCATGCGGTAGACAAGAAGGCAATCAAGGACAAAATGAATTGCGGGCTTCATACAACCAGCAAGTCAAAGTGGCAGAGGAGTGAAGATGTGGCGGTGATGATGCCGAACCTAACGAAGATGACGGCGTCAATTTAGAAGGAGAGTAGATTGCACCGAATGTTAAAAGTGCGCATAGGTATCCTCATTTTATTTGAGAAGGGAAACCGTGCAAGACACATTCGATCGTTCATTGTAGCCCATTCTCCTTGGGGAAAGTTTGAAACGACTGTACATTCTACAAGATGTTAGCCGATGGAAACTCCACGCTCCAATCTTGAGCGGTTTTAGTCCTAAAGCACTAGCGATTCGAGACACCCTTTTGCGCAATTTGCACATTTAGAGCATGTGCACATTTAGGGCTTACGATGCGTCACTAATAATGCATCCATACCCGGCACTTTCATTTTTGATCACGGCTAGTCACATGACTATACATAGCATCTGTCGATGGTTGGTGACACACACATCTGACCCTCTTGTCTCAAAAATCGATTCCTCCAACCTACCAAGGGATAGGAGATGACATATCACTTTCGGGATTGTGGGAGGCGGTGCGGGGCGCGGCGCCACCCTCGATTTCCATGAATTCCATGTCATGCAGAAGGATTCTATGACCCATACCACCACCACCCGCATGGAAGCGTTCTCTGGGGGGAAACTTGAAATATGAGAGTTCGACATTGGTTGGACCATGTTTTCCCGATTGTTTGTGGGGGCATCGTCAAATGTACTCATCTTCACAGATCATGGTGCTCCATTTTGGGGCGTAAATGGGCTCTAAGTCGGCATAGGTGTAAACTACAACCATTGCTCCACATGTCACGGCAAGCTCCATGCAGTGTTGGTGTTCACCCCTTCTTCGATCATCTTTTCCAAAGCGGTGAACAAGGGATTCAACACCCATCCAAAACCCCTTCGCAAATAAAAGGCGGAAAACCCTCATGTCAATAATCACCCCTTCACTAAATAGCATGTTAACCTTCTTCACACTCACCGTAATACGAGCCGATTTTGCTCTTTCGCTTCCAAGAATCTTTGTGCAAGCAGTATAGCGATTGCCGATGCAAGAAAGAGGCAGTGCGCTTGTGAACATGGTCATCCTCCATCTTCACTCGCGCCCTCGCGAGGTCGTGGTGTCGCACGCACGAAGCCGGTAACCATGGACGGGCTATGAGCCACCTTTTTCAGGAAGCTGCAATATCATGCAATGAGAAACATCATGGTGGAAACTGCCATGAGAAGCATGCTGGCATGAGAAACATCATGGTGGAAACTGGAAAGTGAACGGTCTCCTCGAGAAACTTAAGTTGCAAACTGACCGCAAAATATTCGGGCTTCATGGAAAGCAGCCCTAAGAGTAACACCCTCTTTTCGCCGAGGTTAAGTGGGTCATGATTAGCGACAAAACATCACCGAGACACCAAAGACTAGGCCTCCAAGTAGCGCCGTCCTTCCACGGACGACTAAGACATCCGGCCATCCGCTATTTATTCCAACAAGAGTCAACAAGAATACATGAGAGATCGAGAGCTCCCCATCTTTGCCTAAGCTAGGAGCTTAGCTCTCTCCCTCGATCTCCTCCTCATGACTCTCCTCTGTACGCTCACACTCTAGGCTCCCAAGGCCTCTAGGCACCAAAGTTCTATCCTCACAAGAGTGTAGCTCCCAAGTGCTAGGATCCTTCTAGACATGCTCACACTCAAGGCTCCCAAGGCCTTTAGACTCCAAAGTCCTATCCTCCAGAGTGTAGCTCCCCATGCTAGGATCACAAGATATATCTCTAGGGCTAGCCTCATCTCCTTTTTATGGGGAGGCTTACATCATTTCCAAAGTAACTGCTTAAAGCAGACTTTCTTCCTTAAGCCCTAAGCTAAGTCTTACCACCACTACTTACAACTTACTAATTAGATCCAGGGCTGCATGCTTCTCATGCAAGGCTTGTTACTCTAAGTCTTGTTTTGCTGTCTTGACGTAAACTTATAACAATCTGAAAATTGTAAAGAAGTTTTGTCCTAACCACTCTACAGTACGTACACACGTTGCACATCTGCTCCGTCAAGCTATCTGAAGAGAATGCCTACGAGGGTATCTGACAGTGTGCCGTCTTAGCCAGAGCTCGAACATCACCATATGGAAGGCATCGTATTGGACAGGATAATCGTTCCAGGTGAGATGGTGGCTCAGTTGCATACCCAGTTCCTGCATCCTCTTGTAGTCAGTCTCTGGTACCCCTGCCAGCATGCTTCTCAGCCTGCCAGCGTCCTCAAGCTGGACGAGAAGAGCAACCTGATGCCAGTTTATGATGTCCTGAAATGGCATGTAATGGAAGGAGTGCCTGGACATGAGAACAGGAACACAACCCAGCTGTAGCGTGTCGGCCATGTTCCACATGTCCTGCTTCTCGAAGCTCAAGCAGAACTTGCTGTTGGACATGGCTCTCCATGCTGATGGGCTGCTTGCAGAAACGGACACAAACTCGGGATCCTCCTTCCATGAACCAAATGCGGCAGCTAGAGCAGGGTCAGAGTCGATGTTGCCTGCGAAGAGGAGATGCTTCCGCTCGGCCGTCGTAATGTTTTCCAAGCTGAGGCCTTCTTGTCCATGTTGGGGCCATGTGACGGGGCTCGGCATGGTGAAATCTTTGTGAGGGTACAGCTCTGCAGTTTCTCCAGGATGGCAGGCGATGCGGATGGAATTCTTGTGCAGTTCCAACGCTGTTCTGCTGGTGACCTCGCGGAAGTCGTGACAAGAGATGATCATGTGGTCTGCTCCCAGTGTCCTCTGCCAGTAGGGATTGGCGTCTCGGAGTTGATCGACGTAGCCCTTGAAGTACTGTGACACTTTGGAAGGCCCCCGGTCCGGCGACTCCCGGATGCGTCTTGCTGAGATGGGGACCAGGAAGAGGTCCGCTTTCTCAGGGTCGTGTGTGACGAACGTGCTGGACAAGAGATGCTTGAAGAAGATGTCCTCCGCGTTGTGATCTGTTGGGGAATTGGCAAACAAGGTGAAGCCGTGATATTTGCTATCCGGAGGTGGATCAGGGTAGATGAAGATCTTTAGCATGGACAGCATCCTACTGTAGCTCAAGAAAAAGGAATCGGGGGAGTGATAGAGACTAGGCTTCCCCGTCTCAGCACCTAGCAGCCTTAGACTGATACTGGCACCAGGATTCGCAGAAACAGTAGAAAGATAGCAACTGTTGCTCAATTCATCATTTTCGGAGCAGGAATGCAGCATTCCCCTTCCAGCAACCCCTAGTATTGAGCACAACCAGACCAACACTAATACAAGAAGTGACATCTTGCCATTGCCATAGCGACTGACATGTGCTGCACACAGTTGCGGACTCTTGCCCATTGTGTGAGCCTTCTGATGGACAAGGCAACTGCGCAGATTTAAAGAAACACGGCACAATTGGCGGCACAGATGTGGCTCTCGGGCCAGGCCACCCCCGTCAAGTGAGAGTGGCCAAAGCGATGAAAGCCTTGGTCCTTTCTAGTGTGGTCACTAAGAAGCTGACGTATTCTTTGTCATGCTTGTCTCTTTGTGAGTGCTTGCTTCCACACGAGATGTCTTCGTGTCCGGCTGTGAGGTGGTTTTAGAAACCTGGATCTTGTGTGATTGTGGTGCGTTTTCGGCAGCGGTCGCCTTGTACTTGTACCACCAGGCGGACCCAAGGAAGGCAAGCAAGTTGAAGACGCTCATGACCGTGAGAATCCAGTAGAAGTTGTAGAGCTTTCCCTTGTTGAAATTGCCTTCAAGCCAGCCAGGGTGAGAGTGAGATCTGGTGCACCCGTTCACTGTTTCTACCAGGAAGGTGCTTGTGAAGAAGCCGATGGAGATGGTACTGAGGCACAACCCAGTGGCCATGCTTCGCATTGGAGGAGGCGCCTCGTTGTAGAAGAAATCCAGCTGGCCTACGTAGGTGAATGCCTCGCTAGCACCCACGAGAAAGTATTGGGGAAGGAGCCAGAGGACACTCATGGGGATGGCAGGGCCGGGGACAGACCGTGCTTTGTGGACTCTCTTTGTTTCCACCAAGGCTGCAGCTACCATAGCAAGGGCAGAGATAACTAGGCCAATCCCCATGCGCTGAAGACTGGTGATGCCCTTGTCCAACCCCGTGAACTGCCTTGTCACGGGGACGAATGCCCTATCGTAGAGTATCACAGTGAGCATCACACCGACTTGGAGGAAGACTCCCAGGGAGGCAGGTGGGATGATGAAGCTGGACCCCAGCTTTCTGTGTAAAGTCTGCCCCTGCTCGACTGAGAAGGTGAGCATCTGAGCATAGACTGTATAACACATGCTTGTTGTGCACCAGATGGGGAGCATCCTCAGAACCTGTTTCACTTCTTCGACTTGTGTTACTGTGCAAATTTTCCATGGACTGATGGGGCTGTCTTCCTCTTGCGAGATGGTTTTCAATGGTATTGCAGCTTTGTCTAGCCATCTGGTGGGCAAGAAACAGGCTCAGCATTGTGAGGTATGAAACATGAAAGCCGCAAATGAAGACAGATGTGACTCACCGAAATTGCTCTGTGTGCGGCACTCTGCTAAAGGAACCTTTGTGTGCGACTTCTTCGTCCAATACTTCATGCAGCATGGCTGGATCTGGGGGAAGTAGAAGTCTGTAGTTTCTAACAGCAGCCACAAGGACCTGTGCTATTACGGTCAGCGGGCTCCCTCGAACTATCTGGAACCTGTACAAAGATACCCCTCCCCACAAGGCAGACATTGCTATCAGCATGGTTGCTGCAGAAAATCCGAATCCCCATGCCCTGCCCATTTCAACCTGGTCGCAAACCGGAAGATGACGTCAGTTGCCAAGTTCACAGTGTGACACAGAATCAGTCAAGCAGTACCTCTAGCATGGCCCAATTCTTGCCTGAATGTAGACGAAAATTGTGGCTGCCATCAAGGCTCCAACAGAGATGAAGAAGAAGAACCAGTTGAAGAAGTGAGCTTTCTCCTGCTTCTCTCGAGGGATACCATCATCAAATTGGTCTGCTCCGAAGCTTGACACGCATGATTTGATTCCGCCATTGCCCAAGGCTATGAGATACAGCCCGATGTAGAGAGACGATAGCACAAGTCCATGTGCTTCATGACAAGGGAGTTGTGTGCATTTAGGGGGTTTGAGCATCGGTAACGACGCTGAAAGAGTGAGCATCACCATCCCCTGCAAGCATCTCCTGAAGGCGATCAGCACAAGGCACCGGGCTTGGAACAGACAATCAAGCTTTGAACTCCGTCCGAGCAAAAGGAGGTGTCCCTCACCAGAAACTGGATTGCTGCTGCTGCAGCGATCGTCCTGAACCTGCCCAAGTACGCATCTGCAACGAAACCTCCCAGCAGACACAAAACGTATGACGTGCCCAGGAAATTTGTGACAATATTGGATGCCTTCGCAATTGGTAGATGCATGTGTCCGACCAGATACGTCACCAGATTCAACGAAATTGCAATAGTGGATAGCCTCTCACACATCTCAGCTCCTGCGAGACGAAGGAAAACTTAGAAGCTTACAGAATTGTACATGTTGAGCCTGGAATCGTGGCGAGTACCCACCAAGAATCAGGGGAGCAGCCCTCCAGCCACCGGTCTTGACAACGCTTGCCGGTTTTCCCCTGTAATTGACGAATCCATCTGTTGTATACACGGGGGGTACCCCGCAATCCAGACTTTTGACATTGCAAGCTGCTGGGGGATCCTTTCTCTACAGCAAACCATACTTCAGCGAAATAAAGGACGTGAAGGGTAGGCATAGAGTCATCCACGAATTCAGAAGATGGTGGGTGTTTACCCATGGAGAAGACATCCTCTGATTCCTTCGTAGAGATCGAGAAGTCTGAGTACTAGTTTAAGCGAAATCACTGCCCAGGGGCCGGCATCTGAAGAACTGGGATTGCAGAAGTCATCTCCCTTGTCCAATGACGCGAGACAAGCTTCACACAGTCTCTAAAGCTCTGCTCTGTAGTGCCATTTAACCCGACTGGCATGGCCCGGGCTGGATACATGGATTGCATAATCCGGGAAACTGTCACCACCTGATTCCACTGTGTGCCAGTGTGAACACAACAGACACGCTGCTGTACAAACGCAGTGGAGGGTCATGTTTACCTGTTCTTCCGCACCATGCTGTCAATTCAGCTTGATAGCTACTCCTTGCTGATTGTGTGAGCTGTGTGGTACGAGTACAGTACTCTACAAGAGTCAAATCCACCCACAAGTTGCACATGAGCAAGTTCTAATCTGCCCAGCTGACAACCGGGCTCAACAAGACCATCAGACAGAGCCGTGTGCAAATTGCTACTTCTTTGAAGCTCCATGGCCGCATCCATGACATCTCCAGCCCTTCGACGCGTATATTCATAAATGCTTTCACGAAGCTTGGGAGCTGATTTATTAAGAAATGCGCAATAAGACAAGGGTGGTCGGTAGTCCCTAGGAAATATTTGGAGGCACCGTCATGCAGTCCTCAATCTTCGAATCACACCTTTCTACATTCCAGAGGTGAACGACATAGGACCTCGGTGTTTCCCGTTGGTAGGACCCTGTTCAGTTTTTCGAGGACATTCAATTCGCTACCAATGTCAGTTGCTCAGATCTGCAATTGCCTCGGAATCACGATTATGTGGTGAGGCTAACTACTCTAACAGATTAGCAATCCCTCCTGCTGAATGAGGCTGGTTGGTAAAGAGGCTTCGGAGACCACAAGCTGCAACACATTGCAGGCTAACTTCAGGTCAGTGATGCACATTGGTCGAACCTGGAGCCCGGTTCCAAGCCTGAGTGCTGGGTTAGGTGGGGAAGTGCAGGGTTAGGTGGGGAAGTGCAGGGTGTACACTACATACGTACATAATGGACGCAAGGTTCTTGAATGGGGAAGCACATTCACGTGCATACGTTGCCGGCAGTCAGTCACTTTCAGTGTCAGCCACAGGTTTACGGCAGGCGGAATAGGCCCATCTGTTGCTGGTGTAGGTCTCATGTCATTTCTCGACCAGCTGTAGCATGCCAATAATGTGTGTAGGCCAGCATCCCAGCACCGTCCAGAATCACTGTTTGGTATGTGTTGGAGCGATACCTTGTACTAGCCTCCTGCCAACAACTGAATTTTGCGGGGGGACTGTGACTGTACCAGCGAGGTTATGTACACAACGGTCACGATCCATAGCTTGGTAAGGTGTCTGTCAGGCCAAGCTGCAATCGTTCACCAACAAGTCAAGCAGGGACTATTTTGATTCATCTTGATCTAGTTCGTATATAGCTGAGCAGAGAGGCTTGAACTTTACTTACTTTGGGTCAGATCATCAGTAGTGCTTCTGCTTAGCCTTCAAATCCTGACGTGCTTGTAGGGACAGATCTTGGTGAGATATATATAGCTCCTGCCAAATTGAAACAGTCCAACCTCGACAGAGGCTATCAAAGCAGTGTTCATGAGAGGCTCAACACAGTTTCAGATTCTGCTTGCTCTCGGGGTGGCTGATCTGAGTTTATACCGTCTTCAGAAGCAGAATCTTGCCTCACTGGTTTATACGTGTACCAGTTAGCACAGAGCAAGTAGAAGAAAAAATTTACAAAACTTAGAACTGCCAAAAATGCGTAGAAGTAATCAAGCCGACTCCTGTTGAGGTTATTTGCCAGCCAGCCTGGATCATCACCCTTGCTTGTTACCTTGGTGACAAGCGTGACAAGGAGGGTGCTCAGGTAGTGACCCGCACCAATCGTACTCAGATAGATAGCTGTGCCCAGACTCCGCATCCCATCTGGGGCTTCATTGTAGAAGAACTCCAGCTGCCCAATTTGTGTAAATATCTCTGTAGTTCCTCTCAGGAAGTACTGAGGGACAAGCCAAAAAATGCTCATGGGAATCATTACATCAGGTTTATCCAACAGCCCATGCTCCTTGGCAACATTCACTCTCTTCACCTCCACCACAGCTGCCACAACCATGCACAACGTGGCGAAGATCATACCTGTTCCAATTCTCTGAAGGGTTGTTATCCCTTGCTTGTGCCCAGTAAACCTTCGAGCAAATGGTACGAAGTAGCGATCATAAAGAGGAAGAAAGAAGATCACGTTCAGCAGCTCAAAGACAGACAGTGTGGCTGGTGGGAACTTGAAGTGTGGCCCCATGTTATTATCCAGAGTGCTTGCTGCTTCTACCGAGAACGTTTCCAGCTGTCCAAGAGCTGCCCACACTGTGATAGTGCTCAGCCAGATTGGCAGAACTCTCACGATAAGCTTCAGCTCCTCCACTTGAGTGACACTACAGAGTTGCCATCTGCTCGCAGGTTCATCATCATAAGCGTGTGTTTTGACGACCACGGCAGCCTTATCGAGAAACCTGCTCGGGGGAAAACGCAGAAAACATCAATAATTTTAATTCAGCAGCCACAAGCTAGAGAACAGCAAATGAGGGCAGGGGCTAACTTGAACTGCTTCGTGTGTTGGAGCTGCGTCTTCAAGGAATGGATATCTGTGACATCTCCATGATACAATAAATTATCATCTGGTGGCACCGAGAATCTAATCTTACGGACTGCAGCAACTATAACTTGTGCAATACGTGTCAAGGGACTGCCACCAGGCGCTTTGTATCTGTACAGACTGGCCCCGGCCACAAATAATAGGATGCCTATGATCATGATCCCTGACGGTATGCCAAAACCCCAGCCAAATCCTATATTATCCTGGATATATACAAAGAGTGTTACAGATATCAATGAACCTACAGAGATGAAAAAATAGAACCAGTTGAAGAAGTGAGACAAGTGTTGCTTCTCTTTGGCATCCTCTGAATCAAACTGGTCTGCTCCAAGAGCTGAGACATTGGATTTGATCCCTCCATTGCCTAAAGCAATGAGATAGAGACCAACTAGAAAGATAGCCATCTGCAATCCATGAGCCGGTTTGCAAGTAACACTCGTGTCACTTGGGCAGGACGCCGGCCGGAGTGATGGCAAGGTTGCTGAAAGGGTTAGGACAGTCATACCCTGCATGAGAACAGGTAGGAGACTCGTTAGAAATCCTCAACCTACAAAGCTCACTGCTAGAACAGCTTGATGTCCAAAACTCAGAATGTCGGTTTTTGCACATACCACAGCTTGTACGGACGCAAAACTAGAAATGGCCCAGAAACGACCAAGGTACGCATCAGCCATAAACCCTCCAATAAAGGGAGTGAAGTAATTGGTGCCCACGAAATTGGAGACAGTGTTGGCCGCCTTCACCTTGCTCAGATGCATGTTATTCACGAGGTAGGTCACAAGATTCCGTTGAAGCCCCAAGGTTGCCAGCCTTTCACAGACTTCGGTCGCTACAAAGGCCACCAAGGGAAATATTAGGTGTGGAGCTTCACTACCTGGACTCTCAACACCTCAAATTGTGAAGCCTCTATTCCAGAAGCCAGCCATTCTGTCAGAGAAGTACCAAATATCAAAGGAGCTGCTCTCCATCCACCAGTCTTCCCCCTAACGGCTACTCTTCCTTTATGATCCAAGAACCCATCTACCGCAAACATCTGAGCGTTCTCCGCATCAACCTCTCCCTGGAAGAGACAGCAAAGACATTAACTGCATGCTCCAAAGTGCCTCAAGCACTTCACGCTCAGCTGGCTCCTCCCATCCACATCTACCCCAAGGGCTATGGAACCTACCATATCCTCTGAAGAATTGACAACCTCGTACTCGAACTTATGGTCACCTGGATACAACAAAATCGTGGAATGAGAACCTGCCCTCGGACAAGAAGCTTTCAGCTGCATGCAGATGGCATTGACACAATTCCAGAATGCAAGCTCCTGAGTAACACAAATCCTACTTTACCGGCATCGGGAGGCCCCTGGGCCCCGGTGCGGGAACCCTGAGGCCCCATTGGGCTTGGAGCCGTACGCAGGAGGGAGATTTAGGCGTCTGTGCACCCCAAAAGAGAGAGGGAAGGTAACAGCGCAAGCCTGCAAAAGCAGTTACCAACTCTGGCAGTGCAGCTCATGCATGCCCGACTGATCTGTCCGGCCGTCATTGTCAGTAAATCTGTGGTGGGCTGTTCATTGTTCGATAAATTTTTGTGATATTGGTCTCCCGGACCGAATCACCAGTGCTGGAGAAGCACGTCTGCCTCAGGAGACCTTGTCTTGTCTTTCACACAGACTACGTTCAGTGTATCCTTCCGCAGCTGGACTTGTCATTTGTCATCTCCTGCCAATCATCGTGGGGCCCCCGAAGCGTAGGAATGGCGTCGCCCACGAGCTGGCACGCGAACGACAGGCTCTCGAGCTGAGGCGAACCAGAGCGCTTGACTAGAAAACACTGTCCAGGCGTTTGCTTCATGGTGGACGACGGATTCCCACAAACTTTTCCACCTAGAGCTAATTCGCCGTTTCGTATTTGGCCTAGGAAGGAGATGACGAAAATCAGAAACAAACACTATTTTCGACAAAAAGGATCGGTTAGCGCCTGCCCCATTTAACCATGGCACTTGGACTCTAGGTATAAAGCCAATGGCACGAGGAGTTCAGGGATGAAGCTTGGAGTTTAAGGAGCTTTGGGTTTAGTGGGTAGATACACCAACATGTTGTCATCGCTCCCATGGGACTTATCAAGTAGCCTTTTCTTTCAATTGTTTTTTGCCCAAAAAGGGCTGTTTGTTATCGTCCTTATGAGGGGTGCGACGTCCCTTGAGCGCATTAAACTCCCTCACGTTAAGTCAAGCTTTATTTATATAATAAACTCCCTCACGTTAAGTCAAGCTTTATTTATATAACTACTGTCTCGCTCGTGGAGTGAGTTCGAGCATACAGACGAGACCACCCATCTTTAAAGTAAAGCCCAAAAAAACTGGATGGATGCTAGATATAAATATTATAGATTCTTAAGGGTCCTATCCATCTTAGAGAATATGAGGAAGGATCTGTTAGTGGTGAGCTCGGATCTTTGTGCTGCAGGGGTCAGGGAGACCGAGTAGGAAGAGATGCTGCAAGGGCAAGCTCGGCAATTGGAAGCTTATCATAAGGACTTAACAGTAATGAGGGAGAGTCAGGATGAGGCCTTGGAGTAGATTAAGAAGGTGGAGGAAGCTAGGCTTCACCTTGTGGCGAAGGAAGATCCGAAGGCTTCACGTGCAGAAGTGAGAGGTCGAAACGGTTGCTCAGCAAGCTCATCTTGGACTATTGGGGTTGAAGAAGTATCTGGAGGAGGTTGAGAAGGACAGAGACAAGGTTAGGAAGGACAAGGACGAGTTGGTCCAGGTGGTGGGAGAGACAAAAATGGGCCTTCATAAGGTGGAGCTGAAGATTGAGCGCCAGTTAGAAACACGTAACCGTAGGTTTTAAGCTGGATTGAAGAAAGACCACTAAGGTCAAGCTGAAAAACGTACAGTTGAACCTCGACAAGGAGGAGTTGGAGCTGGAAAACGAGGCCTTACGGAAGAAATGTGAGTAAGGGGAGTGGCCCAAGGATGTGTGTGAGGTTAGCAGGGCTAGGAGGTTGCTGATCAACAAGATTACCAAGAGAACTACGAGGCACAATGGCCTATGGAGCGTAGGTTTGCGGACCCACGGTGTCATAGCAGCTATGCCAAAGATTGAAACCCTAAGACCGCCTCCCCGTCGATGGCTAGACCCTCCATATTTATGATCTCAACCCTTTGTGCTTTGTGAGCTGGCTGCTCGCTTAGTGACTAGCTGCTCGTAACGGGACCTTAGGAAAAGACTCATCGAGGGTACTCATACTTGGGTGTAGAAGGATAGTAACCGGCCCAAGGAAAAGACTTTGCACCAGTAGGCCAACCCCAGATAGTCGTGTCGTAAAGGCAAGCTGTGGCCCAAGTACCTAGTTGGTAGTAGACTCCTAGGAGCGTTGAGAAGTTGTCCTACAGCATTGTTAGAATTGGCTCTTTCAATTCGAATACTGAGGCTCGGTTAGGCTTCTTAATAGATGCTCTCAAAAAGGCACTCACAAGAATTGCTCTTATGTCCCACTCATGCTTCTTAAGCAAACAGGTTCGCAAGGATACTCATTAGATTTGCTGTCACAGGTATATTTTCATGGTCAATCGGCACTGTCCCAATGTCATCACAAGCCATAACATGAAGCTTTGGTTAACCTGTGACAAGAATATAAAACCAAATGATGGCGGTCAACTTAAGATTGTGCGGCTACCTGTGAGGTCATATGTGAACCACTCAATTCGGGGTTGGGCTCCATAAAACCCAGGTTAGAGGTTGCATAAAAGGGCTGTTATCGTAAAGTCCTTATGGACTATGGAAGGCAAATCCTGGGTGTCCTCAAAATCGACCTCAATAGGCCCTAGTCCTCCTACTGTCTATAGGAGGGTATAGGAGTTCAAGCCTACCGTTGTATCGGTGTATTCACACTCCCACAAAGTAGCGCAACCTACCCTCTACACACATAGAAACAAAACGTATGCAGGAGCAGATTCTATGTCAACCTACATCAAAACCTACGTAGGGAGCGGAACCTACGGCGCAAACAGTCTCCATGGACGAGGCGTCCAGCTTCTGGTCCTTTAATATGATTGCAAATTTTGGGAGCTCATGCACATGGCTCTGCTTCGGGCCCTCTCTAACTCCTACACAACTCAACTTCACCCAATGTACGCCTCAGAACTAATCGCGTTATCCACATAACTCAACTCAACCATTGAGTGCCAACATCGCTTCTCACACTTGTATTCTCACTTGCAGAATGAGCTTCCATAATAAGAGTAGCAGTGACATCCAAGTGCTAAGTGCACAGATGCTAAGCTAACTTCACAGACGCAGTCACAAGCTAACTTCACAGACGCAGTCACAAGCTAACTTCACAGAAGCAGTCACAAGCTAACTTCACAGAAGCAGTCACAAGCTAACTTCACAGACGCAGTCACAAGCTAACTTCACAAACACAGTAAGTGTCCTTCGGACGGATCAATACTTAGATGGGATGCTACCCATCCTCAGCTTCATGGCCTTACAAGCCACCTCTTATAAACATTACTCTCTTGTCTTTGCATTGTGCAGGGCTGCCAATTGTTAGTGACGTATTGGGTTACTCTGGATGAAAGTGTGGGGCTTTGATGTATATTTCTACATATTTTCAAAAACTTCGACTTTGCTTAAATCAAAACAAAACACAGACCCAAAATGCCTAAATACTAGGCGTTCACTCAAGGGCGTGCCTAGGCGGGACAAACTCCATCGTGGTACCCAAATGTGTAAAAAATAATGCTCATTCATGGTACGACATTCCGATGCAAGAATTGGGGGTGTGCGCAACCACAACAAATATTTCTAAACCGTGACAACCCATGGTTACCAAACCTATGACTAGGCCTCATACCATACCTCAAAACCATAATAACTCAATTTATCACGATCTTCATGTTATGCTCTTATAGCACTCTGAGGTTGGGGAACTCGGCTGTAAACTGTATCAAAGTCCTCAAAAGTGTAACTGGTATTTAAAAGGGTAATACGACCACCCTATTTCTAGTGTTTAATCGCGGTTCACATGTAGAAGTGCTAAAGTATGTTTATGTGTTTGGTGGGGAGAGGCCACCTCTCACCACTCACTTGGGCTGGCTGGACTTGGAGCTGGCGCAGGAGCTAAAGGTGAGTGAGGTGCAATATAGGGGCTTAGATCGACTTGCTTTTATTAAGCCTAGATCGACTTTTCTTAGAATGAACACCCCCAGAACTACTACAAGCCTAGACACACCATGGTCCAAGACCGCAAGTGATGTACGTAGATACCAGTCCTAGTCGTCCCTTTTTTCTTGTTTCAGCCGGAAGGTGAAATTTCGGGAATACATACACTGCCCCAATTTTTACCCAATGGCGACGTCGCACGTGGCCACCTGTACTTGCGACTTCGAAGAGAAGGGCTTACAGAACCCACGCGTCAATCGACGCAGGGCCCAAGTGTTGGCCGGTGAGCTTAAGAACAGCCTGCCAATGAAACCATTCCAGCCATGGCATCACTTCTTATAAGAGGAATTGCTGATGAAAGGCCAGCCAAGTGTCGCTCCCTCACACACGCATCTGTCCATCTCCGCTCTCCTGTATCTCAGCACAAGCTCGCGCGGAGATCCTCGAGTCTCGAATCTGGACTCGGACTTTCTGCATACCTCGCTCGCATTGGAATTCCAGCGAACCATGGCCAGCAACCAGCTTTCTGAAGTCCCGTCTGACCAGGTGATTGCAGCTTCACAATATGGTATGCCTGGGGCCTTCACTTCCGCAGCCGAGTGACTGACATTTGTTTGATTCCTGGTGTGCCGTGGTGCAGCGCAATCTGGTGGAGTCCTTGGGGGATCTGAGCATCGGGAAGGAGCAGGGCTTGGAGTCCCAGACCGCGGGCCTTGGAAGGCCTAGAAGCGGCCTGGCCAGAACCTCCTCCACCGCCTCCTCCGCCTCCGATGTCTCCCAAGGTTTGCGCATTTCCTGCATGTCCTGCATGCTTCATCTCATTTCCTGCACATCTTTGGAGCTCGGTTCTCACAGCTGTCCTCGGAGCAGGTGATTCCGGGAAGCCGTTAACGGAGAAGCTGGCGGAGCAGGTGAGGGGGGACGCTGAGGTGACGGACGGGCGGGTGGTTGCGAGCAAGCCGCCGTCCGGGATTCTGCAGACCGTGACCGGCAAGATCTCGCAGACGGTGCAGTCGGCCAAGGACGCCATCGCCAAGAAGCGGGAGCAGGCCAAGCCCTCGGCTGGGAAGGACGGGGACCAGGACGTGCTGGTCCTGGACGAGGACTACACCAAGAAGGTGGCGGACGAGGCGAGCCAGCCGAGCGCGACCAAGGACGTCCTGGCCTCGGCGGGGGCCGCGGTGGTAGGTTCCGCGGTGGCGGCCAAGGACGCCGTGGTCGCCACCGTCGCCTCCGTTTCGGAAGCCGGGAAGGGAGAAGAAGGATCTGTGGAAGGAGAAGGCGCTGTGGCTCCGGCCAAGGGCGGGATCCTGCAGACGGTGGGGACGAAGATCGCGCAGTCCGCGCAGTACGTGAAGGGAGCTCTGGTGTCCGGGAAGACAGAGAGCCAGGGCGAGGCGGCGGCGGAAGGGACCGGGAAGGGTATTATCGGGAAGATCGGGGAGAAGGTGACGCAGTCGGCGCAGTACGTGAAGGAGTCGGTGCAGTCCAAGACTGTGACTGATCCTGCCAACCCTGACAAGGTGGATGTGCAGCAGACGGCCAAGTCGGTGCTAAAGTCTGTCGGGGAGAAGGTGAGCCAGGGCACGGCGTATGTGAGGGATGCTGCTCTTACCCGCGCAGGGCCGTATTCTCAGGGCCCGGTGGAGACTGCTCCTGAGACAGGGCTGATCAATCCGAGCTCTGTTGCTGTTACCGGTTCTCAGGAGCCTGTGGTACAGAGCACGCAGGGGGATTAGGGTCAGGAAGTTGTGGCACACAGCTCAAAGTGAAGATGGAGTGGGCATCTTGTGGAGCAGGAGGTTGTTGTTGTGAATAATGTGATGGGTTGTTTAGGTGCGGGTCTTCCCGCCAGCCGGGTAGTCGGGTATGTAGCTAGCAATTTTGTATATCCATTTATTCTTTCGCACTGATGTTGTAATATTTACAACTGTAATGTTGGAGATGGGAGTGAGCGTATTGAATGTTCCAGAAGCAAAAATAGATAGCCCTAGTTGAAGATGATACGAGCTGTAGCTGCTGTGTTCCATCTCGGCAGTGACAGATACTGACGAGGTTCCTGTTCAGGATGAGCCCGTGACTATTTTGCCGCAGGGGTGTTCCGTTTTCCACTCGTTGCCACAGAGATAGCAAAATTGAGCACCACACCTGGATCAGGTTGTCGGTTAGATTTCGCATTCAGGGAGCTGAACTCGAGATTTTAGCGACTTACAGTAAACGCCGAGGAGTACGTGGTGTGCGTCTACCTGCAGGTCATGTGGAAACAACCTCCTTTGTGCTCTACCATGCACTGGCACTTGTAGCACCGTTGCCATTCTCTCTCCTTGGCGAGAATGTGGAACCTTAGGTCCTCGAAGGACGTTTCCCCAGACGGCAGGTTTTGGAATTCCTGGCAAGTCAAGTCTGCATGCCAGGGAACCTGATTCAGAAATGGAACAAGGTCAGGAGACGATCAGCCCACTGATATTAGACACTCCAGCAGGATGAGAACATCATGTGACAGACCTGGCACTCGAGACAATATAGCCTGTGACAGGTGAAACATTCAACAGCTCCAATAGAAGTGCTGTGAGGATGAGACGAAGTGGATGGCATCGTAAAAGCAGGAAGCACTGGTTTCAGACACAAGGCTGAACAGTCCCGAAAAGGACAGTAGCTTCTCTCTTCTTCTGGGATAGATGCTTCAACTTGCCGCAGACAGAAAGCTTGAAATAAATCTGCATCAAGCAGCCGGCTGCATTCATAACTGGTCAGCTCCTCCCGGCACTTGGGCTGGGGACACATAATCGTCACCACTCCCCTCTTCGCCTGTGCGTTGGCATACTTGTGCAGACAGTCAGTGCAGAACTCATGTCCACATCTAGTGACCTTGAGAAATGTGTCTGGGTGGACTACTTTGAACTCCAAACAAATTTTGCAACTTTCCATCTCCTCGATGACGCAGCTTGAAGTGGGAACATCTGAAGTCATCATAAACGACTGTGTCAATAGTGTGTTGGAGCACATCCAAGACATAAACGTTCTCTCTCATCACTCCAATCTGACCTGCATCAGGCAACATGAGCCCCTTCAACTTGCGTTCAGCATGCCTGAACGGAGGGCTTGCAACCAAGCTGTGCTCCTCAGCAGTAACGAAGAAAACCTTAGAGAGCACCATGGGCTCCCACACGGACTTTGCAATCACGTGGTCCTTCCCTGGCCTTCTAGGCTGGCTCCTGACGAAATCCTCCTCAGCATCTCGCAGTTGCTCAGCGAAACGCTGTTTCAAGCGTTCTGCCAGACTGACCTTATCCCCGATGCCTGCAAACGGGTCCGACAGTCGCCTCCCCTTCCTATCCCACTCCTGCTCGGGGACAGACGCCAGCCTCCGGGCAAACTCAGCATCGTGCTCAATAATTGCATCGATTTCGAAGAACCGTGCCTGCTCCTGAGCGGCAAAGCTGCTGTCATCCAATTCCTCTTTGAGCCTCTCCACCTCGCGCGTCTGCTCTAGAAGCACAGCCTGCCTGTCTGCAGGCGCACCCGGCTCCCCCCCCAACCATCCAGTATCGGAAACAATTCGAGAAAAGCGATTGTAAACTGCAGACAGATCACGAAGGCTGCTCCTTTCCTGCTGCTTACCTTCCAAGAGAGGATCAAGCTGCGTGCTATCTCCGCTGGCCACCAGCATCAAGGGCCCCGTCCCGGAATACATGGCCGAGATCAACAGCGCCTCTTCCAGCTGCAGGAGGTAGGCAAACTCCAAATCCGACACTTCCTGCAGGACACGAGACATTTCTTGTACTTGCAATTTCATCAGCTCCAAATCGTCGTCTCCAGTACTCGCCATTCTGCTCGCGCTCCAAGCTCTGGAGTTCAGCTCCAGCTCGTGCAGCAGCCCACCGCGTCTCAACGTCTCATACTTACAGTAAATTTCCGTTCCCGTCGTCTTTATGACGCAGTTAAGCTGCGGCGGTTGTGAGTCACCGTCTTGGACGACGAGCTCCTCGGGCAACAAAACACGGTACAACAACATCCAATCGCCAGGATTCGGTTTCCTCATCCTCCATGATTGGCTTCATTTGTTTACAGAGTTGAAGATTTCACTAAAAATGTTTTGTGCCTCCGATCTCCTGTCCCGAACGACGACGACGGTTTCTCGGCCATTTTTTAGGGAAAAATATGATTTTTTAAAAATTTATTTATTAATTTTTAAAATTTTAAAAAATTATGCCAAGTTTCTCCAACTGAATCTCTATCCAACAATCTATTACATGCTTGATTCTACGATGATCCAAACGCTTGCGCATATAATATTTCATCCGTCGGAGCGTCTCAAAGCCATCGATTACAACGTGCTTTTTGTGGGTGGCATCTGATTCTGATGTATGTATGTCGATCTCATTCATGCCCTTCACAAAGAACACAAAGATATCAATTCTCAGGTTCATATAAATCCTCACACATGCGTAAGAGCAACACAAAAATGTCAATTCTCAGGTTCATATAAATCCTCACACATGCCTAAGAGCAACACAAAGATGTCAATTCTCAGGTTCATATAAATCCTCACACGTAGAAGCAGCTGGAGTCAATTTCGAGGTTCATATAAATCCTCACATGCGTGAGCAACACAAAGATGTCGTTCTCGGGGTTTATATAAATCCTCACATGCGTATGAGCATATGTATGGAATCTGAAGTCGTCATGGGGTGGCTTGTGTATGAGAAAAATTTTTTCTCCAGTATTCTACACTTAGATGCCTCGGCATCTTCAAGATTCCTCTTATACGGGCCACATCATTGCATGGTAGGTATGTAGCGAAAACTTTAGTCTCACAACTTGGGCTCGGGTGTTTGCATGTTGTCGTCAGTTTTTCTTGGTGTTTATGGTTTTCTTACGAGACACATGATACCGTTCCATACACCGTTTATGAATTTAATCTCTTTCAGATACAATACTAGATCCTGATAGCTTGTGTATTATAAATTAATTCTATATCATCCAAGCAAGAAATGAAAGGCAAAGGAGGATCATTTTAGGGTTTAGGCCAATGAAGGCTACCGTCACCAGCACCAGGTAAAGGATAGCAGGTTGGGCAGTTCTTGTAACGTTTCTCACCAAGATCATGAAACACAACCCACACTTTGTAGCCAGCAATGCTCTCTTCGAAGGTGAGCGTAATGACAATGTGGATAAACGAGATCTTCCACAAAGAAGGCAAGAAGGGCGAGATGATAGGCAAGATAGGTTAGACCACTAGAACATCCATGGCCACAGCAACAAAGAAAAAAAGTGAGGTAAGGACTGCATCTAGCACAGTCGGCAGAACCACCTTTCAAACCAACTGTGAAAAATTTGGTGGGCCATCAAAGTTTTCTTTTTACGCGATGATGAAGTGGAAATAGAAATTACCACATGCTTTTAGAAACTAGTCTAGAAAATAAGATCCAGGTTTGAAGATGCTACGTCCTCCACGTTCGAAGCCGTCCTGGAAATTTTGTTGGCCAATGCCCTTTGTAGGGCGATGGATACTTGTTGTCGGAAGAAAGTATCCACACGGGATAGAGGAAGATCTACCTCATTCTTGTAGGTGTGGTAAGCTTTAGCATAAGCCTTGATAAATGTACCTCAAAAATTCCTTGCCCATGACCCAATGAGTCTCGATAGCAAGGGGAATGCTTTCTTCATAGGGCTTTACTTGTGAACTTTGGCCGTTGCGTATCCCTCCACCACCTAACCCGGAGGATTGATCTTGTGATGCTTGCATCATGTCCGATTAGGGTTTGTTTCAACCACATTGCAACAAAGATATGTTGCCCTTGGGTCAAAAATATGTAAGCTCTAGAGAAATACCGTTGGGCAAATATGGGCTCCTGTAAGGAGCAGATCCACGCTCCACGGTCGCCGAGGGCGACACCTCGGATGGCATAGTGTGTTTCAATGCATTGCCCGGTGCATATTGAGCTAGATGGGGTCCTAGAGTTGTCGAGGGGCCCCAAGTTGCAGTCGTGAAAGAGCAGGGCCGGAGGTTGGGTCATGCCTAGGCGAAACCTATCACACATAAACCGTAGGATATGTTTTCATCTAGGCTGAAAAAATCTCAACTCAGGTGCACATATAGCACAATACTTTAACTTAAAGATATCTATCAAACACACACACAAAAACTATAAAAATATTTGTGTGCATTATTTTTATTTAACCAAAAAAATATATCAACTTCGTTGCATATATAACATATGCTTTAATTTAAAGATATCTATCAAACAAACACACACACTAAGATATATATTTATCTGCATTTTTATTTTTAGCAAAACAAAACATCAACCTTTGTACATATAGTAGAAAAGAAGATTTTACTATTAAAAAAATGGAAAAAACCATCCATCCCAAAAACAAAGGGAAACATATAAGCACTTGTAGGGTCCACAATATAGTTGATGGATTGTCCCTTATGTATGGAATACCAGTCTGGTCTGCAGGGAGGCGTGTGTGTGACTTTCTTTTTCGGCGTCTGGTATGGGAATATGCCATGGTATCTTTTAGATACTTATGTACAATACACATATAATATATGTGCCACATCGACACGTGCGTTGATGCAGCGGGCAAAAACTTTGTATCCTGCGTTCATAGGCACTGGTGTTCGATTGTGCCATCTGAGATGTATTCTTTAGGGTTTCGGTCCCATCAACACACATACATGTTAAACATGTGGGCAAGACATACATACACAAATTTTAGTTAAGTATGGCCCGTGTGCACTGAGTTCCCATTTGCTCAAGGCCTCGATCTCGCGGTCCTAAGCTTTTCGCCTCGCTCTCGCTCTAGCATTTGTCAGGCGCTCGCTCTAGCATGCGGCGATCTCGCTCTCGCATACATCTAGCGCGACCATCGGTAGAATATGCATGCTCTGTCGGGAACTGATTCGGCATCTCATGGCATGAACATGCCATGTGTAGTCCAACGAGCATGCTCCTGATCGAAACAGTTCGGCAGCGGCATCTCATGGCATGGACATGCCGTACATGTAGTCAAGCCACTTTGGTATGCCCCTTGCATGCAGCAGCAGGTTACAAGCATTGTATGTATGCGACTATTTTCATGAAATCCCTTCTACATTGGTCTTTCTGGTACAAGCTTGTTTGGGAGTAGTTGGTGCTATGTGGCACCCGTAAGCGACGAGCCTAGGAAGCGTTGCAGCCATATGTGATGCGAGCAACACCTGCGACCTTGCCGTGAGCAAGCAGCGCGCCCGCCGCAAATACGATGATGATTGCAAGCGCAAAACCCAGTGCATATGATAAGCGCGGCCTTCTTGCAACCAAGCAGACCCTAACAAATTATGGATGCCGCGATTCGCGGACATGATATATTATGGCGAGCCCGTAATGGCGCGGCAGCGCAAATGACCTTCAACGCAACCCTAACCCCAAAGAAGAAAAATTTACGATTAGTGTAGAATCATTTTGTGTACCATGGGATAGGTTCACCACATCGTGCATGACATGCGAAATAGTTTCGCCATTATGCGGGGACTATTCTTTCGTGATGCGGCGTGACCCGATTATGGAATCTGCGATCCGTCACTAGCGGGGTGTGTGTGACAAGTTTTTTCTTCTGTATTCTACATGAAGATGCGCATCTTCAAGATTCCTTCATCACATACGCGCCCGTTAGCGGACGGGGCGTAAGCGCCACGATTTTGTCTCGGGAACTTGCCTATAGGTGTTCGATCTAAGTCATCCACTTTTCTTTACGCCATTTAGGATTTATGCTCAAACACACATACTCATGTTTTGGGGTTTTCCTGCACACATGGACACATATATCGGATCGGACATGTCTCGGCCCGGTGAAAGCCCCGTGTGGGCATGCTAGTCGTTCAAGGCTGCGTTTCCCTTTCTCACCGTCGCGTGGCCGGATGTTAGCCTCGAACATGCTCGATCCGGTGTGTTACATCCTTTTGGCATATAGCGCCAAAATGCAATCGCCGCGGCGCCTAGCGGTGGCGTACATGGCGCCTCAGGCTACGACCACAAGGCTGTATGGCTGCAGGCGTGGCGCTCGGCGCCCGATGGCCTCTATACGCCATAATTCCCTATGGCAAACCCGGGCGAGATGGGGTCATGCGAATGGATATGCGATGGCCCATGCCTGCACGGCCCTAAAAAGAAACGCTTGTGTCAAAACCTAAAAGAATCTTCACACACACACGAGGCTTAGTAGCGAGATCGGGGACGCGATGGGCGGGCGCCCGCGGCTTGATGTCGTCAAGTGTGTACGATTTTTGGTATGCGGCGAGAAAACTCTTTGTCCTATAAAAAAAAACCCTAAAGGGGCTTCACAGCGAGATTATGGAATCACCAAGGCGGTCATGACATCAGGATATTTTTAGGGTCATGGGCGAGGAAAAGAAATAGTCCGCGCGTCGGCGAAATTTTCGGCATGTCATGGATGACCACATCGGTTGTGGTGCGGCCCCGGTGTCTGCGATGTGGTCAAGCTACCACATGATACGAATGATTCGACCACGGTATGATTGACCACACACGAAACTTTTCTTCTTTTAGGGTTAGGAGGTTGCGTTGCGGCCATTTTGCGTCGCGCCATTATGACGCAACATACCATGTCGCGGCCATGCGGCCATACACAAGTGTAAGGGTTGTCGGTTGCGTTAGCGCGGCCTTCGCTATCTAATAGGCGTTTGTCTTTGCAATTATGCGTCTGTTTGCGGCGTCAAAGTGCGTTTGCCCGTGGAAGGCGCTGCTTTGTTGGCAGGCGCATCGAGGCAGCGTTTCTGCGCGTCACGCCTACGATGCGGTTTCATAGCACCAACTTTCCCGTCTGACTTATACCGGGAGGACCAACAAACACGGGCTTCCATGAAAGCGATCGGATGCATACAATCCTTGCACCCAAAAAGCGTCACGGGCACAAATGCAGTTCAAAGGCCTCTTGGACTCAGCGTGATGATCTGTCCGCCCGCGGCGTGGCACCGGCTGCGTCCCTGCTGGAGGTACTCGGCGATGCCTCCCCGCTCACACTCCACTGCACAATGTCGTCGGTGCAGTGCGGCGGTACACTCGAGGAGGAAGTCCATGTCAAGCAAGCCCGCGCGCATAGGCATTGTCCCTCGCGACATCGGTTCTGCAGCGCGCCGATCAGCGCGTTTGATCTGGACAGGTGCAATGCTAAAGGGATGGAACCTCACATGAGGAAAGCAGTGCAACCTACACACAAAGACAAGTGTCTCTTTGCGGTAGAAGACTCACCGGACAGCGGCTCAATCACCTAGCGGTGGCATCTCGGGGGCACGTTACGTATATTGAGGACCCACGGGCATCGTACTCCTCGCCATCGTCATCCATTCCCATATGCGGGTGCGTGCCCTTTGGGGTGAGCCTCTTCACGGAGCTATTGCGGGCACATGGCGAGATGTCCTGTCGCATGGCCCTTATCCTGCGCTGTGCTGTTCCACACACCCCAGCGTTCGGCTCGCCCTCATGGTGGGCATGAAGGTGACATCAGGAGTGGATGTGCAGGTTGGTGATGTCAATTCAGTCGGTACTCCACCAAATCCAGCATGTACCCCTTATGCAGGAGCGCCCACTTCTCCCCAGTGACCTTAAAATGCTCAATCCTCTGCGGGCAGGCGCGGTTACTACCACACCATACCTCCTCGGCCAAAGGCCATAAGCAACCTGATCGGACTGGTTGTGCAGGCCGCGGATGAAATTCTTGCCGTGTGCCCTTGGCCTCGCGCAGTTCATGTCGCCTCTATCGGGTTGTGCTCTGCATAGTCGGCCGAATCCATTGGGGATGGCCAAACCTCCTCTTTGCATCCACATAGGCGTTGAAAATGGTTGTCCCCGCTTGTTATCTTCCGGCACCAACCACGGGGCGTAGTGGGTGGCCCCATCTATTGCACCATGGACTCAAGTAGAATTGAGTGCGACTTGTCATATGGTAACCACATCCATTTCGGTGACCACTGCGGCAATCGCTCCCATTCCAATCTAACGCACAGCACACACCGAGGCAAACTGCTGGAGCCACTCACAATCCATGTGCCACATGAACATGGGCGTCGTGTTGGTGTACTTACTCGGATCTGGATGTCGGCCGGCGGGCCATGTCTTCGTGCATCAACCGCGGCGCCTCATCACACTCCTTGGGATGTCGATTCCATCGACTTGCACTCACTTTGCAGGCGGATTCTGCATTGGCCGTGCCGTGTGATGGGCGTATGAGTTGCAATGGCGTGCGAACCTCCACCACGGATAGCCTCCCACCCGCGCGCCATTGGTGCGTTGCGAGCCTCGTCCGAAATCCTCAAGGCTGCCCAAGCTCGGCGGCTCCTTGATGGCGCCACGATTGCAAGTGCCTTGCGCCCATACACCCCGGCGTGGCGGAGTGTTGAAAGGCTCCGCTACCGCAGCCCGTCCTCCCCTTCCTCGTGCTCATCCCCGCTTGCGGCGCCTCTTCCCCCCTCCGGCCCCCATTTCGTGCATCGCTGCTCGTCTGCGGCCTTCCTCCCGATGGTCCAGTCATCCACAGGTACGGCCGTCGTGCCCCCGACCACCCGTCATCACGCCATTCGGTGAGCCGCGGCGGCCTCCTCCACGGGGTCGCTTCGCTTGGGGATGGGCAAGGTGGCTTGCCGCCTCGCGCTAAGCGTGGAAGGCGTTCGCGTGGTTCCGTCTGCTGCCGCAGGGCCTCGCGGAGGTCTATTGCGCCTGACCACAGTGTTATTCAAGTCGCCGTCGTCGGGTTGAACAAATTGCGACAGCTGCGGCTACCACGGTTGATTGCCGGTTGCACCTCTTCCGCACATCCTGTTCAAATCATCGCGCGCCAGGGCGCAAATGTGTGCAAGGGGCTTCACATCTTGTGTGTGCAAGATAGGGCCTCGCTCCCTTTCCCCATCACGCCCATGGGTGCGGCCTTGATGGAAGGCTGCAGCAGCTGATGGTTAACGATGTGGTAGTGCCAAACACCACCATCTGCGGCGCCTCTGCGTGTCGCGGATTCGTGGTACAGCGCGCGCGTGTGGTCTCCTTTGGTCACCATGCTTGCGGCTTATGCGCGATGCAGGCGTTTGCCTGCGGACAAAACTTCCACCAACTCGCGCAACCGCGTCGTATTACTATCTGACCACTATGGGCCTCAGGAGCATCACAACACAACCATTGCCGCACGGCTCATTCTGTTCTGGGCGGCACATCGAGGAGGCGGGCCGCCCGGTCCTTCCCCTCAATAGCCTTGGTTGCTTCCGCAGCAAAACACTGCGAGCAGCGGCACCGCTGCCTTACCTCAACCCGCGGAGGGTCCAAGAAGGCTGCGCGCAAACATGAAAGCATCACGATCTTCCGGCAATCAGCGCGTGCCCTTTGCGGCCCCCATGGTGTGCCATGATGATGAGGTCACATGCCTCGATTACTTGGAACGATCCCTCTTCGTTGGTGAAAAGTCCATGTAGCGGATGAAATGCTCTCCGGTTGTACACAAATGGGAGTGTGGCGGCCCACAAAGAAGTTGTGGCGATCCACATCCACATGCCGCGATGCATAATGTGCACCCCGGCGGCGCACAATGTTCGCTGCGGTGCAATGCCCTCGAGGCCCGATCCACAACCAGTGCCCGGCATCACTGCGGCCCCGGTCCTCTCGACTACCTTCCATGCCCCGCCCGGCGGGACTTTGCGCTCCATCACTTTGTAATCACCCCCACAAAATTGCCTTCCGGCGTACTTTTCGTGTGCATGAGATAGGCGATCACGGTGGGTAAAGGGCTTCCTTCTTAGTGCGAAATCCCACGGAGGCACCCATTTCCTTACGGCGCAGCATTTTGCGCGTCCCTATCTCAATTGTGGCTCGCGGTCCTCCCGAATGGCATCCAACCGCGACAACATGCCATGCGAGCTCTTTGGCGGCGTTCCGGCCACCTGGGTCCATGACATCCGCCCACCACGGTTGCTTGGTGCACCCTCAGTGCGGGCCCTGTCATCCTCTCCGCGCCCGGCAAGTCCTTGTGCCAAGCCATCCAGCTCCCCTCCAGCAGAGGACCCATTTCCCGGACCTCTCCCGGCCATGCACTTGCGCAGTCCTTTATGCGGCCGGTCGCCCCTCGCGCATGCAGTCGGTGGAATGGATTCAGTTGAATCTCCCATGTCCATGCGGCGTATCGCCACTCTATGTCATGATCACCGTCGTTTCCATGGCTCCTTGCTTTGGATCAGTGTCCGCGGTGGCGGCCCCTCTACGGGTCAAGCCCGCCATCGGCAGTCTGACGGTGTGTCCAATACGATGGTGTCGATGGCGGCACATTCTCCGCATCGTCCCTCCATCGTGCCCTCGCCGCAGTCGCCCCTGACCGCTGACCTCACGCCCGGCGTCCCCTCCTGCCTTGCTTTGCATTCTCAACATCGGCATTGCCAAGCCGCCACTACCGCCATGCCTTGCGTCAGCACGCGAACTCGCATGGATCATACTCACTTGCGCCCACGAGGAGAATCACATTCGGCGGCGAATCGATGGATATGGGCGGCGCAATGCAAGACACCATGGTACCTATCGCTCGTCGCGGTGAGGCGGTACATAAGCCCTCCAAAGCCGTATCCCAACATTCTGCTGCCAATCTAGAAGCGCCTCCGGTACGTTACAACCAATCAACATGGGTTTGAGAATTCATGCAACCACCGCTTTGCGCCACGGGACACATGTCTGAAACAAGCTGCCGCCATGCTTACGCAGCGTTGCCTTCCGTCCTTTGAGGGCGCCATTCAAGCGATCATTTAATGTACGGAAACAAATGTGGCTATAGTATCCCGAATTTCGAGAGGCTTGCGGTTCGCTGCATTATTTATTTTGATGCACCTTTGGTGTCGTCGCGCCCGGTGGTCTCCACTGGAACATTGCTGCAATGTATGCAATGTTCTGCGATCGACTAAGCGGAGTTGGTCCCTGCTTGTGCGACCACTTGCGAGTCTGCGATCACTGGACAACATCATGGAAGCATATTCTGAAAATGACACGCACACGCCGTCTGTAAACAATCGCCATGTGCTACAACTCTCGTCGCACACTAACCTCACGCGGCATGCGTTCTTCCCATCTACACAGTCGCCGCACAACTTCAACTTAGTGCGCGAAGCGACGCTACATGCGACCCGTTAGTTGCGGTTGCGAGGCGGTAAATGCTCCTATCATTGCCGCCCTCTGCGATTACACCCACCACTATGTTTACATGCACGCCTTGCGTTGAGCTCGTTGCTCCCTCCCTCGGCGCGCCACGTCTCCAGATATGCCACCACATGGGCTTTTGCGAGGTTAATCTCGCCGAGCGAGGCGGCGGTCTTCTCATTCAATTGAGCTCCGCATATACGAAATCCACCAACTCGTAGAACCTCTAGGCCATCTTTCCACCAAATCGGTGGCCCCGTCGTGCACTGTGCGAACCAAACCCGGTCATGCCTTTGTTTCTGGTCGCTCCATGATGTACACCTTCCATTCCATCGATGGCCGTTCAAAACTTGATGCATGAAAAGGCACTCCGCCAGACGGTGGCGCTCGCGATAATTTGTCCACCGCCACTCCATTAGTTTGTCCCCGCGGTGCGGGTGGTATGGGGCTGCAAGTTTTGGATACCCCTCCATTCGAAGGCATTGGCTATGATGGTCTTCAACAAAGTCCAAAAACTCGGAGCTCCCTATAGTTGATGAACCATAGGCCACTGACCAATGTACTCTCGAGGCATTGCATCTCCCACATATCTTCAGCCCGCTTAGGCGTTTGCCCCCGTGTGTGCGAGGCCTTGACGCCAGCCGGCCGCCCGTGACCTCAAGCACACAAGATATTGCACGTGTTTATCGCCTCCAATGCACATGATCATGTGCATTGGGCATAATGAGCCACCACCACTTGCAAGAACATCCACGTCGACCAAGGCGGTGAAGAGCACGGACATTGATTCACAGTTGCAAGTATGTTCGGATCGGTGCCGAACCTTTGCCTCCACGCCCGAGGATGCTCAAAGTTTTTGATATTCGCTGATTGAGGCGTCAATAACAACCCTATACGCTATAACGGTTGGCACCAATCATCCACAGTATCCACTGCGCCACCCTCATCTGGATCTCCACACCACCACACCACAGCTGCAAAGCTGGACATCACCGGTTGTCGTCAATGCCAAATGGACACTTCGGTCGACCGTCACTTGCCACATGATCCAAGATATTGGTCACGGTAGAACACCACGACTCCTCTGCGATTCGTCACATTTATCAACACATTCAACACGGCCACCTCAAGTTATCACTTGATTCACAAGACTCGGACACCACAACCATTTCATCACCTACATCCACACCTCCACTCAGATACCGGTGGGAAGGCACGTTGCAGCCATGATAAGGCGCAATACACCCGTGACCAACGAGGAAGCGATGGGCGCGGCCACCGTTGTAGCTTGTCTTGTGGCTGGTCATCTGCAGCGGACAAACATGTACTCAAAGTGTGAACAACGGTATCTAGTTTCAACAAAGCAATGCCCTCACAAACCCACACGATGTCCTTCGGAGGAACACGCACACATGCCAACTTGCCGTGCATTCCTCACCTTACTTCAGAGGACCTTGTGTCTGGCCTTGGTAGTAGGAGCTATGTCGAGGACTCGTGTGGGTACACTTTCTGTGGGGACAACGTCATCTTCAATTTGTGAGTCTAGCACCTTTGTGCACAGTGTCCTGCCCAAACATGCGCGAACAACACGAGGCTTTTCCCTCCGGGCATTGGGGTGCGAAGGAATTCACGTAGGCTTCATGTGCCTCCCGGGCCTTGCAAGCGGCAAATTCATCGGCTACAGTGCGAGAAATCGTTGACATCGGCGTCGGTTGGCATAATTGCACCACGATGAGTTGAGATCTTGTATGTAATAAATTTAGTCGAGCGGACTTCCAACGAAAATGGACAAGACAACAAACACTAGAGAACTGTGGAACATACATATTGGAGACTCCAAGATTTTTTTGCTTTGGTGTGGCCAACCAATTCTTCTTGGTGATTGTGACTCAATGTCTTTCCATCGTGTGTCATGGTCAAATTAGTGGTCACCTAACCATGCTCACACCACGATCCTCCACAGGTGGGCCAGTGCGGCCCGGCGCACCGCTAAATCCAACCTACCTTGGATGCACTTGCCACTCATAGGCGCAAGTGATCGCGGGTTCCTCATCGTCCACTCGGTCCCGCGTACGCAAAACTGGTAGCGTGGAGGTTTAGCCGGCCGAGTCGTTCTGCAGCTTATTGGCGGTTGCGTGGCCCCATGGTTGCGTGCATAAGCGTCCTTGTTGTATCAGTGACTGACTTTCAACTCAAGCTACCCGATTCTTTGGCGGAAGGGTTCGTATCCGGCATTGGGGCCGTTGTTGCGATCGCCATTCGAGGCCTCATCTCGGCTCTCGCACCATCGCCGCGATGTGGTGTGATTTGCGAATCCCCTCTACGCACCACTGACTTGCCTTTCCAACTTATGCACGGTAGCAAATCATTACATTTGGAAACCTAGAACCCCACTCGCTCACTTATCCGTCCCCCACTGGCGGAGCGGAAAATGACCCAATGTGCGGCTGCGAGAAGCAGACCCCACCCGCTTCCCTCCCCGCCCGGCCCCATCGCTCCCGGCACCCTCCGGTGCGATGGCGGGCTGCAATGCGAATTTAAAGGCGCACAATGGCGGGTTGGGCGCGTTCTGTCTTGAGTCCCTCTCTACATTTTGTTTCAATTCGGAAAAGGGCATCTCGACGCAGGCGTTTAGTACCGCTTCTGGTGTCGGGGATTACTTTTCGGTGTTTACACACCCTTAGTCTCACCGTTTTTGAGTGGCATTTCACGGCGGTAGAAATGGGTGGATCGCATTGTATTTTGGGCTGATTCTATTTGGCTTTGCTCGCACCATCGCGTGATATATAGCCGAGCACCGGCAGAGACACCCTCCGGCCCAGACCCAATTTTATGATTAATACATATACTGTGTCATTCGCTTGATGGGCTGAACTATTTTATACCTCATATTATTCTACTCCATTTTTTTCTCCAAATGCTTTGGTGTGGTATAGCGAAAAGGGCAACCGTTGTGGACACTTTGTCTTTCCTTGCCTCCCTGCTGGCCTTGATATAAGCGTGCATCGGCACAATGCTTTCCACACGTGCACGTGATCGTCCGAATGTAGAATAGATCTTTGGAAATTGGGCTATTGGTACATCGAACTGTCGTTTCCCACTTATCACAGGCATTGTATTCCCCACGCTCTTCCCGTGCACCATATTATAATTGAACGTCGGTTTGCAAATATGTGATGCTGAGCACGTCCGGTCATAGATGAGTTATTTTAAAAGTCGTTTTGCCGGCCGATGGTTCAATTACCTTTATTCAGCCATTTATACTATTCTCGCCCGACATCCGGTCTCCCTGCTCTATGTCGGATACGTAGTCCATGCTGCCATGTCCAATCATCTCATTATATGCCATTTCGCAGCGTGCACATATCTAAACACCATTCGTTACAACACAAAAAGGGCGAAGCGCCCCATCATCGTATATGCGGGTGATTTAGCAGAAATAATTCACTTCTCAATATCTGCGTAAAAGATGCACATGACACATTGTGCAATGAAACCTGAAGGCCTTGTATTATTGCGACTACAATTCGCAGGCATATGAAGTACTTGCGTTTTGCAACTTCAGCTTGCTTTCGACCTTGCACCCTCTCGGTATAGGCGTATGGCTGACGCGACATTATGCCATTATGTGCTTGATTTTGGTTTTCGGATGGAGTCATACAATATGTGCATTAGATTAGGCGGGAACTACATTCCAGAACCGCTTTGAGTGCGGAACGTCGCATAAACCCCATGGATTTGCTTCGTGTTCACCGTCTGGTCCGCGATATCCTTGCCAGCCAATTTCACGACCCTTTCGCCTGACATGGATAACGATGTCCACTTTGGTGCACATGCGAATTTGTGAAAACAAATGGATATGTGAGTCTTGAAAATGAGTCCGATACATGGCATTGTATCATTCCGGGATTATTCCAGCCAATTGTGCAATGGGCAAATGCAATGGTGCGGTGTGTTTCCCTAGGCACGGGCTTATGGGTCCATTGGTGTTATTCCTCGTCCTTCCCCAATACCTCCCGCACCTCCAAAATGCGGCGGTTGCACGATCCTACATCCTCCCTGTGAAAACAAATGGATATGTGAGTTTTGAAAATGAGTCCCATACATGGCATTGTATCATACCGGGCTTGTCCCAACCAATGGTGCATGCGGCAAATGCAATGGCGCATCGTGTTCGCAACATGCAGTGCATTGTCGGATGTTTCCCTAGACCCTATTTAGCTAAATGCGTTTGAGATGTTTCTCATTGCAGACCATAACTTCGTAGCCGGATGAAATGCGGTGTGGGTGATTTTCCCTTATACCACAAAGTAACGAATAAGTACCATGGACGCTCCTCTTCGTAGACCACGGTTCATTGGTATATGAGACAAAATGCAAGCGATAGATGGCATAGGAAAACCACAAACATTGTAGACATCAATTGAATCCCATGAGCAGTTGTACTACTCTCTACTTGCTCACCATGCTCCATACTTCAAGGTCTAGCAGTACTCGTAAGTTATCGGTCTACAAACAGTTACTTGTAAGTTATACTTAACATCGGTCCCGATTTCATGGGCCCATCGGCCCTTTCTTGCTTATGTTTTCTTGTTTAGGGTTTTAGGATTTCGATCACAACACATACATGGGAAACATGTATACAATACACATACTGCACTTCCATACTTGAGGCCTAGAAAGCGTTATGGACGGGACCGTATTCCCAAATTCTGACGATACACATAAACTTTTTTCCCATGACCATCTCCTTCAGAATGTGTATGGGTTCAGCTTGACTCTTCTCAAGGGCGGTTTTGTGCCCTTGCATCAAGCATTTGCTTTGTGCGGTGGTGCGAACCAATATAGGACTCCCTAACTTTGTGCATTGGGATATCATCGACAAAAAGTGGGGCCACTACAATGGCCCCACTCTCCATCAAGGTGACAGGCGACCGACTATCCACAGCGGTACCTTGCAAGCCTATATGCGAACCTTTCACTATCCCAAAGACCATGGAGTGCGAGGTGAAGAACAAGAGTTCACTAGGGTAGTCAGTACCTTCAATGCGAATCACCATGTCCATCATCGGTATCTTAAACCCAAGGCCGGAGATAAATATAGGCAGTTGATGAGACCCAATATAGGACTCCGCAACTTTGTGCATTGAGGTATCATCGACATACTGTCAATGGCAGTAAAGAGGTGAATTAGTGCAAACGAATTTAGGACTCCAACTTTGTGCATCGGGATATCGGCGACAATCTGGGAGCCACTACCATGGCCCCACTCTCTAGTAGGTCAAAGAGGCGAGGTCCACAACGCCTGTAAGCCTATGCAACAGGAACCCGTCGCGCAATGGCCGCATACCTCCTTGCCGACCCGTTTCCGACCTGCAGATTCCTTTGCATGGAGTAGCGAAAGTCGTCATTGGCCATTGGCCGGGAGGACAGCAAAGTTCCAGGCGTTAGGCAAGGAACAAGCTCAAATGGAGGCACTAATCTCCTCTGGCCGCGAACAGGTGAAATTAGAGTGGTTGCCTGAGGCTCCCACTTGATCACGGTTCAGTCACTAGAGAGAAATGAGACATACTCTAGGGGATATGGCTGCCTTTCCATTCATACAAACATCCACAAACCAAGAATCCACTGGTGCCCACATATATAGGCAAAACCCTCGGGACCTCTTCAGCGTCCTCCTCGTTCCTTTGGTAGGCACTTAAGGTTTATTTATAATCCTACTTTCCTTGGCCTAAGCAATGATGTTTATGTGCTCAACGACTTATTCGCCCTTTTCCTTGAGTTACGATTTTAGGTATTTTCCTATAAATCGGCCTATATATGCATCACCATGCCTTACATACATAACCATGTACATACATTACATACTCGACACATCATCCATCAACATGTCCACATTCATCAAATGCCATCCATCATGCATACATGGACACAAGGTGAATAACAAGATTTGACTAGGGTAGGGAGTAGCTTCAATGCGACGTGCATTTCCATCGACGGTATGCTAAACCCAAGGATAAAATCAAGTATAATGAATGAGCTTGTTCTAAAAGCGGACGACATTTCCAAAGGCGACAAGCGCTTGCCCGTGAAACACCTCACTGCGAGCACTTGGTAGCACGCGATATCGAGACCGAACACGGCATATCTCATGTAATTGGAGGATGGAATACGAGTTTGTGTCAAGCAGTATTTTAGGGTGCGTGAGGGGCGTGCGTGGTAGGCGGGGGTGGGTAGTGGTGAGAGGCGGGGGTGGGTAGGGGGCGCGGGAGGTGGGTAAGGAAGCGAGAGGGAATGGGTGGGGTGGAAAGGAGGGGGAGGGAGGAGGGGTTGGAGGCAGGGTGGAGGAGGAGGCGTGGAGGGTGGAGGGGCGGGAGAGGGACGGTATGAGGGTGAATGGCGATGGGGTGTGGCGGGGGGTGGGGGTGTGGTGCACAATATAACATTTCCACGATGTGAAGGTGAGCAATTTAATACCTTTGAAAGCGGTGCAGCTCAGACGAAGGCTGCGGTTATCACGCAGTGCACATCGTCGGGCGGTTGTGGCGGCTAAAGCTGGGGCCGTGTTCCTGGCAACTGCGGCGCCGCAATGCATCTACAAAGTGGCGATTTCCGGTACATTGCGGCTATCGACCGCGATGCATTGTGCGCCGCTATGTCTCGCAAATCTATGCCATGTACATGCGAGCGATGGCTTTGGCAAGGCACGGTCGGCCACGTGTGCCGGCTCTCCGGTGGTGGCGTTCGGTTTGAAGGTGTGTCATTTTTGCGGCTGGCCCGGAAGGCAATGGATGCAATAACCCAGGCGCACTGCTTCGAAGAGATGCGTGTTTGAGGGCGAATCCATGGGTTTTAACGATATCCGTGCTCGGCATCATGAGCGGTGTCCTCGGAAGGAGGCATCATCGCGCGCCAAAGGGTAATGGCGTGGTTGCGGACCCATGCGGAAACAAAATGGTAGCCCAATTCCTAACCGAGTGCAATTGCGGATTAGGCGGGAAGAGAAGGGCCGCATGCATCTGTCGAGCAACAAGTTTGTGGCTGCGATTGGCGTTTGGCTCTTGCATACACCCTAAGGCGATTCTGCGAGGTTGCAATTGCCACCGCATATTCCATGGCGTGGAACTCTTTTTCACCAGTGTGCAATAGTGCGGCTCGTGTGGTGCGATTGCAGCCATTTTCGGCGCATCTGGTGCGGTGTCGCTTTGGCGGTGGGCGTTGGCGCCGGAAAACATAGCGCCGCGCGAGACCTCGCGAGACTCCCGGCACCGATCCGCGCCCATCGAAGGAGATGGCGCTTTGCACCAAGCTCCTCCGGACACCCATGGCGCGAATCACGGCCGCGGCCAGCGCCCACATGCGATCTCCAGCGCCGACCGCATTCTGTCCCTGCGCATCGTGCGGCTGCACAAAGCCGCGCGTGCGTCGGAGGTGGCAGATGCAAGGCGGCAGCGCAGCATGGAATGGGGTCGAGTCGATCGTCCACACAATGTCGGCGACCGGATGCCGGGCCGTCGGCGCAATTATCGGATCCGCCGGAGGTTCAACGTGGCGTCCGGTGGCGTCTGCGTATCTTGGCGGTGGCGAGTGCTCGCCGGGCGTGGTACCCGCGGCGGCGGCATGGGGCCGAGGCGGCGGCGGCGGGCAGCAGCGGCAGTGGGGGCGATCCCATTCACGCGCTACGGAATCACCGGATGCGGCCGGCCCGCGCAGGAGGCTGCGGGCACGGGGCCGAGCTTTGCGGTCGTTGGCACAACAAGCTCTGCGGATACAAATTCCACTCGACAAAGAATACTCCAGTGACGGCGATCTGAGAGGGTGGCCAAGTTGTGTTCATGTCTGCGCTCGATTGCACACAAGTGGAAGTTTGTGGTGAGCATGCCGGGAGCATACAACGGAACCGTTCGCGAAGGAAGTGGCGCATGACCATCGTCGCACGGTCGCGGCTCGATCTCACTGCGCCCAGCTGCCGTTATGCGGATGCCACCGGTTGCATCTCGCCGCACAAAGGTGTGTCGGCGTGATATACGTCGTCTTCCTCCGAGACCGGCGTCGCGAGCCGGACCGGCTGATCAGATGTTGTACATATGGGATGTGCATGCGCGATTCACGCCGTGGCGATTGCGGATAAGGCGGGCGTGTCGGCCATCGAGGTACGACTTGGCGGCGAAGGTGATCAAGACATGGAGGTGGCAGCAGGGTTACTGCGGCCAGCCGAGGGAGGTGGAGGTCGCGTCTTTGGAGGAGAGTTCAGCAGTCGGATGGCGCCACCGCCGCGACCTTGATGGTGGGCCCGCAGCCGCCGGCGTGCGCGACATGTGGGCATCAAATGCGATCCCCCGAGAGGTGCAAAGCTGAGTCGGCAGTGCGCACAGTCGAGGCCATGTCAGCGGCGCGGTGGCGATCGACGGATACGCGAGGCGGCGGGTGCAAGGGAGCATGGTGGTGGTCGGCGGGAGCAGGAGGAGTCTGCTGGCCGCATGGCGGAAAACATTCTTGGCGGTGGAGGAGCTCCATGACACCTGCCGCGGGCAAGTGGAGGAAGGCATCCATAGTAGCGGCGCGGTACCGCAGATGAGGTGCTCTTTTGAGATCTTGGGTCGCTGCAGGAGAAATTTGGTATGGCCGAGGCGAAGCGGGCCCAGCTGCCCTTGCAAAGGCTACGGTCTGAGAAGAGGCGCGAGCACGAACTTTGATGGGGTGGCCGGCATTCGGTGGTGCAAAGGATGGATGGGATGGAATTGTTAAACCACCACCATACAAGGATTTTTCGCAGAAGGGCTTCACCAGTGGGATTGGTTACTGGAGGACTGGATGACATTGGGACCGACCACGGAGGAAGAGTTGCGGATCACGGAGGACCACCAATCGAGGTTCGCAATAGGCGAGGAGGAGATGCTTGCGTGCCTGACCCATCACTTGGTGGAATCAATGCACACACCACATCGGGATGGCGAGCGGCCGGCCCGATGGTATCACGGCGCTTCTGGCGAAGAAGCGAGGCGTCACGAGATCGCGGTTTGCGGTGGCGGAGAAAGGCATCGATTCGCATCGGCGAGGCGTCGATTGAGGACCACCTAACCTGCGGTGGAAGCCGTGGAGTGTCGGCGGTGTTCGACAATTTCCGCCTATGGGAAGGAAGGCGGACCATTTCACCGTCGGGTCTTGCGGACGGTATGGGGATCGAGGAGGTGTTCCAGGAGGTTGGCCTGTGGCGGCCGGCAGTGCATCGTGAGGCATGGAGGCGGTTAAGTCGCCCGGCATTTGTGGGTGTGTTTGAGCGGAATGTCACGGGGGGGGGGCCACCAATACCACATCAGCCAACGGACATCATCAGACCCTCTGCAACGCAGCATGGTAAGTTCTGCGACCATGCCCATGGAGGCGCGAACACTTGCACCTGCGTGATGATCACTGCGTGTGCGTCCTCTGTGCAGGCAATGTTCTTCGGCCACCTGCTGTACATGGTGCTGGCCACCGGCATAGAGGTCAGCCGTCCCATGACCTTTGCGACGCTAGCGCATGCTCTCGGCAGTCAGAAGGATGGCGTGCACAAGGAGTGGAAGGACACAGGCAGCGAGAAGACATTGAAGAGGGCTTTCAAAGGCGACATCGTCCACCACCACGACTCATGGCCATCTTCTTGCTAAAGCGGGCGCTTCGCCGGGCGAGGAGAACGGAGCCATATCGGGTCGCACTCATGGCGGAAAGGCTGCGGATTTCTTCACGTCGCCGACACAAGCCATCGCATGTGTTGGGGAAGCGGTGGCGGCGCGCATCGAGCCGCAGGGCAACACTTGTTCTCCAAGTGCACTGCGTGGGTGGGTTGGTGGGCGAGGATTTCGACATGGTGTGCTGGACAGCGAGCTATCTTTGGGCGCATAGAGAGTGCGTTTGAGAGTGTGAGTTCTTCAATGCCACACATGGATGCGTGGACGCATTTCGTTCAAGTTCGGCGCTTGCTTGCCGATCTTGAAGGACATGTTGACCGTGCGGGAGATGACATTCGGAGCGGTCGCTTGTACACCTTCTTAGATAGGGTGTACTTCTCCGTGTCTGCGATGGTTGTGGCGGTGCCACTTAGGCGTATGGGCAAGCGCGCGAGCAAGGCGTGCTCCTCACTCCTCCGCCCTTTATGTCTCAAAGCTGGTCATGGCGGCCAGCGGGTGTGAAGCCATCCGCATGAACTCTCTGTGGAAAGCGTGAGCGTTTGTGGTGTCTCGCCGAAGCTTGTTTCGAGGTTCCGGCTTGTTGGTAATGTGCATTTGTGAAGGGCCCGAGGCCGTGTTGATCGATCGTGAGGCCCAATTTAGTGCTTCACCGTATGTCGAGCCGAATGAAAAGTGGACGGTGCGACCCGTTCTCGTGACATGGAGCGGGAAAAAAGCCACCGGAACCCCTACACCACCCCGCTCCCCATTGCGGATGCCCCGATGGCATCGCTGTGAGATGGAGCAGCGCGGGGCGCTCAAATCAAGCCGGGGGGCGGGAAGGCGCGGGAAGGCTGCGGGAAGTTGAATCTGCTGGCGAGGAGGCCTTGCATTGCGGGGTCGCGACATTGAAAGGCGTGAGATGGGTGGCGGTGCGGCCGGGAAGGAGGAGAACGCTGCGATGTGGACGATCGACCGGGTTGCTTGGCGATGAGGGGAGACACATAGCACGTGCGAATGTGTGGTCTTGGCGGCGGTGAAACACGTTGACATTACCAAGTTCGTTACGTACAATGGATGCCAAAGGTGTGGCACATTGTTGGAGCAAGAATCTTGCCACGAAATGTGCGGGGTGGAAGGCGCCGGTCTGCGGTGCAAACTACGGTTGCTATTGGCGGGGCGAGTGGCGAGTATGAGCCACTTTGCATTCCAGTAGTGCAGGCTGCATGCGGCGGATGGGTTTGCAGGCGGATGGAAGTGGGGCGGCGGCGTGGCGAGGAAGCGGAGGAGGAAGGCGGTTCTGCTGCTCCTTGAGGATTGCGGTGCTCAGTGCGACCGGCCTCTGTGTTGTCGTGGCGGAGCCATATCCGTGAGGCGCGCGCGAAGGTGGAGCATTGGGTAGAGGCAGTGCGACCCCATTGCATGGGATGATGGACAGTGGGTGTCGTTCAAAGGTTGCTGGGATTGTCATTGCGGCTGGGTTTGCAACCACAGCAGTGATAGTTTTGAACTTGCCGCCCATGGCGGTACTCGCAGTGCTGGCTATAGCAGGCGCCACCGCTTGCGGGGTTATAAGAGTGGTTGATGCAGCGCGCGAAGGCAGGGAGTGACTAGTGCAGCCATATTAGCTGCGGGAAAGGCAGGATGTTCAAGTAGGATGCAGCCATCTTTGATGCCATGGAGCTACACAATAGGAAGCCTCAGTTGTCACTCAAATAGAGGGATTGAGGTAGATTGCTGCAACATGGGCCCAGGCAGCCGCCGTTTTGGGTTGACACATGTGATGTTCAATGCAAAGGAATAAAGTGGCATTATATAATGTATTTGGCGATCGGGCATGAGAAGGCAACAAAGCGCCGCAACCGGAAATGTGCCTCTGAGTGGCGGCTAAGACCGTGATCAACAACCCCTGATCAGGCAAGCGGTAGGGGAGTAGCATTAACACCGCATCTTGAGAGCGGTGCGAGAGGCTGCCATGCTGGCCGTGATCGGGGTTGGACAAAGTAGCTTGTTCTTTGCCTTTGGGGCGCAATAAATCACATGTGGCAAAAACCCGGTGGGAGGAGGCCATTTAAAATGATACCAAACCACTTGGCATCCACAACATTTATTGGGACGCAAGTTTTGAAAGCATTGGCCTTGGTACAAGGAGGTGCCTGCTGTGGAGTGTGCACCCATTCTCAACTACAGGAATGAGAGGAGGCATGGGCGGCGGTGGCGAAGGAGAGGAGATGGAGGTCGAGTTGTGGGCACCCGCAACCATGGCGGTGGAGGATTGCGCCATGGAGGAGGCTACACCCACAGTGGGTGAGGTGGAGGGCGTGGAGGACCTTCCCCTTGGCGGCGCCGTTGGCGCGTTGGAGGAGGAGGGCGCTGCTTCAAGCGCTCCCACCAGCAAGCGCCATGGCGGCGATCCGCTTTGCCGGTGAGGAGAGCACCACAGGCCGCTCGCTCTCCGTGGCGGCCAGCGGCTTGTACTTGTTTACCCGCCGGAGGAATGGAGCTCGGAGGTGGCGGCGCCGGGCCGCACTTGCAGCAAGGCTGCGATGCTGGCCGTTCACCGAACATGGTGTGCGGCAGATGGCTGCAAGACCAAGACATGATTGCCCAGGCGATTCATTTGGGGGATGCGGCGGATGGTGGACGATGCAGAGTGCGGTGCGGCCCCGGGCTGCGACCCTCCGGGGAGGTGCGGTGGTGGCGACCGGCCCTCCTCTCGACTTCGTGGCGGTAAAGGTCTTTACCGGACATCCAGCCCGGTGGGCTGCTAGGGATGCGGCGGGAGGAGGCGGAGCTCCTATGCCGTGCCTCACTTGATCAGCGGTCGGAGGCGAGGAGGTGGAGGTGGCGGGGCCGGCACAGAGCCGGCCCTTGGGCAAGGAGGTTGCACTACTGTCCGTAATAAAAATAGCGTATTGTATGATGTGCTAGTGAATTGAAGGAGAAATGGCCCCCATTCCGGCTGCGTCATTTTATTCGTCACCTAAACAACGTCACCCGCTATGCAAAATGACGTGTGAACGCCACCGGCTTTATGGTGAGGATCCGGTGGCTAAGCCGGTGCTCGGCTGAGCCACCGAATCGGAAGCCGGCCCGATCCGGTGTTTGTTGGGTGCCTCCACGTCCGGTGGGCGGGCGGCTTTCGATGGCACTGCGTCCGGCGTCCTCGCCCGATTGCAAATCCCACCTCTCCCCAACATTTAGGGAACCATACGGCCGCCAAATGTCATGGTGGCCTCTAGCCACCACGTGTCGGGGTGGTGTGTAATGACAGACGACCTTTATGTCATCTCGAACTTTCAAAATGCCGCAAAGGCGTGCCCAAATTCAAAATCAAAGTTAAATACGTTTTACTTTTTACAATAGGAGTAACTCTTATGGACTATAGTAATAACAACTAACCACCGCTTGAACACGGGTTACATTACCGCATGCGCCGTCTGCCGACCCGCAAAATCAACATTGAAGCATAGCGCCGGCCGAGATTGGAGGATTGGTGCAGCGCTGCGGCGTGCTCTCTTGGTGTACTCGCTTGCTTCATCCCGATGTACTAACCACGTTTACCCCTTTGTTGCCTTCTACCAAAGCAGACACCCCACATTACCACATCAACCTTTGGATTGTCCGGATAACATCGTCACATTGCATCCCAAATTGTGGCCTAGCAATTGGGTGGAGAGACACTCACCCACCGGCTGTGTCTTCCCTCTGGTCCCCACAAACTCCACAGTTTAGTGCTCATTCCTCCGGCGTTTCGCATCCGCGACACGCACTTGCTGAACCCACGTAGTATGATGCCTCGGACATGCTCCATTGAGGCACACCTTACTCGATTTCGAGTTTGTGCACGGTAACCCTCTTGCTTGCGCAGAGGTTGCAAGATCCTGCCGGCCAGCCGTGGTTGCGTTGTAGGGACAATTACCGTCGATGGCTGGTCCTCCTCTTCCCGCCCACTCCGTTTAGGTGTGTCTTGGTGGCTTTGTCTTACCTCGTTGCCCCGACCTTGCCAAAATAACCCGACAAGTATTAGTCACCCCCAACAAATGAATCTACTACAAAGCGAGCACCAAACGATGGGTCACATTGTAGCATGTCTACTAGTACCGACAAATGCTCCTTGTCGATCACGTGCTGCCGAATCGGCTATGCCTTCAAGGTCGGGTGTCTTGCACCATTCGGTTTCATCCTCGGTCGGCATCTCTCCCCGGCGTAAAATGCTTTTCGAACTCGTGCACCCCCGACCATATGGGTTCGAGCTCGCACCATTGTGCTTCCTTAAACGTGCCTCAGCTACCGCGCGTCGCGCCACACACACCATCACCTCTCAAGTTCCCGCACTCCAAATTGTGCAATGAGCTTCCAATCCTCCTCACATCGAGCCCAAGCGCAAATCCTCATCCCGCACACCTTGTCTCCTCATTTGGGCAGAACCTTGACTCGTGATAACACACGGAAATTCCTCCGTCTTGTTGACTTGGACAATTTGTGGTGTATGAAATCTCGGTTGGTGATGTCCGAAAGACCTCTCAGACAGATCCACAAGCTCACCAGAGCCATGGAATGTCCGTAGGGCTTCAACAAGGTCAAGCGAGTTGAGACCAACTCAAATCCGCCGGTGGAAAGTGACTTGTCCCTAGTGTTCACTCCTCCGATAATCAAAGACTCATTTGGTGTCACCAATCGCCTTGGAACAAGGCTCGAGCACAATCGCCGCTCAAGCAACAACTTGGCCTTCCCATGCACCTCCAAAACAGCCGTGGACATCACTAAGGAAAGCATTCGCAGAGCTTCATGAGCGCATAAGGCATTGGTTCGGATACTCCTCCACCAAGAATCGCTTCCAAGCCAAAGCTTCTAAGTCCTCGTCTGCATCCGCACGCATGTGTTGGCCATCCCTTCCGGTTGGTGGAGACCGCCTCTTCCTCTCCATCGTCGGACCACTCCAAAGAAGCCTCAACTTGTGCTCGACACTACCGACTGGTCTACCCCAACTCACAAGAGCGACATCCTCCGCAGCAACGGTGTGAGTATGAAATGGAGTATAGGCGTAATGAAGTCAAGGTATGTGCTCTGCGAGAGCGTTGTCGCCTCTTCCTTACGTCTGCAATTCTCTGTGCCAAAGTTTTTTGTGATTCCTCTCCTTTACGCCTCTCACAGTGGGCGTCTTGCCCTGCACGCCTACTTCCACTTGGTACAATGCACAACTGTCTGTCAGGTCGAGCGTCTACACAGAACTCAATAAGTACGTCACTCTGCTCGTCTCGGTCGAATTTGTTGACGCTCCATTGCCTGAGCACTGTCATAGAAGAGACACCTTGTAGTGTGGCCCAAAAAACAGGCCTGAGTGTGGGCGCACACCCCCGGTGACCGAGATTAAAAACAAGGATGGTCCACAGTCAAAATGACTCGAAATGACTCGCACCACACCACGAGCCCGGTTTGATCGGGATGACCAGAGATGTCTTGAAGTGCGGCCTATATGCCAATGGTAACTAATCGGATGGATAGTGTGATCCCACCGTGCACGGTGTACATATAAAAGCCGACTTACGGCATTACATCCACATGCACAAATACTGCGTGACATGTCTTTGGGAAGGTATACGGTCCCGTCTTCAAATCACGCCCATCTGGCAAGCATGTCGAGTGTCCACCGGCGAAAATCCACAATAATCCTGACCATACTTGGTGGAACTTTGGTTAATGAACACTCGCATTACGTTTAGCACAATGGTCGTGAAGTCACCTTCGTCAGACGACCTCTATGATCAACAACTCGCCATAGAACTCCAGGCGTCGTTGGTGCCCACCATGTCAAAAGTACCATGAACCCATGCCTTGAGTGGACCTCTTGTTCTCATCTCCATCCCAGGAAATGAAAACCCCGCGTGTTCGTGCCTCGATAAGTATTCGTAGTTTGGCGAGGGCCAAAAGGGCGAATGATGCGATCCGGCTGCCATTCCACCTCCCATTTCTAACGCCTTCAAGTAGCCATGCCATAAAGTCATCAATAGCCCCACCGTCAGTGGTATGCTCAGCTCGCATTGGGGCTAGAACTTCTGAGTGCTGTAACAGATACCAGTGCAACCTTTTCCGGTCATCCACATTTAGTGTCACCTTGTGAGCCTGGCCTATGGTGTGATCCACTTCTTCTGTTGAACGACGACGTCCATTGGCCTCATTGTCGGCCAGAAACTCTGAGGCATAAAACATGGCCTCCATGGCCACATAACCTGCCATGGAGCCCTCAGCCGGGCTCGTTGGCGAGCGTGATTTTTCGATACCGGCATAAAGCGCTCCATAGGGTACATCCACCGCCCATGGACTGCTCCTGCGTCTCAACTTCATCGACAAGGTGCACAATGAGGTGTTGCATGCGTTCCAAAATGTGGAAGGCATGTGCTGCTCCATTGATCATGAGGTCAACAACTTCTAGCTTCATACCGGATATCGCCACATTGATTTCCTTGCGCACATCCATCGGTATAATGCAGCCTTGTGATGCATTTAAGCTCTCGCGGCGGCAATCGACCTCTTAACGCTATTGGCAAATAGTCGCAACAAACAATGCCTGTCATGGCTTTTAAACCGCTTACTTTGGGTCCACAACAACTCTTCAAATTGGCACCGAATCCTGGCGGCTTCGCATCAATTCATCTTTCAGCTTGCAGATGAGGTGCCAAACGTAAGAGGCACCGCATATCGCATGTCACCTTCCTCCACAACCCAAAGCCAAGGTTTGAGTCGTTCTCCTCCATGTCAAACCCGCGCCAATAGTGTCTCCACCCACTTATTACGCCATCGCCTTGCGCTTATTGGCCTCGACATGCATGATATCTTTTATCCATAGCTTGCACGTATGGCGTAAAATGCCTCGCAGAATGAGGGCGCACGCCCCAAGTGTTAGGCCGCATCCGGCATGAGCGTCGGAGATGCTCCACCTTCTCATCTCATCTACTACGGACAGCATGCGATGAGGGCGGGCGGTCTCGGACCTATTGTTGAAGGCTTCGAGTGGAGAGTCCGTCATCCATACATAGCCTCACACCACCGCCCTCAAACAAACATTTATCCAATTCCGCAGCCCACCTAGCATCGAGGCCAAGCCCACAATCAATGCACGCCGCTTTCCCACGAACCGCAACAACGATCCCAACCACAGGTAGTCACATGTCGCCATCAGAGTGCAGCCAAGCTTGAAAATACACCGAGTCACCAACAGCCCGTGAGTAATCCTCACATTGAACACCTTCCCATAGCCGCTCTGACCGAGGGCTCAAGATAGATATCCATGTTCGCACTTGCTTCGAATGATACCGGATAGGAGGATTCTCCTTCTTGGTGGCAAGGAGGTAGATTGTGGATGACCAGCAGCAAAAAATTATGAATTGGACCTGTGCCCGCTTGGGTTCATACCATCTGCAAATGCTCACCGACATTCCTGTCTTCGCGAGTTCCCACTTGATCCAAAGCTCTCCACGCCGGTGTCACGCCTAAAATCGCATCTTTCCATCCGGGCTACGATTGCGAGACCACCATGTCATGTCATGTGCCTGACCTCGGACATCGGAAGATGCCGTTCCACCAAAGGGAAATGCCGAACGTTTTCGGGGCTTCACCAGCCTCGCCGGTTTGAGGCACCCTACAATGGTAACAGTGGCATCCTGCTCTCCCAAGAATGCCTGCAGTCCTTGACATGCAGAAGAGCTTGATTTGTGCCACATGGAGAAGAATCCTTTGTGCATCTTGCGGTGGGAGTGTGTTCGGAGAAGGAAGCAAGCGTGTCCGGATGACAAGAAAGAGCTTCGACATTGCGTCGAGACAAGTTGAAGCTTTCTTGGACCCGGAGGAGAGCCACAATCGCAGAGAGGGTGCTCGCCACTTATGCAGTCCCTCACTATTGAACAAAAGCTTCCCGGCTTCAACGCCAATGTCTCGTGCCATCGATCGGGGATGGAATGAATGAGCCCAGCCATGTCATCCTCGTTAGCGGAAACTACTTCTTCATCATCCGATTGTTGTCCGCGGCTCGGGTTGCACATTGGTCTCGCTCCCACGCCTGTATGGTACCTCACTAAGCTCCTCAATAGAGTCATCCAAAGCATCCCTTGTAGCAACTCTTCCCGATCCATGACCTCTCGACCCCTCCATGGTGCCTGACAAAAGCATAAGTGACGACCGATCCCTAAATTGATGGATGCCGACCTTGCGTGAAAGCACCTTTGCATTCGCTCGTGTATGATGTCCGACATGTCGAGGGCAATATCGAACCGCGTCTCCCCAACGGCTTGCAATGGACATGGGCATCGCACCTAGGAATCGCCTATTCGACGGGCGGAACCATGGTGATGATATACTTGTCCAGCGCTCCCGAACTTGCGAAGCGTTAGGGCCTCTTGTCGATGCATTACGTCCGGTGGGAACCCATTGTGCGGAAGTGCATTGTTAGCCGCATACTTTGGCATTACGCTTAGAGGTGGGAACACACTCGCTTATATCCAAATCGATTTACGCTCCATGCCTACTGCCTTGAAAACAAGGCCACCATCTCACGCGAGCACTCCCGAGCACATATACCTCTCTTCGCTTGAAGCTTCTCTTGCTCGCCATGGCGTCCAGGCAGCAATGGGAGTGAGCGTCGGGAGGCAAAACCCACCGCAAGTGTCGTGGGATCGGGGAGGCACGTTGCAAGTCCTCGAGCGCACCCGGTGATGAGTCAAGACAAAATGTGGCGTCAAGGGCTTGGTGGGTGAGGATCGGTAGAGGTGGATGAGAGGCCGATTATTGCGCCGTGCGGGAATGGTGTGTACGGACCCGCCCAACCCCGCCTCGACTTGGACACGTCGCGGAGCTCCCATGGAGATTATGTGTGTCGCTTTCGGGGCGTGGCGTCCCATCACCGCAATATGGACACCAGCATGGGCGGTGGGTGATTCAATTGGCGGCGAGCATGATGAGTGGTTTGAGCGAGACTTTTCCATTGTCGGTGGCAATCGGCGACTCGCCCACGGCCTCTCGGACATGGTCCGGCGTTGGATGTTCGCAATTGGTGGGTGGCATGTGCGATGCGCTTGGGCACTCGTATCTATCTTGCGTCTGCGAAGGCGTACATTGTCGACATACTGGAGGAAATGCGGTCCATCACCCTCGCATTTATCAAGCATGGTGGAGGTGGGGACGCCTGACGCGTGTTTTCATTCCTATCTACTGGGGAGTAAGTTTGACGTTCTTTGTGTGGAAAGGGAGCCTGTGTTTGAGCCGAATCTGTCTGTACCAATGAGCCGTCCACCAACTGAGCCATCACTGCTTGTGGATATCAATATGCAGTTTGATGATATTCGTGATACACAATTGGGCAGACAGGTTCGCGTGCGGACTGTGGGGCCGCCTTGGGACAAGCGTCGCATGGCAATGTGGACCGGGCCCGGGAGGGTGATGACAGATGTGCTTTTTTCCACAAGCCCCAAAACTGGCGAGCTATGGGTTGTGAAGAAGTCATAGGATCACCTTTTCACTGTTGGACATGCTATGCGTCTGCCGTTTATGTACAACGAGTATGAGCACCTGGTTTGCTACTCAACTCTTTGCTTCAATGAAGAAGGGGCTTCTCAAGTGGTGGCAGGTTGTGTCAAGATAGTGCGGGCTTGTCACTGCATCTGGGGCAGGAAAGGCTGGGCAATTGTTGCGGGCCAGTTGTTTGCTTTTAAGTTTGAACCGTGCACTCGTCCCTGTCGTGTCTTTGGGCGCTGGTGGAGATGGATTAGGGTGAATGCCGTCTTGTGTCTTCGATTACCATGCCTCCATGGTAGGGATTGAATTGTTGAGGTGTGGCATAGTAGTGGGGGATAAAAGTTTGCAGTGTTTTTGGTTTATGGAAAAGTGTGCTAGGCATTTTGACATGGATAGGGTGCTGGTTTCCAAATCGGCACAAAATTGCATGGGTTTAGGTAGGACCTTCTACGATCAAGAGACATAGTAGGCCCTCCTCTAATTGGACCGTGCACAGATGGTCCGAACTTTGTCCGAGGTATGAACTTGTTATCCTTGGAAGTTTGAGCAAATGTATGAAATAGCGCGATGGGGTGAAAGCAGGCCAAAGCGGGCAACTATTGTGCAATGGCCGTAAGCGGACAAACCAGTCCATGGTTCAAATCGCAATGTGTATGCTTGCCCATTGGGTGTACGGCGATTGAAGACCGTCGATCCACCGACGCTACCCTAAAACACCAATTAGCCGACCCACCTCACCCATGGCGGAAAACTATTGTCAACGGACACCGTCCGATCCATGACTTAGATTCGGTAATATGGCGGAGGCGCATTCCACAAACTTGCGTAAGTGGCAAACGCTTGTTGACGCGATGCGAAAGTGGATGTCGTTCCTCGCGCGGGCACCGCCCTCTTTCCGTGTGTCAGCTCGAATCTGACGCCGAGGCTAACACGTCATTCCGGTGGCGTCATTTCCGATGCATTGCGATGGTATGTTGTGGCATAGGCGCTCCGGGGGTGGATGCCACAAGGCCGCAGGAGGAGGAGGCTGTGGGGAATTGAATGGAGGGAGGTGGAGGGGCAAGGGAGAAATCTCGGAGGACTCCGATGGTAATAACATAACGAGGTTGCCTGTGGTTGCGAGATGGGATTGACAACAATGCTAATAGGCATGATGGGTTGGGGTTGCGGTGTTGAAGGCGTGGTGAGGCAGGCCATACCAAATCATCTATGATTCGGATGGCAATTTAAATCCGCTCGTGCATGGGCGCCGTCGAAGATTGAGTCGTTTGGGGAGGCGCAAGCTGCGGCGAGGCGGCCACGCCAGGCGAGTTGGCCGAGCTCATTGTGGAGCCGGAGGCCGGGTTTGTGGGCGGAAAGAAGAGGGTCGCCCGCCGGCGGCAAACCTAAGCCCGGATGCAAGTCGGCGGGGGAAGATGGAGGGGAGGCGGGAGGCTCGTGCTCCGGCCCGAGGAGCAGTCTGAGCACCCGGCAAACGGGCGAGCACATCCCAAAGGCGGCCTTGGAGCCTGCGCCCGAGTTTCATCATGGCGACCACTCGATCATCGTTGATTGCTGATGCGACCATGAGTGGCGCCGTAACGCCTGGAGGTCGTGGACAAGGTGCGACCTTAGGTTGCTGCTGCCCGAGGTGGAGGGCATGTTGGAGAGGATGCCCCAAGTGCCCCTAACATGCAGTGCACGCGTGGGCAGTGCAGTGCGTTCATGGATATCATGAGCGAGCCTTGACAGGCTGCAATGGGTGAAGGGCTGCGAGACCACCTCCCCTCCTCGTGCCCACCTCTCCCTTTCCCCGCACCTTTCCATTTCATGCGGGGATGCCTGCTCCACACCTCCAATTCCACAATAGCGCGGTAGCGCTCATACTGCCTTGGCCGTGCAGTGCCTCTTCCTGTGTGCTCCTCCCTCAGTGCGCGAGGCGCTCCAGGCGGAGGGCCTGGGGGCACAAGAGGATGGACTCTCGACTCTTTCCAGTGAGCGGAGAAGGTTGTAGGATTTTTGGTAGGTAGGTGTTTTGAGCGGAGAAGGTTGTAGGATTTTTGGTAGGTAGGTGTTTTGGCGGAGAAGGTTGTAGGATTTTTGGTAGGTAGGTGTTTTGGAGGAGAAGGTTGTAGGATTTTTGGTAGGTAGGTGTTTTGCGAACTTGAACATGTGCTTTTGTGGCTGCAATTGTGCAAGCTTGAGTGATTGCGCACAAGTGTTGGCTTTTCGGTTTGTTTTGTTGCTTCAAGGTTGTGTTCCACGGCGTTCTAGAGATTCAGATCCTAATGACACAAGTAGATCGATTCACCGTCATTGTGACACCTAAATCGTTGCACTTGAGAATCTATCCTTTCTCGAGGCGTGAATCTTGCATCACAAGAGGGGTTCCTTCCTTTGAGCCATGAGGGGTCATCGGCGAAATCCTTATCATGTTGCCCAAGCAAGACCCTTGCACAATGTGAGTCCGCCACGGCGCAAAACGAGAAACAAAGGTGCAGCAGACTAACAACCCGCATGAATACCGGTGTCACTTGAAGATGTTGTGTGTGGTCAATTTCCTTCATTTGCCGAGGTTGTATGAGCATCCCATTGCGAAATCCTTCTCAATTTGCACGCAAAGCAAGGCACTTGCATTCGATCGATCTTGGCTGACTCAACAAAAAGTGAAGCAAAGGTGCAACACGCACGCGCTTTGTCCATCACCTAATATGCTAAGTCTCGGAAAAAGCGTTAGAGTTCGTCCTCACATGTCCGTCTCCTAAGACACGCGTCGCTCACTCTGCGATGCGACATGAGGAAGAGGGTGTTGGATGCTCACAGTATGTGTGCCCGTGGATGCGATGCAAATTCACGATCATCTTGTGGTGCAGGCATCCCATACATCCAGCGCAAGCACAACAAAGCATGTTAATCTGAACCACTGAAGCGTAGGGTGCTCCCCATCCTCTCCTTCCTGCATATAGTAGAAAGCAACATGTGAGCGGAGGTCGGTTTCTCAACCCTCCACCCGTGCCGTGGATGCGGATGCGATACATCTCTTGATGCGAAAGGTGTCATACATCCAACTACAAGCATAACACAAGCATGTTAGTACTCAAGCACCAAACGTGGGACTACTCCCACATCCTCCTTCACTGCATATATAGTGAAAGCAACATGTGTAAGCGGAGGATTTGCGTCAGTTCTCGTGACGGGCCATACTCAACAAAAGTTCACCTGTGTGTATGTGTTGCCCGCCATGTTTGTGTGTATGTAGACCCGATGGAAACCCTAACACCGTCATCAAAAAAAGGTCATATGACACCATCCCAACACCGGGCCGATGAGCGTGTGATAGAATGTTTTTCCAGCGTCTGAACCCGTGAAGCTGATGTGGCACGTATTATACGTGTATTATACGTGAGTATCAAAAGATTCCGTGGCATATCCTCGTGGCGTACACCCGAAAAAGAAAGTCACACACACACTCCCGTGTGACCAGATCGGTATTCCATACGAGATCGGTATTCCATAGACCAGATCGTCGGTATTCTATACTTATGGGGCTACACTCCACATTTATTCGGGCAAATTTTGTAGCTGGACTCCATTGACATCTATACGAGGAAACGGTTACAACATTATGGCAGACCGTTTCGGTACCAATAGCTCTTGCGGTCCCCGGCAGAAGGAAGCCTTGCTTGCAACACCTGGTCGAAGGCCGCTTCATGAAATCTGGAAAGTGCATTCTCGCCGACATGCGTATTCCTGCAGATCTCTTGCTGCCGCAGCGACCTGCGCGATCAGCTTCTCGGGGGTGCTCTGCATCCTTCATTTCAATGTACGTGAAGTTCAGAATGGCTCCAAATTTTGCAAAGAGGAAGCGATTGGAAGGTAGCCTTCCTGGTTTCACTGTTGTAGTAACCAGCAGTCACTTGCTGCGTGGGAGGCCCCAGACGTCTTTTCCGACACTGCTTGCTCGAGTATTCAGGCTTTCCAGCATATACTGCACAGAAATGGTAGAGCAGTGATGTAAACGCGTGATTCAAAGCTGCGACAGTTACAAGCAACTGACAAACTTCGGCATACACTGACCTTGTTGTCCAAGATACCAGAAGCTCCCACTCCAACTCACTACGATGACATCGCCAATCAGCTCTCACTGGTATGAGCGTTAAATGCACTCACTCATATGTTAGGGATGCTGCTCTTACCCGCGCAGGGCCGTATTCTCAGGGCCAGTGGAGACTGCTCCTGAGACAGGGCTGATCAATTCGAGCTCTGTCGCTGTTACCAGTTCTGAGAGATTTGCCTCAGGAGCCTGTGGCCCAGAAATTTGTGGAGCCTGCAAGGAAATTTGGTAGAGGAACCTGTGGCACACAGCACAAAGTGAGGATGTAGTGGGCATCTTGTAGAGCAGGAGATCTGCTGTGAATACTGTTTAGGAGCGGGTTTTACCGCCAGTAGCGTAGTCGCGGGTAGGTAGCTAGCAATTTTGTATATCCATTCTTTCGCACTGATGGTTGTAATATTTACATTGGCAGTCTCGGTGGAGATGGGAGTGAGCGCATTGCCTGTTCCAGAAGCAAAATATGTTCAGAGTCTAGTCGAAGATGATAATTAACTGCTGTGTTCCATCTCGACAGTTGCAGGTATACACGAGCTTGCTGCTTTAGGTTGAGCCCGTGAGATAGTTGTCACAGTGTGTGAAGAATCTACCCACTCCTTTCCACATAGATAGCAAAAATCAGCACCACACCTGGATCAGATTTTTGGGTTAGATTCCACTCGAGACAATAGCAACCTACAGTAAACGCCGAGGGATACGTGGTGTGCGTCTTACCTGCAACTCATGTGGAAACAACCATCAACGCGCTCTACCATGCGCTGGCACTTGAAGCAGCGTTGCCACTTTCTCTGGTTGGCAAGAATGTCCAACCTCATATCCTCCATGGTCGTCTCTCCTGATGCCAAATCTCGAAATTCCTGGCAAGTCAGGTCTGCATGCCAGGGGACCTGATTCAGAAATGCAAAAGGGTCAGAGGACGATCAGTTCAACAATAAATACTCCAGCAGGGCCATTGTGAACAGACCTACCTGACACTCAAGGCAAAAGAGTCTGTGACAGGTGGAACATTCAACAGCTCCAATAGATGTACTGTGAGGATGAGACAGAAGTGCATGACATGGTGGAAGAATCAAACACTGGTTTGAGACACAAGGCGGAACAGTCCTTAAAGGGCAGTAGCTTCGCTCCTCTCCTGGAATGGCTTCTTCAACTTGCCGGAGACAGAAGACTTGGAATGAACCTGCATCGAGCAGGTGGCTGCACTCATAACTGGTCAGAGCCTCCCGGCACTTGGGCTCAGGACACGAAATCGTCACTACGCCCGACTTTGCTTGTGCCTCGGCATACTGGTGGAGACAGTCAGTGCAGAAGTCGTGTCCACATCTGTGGAGCTTGAGAAATGTGTCTGGGCGGACTACTTTGAACTCCAAACAGATGCTGCAACGTTCCATATCCTCGATAAGGCAGCTTGGACTGGGAACCTCTGAAGCCATATACATGTACAACAGTTAGTAGTGCATTGCAGCACATAAAAGACATACATGCTCGCATCATTCCACATTTACCTGCAGCACGGGGCGCCTGCTCCTCCAACTTAAGTTCAGCAGGCCAGAATGAAGGGCCTGCAACGTATCTGTGATCCTCAAAGAAAACCTTAGACAGCACCATGGGCTCCCACACGGAGTTCGCAACGACGAATTCCGTCCCTCGCCTTCTACGCTGGCTCCGAACGAAATCCTCCCCAGCATCTTGCAGATGCTCAGCGAAACGCCGTTTCAAGCGTTCCGTCAAACTCCCATGTCCCCATTGCCTAAATACGGGTCCGACAGTTCCTCCCCACTGGCCCCTCCTGCTCGGGGACAGACGCCAGCCTCAGGCGAACTCAGCGTCGTGCTCAACAATTTCGTCGATTTCCAAGAACCGTGACTGCTCTTGAGCGGCAAAGCTGCTGTCATCCAATTCCTGGTTAAGCGTCTCCACCTCGCGCGTCTGCTCCAGGAGAACAACGTGCCTGTCTGCAGGCGCATCCCGGCTCCTCCGCAGCATTCAATTTGGGATACAAACCAAGAAAAGCGATTGCAAACTGGAGGCAGAACAGGAAGGCTGCTCCTTTTCTTTTCTTACCCTCCGAGAGCAGTCCAGGCTGCGCGCTATCTTCACTGGCCGCGAGCATCAACGGCCCGTCCGCAATACATGGCCGAGATCCTCACCGCCTCTTCCAGCTGCAGGAGGTAGGCAAACTCCAAATCCGAGACTTCCTGCAGGACACGAGACATTTCCTTTGCTTGCAATTTCATCAGCTCTAAATCGTCGTCTCCATTACGCTCCATGATCGCCATCCCCTCCAAGCACCAATCTCGAGCGTAAATTTCAGCTGGCCGGATGTGAGTCCCCCTCGTGATCTCTCTTTCATTCCGTCTGACAAACGATAACATACAAGTTAGGGCCACCTCCACCGGCTCACAACGTCTCAACGTCTCATGTTTATGGTAAAGTTCTGTTTAACGCCATCTTTTGATGCTGTGCGCTTGTGACTTCTCTATCTTGGACTTCGAGCTCCTTGGGCAACGACAAATCAATTCCTACAGTTTGGATTTCTCATCTTCAGGATCATGTTTTGTTTATCTACAAACACCGGATTCCCCTACTTCTAGTAGTTCATCAGGCCAAGCTCAATACATTACAGCGTACTTTTGTGGGTAGCATATGATTCTAGGCTCCCTCCACCTGATGCATGTTCTTCACGAAGGACACGAAGATGTTCAATTCTCAGGTTCATATAAATCCTCACACATGCGTATGAGCAACACAAAGATGTCAATTCTCAGGTTTATATAAATCCTCACACATGCGTATGAGCATATGTATGGAATACTGAAGTCGTCATGGGGTGGCTTGTGTATGAGAAAAATTTTTTCTCCAGTATTCTACACTTAGATGCCTCGGCATCTTCAAGATTCCTTCGTCTTATACGGGCCACATCATTGCATGACGGGCCGTATGTAGCAGAAAACTTTAGTCTCACAACTTGGGCTCGGGTGTTTGCATGTTGTCATCCAGGTTTTTTCTTGGTGTTTATGGTTTTTCTTACACACAGACACATGATACCGTTCCATACACCGTTTATGAATTTAATCTCTTTCAGATACAATACTAGATCCTGATAGCTTGTGTATTATAAATTAATTCTATATCATCCAAGCAAGAAATGAAAGGCAAAGGAGGATCATTTTAGGGTTTAGGCCAATGAGGCTCCACCAGCACCTGGATAAAGGATAGCGGGTTGGGCGTTCTGTAACGTTCTCACCAAGATCATGAAACACAACCCACACTTTGTAGCGCCAATGCTCTCTTGAAGGTGAGCGTAATGACAATGTGGATAAGCGAGATCTTCCACAAAGAAGGCAAGAAGGCGAGATGATAGGCAAGATAGGTTAGACCACTAGAACATCCATGGCCCGGCAACAAAGAAAAAAGTGAGGTAAGGACTGCATCTAGCACAGTCGTCAGAACCACCTTTCAAACCAAGCTGAAAAATTTGGTGGGCCATCAAAGTTTTCTTTTTGATGATGAAGTGGAAATAGAAATTACCACATGCTTGTACTTCCTTTGTGAGGCGATGGATACTGTTGTCGGAAGAAAGTATCCACACGGGATAGAGGAAGATCTACCTCATTCTTGTAGGTGTGGTAAGCTTTAGCATAAGCCTTGATAAATGTACCTCAAAAATTCCTTGCCCATGACCCAATGAGTCTCGATAGCAAGGGGAATGCTTTCTTCATAGGGCTTTACTTGTGAACTTTGGCCGTTGCGTATCCCTCCACCACCTAACCCGGAGGATTGATGCTGACGTGCTTGCATACTGTGTCCCGATTAGGGTTTGTTTCAACCACATTGCAACAAAGATATGTTGCCCTTGGGTCAAAAATATGTAAGCTCTAAGAGAAATACCGTTGGGCAAAATATATGGGCGCTCCCTGTAAGGAACGAATCCACGCTCCCTGGTCATCGAGAACCTGACACCTCGGATGGCATAGTGTGTTTCAATGCATTGCCCACCAATTGCATATTGAGCTAGATGGGGTCCTAGAGTTGTCAAGGGGGCCCCAAAGTTGCAGGTCGTGAAAGAACAGGCCAGAGGTTGGGTCATGCCTAGGCGAAACCTATCACACATAAACCGTAGGATATGTTTTCATCTAGCTGAAAAAAATCTCAACTCCGTGCACATATAGCACAATACTTTAACTTAAAGATATCTATCAAACACATACACACAAAAACTATAAAAAAATATTTGTGTGCATTATTTTTTATTTAACCAAAAAAATATATCAACTTCGTGCATATATAACATATGCTTTAATTTAAAGATATCTATCAAACAAACACACACACTAAGATATATTTATCTGCATTTTTATTTTTTTTAGCAAAACAAAACATCAACCTTTGTACACATATAGTAGAAAAGAAGATTTTACTATTAAAAAAAATGGAAAAAACCCATCCATCCCAAAAACAAAGGGGAAACATATAGCACTTGTAGGGTCCACAATATAGTTGATGGATTGTCCCTTATGTATGGAATACCGATCTGGTCACACGGGAGCGTGTGTGTGACTTTCTTTTTTTTCGGCGTACGGTATGGGAATATGCCATGGTATCTTTTAGATACTTATGTACAATACACATATAATATGTGCCACATCAGCTTCTGTGCGTTCGTACGCGGGCAAAAAACTTTGTATCACACGTTCATAGGCCTGGTGTTCCGATTGTGCCATGCAGATGTATTCTTTAGGGTTTCGGTCCCATCAACACACATACATGTTAAACATGTGGGCAAGACATACATACACAAATTTTAGTTCGCAAGTATGGCCCGTGTGCACGGTTCCCATTTGCTCAAGGCCTCGATCTCGCGGTCTCGCTTTCGCCTCGCTCTCGCTCTCGCATTTGTCTGGCGCTCTCGCTCTCGCATCTGTCTGGCGATCTCGCTCTCGCATCTGTCTGGCGCGACCATCGGTAGAATATGCATGCTCACAATCGAGACAGATTCGGCAGCGGCATCTCATGGCATGAACATGCCATGTAGTCCAGCAGGCATGCTCACAATCGAGACAGATTCGGCAGCGGCATCTCATGGCATGGACATGCCATGTAGTCCAGCAGGCCCTTTGATGCGGCAGCCACGCTGCGAGCTTTTTGGGTGCATTGTATGTATGCGACTATTTTCATGAAATCCCTTCTACATTGGTCTTTTCGGTACAAGCTTGTTTTGGTAGTTGGTGCTATGTGGCACCCGTAAGCGGCGAGCCTAGGAAGCGTTGCAGCCACAGATGTAGCGATTGCCAAACACCGCAGCCTTGCGTAGCAAGCGCAAACGCGCCGCCGTCATGGATGATGATTGCAACGCAAACCCAATTGCATATGATAAGCGCAGTAGCCTTCGCAACCAACCCTAACAAATTATGGATGCCGCGATTGCGGATATATTATGGCCGTAATGGCGGCACGCAAATGACCTCAACGCAACCCTAACCCCAAAAGAAGAAAAATTTCTGTGTGTCGTAGAATCATTTTGTGTACCATGGGATAGGTTCACCACATCGTCATGCATGACATGCCGAAATAGTTTCGCCGTATGCGGCGGGACTATTCTTCTGTGATGCTTGGCGTGACGGTATGGAATCGATCTGTCACTAAGCGGTGTGTGTGACAAGTTTTTTCTTCTGTATTCTACATGAAGATGCTGCGCATCTTCAAGATTCCTTCATCACATCGCGCCACATTAGCGGGACGGGCGTGGCGCCACACTTGTCCCCCCCTAGTTCGATCTCGTCATCCACTTTTCTTTACGCCATTTAGGATTTATGTCAAACACACATACTCATGTTTAGGGTTTTCACGCACACATGGACATATATATCGGATCGGACATGTCTCGGCCCGGTGGAAGCCCCGGTGGGCATGCTAGTCGTTCAAGGCTGCGTTTCCCTTTTCACCGTCGCGTGGCCCGGATGTTAGCCTCGAACATGCTCGATCCGGTGTGTTACATCCTTTTGGCACATATAGGCGCCGCAGATCGCCGCGCTAGCCCGGCCGAGGCGTACATGGCGCCTCAGGCTGCTCGCCACAAAGGCTGTATGGCTGCAGCGATGGCGCTCGGCGATGGCTCTCTATCGCCATAATTCCCTATATGGCCCGGGCGAGATGGGGTCATGCGAATGGATGTCGATGGCCCATGCCACGGACCCTAAAAAAGAAAACCTTGTGTCAAAACCTAAAAGAATCTTCACACACACACGAGCTTAGTGGCGAGATCGGGACACGATGGGCGGGCGGCCGATGTCGTCAAGTGTGTGACAGAGTTTCCGCCGTATGCGGCGAGAAAACTCTTTGTCCTCATAAAAAACCCTAAAGGGCTTCAGCGAGATTATGGAATACCGGGCGGTCACGCAGCATCCGGATATTTTTAGGGTCATGATGAGAAGAAATAGTCCGCCGCATCTGGGGCGGAACTATTTCGGCATGTCATGGATGACCACATCGGTTGTGCGGCCCCGGTGTCTGCGATGTGGTCAAGCTACCACATGATACAGAATGATTCGACCACACATGATTCGACCACACGAAACTTTTCTTCTTTTAGGGTTAGGGTTGCGTTGCGGCCATTTTGCGTCGCCGCGCCATTGCGACGCAACATACCATGTCACGACAGCGGCGCACAAGGTGTAAGGGTTGCGGCGGTTGCGTTAGCGCGCTTCGCTATCAATGGCGTTTGTCTTTGCAATTATTTGTGTTTGCGGTAGCGGCTTGTCGTTGCCCTTGCGTGGAAAGGCGCCTTTGTTTGCGCATCCACGGCAGCGTTCTGCGCGTGCGCCTCTACTGATGCGGTTTCACATAGCACCAACTTTCCCGATACAAGCTTATACGGGAGGACCAACAAACACGGGCTTCCATGAAAGCGATCGGATCCTTGCACCCAAAAAGCGTGCGAGGCACAAAATGCGATTCAAAGGGCCTCTTGGACTACGAGCGGTGATCCACATCACGCGCGTAACTGCGTCGCTTCTTTGGAGGTACTCGGCGATGCCTCCCCCTCTCCACTCCACACTGTCTCGGTGCAGTGCGGGCGGTACTGCTCGGGAGGAAGTCCATGCCGTCAAGCCCTTCGCATTGTCCCTCGCGACATGCGATTCACCGCAGCGCATAGCGATGCACACGTGCGTTTGATCTGGACCTGCAATGCTAAAGGGATGGAACCTCACATGAGGGCAGAACCTACACACAAAGACAAGTGTCTGCGGTAGAAGACTCACCGGACACGGCTCAACACCTAGCGGTGGCATCTCGGGGCCACGTTACGTGCATATTGAGGACCCACAGGCATCGTACTCCCGCCATCGTCATCCCATATGCGGGTGGCGCCCGCCCATGAGCCAGCCTCTTCAGGAGCTATTGCAGGCACATGGCGGGGATGTCCTGTCCATGACCCTTATTCTGCGCACTGTTCCACACACCTCCAACGTTCGGCTCGCCCTCATGGTGGGCATGAAGGTGACATCACGAGGAGTGGATGTGCGGTTGGTGATGTCAGTGCTCCTCACCAAATCCAGCATGTACCCCTTATGCGAGCCGCCACCAGCCAAAATGCTCAATCCTCTGCGAGCCGGCGCGATTACTACCACACACCTACCTCCTCGGCCAAAAAGGCCCAAGCAACCTGATCGACACAGTTGTGCGGAGGGCGGATGAAATTCTTGCCGTGTGCCCTTGGCCTCGCCGCAGTTCATGTCGCCTCTATCGGGTTGTGCTTTCTGCAGCATAGTCAGGCCGAATCCAGGGATGGCCAAACCTCCTCCTGCATCCACATAGGCGTTGAAAATGGTTGTCCCCGCTTGTTATCTTCCGGCACCAACCACGGGGCGTAGTGGGTGGCCCATCTATTGCACCATGGACTCTACGAAGTAGATTAGTGACGTCATGGGTGCACACAATCCAACCACATCCATTTCGGTGACCCGCTGTCGCTCCCATTCCAATCTAACGCCGGCACACACCGCAAGCTACTGGAGCCACTCACAATCCATGTGCCACATGAACATGGGCGTCGTGTTGTGTCTTACTCGGATGCGGACGTCGGCCGTGAGCCATGTCTTCCGGCATCAACCATGCGCCTCACTGCCTCCTTGGGATGTCGATTCCATCGACTTGCGGCTCACTTTGCAGGCGGATTCTGCATTGGCCGTGCGTGTGATGGGCGTATGAGTTGCAATGGCGTGCAGACCTCCACCACGGATAGCCTCCCATACCGCCCGCGCCATTCGGGGTGCCGTTGCGAGCCTCGCGTCCTCAAGCTGCAGCCAAGCTCGCGGCGGCTCCTTGATGCGCCACGATTGCAAGTGCCGCGCCGGCCGTACACCGCCGGCGTGGCGGAGTGTTGGAAGGCTCCGCTACCAGCCCGTCCTCCCCCCTTCCTCTGCTCATCCCGCTTGCGGCCTCTTCCCCTCCCTCGGCCTCGTGCATCGCTGCTCGTCTGCAGCCCTTCCTCCCGGATTGGTCCGGTCATCACAGTGCGGCCGTCGTGCCCCGGCCACCCGTCATCCGCCATTGTGAGCCACACGTTGCCATCGGCCTCCTCACGGGTCGCTTCTCGCTTGGGGATGGGCAAGGTGGCTTGCACCCCTCGCACACCGCTAAGCGTGGAAGGCGTTCGTGGTTCCGTCTGCAGGGCCTCGCGGAGGTCTGTGCGCCTGACCACAGTGTTATTCAAGTCGCCGTCGTCGGGTTGAACAAGAAATTGCGACAGCTGCGGCTACCACCCAGTTGATTGCGGTTGCACCTCTTCCGCACATCCTGTTCAAAATCATGCGCGCGCGCGGGCGCTTAAGTGTGTGCAAAGGGGCTTCACATCTGTGTGTGTGCAAGATAGGGGCCTCGCTCCCTTTCCCCATCACACGCCCATGGGTGCCTTGATGGAAGGCGCTTGATGGTTCACGATCGCGGGTATTGCCAAACACCACCATCTGCGGGCGCCTCTCTGCGTGTCGCGGATTTGGGCGCAGCGCCGCGGCGTGTGAGGTCTCCTTTGGTCACCATGCTTGCGGCTTATGCGCGGTGCAAGCGTTGCCGCTGCGGACAAGCTTCTTCGCGCTGCAACTGCGTCTGCGTATTACTATCGGGCCACTATGGGCCTCGAGCATCACAACACAACCATTGCCGGGCTCATTCCATTCGTGGGCGGCACATCGAGGCGGGCAAGCGCCCTTGGTCCTTCCCCTCAATAGCCTTGGTTGCTTCCGCTTGGCAAAACACGAGCGGCACCGCCTTACCTCAACCCGAGGGTCCAAGAAGCTATGGCGCAAACATGAAAGCATCACGATCTTCCGGCAATCAGCGCGTGCCCTTTGCGGCCCCCATGGTGTGGCATGCCACGATGATGGTCACATGCCTCCGATGCCGAACTCCCTCTTCGTTGGTGAAAAGTCCATGTAGCGGATGAAATGCTTCCGGTTGTACACAAATGGGAGTGTGGCGGCCCACAAAGAAGTTGTGGCGATCCACATCCACATGCCGCGATGCATAATGTGCGGCGGCACATGTATTCGCTGCGGTGCAATGCCTCTCGGGCCCGATCCACAAGCAGTGCCCGGCATCACTGCGGCCCCGTCCTCTCGACTACCTTCCATGCCCGCCGCGGGACTTGCGCTCCATCACTTTGCAATCGCCCACAAGGTGCCTTCCGGCGCTTTCGTGTGCATGAGGGCAGTGCGGTGGGTAAGGGCTTCCTTTGCTGCGAAATCCCACAGGCACCCATTTCCTTACAGCGCATTGTCCTGCGGCGTCCCTATCTCAATTGTTATTAGGCCTTGACTCGCGGTGTGTCCTCGAATGGCATCCACAACGGCAACATGCCATGCGAGCTCTTTGGCGCGTTCATCCCCACCGTCCATGACATCCGCCCGCGGTTGCTTGGTGCACCACCAGCCCCTCCCTCATGGGCTGCGGGCCAATCATCCTCTCCACCGCCCGGCAGTCCTTGTGCAGGCGGCCATCGCTCCCCTCCACAGCAAGAGGACCCATTTCCCGGACCACTCTCCCGGCCAGCACTTGGCAGTCCTTGCACTGCGGCCGATGCGCCCTCGCACATGCAGTCGGTGGAATGGATTAGTTGAGCTCTCCCATGTCCATCTGCGGCCGCCTCCGCTCTATGTTGTGATCCACCGTCGTTTCCATGGCTCCTTGCTTGGATCGGTCCGGCTCCATTGGCGGCCCCTCTGGGTCGCAGCCCGCCGCAGTCTGCGGCGGTGTGTCACGATGCACGTGGTCGTCGATGGCGGCATTCTCCGCATCCGTCCCTCCATCGCCCGTCGCACGCGTCGCCCCTGACCCTGACCTCACTCCGCCCGGGCGTCCCCTCTGGCTGCGGTGCATTCTCAACATCATTGCCGCCCGCCACTGCCTTGGGCGCCTTGCGTCAGCGCGAACTCGCATGGATCGCATACTCACTTGCCGCGAATCACATTCGAGCGGTGCGCAATCGATGGATATGGACGGCGCAATGCAAGACTCGATGGTACCTATCGCTCGTCGCGGTGAGGCGGTACATAAACTCCTTTGAGGCCGTATCCCAACATTTCTGCGCCGATCTAGAACGCCTCGGCGTGCAATCCAACACAATCAACATGGGTTTGAGAATTCATGTGCAACCACGCTTTGCGGCCCGGACACATGTCTGACAGCGCCTTGCGGCCGCCCACCACAACGTTGCCTTCCGTCCTTTGACCGCCATTAGCGATCATTGGCGCCGGAAACATGTGCGCGATAGGCATCCCCGGTCTGCGGAGGGTGATTCTGTTGCGTTATTTGAGTGCACCGGAGGTGTGCGCGCCCGTGGTGGTCTCCACTGGAACAAATTGCAGCGCACGCATCAGTGCCTTCTGCTGATCGACTAAGCGGGAGTTGGTCGCTGCGACCATTGCGAGTCTGCGTACTTTGACAACATCATGCGGTGACATATTCTGAAAATGACGCACCTTGCGCGTCTGCGCCCACATCGCCATGTGCTTTCAACTCTCGTCGCACACTAACCCCTCACCCGACATCGTTCTTCCCATCTACACACAATTCATACGAACACAACTTAGTGCAAAACGCGCGCGCGTGCGCACGTTAGTTGCGGTTGCGAGCGGTACTCCTATCATTGCGCCCTCTGCGATTGCACCCACCACTATGTTTACATGCGCCTTGCGGCGTTGAGCTCATTGCTCCTCGCCTCGGCGCCACGTCTCGGATATGCCACCACATGGGCTTTCGTGCGAGGTTAATCTCCTTCGAGCAGGCGGCGGTCTTCTCATTCAATTGAGCTCCGCATATCGCGAAATCCACCAACTCGTAGAACCTCCTAGGCCATCTTTCCACCAAATCGGTGGCCCCGTCGTGCACTGTGCGAACCAAACCCGCAGGTCATGCACTGTTTGCGGTCGCTCCCCGCGGCTGTACACCTTCCATTCCATCGATGGCCAACTGTCAAAAACTTGATGCATGAAAACATGGCACTCCATCAGACGGTAAGCGCTCTCGCAGTAATTTGTCCACCGCCACTCCATTCCGTTTGTCCCCCGCCGGTGCAGGTGGTATAGGACTGCAAGTTTCGCTGGATACCCCTCCATTCGAAGGCATTGGCTATGATGGTCTTCAACAAAGTCCAAAAACTCGGAGAGCTCCCTATAGTTGATGGGAACCATGGGCCACCCAGCAATGTACTCTCGAGGGCATTGCATCTCCCACATATCTATCTTCCCAGCCCGCTTGAGGCGTTTGCCACCGTGTGTGTGTGCGAGGCGCTGCCACACTGCGGCCGCGACCGTCAAGCCTGCAAGATATTGCACGTCGGCGCCGCCTCAATGCACATGATCATGTGCATTGGGCATGATACCCACCACCACTTGCAAGAACATAAATCACGTCGACCAAGGCGGTGAAGAGCACGGACATTGATTCTGTTGCAAGTATGTTCGGATCGGTGCCGAGCCTTTGCCTCCGCAGCGGATGCTCAAAGTTTTTGATGTTACGCTGATTGAGGCGTCATCCATAACAACCCTATACGCTATAACGATTGGCACCAATCATCACGGTATCCCTGCGCCACCCTCATCTGGATCTCCACACCACCACCACAGCTGCTGTGGACATCACGGTTGTATCGTCAATGCCAAATGGACACTTGGTCGACCGTCACTTGCCACATGATCCAAGATATTGGTCACGGTAGAACACCACGACTCCCTGCGATTCGTCACATTTATCAACACATTCAATTCGGCCACCTCAAGTTATCACTTGATTCACAAGACTCTGGACACCACAACCATTTCATCACCTACATCCACACCTCCACTCTGAATACCGGTGGGAAGGCACCGTTATGCATGCAATAAGGCGCACAATACACCGTGACCAACGAGGCGATGCGCGCCACGTTGTAGCTTGTCTTTGTGCTGGTCATCTGCATAGCGGACAAACATGTACTCAAAGTGTGAACAACGGTATCTAGTTTCAACAAAGCAATGCCCTCACAAACCCACACGATGTCCTTCGGAGGAACACGCACACATGCCAACTTGCCGTGCATTCCTCACCAACTTAGGAGGACCTTGTGTCTGGCCTTGGTGGAGTAGGAGCTATGTCGAGGCGGAGGGCTCTCGACTTTGTGGGGACAACGTCATCTTCAATTTGTGAGTCTAGCACCTTTGTGCACAGTAATGCTGCCCAAACATGCGCGAACAACACGAGGCTTTTCCCTCCGGGCATTGGGGTGCGAAGGAATTCACGTAGGCTTCATGTGCCTCCGGGCCTTGCGGCAAATTCATCAGCTACTGCAGTGCGAGGAGAAATCGTTGACATCGGCGTCGGGTTGGCATAATTGCACCACTGGACGAGTTCGGATCTTTGTATGACAAAATTTAGTCGAGCGGACTTCCGAAAATGGACAAGACAACAAACACTGAAGCATGGAACATACATATTGGAACTCCAAGATTTTTTTCTTCTTTGGGTGTGGCCAACCAATTCTTTGGTGATTGTGACTCAATGTCTTTCCATTTTGTCATGGTCAAATTAGTGGTCACTAACCATGCTCACACCATCCTCCCACATGGGCCAGTGCGGCCCGCGCGCATTGCCTCGTCCAACCTACCTTGGATGCGCCCGCCACTCATAGGCGCAAGTGATCGCGGGTTCCTCATCGTCCACTCGGTCCGTGCACGCCAAAACTCGGCGCGGGCGTGGAGGTTTAGCCGCAGCGAGTCGTTCTGCGGCTTATTGGCGGTTGCCGTCCCCATGGTTGCGTGCATAGCGTCGCTGTCAAATCAGACTGGACTTTCAACTCCAAGCGCAGATTCTTTGGCGGAAGGGTTATCCGGCAACCCGATTAGCCGTTTTTGCGATCGCCATTCGGGCCTCATCTCGGCTCTCGCACCATCGCCGCATGTGTGTGATTTGCGAATCCTCTACCTGCACCCAACACCTTTCCCCTTATACGGTAGCATAAATCTATTCAGAAACCGAACCACTCGCTCCGCCCCATCCGATCACCCGGCGGGGCACGGAAATATTGTGCGGCCACTGAAGCAACCCCACCCGCTTCCTCCACGGCCCCATCTCACTCGGCCCTCAGGGCGTGCGATGGCGGGCTGCAATGCAATTTAAAGGCGCACAATGGCGGGTTGGGCTGCGTTCTGTCTTGATCCCTCTCACACATTTCCATCAATTGAAAAAGGGCATCTCACGACAGGCGTTTAGCGGCTTCTGTTGTCGGGGATTACCGGTGTTTACACCCACCCTTAGTCTCCCACGTTTTGAGTGGCATTTTCACGGCGGTAGAAATGGTGGATCGCATTGTATTTTGGGCTGATTCTATTTGGCTTTCGCACCCATCGACATATATAGCCCGAGCACCGCGCCGAGACACCCTCCGGCCCGGACCAATTTTATGATTAATACATATCCTGTGTCATTCGCTTGATGGGCTGAACTATTTTATACCTCATATTATTCTACTCCATTTTTTTCTCCAAATGCTTTGGTGTGGTATAGCGAAAAGGGCAACCGTTGTGGACACTTTGTCTTTCCCTTGCCTCCCCTGCTGGCCTTCGATATAACTGTGCATCCTGACGGCACAATGCTTTCACACGTACCGTGTCGGCGTCGAATGTAGAATAGATCTTTGGAAATTGGGCTATTAAATCGAGCTAATCGTTTCCCACTTATCACAGGGTATTCCCACGCTCTTCCGTGCACCATATTATATATATAATTGAGCGTCGGTTTGCAAATATGTGATGCGAGCGCGTACATTGGATGAGTTATTTTGCGTTTTGCCGTGATGGTTCAATTACCTTTATTAAGCCATTATACTATTCTGCCCGACATCCGGTCTCCACACTTTCATGTCGGATCGTAGTCCATCTTTGCCATGTCAATCATCTCATTATATGCCATTTGTGACGTGCATATCTAAACACCATTCGTTACACACAAAAAGGCGGCGCCCATCATCGTATATGGGTGATTTAGCGAAATAATTCACTTCTCAATATCTGCGTAAAAGATGCACATGACACATTGTGCAATGAAACCTGAAGGCCTTGTATTATTGCGACTACAATTCGCAGGCATATGAAGTACTTGCGTTTTGCAACTACGCTGCTTGCTCGACCTTGCACCCTCTCGGTATGGCGTGTATGCGGCACAGCATTATGCCATTATGTGCTTCAGATTTTGGTTTTCAGATGAGTCATACAATATGTGCATTCGTTAAGAAGCGGGAACTACATTCCGAACCCGCATCTGAGTGCGGAACGTCGCATAAACCCCATGGATTTGCTTCGTGTTCACCGTCTGGTCCGCGATATCCTTGCCCAATTTCGACCCTTTGCGACATGGATAACGATGTCCACTTTGGTGCACATGCAATTTGTGAAAACAAATGGATATGTGAGTCTTGAAAATGAGTCCGATACATGGCATTGTATCATTAGGATTATTCCAGCCAATTGTGCAATGGGGTAGTGCGGTGTGTTTCCCTAGGCAGGGCTTATGGGTCCCATTAATGTTATTCCTCGTCCTTCCCAATACCTCGCATCCAAAATCACGGTGTTCGATCCTACATCCTCCTGCGAAAACAAATGGATATGTGAGTTTTGAAAATGAGTCCCATACATGGCATTGTATCATACCGGGCTTGTCCCAACCAATGGTGCATGCGGCAAATGCAATGGCGCATCGTGTTCGCAACATGCAGTGCATTGTCGGATGTTTCCCCTTGCAGACCCTATTTCGTAGCCAAATGCAGTACATTCTGAGATGTTTCTCATTGCAGACCATAACTCGTAGCCAGATGAAGTACAGTGTGGGTGATTTTCCCTTCTATACCACAAACCGTAACCAGAATAAGTACACTGTGGACCGCTCCTCTTCGTAGACCCTGGTTCATTGGTATATGGAGAACAAGAAATGCAAACGATAGATGGCATAGGAAAACCACAAACATTGTAGACATCAGTGAATCCCATCAGTAGCCGGTTGTACTACTCTCTACTTGCTCACCATGCTCCATACTTCAAGGTCTACAACCAGTACTCGTAAGTTATCGGTCTACAAACAGTTACTTGTAAGTTATACTTAACATCGGTCCCAGTTTCACATGGGCCCATCTGACGCCTGGTGCTGCGCATGTTTTCTTGTTTAGGGTTTTAGGATTTCGATCACAACACATACATGGGAAACATGTATACAATACACATACTGCACTTCCATAGCCAGCAGGCCTAGGAAACGTTGTAGACAGGACACGTATTCCCAAATTTACGACAGTAATACACATAAACTTTTTTCCCATGACCATCTCCTTCAGAATGTGTATGGGTTCAGCTTGACTCTTCTCAAGGGGTTTGTGCCCATCGCCATGTTGCTTTGTGCGGTGGTGCGAACCCAATATAGGACTCCACAACTTTGTGCATTGGGATATCATCGACAAAAAGTGGGGCCACAATGGCCCCTCTCCAACAAGGTGACAGGCGACCCGGCTATCCACAGCGGTACACGCAAGCCTATGTAACACGAACCTTTCACTATCCCAAAGACCATGGAGTGCGGTGAAGAACAAGATTTCACTAGGGTAGTCAGAGTACCTTCAATGCAGCAATCAGCATTTCCATCTGTCGGTATGCTAAACCCAAGGCCCGGAGATAAATAGACAGTTGATGCGAACCCAATATAGGACTCCCGCAACTTTGTGCATTGAGGTATCATCGACAAAAAGAGTGGGGCCACTACAATGGCCCCACTCTCCAGCAAAGGTGAATTGGTGCAAACCGAATTTAGGACACCCGCAACTTTGTGCATCAGGATATCAGCGACAACAATGCTGGGGCCACTACCATGGCCCCACTCTCCAGGGTAGGTCAAAGAGACGACCAGCTGTCCACAACCAGCACTACACTGTAAGCCTATGAAACACGAACCTGTCGCGCAATGGCCGCATGCCTACATGCCGACCAGTTTCCGACCTGCAGATTCCTTTGCATGGAGTAGCGAAATCGTCATTGGCGGGAGGAGGACAGCAAAGTTCTGGCATTAGCCAAGGAACAAGATCAAATGGAGGCACAAATCCTCGGCCAGCAGTGAAATTAGAGTGGTTGCTGAGGCTCCCACTTGATCACGGTTCCCGGAGGTCAAGAGAAATGAGACATACTCTAGGGCTGCCATCCACAAACCAAGAATCCACGGTGCCACATATATAGGCAAAACCCTCGAGGACCTCTTTTCTCGTTCCCTTTGGTAGGCACTTCAGGTTTATTTATAATCCTACTTTCCTTGGCCTTCGAGTAAGCAATGATATTTATGTCCTCAACCACGTATTCGCCCTTTTCCTTGAGTTACGATTTTTATGTATTTTCTGATATAAATCCGCTGCCTATATATGCATCATACCATCGTGCCTTACATACATAACCATGTACATAGATTACATGCGCCTCGACACATCATCCATCAACATGTCCACATTCATCAAATGTCATCCATCCGTCATGCATACGTGGACACAAGGTGAATAACAAGATTTGACTAGGGTAGTCAGAGTAGCTTCAATGCAGCAATCAGCATTTCCATCTGACAGTATGCTAAACCCAAGGCCCGGATAAAAACAGGTATAATGAATGAGCTTGTTCTGCGACGACATTTCAAGGCGGCGAACAAGCGGCTTGCCCGTAAACACCTCACATCTGCAGTGTATTTGGTAGCCGCGGTATACGAGACCCGAACCGGCATATCTCATCTAATTGGAGGATGGAATACGAGTTTGTGTCAACCAGCGATTTTAGAGGTGCGTGGGGGCGGGTGCGTGAGGCGGGGGCGGGGGTGGGTAGTGGGAGGGTGCGGGGTGGGTAGGGCAGGGTGGGAAGGACAGACGGGGATGGGTGGGGTGGAAAGGAAGGGGGAGGAGAGGGGTTGGAGGATGAGAGGCGTGGAGGGTGGGCGGGGAGGCTGACGGAGGGTGAATGGCGATGGAGTGTGTGGCGGGGGGTGGGGGTGTGGTGCAACAATATAACATTTCCACGATGTGAAGGGTCATGCAATTTAATACCTTTGAAAAGCGGTGCACGCGCAGCTACGTTATCACAGTGCGCCTCGTCGAGGCGAAGGTTGTGGCGGCGAAGCTAAAGCGAGTGTTCCACAGCGACTGCGGCCGCAATGCATCGCAAAGTGGCTGCGATTTCCGGGCGCATTGCGGCTATCACGGCGCGATCTGAGCATTGTGCGGCCCGCTATGTCTCGCAAATCTCTGCCATGTACATGCAGGCGCCGATGGCTTTGGCAAGGCACGGTCAGCACGTGTGCCAGCTCTCACGGTGGTGGCGTTCAGTTTGAAGGTGTGTCATTTTTTAAACGCAGCTGGCTCCGGAAGGCAATGTGGATGCAATAACCCACCGGGGCGCACACCACTGCGAAGAGGATGCGTGTACGAGGGCGCATAATCCATGGGTTTTTTTTAACGATATCCGTGCTCAGCATCATGACTGCAGTGTCCTCAGAAGGAGGCATCATCGCGCCGCCAAAGGGTAATGGCGTAGTTGCGGACCCATGCGCGAAACAAAATCGCCCAATTCCTAACCAGTGCTTGGGGATTAGGCGGGAAGAGAAGGGCCCGCAGTCGTCGAGCAACAAGTTTGTGGGCGGTTGCATTGGCGTGCTTAGCTCTGCATACACCTAAGGGCGATTCAGTGCGAGGTTGCAATTGCCACCGCATATTCCATGGCGTGGAACTCTTTTTCACAGTGCAATAGTGGAGCTCGTGTGGTGCGATTTTCGGCGGCATCCCGAATTGCGGTCACCTTTGGGCGGTGGGCGTTGCACCGCAAAACATGATAGCGCCATTAGCGAGACCTCGCGAGACCCGACCACGATCCGCGCGCCCGCCGGAGATGGCGCTTTGCACCCAAGCTCCCGACACCCATGACAGATGTCAATGCGGCCGAACGCCATGCGATCTCGCGGGCATCGACCCGCATTCTGTACCACGCATGCGATCATGCTGCGGTATACAGACGCCGCCGGCGGCTGCGTCGGAGGTGCGTCTGGCCGAGATGCAAGGCGGCGCGGCGTCCACGCATGGAATGGGGTCGAGTCCGATGGCGTCCACACACTCGGCGACATCGATTGCCGGTGTCGGCCGGTAATTATCGGATCCGCCGGAGGTTCAACGTGGCCGTCCCGCCGTCTGCGTATCTTGCGGGGGCGAGTGCACTCGCCGGCGTGTGGTAGCAGCGGGCGGCGGCATGGGAGCCGGGCGGCGGCAGCGGCGGTGGGGCGATCCCATTCACGCGGAATCACGGATGCAAGCGACCGCCCGAGGCGGAGGCTGGCGGGCGGGCCAGCTTTGCGGTGCGTTGGCACAACAAGCTCTGCGGATACAAATTCCACTCGACAAAGAATACTCCAGAGTGAATGGCGATCGGTGGCCAAGTTGTGTTCATGTCTGCGCCGATTGCACACAAGTGGAAGTTTCCGTGCGTGAGCATGCCGGTAGCAACAGCATACAGCACCGTCGCGAAGGAACGTGCGCAGCCATCGATCGGGACCTTCGATCTCGGTACGCGCCCGGTTGCCGTTATGCGGATGCCACGGTTGCATCTCGCCGCACAAGGCGGTGTGTCGGCGATATATAAATCTTCCCTCCGAGACCGCGCGTCGCGAGGACCGGTGATGCATGTTGTACATATGGGATGTGCATGCGCTTCACATGCGTGGCGGTGCGGATCGGCGGCGTGCGGACATCGAGGTGTACGACTTGGCGGCGAAGGTGATCAAGACATGGAGGTGGCAGCGGGTTACTGCCGGGCCGGCGGAGGAGGAGGTGGAGGTCGCGTCTTTGGGAGAGTTCAGCGGATGAGCGCCACCATCGCGGACCTTGATGGTGGGCGCATCGCACGGCCCGGCGACAACGCGACATGTGGGCATCCGGCACAATGCGCCTAGGTGCAATCAGCTGCGGTCGGCGCGCCATGGTCGGGCCGTGGCGGCAACCCGTCTGACGGATACGCGCGGTAGCGGTGCAAGGGAGCATGGTGGTCGTCGAGGCGGGAACGGGAGGAGTCTGCTGGCCGCATGGCGGCATTCTTGGCGGTGGAGGCTCCATGCGGCTGCACCCGGCAAGTGGAGGGAAGGCATCCCGCAGCGCGGCGCCGCCAGTGCAGATGAGGTGCTCTTTTCGAGATCTTGGGTCGCTGGTATGGCCGAGGCAGACGCCTTGGTGCCACTGGCAAGCACGAGAAGAGGCAGCACGAACTTGGGCGATGGGCTGACATTCGGTGGTGCAAAGGATGGATGGATGGAATTGTTAAACGACCACCACAAGGATTTTTCGCAGAAGGGCTTCACCGGGATTGGTGCTTCTGGAGGACTCGGATGACGAGGGACCAGGACACGGAGAAGAGTTGCGGAGATGCGGAGGACCACCAATCGAGGTTCGCAAGCGAGGAGGAGATCTACAGCGCAACCACATCACTTGGGTGGAATCAATGCACACCACGATCGGATCGGATGGCGGCGGCCGACGATGGTATGCGGCTTCGAGGCAAGCGCACGAGCACGAGAATCGCGGTTTGCGGTGGAGAAGGCATCGATTCGCGCCGAGCAGGAGCGTCGATTTGAGGACCACCTAACACCTGCGGTGGAAGCCGGCGTGGAGTGTCGGCTGATCGACAATTTCCGCTATGGAAGGAAGGCGGACCATTTCACCGATGCGGTCTTGTACAAGGCGGTATGGGGATCGAGGAGGTGTTCCAGGAGGTTGCCGTGGATGCCGGCAACACTGCAGTGCATCGGCGAGGCATGGAGGCGGTTCGAGTCGCCGGCATTTGTGGGCGGTGTGTTTGAAGCGGAATGTCACGGGGGCCACCCAATACCACATCAGCCAAGGACATCATCGGACCCTGCAGCGCGACATGGTAAGTTCGCCACCATGCCCACCATGGGCCCTGAACACTTGCACTGCGTGATGATCACTTCGTGTCGTCCTGCAAGCAATGTTCTTGACCTGTCAGACATGGTGCTGGCCACCGGCATAGAGGTCACCGTCCCATGACCTTTGCGGCCTTCGCGCATGCTCTCGGCGATCAAAGGATGGCGTGCACAAGGAGTGGAAGGACACGGTAGAAGACATTGAAGAGGGCTTTCAAAGGTGACATCTGTCCACCACCAGACTCATGGCCATCTACTGTGCCGCTTGGCGGAGCGGCGAGGCGAGGAGGAGCAGCCATATGTGGTCGCACTCATGGCGGAAAGGCTGCCGGATTTCTTCAAACGCACGTCACGAAGCCATCGCATGTGTTGGGGAAGCGGTGGCGCGCGCCGGAGGCTGCAGGAGCAACACTTGTTCTCCAAGTGCACACGCGTGGGTGGGTTGGTGGGCGAGGATTTCGACATGTGGTGGGCCAGGCGAGCTATCTTTGGGCGCATAGAAGAGTGCTGCGTTTGAGAGTGTGGCGTTCTTCAATGCCACACATGGATGCGGGGACGCATTTCTCGCGGCGTCGAGTTCGCTTGCCGATCTTGAAGGACATGTTCGTGAAACGAGATGACATTCGGAGACAGTCGCTTTCTTCATTAGGGTGTACTTCTCTCTTTGTCGATGGTTGTGGCAGTGCCACTTTGAGCGTATGGGCAACTGCCGCAGGCAAAGACGTGCTCCTCCACACTCCTCCTGCCTCTTTATGTCTCAAAGCTGGTCATGGCGACGCGGGTGACAGAAGCCATCCGCATGAACTCTCTGTACGGAAACGCGTGAACGTTTGTGGTGTGCGCCGAACCCGCAGTTGTTTCGAGGTTCCGGCTTGTCTGTTTGGAAATGTGCATTTAAGGAGAGGGCCCAGAGGCCGTGTTCAGTGCAGTCAGCGAGGCCCAATGAAATGCTTCACCGTATGTGCGAGCCTTGAATGAAAAGTGGAGTGCGACCCGTTCGTGACTGGATCGGGAAAAAGGCCACCGGAACCCCTACACCACCGCTCCCCATTGCGGATCATGACCCGATGGAATGCGCCTGTGAGACGGAACGAGCGCGGGGCGCTCAAATCCAAGCCCAGGTAGGGCAGCAGGCGCGGGAAGCTGCGGGAAGTTGAATGCTGCGCGGCAGAGGAGGCCTTGCATTGCGGGGTGCGCGACATTGAAAGGCGTGAGATGGGTGGCGGTGCGGCCTCACAGTGGAAGGAGGAGGGCACTGCGATGTGGACGATCGACCGGGTTTGCTTGGCGATGAGGAGACACGCACGGCGTGCGAATGTGTGTCTTGGCGGCAGTGAAACACGTTGACATTACAAGTTCGTTACGTACAATGGATGCCAAAAGGTGGCACATTGTTGGAGCAAGAATCTTGCCACGAAATGTGCGGGGTGGAAGGCGCCGGTCTGCGGTGCAAACTACGGTTGCTATTGGCGAGCGAGTGGCGGTATGGGCCACTTTGCATTCCAGTGGTGCAGGCTGGCATGCGGCGGATGGGTTTGCAGGCGGATGGAAGTGGGGGCGGCAGGCGAGGAAGCGGAGGAAGGCGGTTCTGCTCCTTGAGGATTGCATGCCCGGTCGCGACCGGCCTCTGTTGTTGTCCAGCGGAGCCATATCCGAGGCGAAGGTGGAGCATTGGGTAGAGGCGGCGACCCCATTGCATGGGATGATGGGCAGTGGGTGTCGTTCAAAGGTTGCTGGGATTGTCATTGCAGTTGTGTTTGCAACCACAGCAGTGATAGTTTTGAACTTGCAGCCATGGCGGTACTCGCGATCTTGGCTATAGCGGTATGCCACCGCTTGCGGGGTTATAAAGAGTGGTTGATGCGGTGGCGAGGCAAGGGAGTGACTAGTGCGGCCATATTAGGCTGCGGGAAAGGCGGATGTTCAAGTAGGATGCGGCCATCTTTGATGCCATGGAGCTACACACAATGAAGCCTCATGTCATCACCTCCAAATACCAGTGCTTGAGGTAGCACGCAACACAGGCAGCGCTTTGGGTTGACACATGTGATGTTCAATGCAAAGGAATAAAGTGGCATTATATAATGTATTTGGCGATCGGGCGGCGAGCGACGCAACCGGAAATGTGCACTACAGTGGCGGCTATTAAGACCGGCCATCAACGATCGTTCAAGCAGCGGCAAAGGAGTAGCATTGGCAACCGCATCTTGAGCCGGCGGTGCAGAGGCTGCCATGCAACCTGATCGGCGAGGTTGGACAAGTATGTTCTTTGCCGGGGCGCAATAAATCACATGTGGACCAAAACCCCGGGAGAGAGGCCATTTAAAATGATACCAAACCACTTGGCATCCACAACATTTATTGGGACGCAAGTTTTGAAGCTTGGCCTTGGTACAAGAAGGGTGCTCATGGAGTGTGCACCATTTCCAACCTGAGGAAGGAGAGGAGGCATGGGCGGCGGTGGCGAAGGAGAGGAGATGGAGGTCGAGGTTGTGGGCACCATGGCGTGGAGGATTGCGCCATGGAGGAGGCTACACCCATGTGGGTGAGGTGGAGGGCGTGGAGGACCTTCCCCTTGGCGGCGGTGGCGCGTTGGAGGAGGAGGGCGCTGCTGCGGCGCTCCCACCCAAGGCAGCGCCATGGCGGCGATCCGTCTGCCGGTGAGGAGGAGCACCACGGGCGGCCCGCTCTCCGTGGGCGGCCAGCGGCAGACGCCGGCCGGAGGAGGTGGAGGCTCGGAGGTGGCGGCCGCCTGCGGCCGCCACTTGCGGCAAAGCTGCGATACTGGCGAAGGCGCACCGAGGGCCCCTTGTGCGGTAGATGGCTGCAGACCAAGGAGCAGCAGCAGTCGGCAATTGCGCGATTCATTTGAAATTTGCGGCGGATGGTGGACACGATGCATTTGCGGTGCGGCCCAGGGCTTGCGACCCTCCGGGAGGTGCGGTGGTGGCGACACCCTCCTCGACTGCGGCCCAAGGTGGGGCGATGCAGTGGCAGCCCGGTGGGCTGGGGATGCGGCGGGAGGAGGCGGAGCTCCTCCTATGCCGTGCCTCACTTGGGGGGGGGGCGAGGAGGTGGAGGTGGCAGGCACAGGCCGGCCCGCAAGGAGGTTGCACTACTACAATCCGTAATAAAAAATGACGTATTGTATGATGTGCTAGTGACGAATTGAAAGGAGAAATGACGCGGCCCCCATTCCGGCCTGCGTCATTTATTACGTCACCTAAACAACGTCACCCGCTATGCAAAATGACGTGTGAACCGCCCACCGGCTTTATGGTGAGGATCCGGTGGCTAAACCGGTGCTCAGCCGGTTGAGCCCGGCCGAATCGGAAACCGCCGACGTGTTTGTTGGTGCCTCCCACGTCACGGTGGGCGGGCGGCTTTCGATGGCGCTCCGCGTCCTCGCATTGCACGGCCCCCACCTCTCCCCAACATTTAGGGAACCATACGGCCGCGGTACATGGTGTTGGCCTCTAAAACCACGCGTGTGGTGTGTGCGGCGGGGCACGACCTTTATGACATCTCGAACTTTCAAAATGCCCGGCGTGCCCAAATTCAAAATCAAAGTTAAATACGTTTTACTTTTTACAATAGGAGTAACTCTTATGGACTATAGTAATAACAACTAACCACCGCTTGAACACGGGTTACATTACCGCATGCGCCGTCTGCCGACCCGCAAAATCAACATTGAAGCATAGCGCCGGCCGAGATTGGAGGATTGGTGCAGCGCTGCGGCGTGCTCTCTTGGTGTACTCGCTTGCTTCATCCCGATGTACTAACCACGTTTACCCCTTTGTTGCCTTCTACCAAAGCAGACACCCCACATTACCACATCAACCTTTGGATTGTCCGGATAACATCGTCACATTGCATCCCAAATTGTGGCCTAGCAATTGGGTGGAGAGACACTCACCCCACCGGCTGTGTCTTCCCTCTGGTCCCCACAAACTCCACAGTTTAGTGCTCATTCCTCCGGCGTTTCGCATCCGCGACACGCACTTGCTGAACCCACGTAGTATGATGCCTCGGACATGCTCCATTGAGGCACACCTTACTCGATTTCGAGTTTGTGCACGGTAACCTCTTGCTTGCGCAGAGGTTGCAAGATCCTGCCGGCCAGCCGTGGTTGCGTTGTAGGGACAATTACCGTCGATGGCTGGTCCTCCTCTTCCCGCCCACTCCGTTTAGGTGTGTCTTGGTGGCTTTGTCTTACCTCGTTGCCCCGACCTTGCCAAAATAACCCGACAAGTATTAGTCACCCCCAACAAATGAATCTACTACAAAGCGAGCACCAAACGATGGGTCACATTGTAGCATGTCTACTAGTACCGACAAATGCTCCTTGTCGATCACGTCTTGCCGAATCGGGCTATGCCTTCAAGGTCGTGTGTCTTGCACCATTCGGTTTCATCCACGGCATCTCTCCCCACCGGCGTAAAATGCTTTTGAACTCGGTTTGCACCGACCATATGGGTTCGAGCACCATTGTGCTTCCTTAAACGTGCCTCAGCTTTACTGTGCGGTCGGCAGCCACACCATCACCTCTCTCAAGTTCCCGCACTCCAAATTGCACTGAGCTTCCAATCCTCCTCTCATTACAAGCGCAAATCCTCATCCACACCTTGTCTCCTCATTTGGGCCAGCAACCTTGACTCGTGATAACACGGAAATTCCTCTGTCTTGTTGACTTGGACAATTTGTGGTGTATGAAATCTCGGTTGGTGATGTTTGGAAAGACCTCAGACATCCACAAGCTCACCTCGTGCCATGGAATGTTCTGTAGGGCTTCAACAAGGTCAGCGAGTTGAGACCAACTCAAATCCGCCGGTGGAAAGCGGACTTGTCCCTAGTGTTCACTCCTCCATAATCAAAGACTCATTTGGTGTCACCAATCGCCTTGGAACAAGGCTCGGAGCACAATCGCGTCGCTTCAAGCAACAACTTGGCCTTCCCATGCACCTCCAAAACAGCCGTCAGGACATCACTAAGGGAAAGCATTCGCAGACAATTCATGAGCGCACAAACAGCCGGCATTGGTTCAGATACTCCTCCAGCCTCAGCAAATCGTTTCCAAGCCAAAGCTTCTAAGTCCTCGTCTTCTGCATCCGCACCGCGGTGTTGGCCATCCCCTTCCAGTTGGTGGAGACCAGCGTCTTCCTCTCCATCGTCGGACCACTCCACCAAAGCCTCAACTTGTGCTCTCGACACTCTGGGCATGGTCTACCCCAACTCACAAGAGCGACATCCTCCTGCAGCAACGGTGTGAGTATGAAATGGAGTATAGGCGTAATGAAGTCAAGGTATGTGCTCTGCGAGAGCGTTGTCGCCTCTTCCTTACGTCGCAATTCTACGTGCCAAAGTTTTTGTGATTCCTCTCCTTTCGCCTCTCACGGGCGTCTTGCCCACGCCTACTTCCACTTGGTACAATGCACAAGCCGTCGAGCGTCTACCAAGAACTCAATAAACGTCACTCTGCTCGTCTCGGCCGAATTTGTTGACGCTCCATTGCTGAAGCATCATAGAAGAGACACCTTGTAGTGTGGCCCAAAAAACAGGCTCGAGTGTGGCGCACACCCCGGTGACCGAGATTAAAACAAGGATGGTCCAGTCAAAATGACTCGAAATGACTCGCACCACACCACGAGCCCGGTTTGATCGGGATGACCAGAGATGTCTTGAAGTGCGGCCTATATGCCAATGGTAACTAATCGGATGGATAGTGTGATCCCACCGTGCACGGTGTACATATAAAAGCCGACTTACGGCATTACATCCACATGCACAAATACTGCGTGACATGTCTTTGGGAAGGTATACGGTCCCGTCTTCAAATCACGCCCATCTGGCAAGCATGTCGAGTGTCCACCGGCGAAAATCCACAATAATCCTGACCATACTTGGTGGAACTTTGGTTAATGAACACTCGCATTACGTTTAGCACAATGGTCGTGAAGTCACCTTCGTCAGACGACCTCTATGATCAACAACTCGCCATAGAACTCCAGGCGTCGTTGGTGCCCACCATGTCAAAAGTACCATGAACCCATGCCTTGAGTGGACCTCTTGTTCTCATCTCCATCCCAGGAAATGAAAACCCCGCGTGTTCGTGCCTCGATAAGTATTCGTAGTTTGGCGAGGGCCAAAAGGGCGAATGATGCGATCCGGCTGCCATTCCACCTCCCATTTCTAACGCCTTCAAGTAGCCATGCCATAAAGTCATCAATAGCCCCACCGTCTGGTATGCTCACTCGCATTGGGGCTAGAACTTCGAAAGTCTTTCAGAGATACCGGGCAACCTTTCCGGTCATCCACATTTAGTGTCACCTTGTGAGCTGGCCTATGGTGTGATCCACTTCTTGTTGAACGACGACGTCCATTGGCCTCATTGTCGGCCGTAAACTCGAGGCATAAACATGGCCTCCATGGCCACATAACCTGCCATGGAGCCCTCAGCCGGGCTCGTTGGCGAGCGTGATTTTTCGATACCGGCATAAAGCGCTCCATAGGGTACATCCACCGCCCATGGACTGCTCCTGCGTCTCAACTTCATCGACAAGGTGCACAATGAGGTGTTGCATGCGTTCCAAAATGTGGAAGGCATGTGCTGCTCCATTGATCATGAGGTCAACAACTTCTAGCTTCATACCGGATATCGCCACATTGATTTCCTTGCGCACATCCATCGGTATAATGCAGCCTTGTGATGCATTTAAGCTCTCGCGGCGGCAATCGACCTCTTAACGCTATTGGCAAATAGTCGCAACAAACAATGCCTGTCATGGCTTTTAAACCGCTTACTTTGGGTCCACAACAACTCTTCAAATTGGCACCGAATCCTGGCGGCTTCGCATCAATTCATCTTTCAGCTTGCAGATGAGGTGCCAAACGTAAGAGGCACCGCATATCGCATGTCACCTTCCTCCACAACCCAAAGCCAAGGTTTGAGTCGTTCTCCTCCATGTCAAACCCCGCGCCAATAGTGTCTCCACCCACTTATTACGCCATCGCCTTGCGCTTATTGGCCTCGACATGCATGATATCTTTTATCCATAGCTTGCACGTATGGCGTAAAATGCCTCGCAGAATGAGGGCGCACGCCCCAAGTGTTAGGCCGCATCCGGCATGAGCGTCGGAGATGCTCCACCTTCTCATCTCATCTACTACGTCAGACACTGTACGATGCGGAGGGCGGGGCCGGGTCTCGGACCTATTGTTGAAGGCTTCTGAGTGGAGAGTCCGTCGCTCATCATCCATAGCCTCACACCAGCGCCTGCTCCCCTCAAACAAACATTTATCCAATTCCGCAGCCCACCTAGCATCGAGGCCAAGCCCACAATCAATGCACGCCGCTTTCCCACGAACCTGCAAGCCAAACAGCGATCCCAACCCTGGGTAGTCACATGTCGCCATCAGGAGTGCAGCCCGAAGCTTGAAAATACGACCCGAGTCACCAACAGCCCGTGAGTAATCCTCACATTGAACACCTTCCCATAGCCGCTCTGACCGAGGGCTCAAGATAGATATCCATGTTCGCACTTGCTTCGAATGATACCGGATAGGAGGATTCTCCTTCTTGGTGGCAAGGAGGTAGATTGTGGATGACCAGCAGCAAAAAATTATGAATTGGACCTGTGCCCGCTTGGGTTCATACCATCTGCAAATGCTCACCGACATTCCTGTCTTCGCGAGTTCCCACTTGATCCAAAGCTCTCCACGCCGGTGTCACGCCTAAAATCGCATCTTTCCATCCGGGCTACGATTGCGAGACCACCATGTCATGTCATGTGCCTGACCTCGGACATCGGAAGATGCCGTTCCACCAAAGGGAAATGCCGAACGTTTTCGGGGCTTCACCAGCCTCGCCGGTTTGAGGCACCCTACAATGGTAACAGTGGCATCCTGCTCTCCCAAGAATGCCTGCAGTCCTTGACATGCAGAAGAGCTTGATTGTGCCACATGGAGAAGAATCCTTTGTGCATCTTGCGGTGGGAGTGTGTTCGGAGAAGGAAGCAAGCGTGTCCGGATGACAAGAAAGAGCTTCGACATTGCGTCGAGACAAGTTGAAGCTTTCTTGGACCCGGAGGAGAGCCACAATCGCAGAGAGGGTGCTCGCCACTTATGCAGTCCCTCACTATTGAACAAAAGCTTCCCGGCTTCAACGCCAATGTCTCGTGCCATCGATCGGGGATGGAATGAATGAGCCCAGCCATGTCATCCTCGTTAGCGGAAACTACTTCTTCATCATCCGATTGTTGTCCGCGGCTCGGGTTGCACATTGGTCTCGCTCCCACGCCTGTATGGTACCTCACTAAGCTCCTCAATAGAGTCATCCAAAGCATCCCTTGTAGCAACTCTTCCCGATCCATGACCTCTCGACCCCTCCATGGTGCCTGACAAAAGCATAAGTGACGACCGATCCCTAAATTGATGGATGCCGACCTTGCGTGAAAGCACCTTTGCATTCGCTCGTGTATGATGTCCGACATGTCGAGGGCAATATCGAACCGCGTCTCCCCAACGGCTTGCAATGGACATGGGCATCGCACCTAGGAATCGCCTATTCGACGGGCGGAACCATGGTGATGATATACTTGTCCAGCGCTCCCGAACTTGCGAAGCGTTAGGGCCTCTTGTCGATGCATTACGTCCGGTGGGAACCCATTGTGCGGAAGTGCATTGTTAGCCGCATACTTTGGCATTACGCTTAGAGGTGGGAACACACTCGCTTATATCCAAATCGATTTACGCTCCATGCCTACTGCCTTGAAAACAAGGCCACCATCTCACGCGAGCACTCCCGAGCACATATACCTCTCTTCGCTTGAAGCTTCTCTTGCTCGCCATGGCGTCCAGGCAGCAATGGGAGTGAGCGTCGGGAGGCAAAACCCACCGCAAGTGTCGTGGGATCGGGGAGGCACGTTGCAAGTCCTCGAGCGCACCCGGTGATGAGTCAAGACAAAATGTGGCGTCAAGGGGCTTGGTGGGTGAGGATCGGTAGAGGTGGATGAGAGGCCGATTATTGCGCCGTGCGGGAATGGTGTGTACGGACCCGCCCAACCCCGCCTCGACTTGGACACGTCGCGGAGCTCCCATGGAGATTATGTGTGTCGCTTTCGGGGCGTGGCGTCCCATCACCGCAATATGGACACCAGCATGGGCGGTGGGTGATTCAATTGGCGGCGAGCATGATGAGTGGTTTGAGCGAGACTTTTTCCATTGTCGGTGGCAATCGGCGACTCGCCACGGCCTCTCGGACATGGTCCGGCGTTGGATGTTCGCAATTGGTGGGTGGCATGTGCGATGCGCTTGGGCACTCGTATCTATCTTGCGTCTGCGAAGGCGTACATTGTCGACATACTGGAGGAAATGCGGTCCATCACCCCTCTACTGCATTTATCAACAGTGGTGGAGGTGGGGACGCCTGACGCGTGTTTTCATTCCTATCTTGGGGAGTAAGTTTGACGTTCTTTGTGTGGAAAGGAGCCATGTTTGAGCGAATCATGCAATGAGCCGTCCACCAACTGAGCCATCAGCTTGTGGATATCAATATGCGCTTTGATGATATTCGTGACACACAATTGGGCGAAGGTTGGCGTGCGACTGTGGGGCCGCCTTGGGACAAGCATCGCATGGCAATGTGGACCGGGCCGGGAGGGTGATGACAGGATGTGCTTTTTCCACAAGCCGCGGCGAGCTATGGGTTGTGAAGAAGTCACAGGATCACCTTTTCAACTGTTGGACATGCTATGCGCGTTTATGTACAACAGTATGAGCACTGGTTTGCTACTCAACCGTTTGCTTCAATGAAGAAGGGGCTTCTCAAGTGGTGGCGAGTTGTGTCGAGATAGTGCGGGCTTGTCCGCATCGGGGGGAAAGGCTGGGCAATTGTTGCTGGCCAGTTGTTTGCTTTTAAGTTTCAACCGTGCACTCGTCCCTGTCGTGTCTTTGGGCGCTGGTGGAGATGGATTAGGGTGAATGCCGTCTTGTGTCTTCGATTACCATGCCTCCATGGTAGGGATTGAATTGTTGAGGTGTGGCATAGTAGTGGGGGATAAAAGTTTGCAGTGTTTTTTGGTTTATGGAAAAGTGTGCTAGGCATTTTGACATGGATAGGGTGCTGGTTTCCAAATCGGCACAAAATTGCATGGGTTTAGGTAGGACCTTCTACGATCAAGAGACATAGTAGGCCCTCCTCTAATTGGACCGTGCACAGATGGTCCGAACTTTGTCCGAGGTATGAACTTGTTATCCTTGGAAGTTTGAGCAAATGTATGAAATAGCGCGATGGGGTGAAAGCAGGCCAAAGCGGGCAACTATTGTGCAATGGCCGTAAGCGGACAAACCAGTCCATGGTTCAAATCGCAATGTGTATGCTTGCCCATTGGGTGTACGGCGATTGAAGACCGTCGATCCACCGACGCTACCCTAAAACACCAATTAGCCGACCCACCTCACCCATGGCGGAAAACTATTGTCAACGGACACCGTCCGATCCATGACTTAGATTCGGTAATATGGCGGAGGCGCATTCCACAAACTTGCGTAAGTGGCAAACGCTTGTTGACGCGATGCGAAAGTGGATGTCGTTCCTCGCGCGGGCACCGCCTCTTTCCGTGTGTCAGCTCGAATCTGACGCCGAGGCTAACACGTCATTCCGGTGGCGTCATTTCCGATGCATTGCGATGGTATGTTGTGGCATAGGCGCTCCGGGGGTGGATGCCACAAGGCCGCAGGAGGAGGAGGCTGTGGGAATTGAATGGAGGGGAGGTGGAGGGGCAAGGGAGAAATCTCGGAGGACTCCGATGGTAATAACATAACGAGGTTGCCTGTGGTTGCGAGATGGGATTGACAACAATGCTAATAGGCATGATGGGTTGGGGTTGCGGTGTTGAAGGCGTGGTGAGGCAGGCCATACCAAATCATCTATGATTCGGATGGCAATTTAAATCCGCTCGTGCATGGGCGCCGTCGAAGATTGAGTCGTTTGGGGAGGCGCAAGCTGCGGCGAGGCGGCCACGCCAGGCGAGTTGGCCGAGCTCATTGTGGAGCCGGAGGCCGGGTTTGTGGGCGGAAAAGAAGAGGGTCGCCCGCCGGCGGCAAACCTAAGCCGAGGCGGATGCAAGTCGGCGGGGGAAGATGGAGGGGAGGCGGGAGGCTCGTGCTCCGGCCCGAGGAGCAGTCTGAGCACCCGGCAAACGGGCGAGCACATCCCAAGGCGGCCTTGGAGCCTGCGCCCGAGTTTCATCATGGCGACCACTCGATCATCGTTGATTGCTGATGCGACCATGAGTGGCGCCGTAACGCCTGGAGGTCGTGGACAAGGTGCGACCTTAGGTTGCTGCTGCCCGAGGTGGAGGGCATGTTGGAGAGGATGCCCCAAGTGCCCCTAACATGCAGTGCACGCGTGGGCAGTGCAGTGCGCTCATGGATATCATGAACGAGCCTTGACAGGCTGCAATGGTGAAGGGCTGCGAGACCACCTCCCCTCCTCGTGCCCACCTCTCCCTTTCCCCGCACCTTTCCATTTCATGCGGGGATGCCTGCTCCACCTCCACCTCCAATTCCACAATAGCGCGGTAGCGCTCATACTGCCTTGGCCGTGCAGTGCCTCTTCCTGTGTGCTCCTCCCTCAGTGCGCGAGGCGCTCCAGGCGGAGGGCCTGGGGGCACAAGAGGATGGAGGCCCCGCTCACGACTCTTTCCAGAGTGAGCGGAGAAGGTTGTAGGATTTTTGGTAGGTAGGTGTTTTGAGCGGAGAAGGTTGTAGGATTTTTGGTAGGTAGGTGTTTTGAGCGGAGAAGGTTGTAGGATTTTTGGTAGGTAGGTGTTTTGAGCGGAGAAGGTTGTAGGATTTTTGGTAGGTAGGTGTTTTGCGAACTTGAACATGTGCTTTTTGTGGCTGCAATTGTGCAAGCTTGAGTGATTGCGCACAAGTGTTGGCTTTTCGGTTTGTTTTGTTGCTTCAAGGTTGTGTTCCACGGCCAGTTCTAGAGATTCCAGATCCTAATGACACAAGTAGACTGTAATCAGTGTCAAGGCACATCATTGTGACCTGCTAAATTTTGCAGAATCTATCCTTTCCAAGTAGGCGTTGAATCTTTGCATCACAAGAGGGGTTCCTTCCTTTGCCGAGCCATGAGGGGATCGGGAAATCCTTATCATGTTGCCTGAAAAGCAAGACCCTTGCACAATGTGAGTCCGGCGCCACGCACAAAAGCGAGAAACAAAGGTGCAGCTAGAAACAACCATTTGCATGAATACCGGTGTCACTTGAAGATGTGTGTGTGCGTCGAATTTCCTTCATTTGCCGAGGTTGTATGAGCATCCCATTTGCGAAATCCTTCTCAATTTGCCTGCAAAGCAAGGCACTTGCATTCAGTCAGTACTGGCTGCCTGACTCAACAAAAAACGTGAAGCAAAGGTGCAACACGCTACACGCCTGTCCATCACCTAATATGCTAAGTGCAGAAAAAGCGTTAGAGTTCGTCCTCACATGTCCCGTCTCCTAAGACACGCCGGGTCGCTCACTCTGCGCAGGCACAGATGCAGCATGAGGAAGAGGGTGTTGGATGTCTGGCCCAGCAGCCGTGACAGCAGCCGTGGATGCCAGATGCAAATTACGATCATCTTGTGGTCTGAAGCTGTCCCATACATCCAACTGCAAGCACAACACAAGCATGTTAGTACTGAACCACACCGAAACGTAGGGACTGCTCCCACATCCTCTCCTTCCTGCATATATAGTGAAAGCAACATGTGTAAGCGGAGGATTTGCAGTCAGTTTCTCGGCCCACCCAGCAGCCGTGACAGCAGCCGTGGATGCCAGATGCAAGTTACGATCGTCTTCTGGTCTGAAGGTGTCCCATACATCCAACTACAAGCATAACACAAGCATGTTAGTACTCAAGCACACCGAAACGTAGGGACTACTCCCACATCCTGTCCTTCCTGCATATATAGTGAAAGCAACATGTGTAAGCGGAGGATTTGCAGTCAGTTTCTCGGCGAACGCGGGCCATACCTGCGAACAAAAGTTCCTGTGTGTATGTGTTGCCCGCCATGTTTGTGTGTAGACCCGATGGAAACCCTAACACCGTCATCAAAAAAAAAAGATCTGTATGACACCATCGGAACACCAGGCCGATGAACGTGTGATAGAATGTTTTTTCCCCGCGTACGAACCCCGTGAAGCTGATGTGGCACGTATTATACGTGTATTATACGTGAGTATCAAAAAGATTCCGTGGCATATCCTCGTAGCGTACACCGAAAAAAAAGAAAGTCACACACACACTCCCGTGTGACCAGATCGGTATTCCATACGAGATCGGTATTCCATAGACCAGATCGTCGGTATTCTATACTTATGAGGCTACACTCCACATTTATTCGGGCAAATTTATGTAGCTGGACTCCATTGACATCTATACGAGGAAACGGTTACAACATTATACATGGCAGACCGTTTCGGTACCAATAGCTCTTGCGGTCCCCGGCAGAAGGAAGCCTTGCTTGCTTAACACCTGGTCGAAGGCCGCTTCATGAAATCTGGAAAGTGCATTCTCGCCCGACATGCGTATTCCTGCAGATCTTGCTGCCGCAGCGACCTGCGCGATCAGCTTCTCGGGGGTGCTCTGCATCCTTCATTTCAATGTACGTGAAGTTCAGAATGGCTCCAAATTTTGCAAAGAGGGAAGCGATTGGAAGGTAGCCTTCCCTGGTTTCACTGTTGTAGTAACCAGCAGTCACTTCTGCTGCGTGGGAGGCCCCAGACGTCTTTTCCGACACTGCTTGCTCGAGTATTCAGGCTTTCCAGCATATACTGCACAGAAATGGTAGAGCAGTGATGTAAACGCGTGATTCAAAGCTGCGACAGTTACAAGCAACTGACAAACTTCGGCATACACTGACCTTGTTGTCCAAGATACCAGAAGCTCCCACTCCAACTCACTACGATGACATCGCCAATCAGCTCTCACTGGTATGAGCGTTAAATGCACTCACTCATATGTTAGGGATGCTGCTCTTACCCGCGCAGGGCCGTATTCTCAGGGCCCGGTGGAGACTGCTCCTGAGACAGGGCTGATCAATTCGAGCTCTGTCGCTGTTACCGGTTCTGAGAGATTTGCCTCAGGAGCCTGTGGCCCAGAAATTTGTGGAGCCTGCAAGGAAATTTGGTAGAGGAACCTGTGGCACACAGCACAAAGTGAGGATGTAGTGGGCATCTTGTAGAGCAGGAGATCTGCTGTGAATACTGTTTAGGAGCGGGTTTTACCGCCAGTAGCGTAGTCGCGGGTAGGTAGCTAGCAATTTTGTATATCCATTCTTTCGCACTGATGGTTGTAATATTTACATTGGCAGTCTCGGTGGAGATGGGAGTGAGCGCATTGCCTGTTCCAGAAGCAAAATATGTTCAGAGTCTAGTCGAAGATGATAATTAACTGCTGTGTTCCATCTCGACAGTTGCAGGTATACACGAGCTTGCTGCTTTAGGTTGAGCCCGTGAGATAGTTGTCACAGGTGTGTGAAGAATCTACCCACTCCTTTCCACATAGATAGCAAAAATCAGCACCACACCTGGATCAGATTTTTGGGTTAGATTCCACTCGAGACAATAGCAACCTACAGTAAACGCCGAGGATACGTGGTGTGCGTCTTACCTGCAACTCATGTGGAAACAACCATCAACGCGCTCTACCATGCGCTGGCACTTGAAGCAGCGTTGCCACTTTCTCTGGTTGGCAAGAATGTCCAACCTCATATCCTCCATGGTCGTCTCTCCTGATGCCAAATCTCGAAATTCCTGGCAAGTCAGGTCTGCATGCCAGGGGACCTGATTCAGAAATGCAAAAGGGTCAGAGGACGATCAGTTCAACAATAAATACTCCAGCGGGAATACATTGTGTAACAGACCTACCTGACACTCAAGGCAAAAGAGTCTGTGACAGGTGGAACATTCAACAGCTCCAATAGATGTACTGTGAGGATGAGACGAAGTGCATGACATGGTGGAAGAATCAAACACTGGTTTGAGACACAAGGCGGAACAGTCCTTAAAAGGGCAGTAGCTTCGCTCCTCTCCTGGAATGGCTTCTTCAACTTGCCGGAGACAGAAGACTTGGAATGAACCTGCATCGAGCAGGTGGCTGCACTCATAACTGGTCAGAGCCTCCCGGCACTTGGGCTCGGGACACGAAATCGTCACTACGCCCGACTTTGCTTGTGCCTCGGCATACTGGTGGAGACAGTCAGTGCAGAAGTCGTGTCCACATCTGTGGAGCTTGAGAAATGTGTCTGGGCGGACTACTTTGAACTCCAAACAGATGCTGCAACGTTCCATATCCTCGATAAGGCAGCTTGGACTGGGAACCTCTGAAGCCATATACATGTACAACAGTTAGTAGTGCATTGCAGCACATAAAAGACATACATGCTCGCATCATTCCACATTTACCTGCAGCACGGGGCGCCTGCTCCTCCAACTTAAGTTCAGCAGGCCAGAATGAAGGGCCTGCAACGTATCTGTGATCCTCAAAGAAAACCTTAGACAGCACCATGGGCTCCCACACGGAGTTCGCAACGACGAATTCCGTCCCTCGCCTTCTACGCTGGCTCCGAACGAAATCCTCCCCAGCATCTTGCAGATGCTCAGCGAAACGCCGTTTCAAGCGTTCCGTCAAACTCCCCGTATCCCCATTGCCTAAATACGGGTCCGACAGTTCCTCCCCCGCTCTGGCCCACTCCTGCTCGGGGACAGACGCCAGCCTCCGGGCGAACTCAGCGTCGTGCTCAACAATTTCGTCGATTTCCAAGAACCGTGACTGCTCTTGAGCGGCAAAGCTGCTGTCATCCAATTCCTGGTTAAGCGTCTCCACCTCGCGCGTCTGCTCCAGGAGAACAACGTGCCTGTCTGCAGGCGCATCCCGGCTCCTCCGCAGCATTCAATTTGGGATACAAACCAAGAAAAGCGATTGCAAACTGGAGGCAGAACAGGAAGGCTGCTCCTTTTTCTTTTTCTTACCCTCCGAGAGCAGTCCAGGCTGCGCGCTATCTTCACTGGCCGCGAGCATCAACGGGCCCGTCCCGCAATACATGGCCGAGATCCTCACCGCCTCTTCCAGCTGCAGGAGGTAGGCAAACTCCAAATCCGAGACTTCCTGCAGGACACGAGACATTTCCTTTGCTTGCAATTTCATCAGCTCTAAATCGTCGTCTCCATTACGCTCCATGATCGCCATCCCCCCTCCAAGCACCAATCTCGAGCGTAAATTTCAGCTGGCCGGATGTGAGTCCCCGCCTCGTGATCTCTCTTTCATTCCCGTCTGACAAACGATAACATACAAGTTAGGGCCACCTCCCACCGGCTCACAACGTCTCAACGTCTCATGTTTATGGTAAAGTTCTGTTTAACGCCATCTTTTTGATGCTGTGCGCTTGTGACTTCTCTATCTTGGACTTCGAGCTCCTTGGGCAACGACAAATCAATTCCTACAGTTTGGATTTCTCATCTTCAGGATCATGTTTTGTTTATCTACAAACACCGGATTCCCCTACTTCTAGTAGTTCATCAGGCCAAGCTCAATACATTACAGCGTACTTTTTGTGGGTAGCATATGATTCTGGGCTCCCTCCACCTGATGCATGTTCTTCACGAAGGACACGAAGATGTTCCAATTCTCAGGTTCAAATAAATCCTCGCACATGCGTAGGTACGTGAAAGAGCACAGACGGTCTCGTTTTTCCGGCACTCCCTTGTCCCCGGGAGAAGGAAGCCTTGCTTGCTTCAACACCTGATCGAAGGCTGCTTCATCAAATCTGGAAAGAGCATTCTCGCCTGAAATACGTATTCCTGCAGATGTTGCTGCCGCAGCGACCTGCTCTATCAGCTTCTCAGGGCTGCTTTGGGCCTCCTCGGGCTGCTCTGCATCCTTCATTTCAATGCACGTGAAGTTCAGAATGGCTCCAAACTTTGCAAACAAGGAAGCGATTGGGAGGTAGCCATCTCTGGTTTCGGTGTTGTAGTAACCAGCAGTCACTTCTGCTGCGTGGGAGCTGGTGCGGTGCTGCCAGTGGATGCCTGACACTTTTCCTGATATGTCAGCTCCCGAGCCGTCAAAGATTTTATGAGCAGCAGAGAGGAGCCGTTCACCGTGCGCAAGAAGCATGTCAGAGTACCACTCGAGTAAGAAGTGGCCGTATGGCGTGCTCCAGGTTCCGTTCTTCTGGAAGAACTCTGTTTCAGATGGTAGCTGGTTGTAGGCCCCAGTCCCAGCAGGCCCGCCGAGGCCCCAGTCGTCTTTTCCGATACTAATTGCTCGAGTCTTGAGGTCTTCCAGCATATACTGCACAGAAATGGTGGAGCAGTGATGTCATGTAAACGGGTGATTCAAAGCTGAAACAGTCACAAAAAAAAACCGTGAGCACATGCTTACCTTGTCATAGCACTGGAATTCTCCTATCCCAGGAAAGCGCCACAGGCCGTTGCACTCGGGATAGGAAGGGTACCTGAGCTCCCCTGCAGGCCCCATCCCGACTTGAATTTCCTGGCAAGAGATGAACAGAACCAATCAACCAATCTCCACCAACCCCAACTGAGACAAAACCCAAGATACCAGAAGCTCCCACCTCTAACTCACCACGATGACATCCCCAATTAGCTCAACGAAGGTGTCCCTGAAGCTGGTCATGTAATCTGCATACACCTCCACCGGAGACCTGCCTCGGAGCACAGGCAGCAAGTCACAGCCGAGAGAGATGTACTCGTAGTTTCGATTCTGCGACTTGTCGGTGAACACGATCTCGGCATTCCTGTCCACTTCCTCCAGCACCCAGGAGGGCAGGGGGATGCTGCCAGCAACGATCGATGTCACGTCACCATGAACAAAACCAGAGCGTGAAACCGAGCGTGAAAAGCACTCACTCACTCACTCACCTGCAGCTATCACCCACATTGGAACCGCACTGATGGAAGGACATGACGGCCTGGATCTTCAAGCCGCAGAAGCGCACGAGTTCGATCAGCTTGGCGTAGCCCGACCAGTCATAATCCCCGGGCGCGTCCTTCTCCACGATCCCCCACCACACATCCATCATGACGCCCTTCACACCGGCGCCCTGGAGCGCCACGAGGCTGGCGCTGAGAGCCCACCTCCCGCTCCCGGACTCCAGCATCTGCACGCTGTCCAGGGGCAGCATCACGAACACCGGCACGCCCGCCATCCCGCTCGCCCGAATCCGGCCGGGTTTGCTCTGCTGCTGTTCCTCCTGTTGCGCAGGATCCGGGAAACCCACCATGGTCTAGATCCCCGGAGCTTCCATTTCGTGCACCGTTGCTCCTGCTGGAGAACAACTGCTGCTTCCTCCTCGATTCCAGCAAGATCTCCAAAGAATAGGCTGCAGTTCCTGCGTGGGCAAAGGGCAAAGCGAGGGTAGGTCACCAAGAATCCATGGCAACCTCGAGCCTCCGTCAGGAAAGAGAATGCAACGCGTAGTCCTGCGAAAGCAGCGGGTGCAATCGTACTCGGCACCCGAGACAAACGTGAAGTGCAAGCAGAAATCTTTGCCATCACACGGACGTGGTCTCGAACATATGCTACACGCGCGTATAATTCACATGCCGCACGGGGCTTGCAGAAGCCGGGTTGCTTCGGCTTTCCAGGCCCACCAGAAGGAAGATGGCGCTGCTTCTTGGGAGGAGAATATGCCCGTGAGATCAGCATTCAGGGAGAGGCAGTGCCGTCTCGGATTTAGCAAGAACCATGGACGCCAATGGAGCTGTACATTACCGGCATAGGAGGCGGTGCCTAAGCCAGTGTCATGTCAAGCAAGCAGTGCATACGGCTGCTTGGAATAGTCAGTGGGAAATGCTACCCTAATCACAAAGAATGGTGGCGTCAAAATCGTTTGCTTGGCCGTTGCTGGCCAGCGTTTCCGCACACTCCCCCGCTACATCTCCTAACTAGTGATACAAGGCGGGAGTGCGTGATCTTCAGCTTCCTATCGCTTCCGCTTTGCCTGCTCACCAGAGGGAGGTTTAAGTAAGAATTAAGCACATAATGCTTCTCTGAAAGGAGGGAGAAGGAGGGCAGCTTACAGGGGCAGTGGATGTTACGAAGTTGTCCATGGTTGCCTGTTTCCGCTTTCTGGCTGAGCCGCCACTGGTTCCTTCCACGTCAGCAGAGGGCTTGGGGTACGAGCGCCTTGATGGAGATGCGCTAGTCTGAAACACGAGGGATCAGCAAATGACGCGGCAAAACAGAATCAAACCATTACCCAGGGTGGGTGATAAGGCGTTCAGCATGCCCTACCTTGGCAAGTTTCTTTTGGTCCTTGCGTGCCTGCCTCTCCTTCTGGTCTAGCTCCTGATTCTCCCTTTCCACCAATCGAATCAGGGTATCACACCGTCTTGCCAGCTCTGCTGCTGTCCTCGATTTGACAAACCAATCAAACCGGAATAGAGGTGATGTTCGGAAAGCTGCTTTCAGATCATCCCAGTTACCATACCCAAGTTTGTGCACCATGCACAACTGCACAGTTGAAAGCAGTCTGACGTCAGCAAGGAACAACAGAGTTCATGACAGAGTGTGCAGCACATAACGGCAGGATGGACGTACCAAAAATCGGTCACACTCTTCGTTGTACAATTTACCCTTGTTCTGGCCATACAGAATTTTCATCTCCAACCAAGGATTCCGATAACGGTCGAGTTTCTTTGCAATGGATTTCATTATCTCATCCTTGCGTGTGATTCGCGCTTCTCCTCTCTCAATATTCTTGATGATCCTATCATAATCTGCATGATAACAAGCAGGAACAACTCTTACATATCACAATGACCCCAAAAAGGCTGCACCTGAGAACTAATTCTCTGCACATAAAGAGCCAACTCTCTGCACAAGCCTTACCAGCCAACTCCTTGTAACGCTCCCAAAAGACTTTCGAATATCTTTCTACTTCTTCAGGAGTCTTCCCCTCAACCTCTTGTGCAATGCTTCTTAGGTCATGGCGACCATATTTTTCACAAGCTCGGACAAAGGCATTGAAATCTCGTTTCGACCAATTCGAGAATCCCTGCATCACATGCCACAGTACGGTTGGGTACACTTGAGAGGACCACATCCATATTTCTGAAGTCATGGTGCCTACAATGATACCGCACCTGAGACAAAAGGCGCTCTTGCTCTTCCCGTTCCTTAGCAGTGAGTGGTTCAACACCTTCTGTGTAGCAGAACAAATAAGTCACAAGGTCCGCAGGCAATCACAAAGCCAATTTTTAGAGTGAGCAACAAATAACAACGGTGTGCACCTTCCAAAGCGGGTTCATCCGTATCGCCATCCTTTGCTTGCTTTTTCTGGCTAGCTTGCTGGAGGTCGACAGATCCGACATCAGAGACTGGAAAACTCCACAGCTACATAAACAAAGTAAACAGGTTGACGACAGAGGAAGATATACCAGCAGGGACCTAACCTCCTTCTCAAAGATTTCCGTCAATCGACGGCTGTTGAAAAACTGAAAATCATGTCTACAGTCTGATTAAGGAAAGAGAATAATTGCATGAACCGAGTACTAAAGTCTAGCAAAGTATTCCTGAACTTTAAACACTGTGAAGGATACAATTGCGGCATGCGAGGAATTCGAGGTTCTTTTGGTTTGCTTGGTCCACTGCCAATTCTCAAGAGTTGCCTGAAGTATTCCGATTCTGAATAGCTGCACTCATAGACAGAGTGACTGGTTAGAAAAATGAAGGTTATCACACATTGGGCAAATGAGGTAGTCACATGCCAAACTTACTTCCTCTTTCTCTCCCTTTTAGGAGGCTCAACCCAGTTAGCTGCAATCATTTTTTTCAAATCCACCTTGCTTTCATCCTGTGAGGTGACGTGTTGTAAACACCACAGGGAGTCAGACAAACACCACCTGCGACAATGAGCCAATGCACCGAAACAACTGAAGCAACAGGTACCTGTTCATCCTTATCCACAAAATTGTAGAGACCAGCAGCTGCAGAGAGAGATCGATGGAGTCAGTGCCCAGAGAAGTCAGACATGAGAGCAAATTGTGAAACTTGATCAAACGTATACTAACTATCATCCATCTTGAACTTGATTGCATCTTCGGTAAATTTCTTCATCTTGGCATCAAGTTCTGCTGTATCTTGTTCTCCCTTAGCAATGATGCGGTCAATATCCTCATCAGTAATAGTGCTATCCTTTGAGCTGAAAATCTTCTCAGCGCCAAATTTGACCATCTGAAGCAGCTCGTCCTTATTCACAGCTGGATAGCAACAGGGCATCTCAGACACAGAACTGTCCATGCAAAAATCTTTTTAAGAACTAGAGCACTGCACTGAGCTCTTTACCTTTCTGTTCAGCAAGCCTGCCCTGCTGAATCACCAAAGCATCTAGGGCAAGCTTTTTGTACGCACGCTCTATTACCTTCTCCTCTATCGTATGCTGCATGCACAGATGAGGATGAGCACACAAGGGGCTGATCCTTCAAATTCAAAACAATTTGATCCTTCAGCTCTATTTACACTGCCCTTACTTCTGTACAAAACCTGAAGACTTGCACTTCTTTCTTCTGACCAATACGATGTGCTCGGTCCTGAGCCTGTAAGTCTACTTGAGGGTTCCTGCATTACATGGGATAGGAAACCAAAAATTCTTCAGCTTTGCCATGTAATTCAGTGTGTATCCAAGTAACTACATTCCTGAAAAAACAATTGACACAGAATCTCACAGTTACAGTAAAGAAAGCATACCAGTCACTGTCGTACAAAATTACAGTATCAGCTGTGGCCAGGTTGATACCAAGGCCTCCAGCCCGAGTTGAGAGAAGAAAAATGAACTTTGTGCTGCCATCTTGATTAAAGGCATCAATTGCAGCCTCCCTATCTTCCCCAGTTGTATTACCATCAATCCGGCAGTAATGGTATCCTCGGAACATGCAGTAGTCCTCCAAAATATCCAAGAGCCTGGTCATCTGTAGTTTGGACATGAGTATGAGTACATGCGGACAGCTTCCAGACAACAACAACGGAATAGAGGCATACCTGGGAAAAAATCAGCACACGAGAATCCCGCTGCTTCAACTTGGGAAGTAATCTGTCAAGCAAAACCATTTTGCCTTTCCACAGAAAGCAAGTATCAGTTAGAGCATCCCAGAGTATATTGCAGAGCAGCTCGCACAAGACACAAGAGAAAATTCAATATTGCACTATTCACATCAAGACGATGTAAATTCTGGGATTAACCACACAACCATAGCAGCACTACCTGCATTATCAACCAGATGTTCTCCTGTTTTGAATGGCTCTGGTTCAGCGCCCTGAAACAGATAGGGGTGATTACAGCACTTCCGGAGCTGCATCGCAATGTTAAGCAGCCGCTTCCGCTCTCCTCCTGTGTTGACTGCATCGAGATCTTTCTGGAGCAAGGCACGGTAGTATGTCTTCTGCATCTCTGACATTCCAACCTTCAAAATTGTTTCCTTCTTGGGCGGCAATCCCCTCTCAACGTCAGACTTGAGTCGCCTTAGGAGAAAGGGTCGCAAAACCTGCAAAGCTTTCATATCAGCCTCTAACAACAACAATTGCGCTCAGCTGTGATGCACTGCAGGATTGTAATGTTTGGCTAGGTCGATGCAACTGCAGTACCTTATGAAGCTGCTGGACAACTTCCTGCTGATCATTCTCGCCAGATATCTGGAACCACTGATCAAATGTTTCTGCAGAGCTGAAAATTTCAGGAAGTAAAAAGTTCAACAGAGCCCACAGCTCGTGCAGATTGTTCTGGCAGCACAACCACGACTTGATCAGGAACTTGTGCCCAGCAACTTGTAAACCAAGAGGAAAAGGATTGTATCAGATGACAACCTGAAGGGGAGTTCCAGTGATCAGAAGCCTGTAATTTGTTTGGAATATCCTCATAGTCTGGGCAAGCTTAGAATTCTCATTCTTAATACGATGAGCCTCATCAATAATAATATACCGCCAACTTAGCTTCTTCAGAGCATTTTTCTCTTTGTTTGCCATTTCAAAACTAGTTACACATACATCAAACTTCCCAGCAACAAGATACTTATCCCGTAGTTCAGCCTGCAGCCAGAATCCCCAAATATCAACAAGGCTGGTTGAATCTGATAAAGCAAGCAAGAGATGATCGATTGACGCTTGCAGAATCCTATAAAACAGAGACAAAGACCAAACATACCCTCTCCTGTTGTGTCCCATGGAACATAAAGGCCTTGAGAACAGGACAGAACCGCCGGATTTCCTTCATCCAATTGCTGAGAGTTGATTTTGGGGCAACAACCATGTGCGGACCACTAATCCCACGGGCTTCGTGCAGATAGGCTAATAAAGAGATTGTTTGTAGTGTCTTCCCCAGACCCTGACCACCATCATAAAAGAGTGTCAAAGCAACAACTCACATCAGTGTTATAAAACAGCAAATGTCCAGAAATAAACGTACCATCTCATCAGCCAGGATTCCATTTATCCCGTTCTCATACAGACGGATCAGCCAGTTCAGCCCTGCCAGCTGGTAGTCCCGCATTTTTCCTTGGATACCTGTAAGAAAAGGTAATCGTCCAGACATGTGAGACTTGTGCAGTTTTGGGTTCACCGCATGGAAGATCTTCACAAAAGTAGACTGCTAACGGTTCTCACAGTCTGGAAAATTGTTAGATGAGCTTACAAGCAGGCTGAACAAGCAATCTCGTGCCACCAGCTGCATAGCTATTGTCTGCTTCCATGAGGACCTCGGCATCCTCCTCCTCCTCGGTAAGCTTGGAGCTGTGTCGACCCCTGTGAATTCAGAGCAGTGTCAGCTATCGTGTACTGTGCAAGATCAAACGACGAAATTGAAGCCCAGTTGGAGGGTTAAACAAGCGGAATGGCACACACCTGCCCTTGCCCTTTTTCTGCTTATCCCTTTGATGTTGCGATGCAAAATGAGCAAAGATTTCGGTCTGCTGGATGAGGAAGTTCATTTTGCCCTTCGCCTTACTATGCTGCACAACACACCACCTCACGTGCAGGTTAGCACATTGCCTACACAGCCCGCAAAAACAACGCACAACAACAGAAGCCTTTACGATCACCGCACCATGTCAGCATCAACCAATCGATTCTGCTCCTCCAAAAACTTGTCATACTCTTGCTTCTTCCTCTTCTGCAGCTCCCTCAGCCTCTGCCTTTCGAGTCGACCAATATCCTTGGTCGAAGGTGACTTAATCGCCTGCACCGCAACGCATCAACACTCAATCCCAAGTCCAAGCCTTCCGCTACTCTGAGCGACTAGAATTGAACCCACGAGCTCCTCGCCCACGGAAATTAACTCACATCTCCATCATCGTCTGTCTCGGCATCGTCCGGCGCCTCCCCGCTGGCGTCCTCGTCAATAGGATCATCCGCACCTTCATCCTCCACCTCCTCAGGAGCCGCAGCCTCCTCCATCTCCTCATTCTCCTGCTGGTCCTCCTCCTCTTCAATTTCCTGCTGATCCTCCTCCAACTCCTCGTTCTCCTGTTGATCTTCCTCCCCCTCATCCTCCCCGCCCTCTTCTTCCTCCCCCTCCTCCTCCCCGCCCTCTTCCTCTCGCTCCTCCTCTTCCCCCCCATCTTCTTCCCGCTCGTCATCGTCCCGTTCCTCATCCTCATAGCCTGTTCCGTCCTCGTCCCCTGCTCCCCCATCAGACATCATGCCCTCGTCCTCCTCCTCCTCCTCTTCGGACGAAGACAAGGTCTTTCGCGGAGGTGCCATGCCTACCTCAATTCCTCGCAATTCAGCTTTGCCCTTTGCCTTTGCTTTGCTCGACCAGGTCGCTATATGTATACACTAAGACACTCTGCACATGGCACACGTAGCAACCCGAGAGACCTTAAACCCTAAGATAGGCGCCTCGATTCCCCGTGCATTTATGGAAGCTGTATGCTGTCTCCACGGTGCTAAATCAAAGAATTCATGAGACGTCATTTGCAGGTCGTCGATTTTGGACGTGAAGGGGAGTGTGGCCGTTGCCACTTTTGAACCCTTCTGTTTACAGTAGCTTCCCGCGCTTCGCCAGCCACACACTTCTTTGAAAGCTTGGATGCTTTCTCGTGCGCTCCGGCTTCATGCATTGGAATGCTCTGCTGCCTGCATTCATTTTGGTCGGAGTCGGAGGTACCAGCTCTGTCTTTGGCTTGCCTCTTTTCTGCGTGTGTAGCATTTGCGAGATCATCCTGCTTAGTGACTGATTATCGGTGCAACGGCTGGCGCGGGACAGTTTCTCGGAAGCTCCAGGCTTCTTGTTGGTGATGGTGGACAGGTTGTTGCTGTAAAGGTGTAACTGATATCGTGGACGGAGTGCAGCAGATTCGAGCTTTCTTTGGAGGCAGGGATGATAGGAGGAGCTGCAGGCGGGGCCGGGAGGGAGCTTGGATCGCCGCCAGGGGATGGGATTTCCAATCTGAGATTCTCCAATCACAGTGATCATCTTCTGGTGTCCTCGTGGGATCGGAAGGTGCGGCTGTATGATGCCAGTGCGAATTTGCTCAAAGGTCAGTTTGAGCAGGCAGGTCCCGTGTTGGACTGCTGCTTTCACGATGATACCTCCGGGTTTAGTGCTGGCACGGACCGCACCGTGAGACGGCTTGATTTCAATGTCGGCAAGGATGAGCGTCTGGGATTGCATGATGCGCCGGTGCGGTGTGTGGAGTACTCGCATGCAACAGGGCAAGTGGTAAGTGGGAGCTGGGACAAGACTCTCAAGTGCTGGGATCCTAGGGCAGCGAGTGCGGTGGAGAAGAGCCTGGTTGGGACGTACCCGGTGCCGGAGAGAGTGTATTCTATGTCTTTGTTCGGAAACAGGCTGGTCGTGGCCACAGCTGCCAGGCATATCAACGTCTATGATCTCCGGAACATGTCAGAGCCGGAGCAGCAAAGGGAGTCTTCTTTGAAGTACCAAACCAGGTGCGTGCGGTGCTACCCCAATGGAACTGGGTATGCCCTAAGTTCGGTTGAAGGAAGGGTGGCGATGGAGTTCTTTGATCTGTCTGACTCAGGGCAGTCCAAGAAGTACGCGTTCAAATGCCACCGCAAATCTGAAGCCGGTCGAGACATGGTGTATCCCGTGAATGCCATCGCGTTTCATCCTATTTATGGAACTTTTGCGACCGGAGGCTGTGATGGATTTGTCAACGTTTGGGATGGCAACAACAAGAAACGGCTCTACCAGTACCCTCGATACCCGTCCAGCATTGCTGCTCTTTCGTTCAGCAGGGATGGGCGTTTGCTGGCAATTGCCTCCAGCTACACTTTTGAGGATGGCGAGAAGGCACATGAACCAGATTCCATATTTGTAAGGAGTGTGAACGAGGCTGAAGTGAAACCAAAGCCAAAAGCGTATGTTGCACCTCCTTAGCGTGTTTGATAATCCAGCTCACAAGCTTACAGCCTAGAGATTTCTGCTTTTCTGGTGTCGACACAAGACAGGAGCCAGGCCGAATCACGATGTAAAGCATGTGTTGCGTTTTGGACGAGCATTCCTTTCTCATTGTTGGAGATGCAGTCTGTTGGAATTTCCCTCAGCCTGTAGATTTTCCTGATGGTGGCCAGAAGTCTTGCTTTTCTTGTTCTCTCTCATGGCAGTCGTTGCACAGCCATCCTACTTCTTCTTGAAGGTACTAGAATGGGCCCTTGGTTTATTTCTTCGGCCAGACTTAAAAGCTTCTGGAGTTAGTGGGTTACAACAGATAGAATATCCAATCATGACTGCAGTTAGCAGTGGCAGCAGTAGCCTGGATAAGTCAGAAAGGAGCAGATCAGTTTTTTCTCTCATCGGATTTCAGGGTGTTCGTTTCAACCATGGTATCTAGTTACTTACCTAGTCCTATGCCACTTGTCGGTGCCGATAGGCAGGGTCCTATTTCATGGATGTCAACAAGGGCAAGCTCGTTCGTAGTTAGGTAGATAAATCTTTCTACTCATCATTTAAACTAATAAAAAATATTATATATAAAGAAATGACCCGTTCTCGGTGCTCACCACCACCCGGTGTTCCCCGTCTCTACACCATGCCAAGCCCTCGTATCTCAACTGCGAAGAGCGTAGGCGGGGTGAGCAACTAGAGTGCCATTCCTCAATGGCTTGGGCTGCTCGGCGATGTCCTCTTGAGCTAGCACCCCACCTCGGCATTGTGCCAGAAATCAATAGAAAAGCAGTTTATACTCTGATATCATGTGTAAGTTGCGAAAGCAAGAACGTTCGCCAAAATTGTGTAAGTCGTACATTAAACAGTATGTTGTGTACAGAGTATGTTCAAGTGACTATATCCTAAACGATGTGACCACTAAGTAATTGGCTGTCTATTAAGCTCTTGACCCTCAGCAAGTCAGCGAGCACAAAAACCCTTCACCTCCAACAAAGACTAGGAATAGCATCTTTGTAGAAAGGGGTTTCTCCTGTCAAAAGGGGTTTTGGAAAAAATCCCAACCCATTTCGCCGGAAACTGAAGTTGGTTTGGTTTTTGTTGGTTTTTGTAGGTGTTCATCCACCGGTTTTGGGCATTCTCGGCTCCAGCACCACTTCCTGTCGAGTCATTTACACTGCTAAGGCCAGCACACCCTCAGCACTAGAGGCAGGGGCCCAGGTGCGCGCACCATGGGGCAAGGAGGCCGAGGTGCATGCACAAGTGCACGCACCCAAGGTCAAGAAGGGCCTAGGAGCATGAACCCATATGGTTCATGCCTTCTAGTGCATTCCCAGACGGTTCATCCAAAGAAAAAAAGAGCAAAAAGTCTAAAAAACCCCCCCAAAAGTCCCCAAAAATTCCAATTTTTTAAGGCAAGCACACTTGCCCTAAAATTTTGATATTTTTGTGAATTTTTTTGTTTTTTTAACATTTTATTGTTTTAAAGGTTTCCTTTCGACATTTTCAACCTTTTTTGTGCACCTCCCTAATGTGGATATGTTCTTATCTTTACTTAGCGCTCGTCTTTTTTCTAGTGGTTAAAACTTTGAACTAGCAGTGAGAACCTTTTGCATCTTTTGAATCTTGAGACGTTTGGTGTGGGCCCAACTCCAAGTGCAGACCATGCCACTCTCATTCTCGCACGGCACGCGGATCAAGAGGATCAGGTGAACGAAGATATTATTGTCCCAATGTCTAAGAAATAAAGTCCTGTAAAATTCCCAGAGCGAGAGTATAGTCTTAGGATTGACTGGTATGAACGAAAGGTTGGTGCGCAAACTTGTTTGCGCACCAGAATTACAGCAAGCCCTAAAAACTCTAAACATTTATATGCGTCCAACACTTGGCAATGATTGCTAGGTGTTGGAGACTGTTTAGATGTAAGTGCGCGCGTAAGTTTGCGCACGAATTATGTGTCTAGTTTGAAAGAAAAAGCCGAACGAGAATGGGACTTTAGGTTTTTGCCACGTACTTGCAATTTACAATCTCAAATAACGTGTATCAAAACAATTATTCAAAAGGTTGCGGGTGACATGTCTGCAGAGAAATACCAAAAAGGCTGATTATAGTGCGGATTTTTTCAAGTGCAAAAAGAAGTCCGGCCACGTCCGTATGCAAAAAGGGGGTTTCAAGAGAAACCCCTTTCTACACAGACACGATTTAGGGAAATGACATCTTTGTTGCGTTAGAGATACGGTATATGTAAGAAAAACGAACTATATGGATCATGGAGGAGACAGATGCATACTTCAAAGTTGGTAAACTGGTTGGTTCACTAATCAATCGATCCCATAAATGAGAAGCCCTTACAGTCCAATCAGGCGGTACGCGATTAGGCCCCTTTTTACCACAACGCAGCTAATATTTGGAATCAAGTTCGAACAATTTCAATCTGTCCACCCATAAGGGAAGAGCTTGATACCTTAGTCACGGTGCTGGTACATCATACTGATGCATTTTATTGTGGAGTGGGTTTGTGATATAATTCTGGTCCCAAGAAAAATACAACGCGTGTGTCTTTCATCAAAGGTATGGACTCACAAATAGAGTGCGGCAAACTTGTAACAGGGTACATTGAACAGCGCATGTATACGTGGTATACAAATCATGCCAGACGCATGTAAATAGAGTGCACCAGAATTACTACATTTGGCTCGAAAGTCAGCTCTTCCTCTGCGTCTGGCATGATTTGTATACCACGTATACATGCGCTGTTCAATGTACCCTGCGCACCTCAAATGGGCTTCAATTGCAATACAGTCAGCCTTGTGGCCAACAAGGGCGCCGGCCGGTCGGCGCCGTAGGTGCGAGGAGGCCGTGGTGGGCACCGGCCGCCCGGCCCCGTAGGTGCGCGGGGGCCGTGGTTGGCGCCGGCTAGCCTGCGCCCTAGGTGCGAGTGGGTCGTGGTGGGCACCGGCCGGCCGGCGCCTTAGGTGCGCCGCTTCCTTGTTTTAGGCCATCTATAATGCAGGAGGCTGCATCATGCATATTCTTGGGCACTCACGGATGGTTGGAGACAGGAAAGGCTCAAATGCAGTCTTATGTTATTTGCAGAGAAATACCGCGTTAAACGCCCATCGTGAGCGACTTCTTGCAAAACGAGCCAAGATGACTAAACATCGTCGTGAGAACAAGAACCAGCTACTATTTTCATATCTCAACATGCTAGTGGAAATGGGCACATTTAAAAAGGTGAAGGTACGCTTCCTTCTCGTTGGCCATACTCATGGTCAAATTGATTAAATGTTTTCATGCTTCTCGAAAAGCTTGAAACACAAAGAAGCGCACACCCTGCCCGCGTTGGCAGACATTCTCAAATATGCCTACACACCATCATTAGAGGTGAAAGTGCTGACGAAGGTCCCGGATTTCCGCACATATGTATGGCCGAAAAGGCGAGGAGATAGTAGGCAGAAGTTTGTTGCAGCTGTCAAAAAACTGAACAATCTATTGTTCCAGCACCAGTTCAAAATTACTCGGGAGGAGAATCCCGAGCGCAGCCTCGTCATAGTCATGAGGAGCAAACAGTATTCAACATCCCTACTATAGGAAACAGAAGCTGGATTAGAGTTTCTAAATTTCGTCTCTACTAAGGGAATAACGGCTGCGCCTTTACTATCATTGTAGGCCCGGGACAAGAAGGGAACGGTAGAGACCCTAACACCGACGGAAGGTGTGACCCATTTGCAGGAAGGGTTACAAGGATTGTGGCCATATGTGACAGCTAAAGAGTAGAAGTGGTGGGAATTCGGAGCCTTTTGGGTGGACCAAAAAGAGATTGCTGTCGTTGTGGAGAAAAACATCGGGCTAGTGTTGGAGCGTCCTTGGAAGTGATTTTCACATGCGGAAGTGGAGCATACAGCCCGACCACTTCAAGTGCCGGATGAAGCTTTGCTAGAAAAGGTATTATTGAGGGACCTCCCACAGCGTGATATGTATGTGGGGGCATATCAAAATGTCGGAAGGCAACAGAGGGAAATGGTGCTGATGAATGGGGACATAACAGAAATCCAGAAGGGGATGTTTCTGGCAGTGTCGTGCACCACGGACACGCATAACAGACCATTCTGGATTGGGGAGGTCATTGACGCATAATTCGATGCACCCCGACCTCACTTTCTTAGCCATTGGTATCGGACTGAGCACACAAATGCGTACGAAGGGAGATATGTACAAGAATACATAGTTTGTCGGAGTGGCAACCCATTTGATGTGATGGGGAGCAAAAAAGGGAACAAAGTCCATTACCCAAAAAACAAGGTACATTACCCGATTTGCGTATTCTGCAGATTCATACAGCTTGCGAGTCAAAGTGGCGCTGAAGATAATGATGACAATGCCGGAGAAGTTGGACCAAGTGATGACGAAGGATTGAACTCTAGGATGAGTGAAACTCAGATCACGGAGGGTCACGGGGTCCCAAAGTCAATGCTGTAGGTTTATGGGTTAAATAACCCGCATTTGCTTATTAGTTGCAATCGATTGTATAAGGATTGTGCGAGGATCGGCCGGCGCCTATTCATGGAAGAATGTAGAAGGGTAGGAGGCAGCATCACGAGAAGGGTAGGAGGCAGCACCATGGCACCCTCGCCTTTTGATGGTTGTAGCCCTGTTTATTCACCATGTTTCACTTGTTTAAGCTACCCATTAAACCACGTATACTTGCAGACGTTAACATGATTTGGAGATAACCTGTCCAGGGCTTTTGTTGTATCCTTACTGAACTACATTTTCCTTCCACAATCGAATTTACAGTGGTTCCTTCCCGGCAAAAACGGCCATCCTTACAAGTCCCACTTAGCATTAATCACATAGGTTCGGGATTGCGACCACCGTTCAACAAAGACATTATTGGTTGAAAAGCACTATCATTGCCCGGTGACACCCTTTTGTTCGAAGGTGTTTTCCGGAAAAAAAACAAAAACGCTGTTTCGGGTCCCATCGAAAACCCTCTTCAGAGCTTACTAGTGGAAAATCCCATCGGGATTATTCACCCCCTTGAAAAATTATGGTGTTAAGGGGATAGTGATTAATTCCTGAAGGTGGTGCTCCAACGACTTCCCTGACGACGCCTTCAGAGAGCCTAAAGTGGGCGAACGGGTTAGCGCGAGTTCAGCTTTCTTCCGGCCTTATAAGCCCTACTAGAAATGCCTGCTTAGGTTATACTTTATGTTAAGATTTGGACCCCTGGATGTAACACTCATGTTGCAATTTTGGGCTGTGTAACACTTTTTGGGCCCTTGTGATTCTAACTTGCAGACCTTGGCTGACAGGCGCACTTCTTTGGCTACCTGGTGTACATGGTGCTCGCGACCGGTGTGCAAGTCTCATGTCCGATGACCATAGCTACTATGAACAGCGTCTGTTCTGAAAGGGGTTTCTCCTGAAACCCCTTTGGGCACACGAACGCTTCTAATTCTTCGCACACCGCCGGAACTAGCACCGAATCACCTTTTTGGTATTTCTCCACGACATGTCACCCGCAAACATTTCAATTATTGTTGCGATACACGATATGTCACATTGTGCATCGAATTACGAGGAAAACCATCCGAGACATTCACGATCAACTTTTCCTTCGACCGCTATTTGTGCACAAACATGCGCACTCACATTTAAACAGCCCAACAGTTGACAACGGTGTATGTTTCTAGCTAGTTTGGCGAATGTTGTCTTTCCGTCTCTGGACGACGATGTCATCGTTCTCTCGCGGTGTTGCGGATCGTAAATAGCAAGAGGAAGGTATGGCGTTTCTCCACCTTGGGATTCGCCAAAGCCAAACATCCTGTGATGTTGGTTGTCCCAAGTAGTCGCTTTCTTACGGTCTTAGCACTTCTTTCCGTCTGTTCTTAGGGTTTTCCGGACCTTTTTGCCATCTTCTCCTTCTTCTTCCGGGGCCCCGTGATTGACTCAAGTCTTGAAGGTCGATGGGTGCGCATGTTCCTTGAACCAAGTGTAGCGTTGCCCCGGCTTAACGATCTCCCCGCCATCTCTTTGGCAAAACCGGATGTCCACGTTTGTGTGGTTTGGTGGTCAACTCTTCCTCGTAGGAAACACTTCATGGCCTGTAATACGCTGTTCGATGAATATTGTGCTCCTCTGTTCTTGGTCAACATATCATTCCTCCCTTCGAATGCAAGTATTCCACTCCGCTTCCGAGCATCCATCTATAACCCATTCCCTCTTCGTGAATAGGTCATAGCGGACCATCAACCCTATTGGCTTTTGGTAAGGAGAAACAACATGGCCATCGTTGGACACATTCAAAAGTTTCTTCACGATGCGCTATGTCGAATAAGCGAGCATTGCTCCAATCTCTACCGCACTATTGGACAATGCACGCACTTCCTCATATCTTCAACAGTTGGGTGAACACCATACCCACATCATGTACTCATGATTCTCGTAAAGTCCCTCGTCCGAAACCAAGTTGTCTTTCTCCTGCACCATTGTATAAACCCCCTTTTCACACCATTTTCGCGGTGCATTTTGGACATCCCGCATCCGGTCCGTCCATGCATGAATATCACGGAAAGTCTTGCATTCGGTGATTGTCATGAATCCATCCATTATCTTCTCCAAATCCTCACATGTCATCTCCTTATCCCATGTCTCCGATAAATTGCCCCTTGGTAAATCGGCGACCAACGACTTGTATTCTCTTTTCCCCAAGTAGGCAGCCATTTCACGAATATCACCGTTATTACAGTAACGGACCTTTGCTTGCTTTTGAACATGGAAAATGTCTAGTTTTGCGTCGTTGTCTTCGCCATTCTCTCTGCAAATCTTCCACCCTCTTCCAATTTCTTGCCGCATTGATGTGCTCTTTGAAGCTATCGGGTATCATCTTCTCTTTGTACTCTTCGCCTTGTTCCGCACAGATGGAGACGCTCATAGGTGCAACGAAGGCAGTCGCAAACTAGTTTTGCGCACTTGCTAACTCGTGGCAATACACCGTGTACTTACAATGTGATCAAACACGGTTGAAATTTCGCTATATCTTACGGTGTTGAGTGCCTCGGATATTCTCGCTCAACTTCGCAAATGAATTGCACCTCGGTCGAGCAAAATCATGCGGATGACATTCAACTTCTTGGCCTTCGTTATCCACGTTTTCATGCGCTCACGGTCAACTCGCCTTGAATCACTTTCTCCAGCAGCATATAATCCTTTCACCGCTTCGAGGCATGCCTGAAAACTCTCCAATTGGTCGCATGCATTGGCTTTATAATCAAATTTGGATCCATCGGCTCATGTCCGACACGTTTTGATTTCCCCTCTTGCTGCCTTTCTTCGGTTACCTTGCTCGGAAGCTCACCCCTCTCCCAAAGATCGAAAACCTCGTCCACCGTGTCCACACATGAGGCGGGACACTAGCAATGCATAGCAGCGGTTTCGTCGACAAGTCGTGCATTTCTTCCCGATCGAGCGTCGCCGATGGCGCCTAGCATCCGATATAGATTGTACTTCCAATCCATTGTAATGCTAATACCCTCCTCGATTTTCATTTCATCGTGAATATCGGACTTGCTCAATGAAAGACATCCTCTTCCGGAAATCGCCTTGACATTGTGATCGTGGCGGACACGCATCTCTGCACAGGTTAAGCTGCATATATATGAGCTTCCATATCTTTGGAAGTGTGAGTTCTCCGGGTCTTCACAGACAGCGTTGAACGCATAAGCCGTGGTTCCCACCCAATACTCCCATGGTGTCTGCTGCCTTTTCAACTTGTCTTTGTCAAAGACCTCCACGCACGCACTCCTTGGATCGATCATACATAGCGGAGGAAGTACTCCCTCTTGCAGGTCCCTTTTAATTTCCGGAGAAGATGTTTTCCCCATGATTCATCCACTCTTGGATCGGCGTCACGAGTAATGTAGTCTGCGCTTCTCAACTTGGTGATGGCAACCATATCCGTATGCGGAATGCACCTCTTTTGTACCGACTCGAATTTGATGTAACGGGTCCTTATCTTTGTTGCGCTCGCTCCACTCGTTGTCCGCGACTTTTGGTGATGACGCCGCCCGTCGCTGGTGTCTCGTCAATGTCATTCCTCTTCCTCTTCCTTTTGGTTTACCTTTCGTCCTTGCGGTGGCTGGAACATCGCGTCTACCTCCTTGAGGTTGGTTGTACAGGCTCGCTCCTTCACGATTCTTTGACCCTCTTGTCCAAACTTTGTAGAAGGCTGGGCATCCTCCAATGCATGGCGATTCTTGGGACATTGTGACGTTTTGAGCCCCTCGCTATGTATATCCTCTCTGTTGTTGTCGTGCTTCAACTCTATCGGTTGTCGATGCATCTCGTCGTCCTCAACATCTTCATTTGCGGTTTCATGCTCTTCATATTCTCCACTATCGTCATCCGAATATCTATACTCCGCAAGTACCTCTCTATTTCTTGTTCCATTGAATCGTCATCAGAATTACCCATATTGAGCGCCGATGATGTTTTGGTCGTGGTTGCGAATCGCTTTTCCTAGCCTCTCCATCGCTATCTCGGAGCGGATCGCTTTCACATGCTTGTTCGGCCATCTTCATCATCATCAACCCTAGAACTATTTCTTTTGGAGAAACGCCAAGATAGTCCCGAATGTATGCATCACAAAGACAACCACTCCATTAACCGGATACATCAACCGATACATTAACCATCCTCGGTACAAAGGTGGCAAACATCCGGGCAGGGACGCGACGCGCACGCGCACAAGTGCGCGCAGTGCGCGCAGTGCGCGCAGTGCGCGCGCGCGCGCGCGCGCGCGCGCGCGCGCGCGCGCGCGCGCGCGCGCGCGCGCGCGCGCGCGCGCGCGCGCGCATGCGCGCGCGCGCGCGCGCGCGCGCGCGCGCGCGCGCGCGCGCGCGCGCGCATGCGCGCGCATGCGCGCGCATGCGCGCGCATGCGCGCGCATGCGCGCGCATGCGCGCGCATGCGCGCGCATGCGCGCGCGCGCGCGCGCGCGCATGCGCGCGCATGCGCGCGCATGCGCGCGCATGCGCGCGCATGCGCGCGCATGCGCGCGCATGCGCGCGCATGCGCGCGCATGCGCGCGCATGCGCGCGCATGCGCGCGTGCATCTCCGGCACAAAGACATGGTGCCATCGAAAAAAAAAGTGAGCGATCTCGTCCACATACCTTGTCACTTGTCATGGCCCCGTCCACGGTCTTGGGTATTGCATCGCCTTGGAATCGTTGTCCGCACTCAATCAAAGAGTGATGCTTAGAATTCCTCAAAAGAACTTCTCCTCATTGTGCATATCAGAGTTTGATTACGCATTGCGCGGACTTCATACTTCCAAGCCCATAGAATGTACCCAACCACAATCTTGTCCTCAACGCATCCATATACCCGTTCACCAGGCGGATGGGATCAAAATTACATTGGGGTGGAGTCGGTTCCTTCTTCATGGATGCACCATTCCTTGTCCAAGAGCCCTGCTCGATAGATCGGTGCAAATCTCGATCAACACATTTTCTCAGAGAAAGGATTCTCCAATGTGGTCCACAGCACAATCCGATATCATCGAAAAATGTTGATGCTCATCATGCCACGATGCTCCTTGCTTGGGCCTCGTGTGATGTCCCTTGTGAAGGCCACTCTTCCATCGATGCTCCTTGTGGGAGGAGTCGACTTTACGGAGGGTCCGGATGTTGGTGGTTCATGACCACCACCCGCACCTCCGTTTCCGGAAGCTCGTGCCTCGACATTGACTTCGCCCTCGCTTTGGAGGTTTGGTGGTGGAGGCTCTCAAAAGTTGGCTGTTTTGCACGCACTTGCGCGGATGGACATGTCTCAACCGGCACACGTGAAGCATTAGAGGAAAATCAGACAACCACCAAGGGAAAAGGAAGGTTGAAGTGTCTTCATTTCATGAAACAAGCCAAATTATAGATCCACACGCTATTTCGGTTCTCTTTATATAGTATACACCCAAACCTCAAACAGAATGCACACACCGCCACAAAGCCACCAAACCACTCCAAAAAGCACTTGCCCAACAGCCAAAGAAACGTTAAAAACGCACCAACCGCCCAAAACGAGAGGCACACACAGCAAAACGCACTGCCCGCCAAAATCAAACCAGGTGCCCACGGCGGTTGCCTCGCGAAAGCACTGGGCGCCCGCCACACAAGCTCGCACCAAGTGGTCGCAAACGCCAAGACCGGGGTTCCCGCCAACAAAGCCGCGCAAGGTGGCCCAATAAGAGCAGCACTGTGGTGCCCCAGGCACATCTAAAGTGCCACCACAAGCATCCGCTTCTGCGCACACCGAGATGCGCGCACACACACGATGCAGCGCGAATCAGCGAGATGCGCTGAGCACTGACCCAACTGGATCGCGCGCTCTTGCTCACAGCCAGCGATGCGCTCTTCCTCTTGTTGTCGCTTGCCGATCTAATCCGTATTCCTCTTGCCTCACCGCAATCCCGGTTCTCTCGACCCCAAAACGAGGCTCACTTGAATGTTTGTTTCAGGCACAATCTTATGCGGCATGATTAACACAGCTTGCCTAACCACGGGTTAACTAAGCTGGGTTGAAGGTTAAGTCGGTTTCCGTTATAGCCCTTATTTCAAGCGAGCGTTTGGTAATTAACATTGGCGGCTACTATAACGGGTTAAACACGCCACCATAATCATGTATGCATATTTTAAGGTTCAAACAAGATGGACAAACTCCAATCGCAGCTTCTTCCTCTCATAGTTGCGACATTTGCGTTTGAAGAGCTGAAATGCTGGCCTTCTCCATCCTACTCTTGCGGTCGGAGTCGGGCGATGGAAGGCCATAAGCGGCGATGGGCGGTCTGTGACAATGTATCACGCATGATGTTTTGCGGTAGCGCCTCGCCCGTGTGCGTCGTCGCGGAAGATTGAGAAGGTGACAATCATGGACACCACTCCGAGCATGGAAGGCATCGGAAGGTCTCATCGATACAACTCCGTTGAAGAGGAGAGAAGGTAGGCCAAGCATTACGGATACCACGCCAATTCATTAGGAGCGGTGAAGATGGAATGCATGAAATTGTTTCTTCATCGCTCCATGGAGGAGGTCGGGAATGATGGGAGAATTTTGCGGGAAGGAGGATGCGGGCACGAACACCAGCGCATCCAGGCCGAGCCTTTCACGAAGCGTCGAGTCACATTGTCCGGTGAAGCGTAGACATTATCCAAGCGGAGATTGAAGAGGACCATGAAGGCATGCGGCGTTGAAGAAATACATAGCATGGTCTTCGCATTCTTGTAGCGGTTGTTTCTTTGCAATTGGGAAAGAAGAATATAGAGAGCCTCGAGATATCGCTTCTTGTCCCTGGCCGCCGATCAAGCCTCTCTCTTGTTGTCGCTTGCCGATCTAATCCGTATTCCTCTTGCCTCACCGCAATCCCGGTTCTCTCGACCCCAAAACGAGGCTCACTTGAATGTTTGTTTCAGGCACAATCTTATGCGGCATGATTAACACAGCTTGCCTAACCACGGGTTAACTAAGCTGGGTTGAAGGTTAAGTCGGTTTCCGTTATAGCCCTTATTTCAAGCGAGCGTTTGGTAATTAACATTGGCGGCTACTATAACGGGTTAAACACGCCACCATAATCATGTATGCATATTTTAAGGTTCAAACAAGATGGACAAACTCCAATCGCAGCTTCTTCCTCTCATAGTTGCGACATTTGCGTTTGAAGAGCTGAAATGCTGGCCTTCTCCATCCTACTCTTGCGGTCGGAGTCGGGCGATGGAAGGCCATAAGCGGCGATGGGCGGTCTGTGACAATGTATCACGCATGATGTTTTGCGGTAGCGCCTCGCCCGTGTGCGTCGTCGCGGAAGATTGAGAAGGTGACAATCATGGACACCACTCCGAGCATGGAAGGCATCGGAAGGTCTCATCGATACAACTCCGTTGAAGAGGAGAGAAGGTAGGCCAAGCATTACGGATACCACGCCAATTCATTAGGAGCGGTGAAGATGGAATGCATGAAATTGTTTCTTCATCGCTCCATGGAGGAGGTCGGGAATGATGGGAGAATTTTGCGGGAAGGAGGATGCGGGCACGAACACCAGCGCATCCAGGCCGAGCCTTTCACGAAGCGTCGAGTCACATTGTCCGGTGAAGCGTAGACATTATCCAAGCGGAGATTGAAGAGGACCATGAAGGCATGCGGCGTTGAAGAAATACATAGCATGGTCTTCGCATTCTTGTAGCGGTTGTTTCTTTGCAATTGGGAAAGAAGAATATAGAGAGCCTCGAGATATCGCTTCTTGGGATTGCCTCGAGAACAGGAAATATATTTGCAAGGATTGCTCGAGGTAGAACAAGCAACTCTGCAATGTTCTCAATTTTCTCACAGGAGACAACGAGTTGCAATGTTGTGTCTGAAGTTTCGGAAAAGTGTTACGCATTGGATGGCGGAGGTATGAACATTTGAAACAGAGAGTACTAACGAACACACCATGTGCGAGAAGTTAACTGCTTGCCTAACCACGGGTTAACTAACTGCGGGTTGAAGGTTAAGGTTAGGTTTCCGTTATAGCCCTTATTTCAAGCGAGCGTTTGGTAATTAACATTGGCGGCTACTATAACGGGTTAAACCTCGCCACCATAATCATGTATGCATATTTTAACGTTCAAACAAGATGGACAAACTCCATAAATCGAGCTCTTCTTCCTCATAGTTGCGACATTCTGCGAAGTTTGAAGAGCGGTGAAATGCACGCTTCTCCATCCTACTCTTGCGGTCGGAGTCGGGCGATGGAAGGCCATAAGCATGATGGCTCTCGATGTATCACGCATGATGTTTTGCGGTAGCGCCTCGCCCGTGTGCGTCGTCGCGGAAGATTGAGAAGGTGACAATCATGGACACCACTCCGAGCATGGAAGGCATCGGAAGGTCTCTCATCGATACAACTCCGTTGAAGAAGGGAGAGGTAGGCCAAGGATTCGGATACCACGCCAATCCGGATTAGGAACGAGGTCAAGATGGAATGCGGCGGTGAAATTGTTTCTTCATCGCTCCATGGAGGAGGTCGGGAATGATGGGAGAATTTTGCGGGAAGGAGGATGCGTACGTAACACCGCAGGGCATCCAGCCGAGCCTTTCACGAAGCGTCGAGTCACATTGTCCGGTGAAGCGTAGACATTATCCGGAGATTGAAGAGGACCATGAAGCGGCAGTTGAAGAAATACATAGCATGGTCTTCGCATTCTTGTAGCGGTTGTTTCTTTGCAATTGGGAAAGAAGAATATAGAGTGCCTGAGGTATCGCTTCTTGGGAATGCCTCGAGAACAACAGGAAATATATTTGCAAGGATTGCTCGAGGTTGAGCAACCAACCTCTACTGGTCGCAATGTACTCAATTTTCTCCTGGGAGACACAGGTTGCAATGTTGTGTTTGAAGTTTCAGAAAAGTGTTCTGCATTGGATGGCGCAGATATGAACGTCTGAAACAGAGAGTACTAACGAACACACCATGGTCATCGGAATTGAAGTTCCAAGGACGCCCAACTGAAGATCATGTTCTGGATTGTATTGCTTGGATGGAAACGTTTTTCAAGCTAACAGCTGAACGAATGCCCAATGTTTCAATTTTCAACTTGCCAGATTCATATACCAAAGGAGAGATATTCCAGGACTACAAACGAGAGGTTTCAAGAGTCGGTTGACCAACGTCTCTCATTCTCACTGCCTTATGGAAGAAACATTTTCCAAAAGTGAAGATACCAAAGTGTAGCGTTTTCAAAATCGTCCAATGCGAAGCGTTGAAGGCGACCATCGAGATGACCAAAGAACCGACAAGAACAAGGTATTTCATATCCAGTTTCCTTTTGACTTCCATGGAATCATGAGCACCACCGCTTGTCTCGTTTGTTCACCACCGCCTTGCGCTGCGCGCAGTGCGCGCGCGGGCGCGTGCGCGCGCGGGCGCGTGCGCGCGCATGCGCGCGCATGCGCGCGCATGCGCGCGCGGGCGCGTGCGCGCGCGGGCGCGTGCGCGCGCATGCGCGCGCATGCGCGCGCATGCGCGCGCATGCGCGCGCATGCGCGCGCATGCGCGCGCATGCGGCGCGCAAGACCGGGTCCATGCACCGCAGACCAAGGACAAAATCGACCATGTGATCCATTTTTATGCGTGATGAGGTCCATGAGCAAAGATCTGAACATCGGTCGGCGATCAAGCGGGGCGACTAAAACTTGCAAAACATCGTTTGAAGTGTAAAGGCCAACCGAGCAAATACATTGGAATGGCGATAGACGGATGGACCAAAGCAAGACGGAGCTCCACATTTTCCCGCCTCCAAAGGATTTTGCGGATGGTCTCATCGGGTCCATGTTGTGGGTTGTTTGGTATACAACAACATTATGAAGACCGGTGTTTGTGAACTTCCGAATATTCGAACGACGCCAACTTAACTATTCATATCATCCGTGATGTTATTCTCACATATGAGATGGTTCCGTCAAGACGCTTTTACTTGCAACTGGACAACACGGCGGAGAAAACAAGAATATGTTGTTGTTTGCATACTTGAGTATGCTTGTCGAGCGGGTCTTGATAAGGTGAAGGTGGGCTTCCTTCTTGTCGGGCACACACATGATGCGATTGATCAAATGTTCTCGTGCTTTTCTAAAAGTCTCGTGCACAAAAAGCAATGTCACTCGAAACCCTTATGAGTTTGATTCATCGCTTATACACCCAATCCAAGTGAAAATGGTTTCCGAGGTGGCCGATTTGAGCTTTATCGGCCCAATGGGATGGGTAAAAGAGGACACGAGATGCGTAAGGAATTTGCACAATCATAGTTATCGACATCAATTCAAAATTTCAAGGGAAGAAAGAGTCGGGAGCCACCGTAATAGCCTTCGTGGCAAGGCACTTTCTACTTGTTCACATTGGGAACCGTTGGAGGTTTGGAGTTCCTTCGAGAATACCAAACAGATATAAGGGGCGCCTTTATGTCCACTTCAATCATGGCAAACCCGGGACGCACGCATAAATCATTGAGCCATTAGGAAAGCCCTCAAGAACCGATGCAAAAATATCTATCTGGAAGACAAAGTATGGTGGAACTCGTTACGGGCATCACGATCGATATTTGCGACAAAATCGAGGAGGAGTCCATCGAGATCTTCAAAAGCATGGGAGTGGTACAACAGGACGAGGCCGAGCGGAACTTAAATCCCATTGACGTTCCGGATGTCTTTGTCATTCGGCTCGATTCGCGAACCACGCGTCACATGTATCGGAATTTTAGGCCACGGGAGCGCGACCATCGAGTTGGCGAGATTCGATGGGGATGTGTCCGAGATCGACGAGGCCATATGATTGCGGTCCCATGTGAGACGATCGAGCAGGCCTTTACGGATTGCAGTGGAAGACTTGGATTTCTTATGTGACGAACCTTACCTAGTTGTCCGGTGGTGGGTGACGAGAATAGCAATGCGTTTGAGGAAGGTACCTACCGGAGGAGATATTGGCTCCACACAATGTGATAGAGAGGGTTTGCGACAACGGAGGAAGCGACCCAAGCACTGGATCATTGTTGATATCGGAGACATTTATTTTGGCATCTGGGTTCTCGTTTGCAAGGGATAGCACTCTACAAGTCCGCATACGTGAGCTTATCAAGACAAAGCTATTCGAACTTCAACATCTACCGTGGAAGAAGGTAATAGGGTTGAAGATAACGAGACCACCAAGTTCGAGAGGAGATGCATTGGAGGAAAATGATGATTGGATGAAAATCCGAAAATAAGGGTGGTGTAGTTCGATGATGTGATGAAAGACATCCGACTTCCAAGACCAATCGCACAAGAACCCGCGAGGCAACGGAACCGGACGCCATCGGTGCTTTTGAAGGCATGTTTGATGATGATCCGACAAGGTCACCGTCAAGGAGACTAAACACCGTAGAGGATAGAAAGGTGATAGGGTATTCTTCGTAGCTTTAGGGCATAGGGTAGATAGATGAGGTGTGTCTATGTGGGCGTCCGCGATTTGTGCAACTTATGTCGTCGGGCTTCCGCCACATCCATGCACCTCCAAGAAGACATATTTCCTCAGTCGAATGATATATTTCGCACTCGTTTTGCCTTGTGCGCGCACAAGTTTGCGCATACCCTTGTTTAGGCGCGCACTTACGCGCGCCTAGCCCCCACTTGGTATACAAAAACATATAGAACCACACAAATTGCAGAAACTACTGACATGCCGAAATTATGGAAGAATTCGGTCACAGGCCCTTCATCACACCGACAAATTATCCATGAACACGAGTGCAAGGCGCCACCGCGGTGTAAATGACCGGACAGGAAGTGGTGCCGGAGCCGAGAATGCCCGAATCGATGTATGAACACCTACAAAACTCAACAAAAACCAACTTTTCGGCGGAATAGGGTTGGGATTTTTCCAAAACCCCTTTGATGAGAAACCTTTGCATTTGTATGGCACATGCCCTTGGGAGCCAGATGGACGGTATATACAAGGTGTGGTAAGATGCACCGGGGTCAACGTTCATGAAGAAATCCTTCAAGACAGACATGAAAGCCTACTACTCTAAGTTGATAGCTGTCATTTCCATGCTGAAGAAGGAAGCATGGGCGAGTGCAAACTGGCAGGATGCGGCAATCAAGGAGGTGGTTGCCCTCATCACCGCAAAGGACCTCGAGTTTTTCCCGCATTTTCACGCCTACGCCCGGGATCGCAGTTGGGCAGGGAGGTGAGTATATAGGTGCACACTGAGATCGCATAGCAGCCTCGTCGTCTAGCTCCACGGCCTAGAGTGAGCAAAGGAGGATGTTTTCGAGTTCTCGTTCGGCAGAGGAGAGCTAATCGGGAGTGAGCGAGAGCAAGGGCAGGAAGGAAGAGTTGGCAGAAGAGGATGAGAAGGATGATCAGTGGGTTAAGGTGCACGGATCGACTAGCGGGCATTCTGAGCAAGATTGGTGCGGTGCAATTGATGGTGCCCTAGACAGTTATAATAACATATGTAAGAAATTAAATGCAAATGTATTCCGGGTCTGCACTCTAGACATGATTCATAAAGTCTTGAAGTCTGTATGTGAACAACACATATATAAAAGAATTACAATTTGTACAACAAGTGGTCTTTGGTGTAGTGGTTGAGAACTTGGATTGACATCCACAGATCCTGGTTGAGAACTTGGATTGACATCCACAGATCTTGGGTCCAAAACTTCATGACTCAGTCATAGAGTTAATTTTGAAATGTATGACAAAAGTTTCTACATATACAAACTAACGAATAGATTTTAATGAGTTTTGTGAATTGGTCTAAAAGTGGTCATTAGTTTCGTTGTTCAGTCAACCGTACATTTGAATCCGCTAGGCACAATGTAATCAATTATTTTGATGCAGTATGACACAAGCTAAGCTCCGCGATAGTTCATGCCGCCCAACTGCAGAAGTCCACATCTGCATCGTCGGCCGACGCTACCTACATCTTCACGTCTCCCATCTTACGTGGGCCAACGAAGAAGAATAATTTTCTTTAAGTCCACTAAGGATGGATTTTCCGTCATCGGACTTGGTACTTAACAATTTGTACCATGGTGTGCCTAGGCTACCTGCACCAAGAGCATCCACTCCCTTTAGGCACCCCATCTAAGTACCGATTTAAGCGCATGATGCTTAATCACAAAGGACGGATTTCCGTCATGGGACTTGTACTTAACAACTTGTACCATGGTGTGCCTAGGCTACCTGCACCAAGAGCATCCACTCCCTTTAGGCACCCCATCTAAGTACCGATCTAAGCGTATGATGCTTAATAACGAAGGACGGATTTCCGTCATGGAACTTGGTCCTTAACAACTTGTACCATGGTGTGCCTCGGCTACTTGCACCAAGGGCATCCACTCCCTTAGGCACCTCATCTATGTACGGGCATCCACCCCCCTAGGCACCCCATCTATGTACCCATCTAAACGCATGATGCTTAATCACGAAGTTCTTATAAATGTGTGTTCATTTAGCCTAACCCATTTGGACATGGGCTTTGCACATGCCCATCACAAATTCACAACCATACATGCCATATCCTAGATTGCACTAAAAAACTAGTTTACCCGTACATGGGAACGCGTAACTATCTGCCCCATTGCCAAAAGGCAATAAGATACAGATCACCCCATGTGTGGTGGGAATCGCAAGTGGAGCAGCTTCTGGGATGGTTGATCCGACCACCATTACCAAGCTTCAGTCCGACTCAGTCTGGCCCAGTCCATTCAAGAACAAGGCCCTGCAGACTGCAGTGTGCTGCGTCAGCTTTTTGTGGACCTCGAAAGTAGCCGCCCATATTCCGCGTTGGAGACTGGCGGGATACCTACACCTGTGCGGTGTACTGTATAAAAGTTGTATCTAAATGCAAATGCAAGTGTATCGGGGTGGGTGGGACCCACGATAGTCAAATCTCCTCCCTCTCGCAGTCGTGGAGTGACGAGTCGCGGGCAGCCCGGGTGCCGATCCTCGGGCGAGATTCCTCGTTGCCTGGTAAAATCCAGGAGGCTTTACCTGGTCCCCGCGCTGCATTGCAGTTGGGCTGATTCACGCTCCAGGCGAAATTGCTGGGCTGCTGCCGAAGCCCCGCGGACTGGTGTCCGGTCTCTCTGCTCATCGAGAACGGGCGGAAGGTTGCCTATCGCTTTGCGCAGCTGGGGACTGGGCTTTGCGTTTGGGACTGTTCGGGATCGGGAGTTGTGGGCTGGAGTGAAGTGGATTGGCGACTGGGCTTTGCTGGATTTTGGGTTCTGGGGAGGATCTGGGTTTGATGAAGACGGGGCGGTCCAGGAGCAGGGAATCGAGGTAGCGGGAGAGATGGGTGGGTGCTCCCGGGGCGCAGGCAGCAGGATGGTCTGGGTCCTGGCGATTTTGGTGTTGGCGGCGCTGGTGTCTGGGCAGCAGCCGCCCCCCTTGACGTTTCCCCCGGGGTTCGACTCGGGGCCTCCTCCTCCGCTCGGGATTCCGCCGGGCCGGCCGCTGCCGCCCGGCGTTGGCCTGGCGCCGCCCGGGCTGCTGCTATCGCCCAGCGACGCCGATGTGCTGAACTCGCTCACTGCCAACCTCACCGGTCAGGTCAAGGAGAAGCTGGACTTCTGTATCGTGGATGTGTAAGTGGGAGCGTGTATGGACTGGTGGGTTTTGTTGGGTTTGTGGGAATTCCTGGTGACGCGCTTTGTGGGGTCGATCTGGGGTTGCAGGGAGAAGGACCGGGATGATGCATTCAAGTACGAGGACGACTTGTTCATCGCGAAGTGTGCTAGTGGGCTAAGTAAGGCGTTAGGCTTGAAAAGGATTTTATTGTGTTGTGTTGGGTTGGGTTGGATTGGAGTTCAGCTCGGTTGGCTGGGCTGATGTGAGTCTGTTTCTGCAGCTGATTTTCAGAGCCGATTGTGTTCTCCTGGGGAAGTGAGGTTGTACATCGACACCCTTGTTCAGCAGACAGACTTTCTGCCCACCCCGAACTGCAATGAGACCAACACCAGCGAGGGGTGCAGTCCTGGGTGGGCAGCCAGCACTGGAGCCACCCCTAGCTCGCCCTTTGCTCCTCCACCACCAGTTCCAGATCCTAACTTCGTTCCATCTCGTCAACTTTTTCCGGCACCCTGCTGTGACGGCTTCTTCTGCCCCGGTGGGCTCACCTGCATGATGCGTAAGTGGGCCTCGTCAGCAGTCTTGGTTTGGTGTGCTTGTAAGTTGGGGATGGAGTGGAGTGAAGAGCGTGACAAGCTGGTGTGGCCTTCTGTTTTCCCGCAGCTTGTCCTAAAGGAGCGTATTGTCCACAGGCATACGACAATCCCAAGAGTGGTCGATGTGAACCGTATGTACATGTCGCATCTTCTGTTGCAATGTCTTGTCTTGTCTTGTCTTGTCTTGTCCAGTTTGTAGCTTCTGTTCAGATGGGACGCTGCAGTCGGCGTTGCATGTTTGGAAGAACGTGGAAGAACGTGGCTGATTGAGTCATGTTCATGACATACAGGTATGGCTACCAGCGCCCACCACAGGGGTGTGGAGGGGCTGATAGGTGGTCAGCCGTGACTCAGTCGTTAGGAATCTTTTGCGAGGGTGGGTTCTACTGCCCTTCTCCCATCGAGAAGGAGAATTGCACCAAAGGGTAATCTTGGTGTGATTTTTCTATGTGTAGGCCTTCATGCCTTGTTTTCATCAGCAGTGTCGGACGTATATTAGCTTTCCGTGGTGTGCCCTTCTAGTAACTGGGTTTGTGGGACAGTGCAGGCATTTCTGTAGGTTGGGTGCTTTACAAGAATCCAGTAAGCAATCCGCAGCCCAGTCTGTTTGCGAGCAGAAGCTTTCGATTGTCAGCAAGTTGGTTGTGTTGGAGGTCTAGGAGCTGCAAGCATGCTTAGCATCCATTCTGTGCTGACTTTCGTGGTGGTCTTGTCTATGTGGAAGTGCAGTTTGTTCGAAGCTGACAATATGTGGTAAAGGCACGGAAAAGCAGAATCTGGCAAGCTTTGGCATCATCTTAATTGTATGGTCTGGCAGCTCCTGGATATCTGAGCTTTAGGCCACTTGGATTCCGTTTCTCAAGCTTCCTAAACTTTGTGTGTACAGCATATGAAACTGACAGCGAACTTCCATGGTCACAGATTCTGTTGGCTATTATATTGGTTGTCGTGCATGCCGTCTCCGACAACCTCATGCAGCTCAGGGAGCGTAGGAAAGCCAAAGCACGAGAAGCTGCAGCCAAGGAAGCTAGAGATTATGTTTCAGCAGGAGAAAGGTGGCGGTCAGGGGTGCTGAAAAATGCATCTGCCATCTCTGATCGACTTGGAAAGACTCTGACTAGGCTGACGACGTCCAGAGCTCCTCCAGGTCCGGATGGACGGTCACTCACGTCTCCGGCGATGTTCAAGTCCCATGAGCTGACTGTAATGACCCACACCACCATTGATGAAGAGGGCTCATTCCACGAAAGACGGCCTTCGAAGACGGATTTGTATCCGGATACTGAAGATCTGTATCCGAGCAATGACGTCCCAGAGGTGGCTCTTCCTCAAGGCATTTCAGAGGAACAGCCCATGGCCGTGGCCCCAGGATCTCTCGCACATACCCAAAGCCAGATGTTTAAGTATGCGTATGGACAAATTGAAAAGGAGAAATTCACCATGAATCAGGGATACTCTGAGCTTCTGAAGGGTAGGGCCCGACCACCCATTGAGTTGAGTTTCAAGAACCTGTCTCTGTTTCTGAAGGGTAGTGGAAAGAAGATATTGTCTAATGTCACTGGAAAGCTGTCGCCGGGAAGGATTACAGCCGTGATGGGGCCTTCTGGGGCTGGAAAGACGACTTTCCTCAATGCTTTGGCCGGAAAAGCGACTCACAGCACCACAACAGGCCTTGTGCTCATCAATGGCAAGCCTGGCTCCATCCATCACTTCAAGAAGATTATTGGGTTTGTGCCCCAGGATGATATCGTTCACGGGACCCTAACTGTGGAGGAGAATCTGTGGTTCAGCGCTAATTACAGGCACGTCTGTTTGCTACATTTCTGATGCATTACATCCTGTTTGCAGCCTGACAGAGTAGAAGGAGCTCATGTCTGGTTTGCCTTTGTCTTTCAGGCTTCCAGTTAACATGCCACAGGCAGAGAAAATTTTTGTAGTTGAGCGTGTCATAAGCGGTCTGGGTTTGTCGCTTATAAGGGATTCCCTAGTAGGAACTGTGGAGAGGCGTGGAATCTCTGGAGGACAGCGGAAGCGAGTGAATGTTGGGCTGGAAATGGTGATGGAACCATCGTTGCTCATTCTTGATGAGCCAACGTCTGGTTTGGACAGTACATCATCACGCCTGGTGCTGCAGGCACTTAGAAGGGAGGCAGCGTCTGGTGTGAATGTTGGAGTAGTCTTGCATCAGCCCAGGTGATCTAGCTTTACATCATGTTCTTGATGAAGGCCTTTACTTACAGTTTGTCTCATCTGACTACCTTCTCCTGGGTTGATGGCCGTGGCAGCTATGGCTTGTTCAAGATGTTTGATGATGTCATGTTCCTAGCAAAAGGAGGGCGGACTGCATACCTTGGCCCAGTCGACGAAGTGGAGGAGTATTTTGCGAGCTTAGGAGCTAAAGTGCCTGAAAGGATCAATCCCCCCGACCATGTCATGGACACTCTTGAAGGATTAATCAAACCAGGTTTGTATAAATCTCCGCACACTGAAAGTACACAGTCTCCTGTTCGCGTTTTGCCCGTTGTGAATCTGCAGCAGCTCAGAAGCTTGAAGTGCGTCCACCCACCCATAATGTTGCGTGCAGATGATCCTGATTTTGACAAAGAGATGCTTCCAATTTTGTGGATGCAACATAAGGGGTACGAAATCCCTCCGGATGACCTGTTTGCGATGCAAGATGGGAAAAGGTCGGAGTCGAGCCAAAAAAGAAGGACAATTCAGCTGGGCAACATGGTTGTAAAGACCAACACTTTTATGCAGGAAGCTCTGGAGGAGTTTAGAATATATGTGGCTGTCCGTGTTGATGGTTTGAAGACAGCGTTTGCCAAGTTGCCAGACCTTTCCAACAGAGAAGTTCCTGGATTTTTCAGGCAATTCGTTGTCATCCTGAGAAGGTGCAGCCCCTATTCACACTCTCGGAGTGTACCTTGCTGCTTGTTCCAGTCGTGTAACTGACAACGACCACGCCATGATGCTGCAGGGTTGCAAAACAGAGGTTCCGGGAATCCAGACTGCAGATACAGGACTACATTATCCTGTTGCTTGCTGGCGGATGTCTGGGGTTTTTGTCCCCCATCACTGACCAGAACATGGGAACAGGGGGCTACACCTATACCATCATCGCTCTGTGTAAGTGAAGCCCATCTGTAACGGTTGTTTCAAATAGGTCCATGTTTGCATGTCAACTTGACTTCTGCTGTTCAACGCATTCTACCTGACTCTGTGTCTCTCCCGTGCAGCGCTCCTGTGCATGATTGCAGCCTTGAGGACATTTTCCAATGATAAGCTAACGTATTACAGAGAAAGTGCGTCCGGTATCAACAGACTAGCATATTTCCTGGCCAAAGACACAGTGGACCATTTCAATACAGTCGTCAAGCCTCTCGTTTATCTATCCATGTTCTACTTCTTCAATTCTCCTCGCTCCTCGTTCGTAGCAAATTACATAGTCACACTGTCTTTAGTTTACTGTGTAACTGGATTCGGGTACATCTTTGCAATCCTGATGCAACCAGGTCCTGCTCAGTTGGTGAGTTCCTCTTCCAGCTGCCTGCCCCACAGATCACTGTCTTGGAGTAAATCTGATGTCGCTCGCTCACTTGTTCCCTGTGGTCGCAGTGGTCTGTGTTTGTTCCTATCATTGGAACATTGATCGCATCCAAGAACGCTGGGTTTGTGTGGGTTATTGCCCACATCAGCTTCGCTAAATGGGCACTGGAGGCTTATGTGATTGCCCTCGCTTCCAGGTATGACTTGTTGCCTGACATCTCTTGCTGCCGAAGGATGTGCTTTGTTTGTTTCTTCGTCCTGTGAGGAAAGAGAAAAAAGGATCGCAACCGCCCCTTGGATTGTAAGAGCTATTTTCGACTGCTGTGCAGATACCCCGGTGTGTGGCTGATAACAAGGTGTGCGCTCCTGAAAAAGCAGCGGTACCGGCTAGATGAATTTAATATGTGTATAGGTATCCTCATCGGTTATGGCGCTCTCGCAAGGGTGGTGGCCTTCCTGTGCCTGGTCTTTGCTAACCGCAATCGGCAGAAGTGAAAGCCACTCCACTTGCGCCTTCTCCTCCTGTGTGATCCCCCATTTTTCTGCATCTTGCAGGCCATAGTAAAGAACACCTTTTGTGAGCTCGGATGTCCTTTTCTAGGAGACCTCTCCTACCGTGGATAGGAGACATGGGGGAAATTGTCTCCTGTTTCTACGTGCAGTATTGCAAACAGGCGACCTTCCTGTTTGCTATCTGCACATTCCGAGAGCTGTTGAAACAGGATGCCTGTCGAGAAAGGCCCTGTTACAGGGAGCTATTAAGTTTTCGGATTTGACGAGTCAGTTAAGCGATGCAACTAGTATCCTTAAATTTCAAATCGGTGGAAGTAACAACAGGTGCAAAATCGAACCTTTCGATCAGAAACGGATCGAGTGATCTCAATAGAAAGAGCATGTCACTGCAAAATTTGCATAGCGTTACAAATTGCGGGAAAACCCAGAGCTCGGTAATTAACCAGCCTTGATCAGAATATGTGCACAATATCGTAAGCAAAGCTGGAAATTTGTCAAAGAAGCCCGCAAGTAACATGGCATAAACCGCAAGGACACGTATCGTACCAGCGAAAACGGAATCAGAAAGGGCACAAATGAATCTAAGTTTTGAAGGATACGTCCAGAAAAGAACAAAAGACTTCAGGGCGATGGCGCCAGCACAGAACAAGATCCCAAGTCAGTTCATAACGGAAATGATCAGAGAACAACACCAGGACCAGCAGAATACACTGATACCCACCATGAAACCTTGAGTTACACCATCGAAAAACACCCGTTGCTTTGAGTCGAAGTAAGTGGAGACCCTGAAGCCAGCCTTCAGGGCTAGGGCAACAGATCCGAGAAGCATGATCACGAAGTAGCACAAAAAGCCAGACAATGCAGTCAAGCCTAAAACTCCAGCCACCACCCCGGCAATGATGGCCAGGAACGTCCGGCTGCAGCAAGTACCAAGCTTGCAAAATATTAGCGTGGAGACCTAGCCCGCAAGAATCCCGTAGAACATGAACACGGCCAGCCATACTGGACCCTCAGCCACAATTGAAGAACTGTGCAAACAATTCCAAGCTAGGTCTACATCACAAGACACCCCAAGATGTTCCTCTACACCATAGCAGACCTGTAATACACAATTCTCATGTTGTGCTGCATGTTCTCTGCACTGTAAGCCGGAACTTCATCCAAACCACCATCACTCTTCGTGGCCTCCACCCTCGCCCGCCCTGCCATCGCGGAAGCAAATACCTGCTGCTTAATATCGGAAGAGGACAATCACTGAAACAACCACGGCTCGGGCCTGGCAGTGTCTGTGACCAAATTGCCCACGGATTCGATCCACACAACTCGAGCTGCCTACTACTTCATGTGTAGCATACGTCTAGGGTTTTCTACACGCTTCTACTTCGCTTATTCCTCCAAAAATCGCCGGCACAATCCTAACGGGTCGTGACCAGGTCGCACAGATCGCACCCGAGTCCCGCCACGCCAAGGGTGACCGTCCTTCTTCGGTAGATCCCTGTCGGAGACAGAAATTTCTCGTACCGCGCTCACCAGCTTCGGACAACGTCTCGGTGACCGTGCCCCTAAAAGGCAAAAGTTGCTTTTATGGTGAAGGTGCCAACCAGTTGGAAAACCTAGAACGCGTTTGCGAGGCATCGAAGCGGATGCTTGGCTTGGCCACAGCAAGAATGGAGCTGTTCTTACCTTCTATTCAGCCAGAGCTTACCGATGGATACTTCTTCTCCAAGAGCGATCTGGATTCCAGACCTTGTCCAGCCGGAATTGTATGCAACAAGGCACGAACTGTTGCATTCGACAAATCAGATGGCATTTCCAAATCGGAGATGGAGGAAACAAGTGCTTCTCGCATCTTAGATGAATTCAAGAGCCGTTTCCACGACCTCGTTCGGGAATGACACATCCGGCAGAGATTTGGCAGAAAAAGTGCGATTCCTTCAAGACTGCACAAGGTCGTGCTCAAGGTCGTGTTCCTCGTGTGATTTTCACAGCAACGCACGATTCCCTACAACCGAGCTCCGGAGAACCGATGATCGCACACGTCCACCGTCGCTATTGACAATTTGGAAGCAACGTACATACACGCCCGGCCAAATAGTGAACTGTGACACCTAACGAGAGACAGTACCCTACCCTAGGGTCGTGAAGGAAAGGCACGTCCAGCCGTAGATGCGCGAGATCCACGGCTGCGCCGGGCGCAAACGTGCTCCCACGTGTGTTACGCGAGTCGCGGGCCCGGCCTTTCAACCCCGCTTGTCGGCAGGAGTCATAAAGGAGATATAATGGCCACCGCTGCCGCTAAAACAAAAGGACTGCGCAGGCGCAGGCAAACAAAATCAGAACCGGCTTCGGACGCGAGTCCCGACAAACTGACTGAATTCTAGCATTACTGCATTACTCGCATTTCACGAATCACGTCTCAAAGGAAAAATTACCAGCCTCCCAATCCCCCATGATCAACGCGGTTCCATATTGTTAAGAAGAAGAATTTTATTTAAGTCCACTAAGGACGGATTTCCGTCATGGGACTTGGTACTTTACAACTTGTACCATGGTGTGCCTAAGCTACTTGCACCAAGGGCATCCAATCCCTTTAGGAACCTCATCTAAGTACCCATCCAAGCTCAGGATGCTTAATCACGGCGTTCTTATAAATGTGTGTCCATTTGGCCTAGGCCGTTAAGACGATTTCTATGTCGCTTATAGGTCGCTGATTGCGACCGGGAACTGGACGTGGCTATATACATTACGTCGTGTATACGTATTAGAGGGTATGAATGGCGGACGAGGACCTCTTTTGAACTACGTCGGCAGCAGCGTTTGGTAAGTGAGTAAGAACGGCGAGTTTTTTTTTTCTTTCTTCTCTCTACCTACGTTCGCTGCTAGCTAACGTTTGATTTGCTTTCAGTGGTAGTGTCTCGTCCCACGCTCTCGGCGCAGGCCATAAAATTGTTTGTGCCTAGCCAGACCAAAGGCAAACTTCAGTTTGGAGAGTCCTGGTTGCGAGACAGTGATGAGGCAGGATCGGAAGCCAGGCTCTGATTTTAGGTGAAGTTTTACGGACGGGGAGCCGCGCTGCTCAGAATGCTGTGCTAGCTTGTGCGAAAATAAGTCGGGCATTGCGCTATTGGATTGAGAGGCCTGCGGTGGCGAATCTGCGGGAGGCGAGGTCGGAAACTGGATCATGCCCGGCAGGTTTGTTTTCTGCCAGATCGGGTACAGGAAGCAGAGGGGAGGCTGGGAGTGGGAGGGGGAGTCGGAGTCAGTAGGTCAGTTTTGGACATGATAGGCACGAGCTAGGAGGAGGGGCTGGGACTTATTGCCTGCTGCGGATCCATACACAGCTGCAGATTGCGATGCTCCTCGTGCAGGAGACGTCTTGTAAGCTTAGCATGGTGTCGGTTGTCCTCCGCGGGAGTGTGGAAAGGGATGGAAAAGATTGTGCTAGAAGTAGGTTAGCTTGAGGTAGGTCGTTTTTCGTACAGGGGATCAGAGCGAGGGGTGGCGGGATTTGAGCTGGTGGCCACCATGGCAGCAGGCACCAAAGGGGTGTTTACGATCGCGGCTATTGGATCTTGGTACTTCTCCAATATTGGAGTGTTGCTGTTGAACAAGTATCTGCTGGGAAATTATGGCTTCAGATTTCCGATATTCCTCACCATGTGTCACATGTCCGCCTGCGCGCTCTTCAGCTACGTTGCAATTGCCTGGATGAAGCTCGTGCCAATGCAGACAATCAGATCGAAGACACAGTTCATGAAAATATCAGCTTTGAGTGTTGTGTTTTGTGCATCCGTGGTCAGCGGCAACATTTCGCTCCGATTCCTGCCAGTTTCCTTCAATCAGGCGATAGGAGCCACTACTCCCTTTTTCACGGCGGTATTCGCCTATGTCATGACATTTCGGCGAGAAACATGGCAGGTCTATGTGTCACTGGTGCCGGTGGTGGCCGGGGTTGTCATAGCCAGTGGGGTAAGTCTGCCTGCTCTCTTGTTTACCAGGCTCTGTCCGGCTGTCAGCGCTACAACTCGTGACTTTACTGCCTCTTCTGATCTTTGTATCTGCTTCCGTGTTTCTAACCTCAGTAGTTCCATATCCTTGCGTGACTGGATCTACTCTGCCTATCTGATCTGGTTCTACAACTAATTTCTGAAAGCTTGTGTGCGAATGTTCCTCTTACTTCTTATGACGGGGCTTTGTCTTGCAGGGGGAGCCAAGCTTTCATCTGTACGGATTTATCATGTGTATCGCAGCCACGGCTGCAAGGGCTCTCAAGTCTGTGCTGCAGGGGATATTGCTTTCTTCAGAGGGGTGAGTAGCCTTCTTTGTTTCCATTTACTGTTCAGCCAACTAAAGCGGACAGAACAACATCTGTTTTGCTAAATCCCATCCCATCTCTTTGCATTACAGAGAAAAGCTGAACTCAATGAATCTCCTCCTGTACATGGCACCTATCGCCGTGGTTGTGCTTTTGCCAGCCACTCTTGTACTAGAACCGAATGTTCTTGGCATCACTATTGCTCTTGCAAGGCAAGACATCGGGATCATTTTATTGCTCCTTATAAATTCGGCCTTGGCTTATTTTGTCAACTTGACAAACTTCTTGGTCACGAAACACACCAGCGCTTTGACACTGCAGGTAAGGTGGTTGAATGCAGAGTCTTTTCACGACCTGTCTTCGTTTCTTGGTGTTTGCTTTCAGTTCTTTTAAATGACTCAGGAACTGGCGAAACTGACTTGTGGACTCCTACCAGGTTCTCGGCAATGCCAAGGGAGCTGTGGCTGTCGTTGTCTCAATTTTGCTCTTTCGAAACCCAGTCTCTGTGGTAGGGATGTTAGGCTACGGATTGACTGTATTTGGAGTGATTCTATATAGCGAAGCGAAGAGAAGATACAAGTGAGTGTTTTGACACATTTCTCCCTCCAAAACACCTGGAGGTCAGGTGAACTTTCACAGTAGACGACGGCTCTCCACATTCTTCTGGTGGTACCATTAGCTGTCAAGACGTCTCATATCTCAGGATGCGGAGTGAGAACACTGTGAAGTGCTTCCTGTGGACACAAACTCCAAGTATTCATGGGAAGAAAACACTAGGTGTTTCTAAACTGTAGCTTTGGGCATGAGAAGTCTGTGCAGATCATGTTTCCGATGAGAACTCGTCTAACAGCCATCATTCTTTTATCTAGATTACCTCAGGCTGTAAGGTTTTGGAATGAATTCCGCGCGACTGTATTGGTCGCTGAATCTGAACCCCGATCGGGAAGACAGACTTAGCTTGTGGCTTTCCAGCCGATTCAAGGGCAAATTTATCGAAACCTTCTGTCCAGATGCGTCAATACTGTGCACACAATTCCGATGTTACATCCCTCCATGTCTTAATGGATACTGTCCACACTATTCCCAAAGTTTCATACCTCCACGGCATATTCAAAACTTTACCCGTTATCTGTGCATCTCACTCCCCATTTCCTCCGCGGTCTCCCGAAGCATTCCATTTGGATATGGGCTCCGCAGTGCTTTAGGTAGGAGCTCTGACATTCTTTAGTACCGCTTTGATTCCAACGGCTTCGATACCGCAATACCGAGTTCTGGCTGAATAAAAGCTTATGCATACAGATGTTCATCTTTGCTTTCAATACAAAAATCACACACTAGGTCTCGTTTGAACTTCCTTGTCCCATCGTCTCCTAGCGCTCGTGAAGATAATTTACCGGCCGTCACGGCATTTTCCAAATTGTGACTCGTTCAAAGGCGAGAACTGAAATGCCTCGTAGCGACGGGACAAAATTCACCTCCCCGACTGACCTTAGCAGACCAAAAAACATGGTTGTCTACCTTCTCCCCGGAAAACAAACGAGGTGTTCTCACAGCACAATGTACATGCAGTAGACAGCTCTCAGGCAGCCCTCAAGGACCCTCCAGGGAGTCGGAATTGTTTGGCGCAACACATACAAATCCATACGCAGTTCCCTAAGTCGCCTTCTCGAGCTCTGGGAGATCTGCACCACAGAAACCACACAAGATCACCACGGACGCCACACACACAACCACTGGACTAATGCTGAACATTGCCACTAGTTTACTGGGCAGTTATTAAAAACTGCAGTACCAAAGACTAATGCTGAACTTAAATATCTGCACTCAAAATACCAGTTGGACACAGCAAAGCACCACATGATCACAACAGCAGCTGATGCTAGTGCAAAACAGTACAAGCAGAAGTCTTTGAAGAAAGACAGCACATGGCCAAGATGCAAGGATGACCCGAATCCATAAATAGACAGATTCAGCTGTCTAGTAGTTCAAAGCACACGTGCAGTGCATCGCTTATCTGGTGCTGCGCACCAGCAGGGCACTTCAAAGTATTAGTCTTGCCATAGATGGTGCTGGAGACGGGGACACAGACTCTCCACAGACGGAAGCGCCATGCTGATCACAGACTTAAGACAGCTTTTATCATTTACTTACAGAGCATACCTTCATCCTCTTCATCATCGCTGTCAGGTCCTCCCACATTCAGGTCCTGTACCAGAAACCAAGATATGGCATGTCAGAGAATGCTACACATTCTTAACCAAGCCATGTAGGCAAAGCATCGAGACAACCATCAAGAACACAGCAGCCGAACTACAAGCTCAGCATGAAGCCAAAATAGAAGCTACAAATAAAACCGAGACACAAGCTAAACATACCGAGAAGTCGTCCATGCCTCCTAAATCAAAGTTGTCAACTGCACACAGACCGGAACACCGAAAAGAGAAATCAGCACCAAGAACAAAATAAGTAACATGGACCAGTGAAACTGCTGCGAGCTCGAACAATGTGCACCGAGTTTCGTTAAGTAAGCATACGCTTAGGAGCATCTTTCTCGTCATCTTCGTCCACCCACTTGTTCCAGTCCACCTTCACATACGGTGGTGTCTTGCCCTCAGCCTTCAACAGCCTCTTCCACCATACCTTGTCTTCCTTCTCTATCACTATAAAAGTGTGCCGCAAACTCACATTTATTTTGCTCGTCTGAACAAAAAAAAGATGCCCATTACAACTTTGCACAAAATGCCAAACCAAGGCCACAAGAACCCCTAGCCAAACCCTCACATGCCAAGCAACGAGTTTTGAAGCCACCTCAACGTTCACTTTGTCGAACAGCTCCAGGTCGAGCTCGAAAGCCTGATTCTCGGGACCCGCTGTAGCAGAAAACGTCAACCTGCCCTCCGGTTCGAGCTTGATTTTCGGGTTCTTGGCATCCGGCAATTCAACAGTCACGAACACCTTGTCCGTTCTCTGGGCCCAAACCACCTCAGGATGCCGACTGCCACAACATGCAAGCCACGCCGCAGTCAGTACAACAGACCCAGCGCTCCCACTTACCCTAACACCGTCCCCAACCAGGAGCCGCACGATAAGGAGCCGCCCAAACTGGCAAACCAATCACGTCCATGCCGCGACACGCCCACAGGCCAGGCCGGTGAAAACACACATGCGCTGCAGCAAGGGCAGCAAGCCATACCTCATAGCTTCTTCCGGGCGTGTCAGCGAGGTTCCGGCGAGGCAACTACAGGCAGCACAACGGGCCGAGACGAGCAGTGCCAGAGACGCGAATGTTGCGTCCCAAGCGACGTCAGAGGGAAAGATGGCAGTGCGGGAAAATCTGGAACTTTCCAGAGATCAAACTACAGTATCTCCACAGGCGCAATTTGTCGCAGGGAATACCGAAACGTTTCCGCGCGCTGTAATAACGCCCTCTAGGGCTGTCAATAGCCTCCGTCCTTTTCTCAACGCGAATGATTTTATTTTGGTCTCCCGTCTACACCCGAAGGAGTCCACTGCGAAACCATAAGCAATTAAGATAGATTATTTAGTATTAAATTAATTTTTATAATATTTTATAGTACTTTAATGATAGTACTGTAATTACTTCAAGGTATACTTATGTACCAGTAATCAAGTGCCCTCGAGTGGTATGACACTTTGACCTATGACACTTACCATCATGTGACTTTGTAGAATAAGAAGTATGTCACACTACAAGAAGAAGAAGAAGAAGAAGAAGAAGAAGAAGAATTGTATTATAATCCACTTGGACGGAATTTCCATCGTGGGACTTGGTACTTGCCAACTTGGACCAACGTGTGCCTAATCTACTTTGGGTACCACCAGGGGCATTCAGACATGCCATCTAAGTACCGATTTAAGTATAGGATGCTTAACAACGGCGATCTTATAAATGTGTGTCCATTTCACCTAAGCCATTTGGACAATTGCCTATGTTCTTATAAGTGTGTGCCCATTTCGTCTAAGCCATTTGGACAATAGCCTATGTTCTTATGAATGTGTGTCCATTTTGCCTAAGCCATTTGGGCAATAGCCTATGTTCTTATGAATGTGTGTCCATTTTGCCTAAGCCATTTGGACAATAGCCTATGACACTGTAACCTCGAGGCCTAATCTTTACCCATAGGCTACTACGACAATGTGAACCTCGAGGTCTAATCTTGACCCATGGGCTACTATAACAGTGTAAACCTCGAGGCCTAATCGTTCTATTGCCATTTATTAACCCCACTATTTTTTCACTTGCATCGTTTTTTTTTCCATATTCTATGACCTTGGTTCCCTTGAGCAAACTGTGTCGTTGTCGTCCCGCATATGTGTACCAATTTTGCTAGAAAAAAAGACTTCCTGTAGCTACACAAAGACTGCGCTTAAGCAACAACAGACATATTAAAACCCAATAATTATCTGTAAATAATGAGATATAAATGGTGATTAGAATAGAATCCCTAGTTTAAAATAAGAAGATAGTGGTTCAAACCTCTAACCACGTTCAGTTACACATGGGTTCCTTGCACGACCTTCACATTCAAGATATGAATCTAAGAAAATCATACTCCTATTACTACTATTATGATTTGCTTAGCTTCGTGTGTGGAGGCAAGTTCCCAACATAGCTAGAAATATAAAATCTGTAGTGCGCCCAAGCTTGGGACATGTCTGTCATTTTTTTGTCACTCCGTTTTCAACTCCATTATGTAGATTCTAATTAGTGATGCCACCATGAAGAAGCCAAAAAGAAAAAAAGGAAAATAATTCATGGTGTTTTTATATGAGAAAATGGTACTTAGTAGCATGATCTGATGCCACAAGCGAAGAGGCGAAGGGAATGGCCCCAAATCCAATTCGAAAGAAGCGACTGAAATTACAACTACAGGTTCCCACACCTCACTTTCCAAATGCACTAAAATCTAATTGATAATAAAACAAAACTATATTCAAAAAACAAAACTTCACATATAGTATGTTGAACCCGACAACTACGGAAGACTCTCGGTCTCCACTTTTCCTGGGACTAAAATCGGGACCGGCAAGGTTCGGGAACCACCGGATGTGAATCGGGATGCGGACCCCTTTAAAAGGAATCCCTCATCAAGATAGTAGGCTATTCTGACCATCATATAGGGATCCAAGGTGGTGAGGTTACCCTATAGATCACTAATGTTCATCCTCATCAATCTCGTAATGAGAGTCGTCATGGGGAACCTGATCCTTTCACTATCTATAAAACTTAGAGACAAAAATGGTTTCGCTTGCTCCTTTGTCAATTCATGTACATAACTCGGAAAATTAGTGCTGTTAGCACCCGGTCCGGAACACTTATACATGCCATAAAATATAGTACTGCAATAACACACATTTAAATAATTAGTAAAAAATAATTTAATATGAAAGAGTCTAAGTGAAAACGATGACTTACTCATCTCTACTTGAATCGTTCCAATCGCTCCATGTTTGGTCTTGGTTAACCAGTTTATGGATATGAGTATGTGCAAACACCACTCTTGAAGCAGCACCCCAAGCCCTTCCCAAGGTGTTGGAACCTGCCCGTTCACTGAGGTTGCAATTTATAAAAGAGAATCCTGTGTTCTCGACACATCCTCTCTTTTCTGTGTGAAGGATCCACCATGATGGTGCAGTAGAATGAAGCTCACGATTACGAGCGGACATTGATAAAATATATATTAAAAAAATAATATGAAGCATACTTTTCACATATTTTCTAGTATTTAAGTCAAAGATTACCTTGTATATGGATTGCCCATTGCAAATAAAATCGATGTTACCGATAATTTTGCTATTTGTGAAATAGTGTCTTCCCTCTTTATCATATAAAGTATCTTGGGATGATTCAAAGATACAAGAATCAAATTGAGCTTTGTCACCTCAATCAGCACATGCTACTTGCATTATCTTGCCTGTTTTGCCTTTTTTTTTGTAAAAAATAAAATATATTAATAGTTTTAATTAAAAATATCGTTATGTGGTATTCTAGGCGAGAAGATGAAACATACCTTAAAATGAATATGATGTGCCTCAAAAATCTGCTTGGATAGACTGCACTCTTGGAGGTGCTACATGTTTATCATTCCACACAATTGTAGTTTTTTTGCTCCAGCTCCTCTCAATGTGATTTTTGGCTTGTTGGATGGAATATTTATTTTTCTCTGCAAAAATATTTAATCAAATTTATAGTAAACAATATCATACCCAAAAACTATATATAGCAAGAATTATAAATAACACCCTCACTTGTAAGTGCCATTTTGCAATGACAACTCTATCTTTGTTATCGTCGGCACATCATCAATTGCTTCTTGAATCTGCTATAGTCGCATGGATCCACGATCCCACCCATACTTACCGTCCCCTCCTACTTCACCCCCTACTAGTAGAGATGTCTTAAGTGGGCGTCGTGGATAAACATACTTTTGCACGGTAAGATTAGAGTCAAGTGCAAAACTATCAGTGCAAAAACATATTGTGAAAAATAATGTCGCTAATATAAATGATGTTGTACGTGATACCAAAGTAATTCGGCCCATCTTGAAAATGGTCCTAAATGATGAGAGACGTTGAGAAGAATACTTGAACTCTCAAAGATTTAAAGAAAAAGTTGAGAAAAATACTTGAACTCTCAAAGAAGCGACTGAAATTACAACTACAGGTTCCCACACCTCACTTTCCAAATGCACTAAAATCTAATTGATAATAAAACAAAACTATATTCAAAAAACAAAACTTCACATATAGTATGTTGAACCCGACAACTACGGAAGACTCTCGGTCTCCACTTTTCCTGGGACTAAAATCGGGACCGGCAAGGTTCGGAACCACCGGATGTGAATCGGGATGCGGACCCCTTTAAAAGGAATCCCTCATCAAGATAGTAGGCTATTCGACCATCATATAGGGATCCAAGGTGGTGAGGTTACCCTATAGATCACTAATGTTCATCCTCATCAATCTCGTAATGAGAGTCGTCATGGGGAACCGTGATCCATTTCACTATCTATAAAACTTAGAGACAAAATGGTTTCGCTTGCTCCTTTGTCAATTCATGTACATAACTCGGAAAATTAGTCTGTTAGCACCGTCCTAACACTTATACATGCCATAAAATATAGTAATCGCAATAACACACATTTAAATAATTAGTAAAAATAATTTAATATGAAAGAGTCTAAGTAAGCGATGACTTACTCATCTCTACTTGAATCGTTCCAATCGCTCCATGTTTGGTCTTGGTTAACGGTTTATGGATATAGTATGTGCAAACACCACTCTTGAAGCAGCAAGCCCTTCCCAAGGTGTTGGAACCCGTTCCTGTGAGGTTGCAATTTATAAAAGAGAATCCTGTGTTCTCAGACACATCCTCTCTTTTCTGTGCTGTGAAGGATCCACCATGATGGTCTGCAGTAGAATGAAGCTCACGATTACTGAGGACATTCAAGAAAAATATATTAAAAATAATATGAAGCATACTTTCACAGGACTAAAATCGGGACCGGCAAGGTTCGGGAACCACCGGATGTGAATCGGGATGCGGACCCCTTTAAAAGGAATCCCTCATCAAGATAGTAGGCTATTCTGACCATCATATAGGGGATCCAGTGAGTGAGGTTACCCTATAGATCACTAATGTTCATCCTCATCAATCTCGTAATGAGAGTCGTCATGGGGAACTGTGATCCAGCTTTCACTATCTATAAAACTTAGAGACAAAAATGGTTTCGCTTGCTCCTTTGTCAATTCATGTACATAACTCGGAAAATTAGTGCTGTTAGCACCCGGTCCGGAACACTTATACATGCCATAAAATATAGTACTGCAATAACACACATTTAAATAATTAGTAAAAAATAATTTAATATGAAAGAGTCTAAGTGAAAACGATGACTTACTCATCTCTACTTGAATCGTTCCAATCGCTCCATGTTTGGTCTTGGTTAACCAGTTTATGGATATGAGTATGTGCAAACACCACTCTTGAAGCAGCACCCCAAGCCCTTCCCAAGGTGTTGGAACCCGTTCCTGTGAGGTTGCAATTTATAAAAGAGAATCCTGTGTTCTCAGACACATCCTCTCTTTTCTGTGCTGTGAAGGATCCACCATGATGGTCTGCAGTAGAATGAAGCTCACAGTTCTGTGGAGGCAGACATTCAGTAAAATATATATTAAAAAAATAATATGAAGCATACTTTTCACATATTTTCTAGTATTTAAGTCAAAGATTACCTTGTATATGGATTGCCCATTGCCGCAAATAAAATCGATGTTACCGATAATTTTGCTATTTGTGAAATAGTGTCTTCCCTCTTTATCATATAAAGTATCTTGGGATGATTCAAAGATACAAGAATCAAATTGAGCTTTGTCACCCTCAATCAGCACAGCCACTGCTTGTGCATTATCTTGCCCAGGTTTTGCCTTTTTTGCAGAATTCTGTAAAATAAAAATATATTAATAGTTTTTAATTAAAAAAATATCGTTATGTGGTATTCTAGACGAGAGAAGATGAAACATACCTTAAAATGAATATGATGTGCCTCAAAAAAATCTGCTTGGATAGAGACTGTTGCACTCTTGGAGGTGCTACCGGCTGTGTTTGCGTTATCATTCCACACAATTGTAGTTTTTTTTGCTCCAGCTCCTCTCAATGTGATTTTTGGCTTGTTGGATGGAATATTTATTTTTTCTCTGCAAAAAATATTTAATCAAATTTATAGTAAACAATATCATACCCAAAAACTATATATAGCAAGAATTATAAATAACACCCTCACTTGTAAGTGCCAGCTGCAATATTGATGACAACTCTATCTTTGTTATCGTCTGGCACATCATCAATTGCTTCTTGAATACTGCTATAGTCTGCATCAGATCCTGATCCCACCCATACTTTACCGTCCCCTCCTACTTCACCCCCTACTAGTAGAGATGTCTTAAGTGGGCGTCGTGGATAAACATACTTTTGCACGGTAAGATTAGAGTCAAGTGCAAAACTATCAGTGCAAAAACATATTGTGAAAAATAATGTCGCTAATATAAATGATGTTGTACGTGATACCAAAGTAATTCGGCCCATCTTGAAAATGGTCCTAAATGATGAGAGACGTTGAGAAGAATACTTGAACTCTCAAAGACTGTTAAGAAAAAAGTTGAGAAAAATACTTGAACTCTCAAAGAAGCCAAGAAAACAAGACTTGGGAGGGGAATGCCAATCTGTGTACCGCACACTTTAATACAACAGTTTCAAGCAATACCAATCTTGAATAAAATTGTTCTACTTTGGTTTGATATTTTTTTTTGGCAGTAGCTTATTATATATTTTATTCGACCTCTCATTTTAACTAGATGCCTATTTTAATTCTTTATTCTAGCTTATGTTGTTTGCTGTGTTTGACATCTAGACGTTGTCCATATCCAACACAATTTTATTAGGGGTGGTTTGAACTAGACGAAGTTGCACAAGAGTGTTTCCGCCCTCCAATTAGTTTCTCAACTTAGGTTTATAATTAATTTAGTCAGCTTCTAATTTTGGCTTGATATCTATATCGTCGTCATCGTTCGGAGTTTGGTCTACCGATTGTGGCCCGGCATCTATGATGTGGTTGCCATTGTCATATGCCTAGAAGGAATACTATTGGTGTCCACCCATTGTGGCCCGACATGTATGATGCCGTTGTCATTGTCATAAGCTTAGAAGGAATACTATTGGTGCAACTGGCTTACTCACAATAGTGCAAGTAGCCTAGACTCACTAGTATTAGTAGCCTAGACACATTGCCTAGAAGAAGGTACCACTGATTTTGAGTGGCCTAGACACAATAGTGCAAGTAGCTTAGACACAATAATGCTAGTAGCCTAGACACACTAATGAAAGTTGCCTAGGTAATGAGTCTCATGACGGAATGCCCATGCCATCCCTCGTAGACCTCAGTAGAATTCTTTTTCCTTTTTTTTCTTTCCCCTATTTGAACTAAGCTCTGGTAGATATTTTAGTGTACTATGGCTTACTTTAAACATTATTATTATAACATTGTTTTTGAGTTTTCTCAATATCTCATATTTATTTGATTCGTCCTCTTCTTGGATAGGCTTTCACAGGTTGATTAAGGATATCGCCGTCTTCCATCCCAATACTCGGACTTGGTCTCGGGGGGCGCACTGGCCAGTTGACAACCATGTGGTCTGGTTGGAGCCTAGTTTGCAATCCCACGTGCATTATAACTCTTTGCTCTCGCAATGGGTATAACTCTGCTCTCTCTAGTACCAGTTTTGAATTGAAGATTGAGAGTTTAAGTTTCTTCTTAAGGGGACTCTCAATCCATCGTGCATGACTATAGATTTTGTTTCTAGTTGTGATTTTTCTTACGTTTTTCCATTTAGTGGCTGTAGTCAATTAAGTCCACATTGGCGAGTGGTCGGATAGATTGGTCCCTTAAATGATGGCAAAGTCATGTGACAAACTGCGGATCGATCGACCTCTCGGCAAAAGGAGCCAAGCGCCCATTATTCCAACTATGACCAAACGTGAGGCGTGTTACTTGCCTTGAGCCAACGGCCGGGTCATCAATAGAGACTGGTTCACGTTACCAATTATACCCTCCCTAAAACCTCCTCGCCTGTCTTGCCGCCATGTGAAGAGAGAGAGAGAGAGACTCATTTGTTTGGGTTTAGGGTGGTTAGAGACCAAGGCCTTGAGAATTGTGCGACCACAATGAATTAGTCATACGCAAGCATAGAATTAAGGAATTGGTCATAAGCAGGGGCCGGTTTCCAGTTTCATCTAAACAACCGTTAGGCCATTAGCAACCTCTAATAGGTAGTCAGCTATGGATTACATGAAGTCCGAGGATTTTCGAGGCCGACATGTCCTGCTGGTAATTCGTAGAGCATGCGTGGCTTTTAGACAGATGTACCTAACGTAGGATATTGTAGAAGTTAGCAAAGGGAATATGGGTGGAGTGACTGTACTGGTGAAATAAGGTTAAAAATAAAAATAAAATTGCCCTGTTGAGAAAATGAGTAATGAAGAACTTGAGGCAATCGCTAGCCAAGTTCTTACAGACGAAGAGACCACCACGACTCTGGTGCTCTTCTTTCTCCACCTCCTCCACCAATTTCGAATAGAAGGTATTGATCTTGTGAAGCCGGGACCTTACAACGTCAATCTGCACTCCGTAGAGACACACCGCAACGTCAGACACATCTTGGCGGGGACACTTTGGAGTACAAGCATCAGGATATCCTTCGGCAATCTGCTCCACAAAGCGGCGTCCTTTTCAGGTACCTCTACTGCCAGGCTACCTCCAACCAGATCTTGCACAAGAAGAATATTCGATTGCCTCATTTTGGTGAACATGTGCTTAGTGCAGGAGCTCAGAGAGTGTTTGACAGGCTTGCTGAAACAGATGTGGTGACATCGACTATCATGATAGCAGTGCAGACATGTTGCATCATCGAGGGCCCGGCTTTGCAGAACCATAAATGGCTTCATGCACAATGTTTAGGGATAAGGAGTGACGTAATGCTGAGGTGTTTGTAGCCAGGAGTTTGGTGAACATGTATACTAAGTGTGGCAGCTTGGACGATGCCCAGAAAATGGCAGGTGTATGGAGACAGTATGGAATGCAGAAAGATCATGCAGGATGCAGCTCCTGTTTTGAGAACTGAAGGCGAGAGATACTCGTACATCTGCAGGACGTGGTTGCAGAGGCGTGTTTGGCTGGTACCAAGTTCTCACCCTCAACGCAGAACAAGGTCCTTCTCGACTACATCTCTCAACGCAGAGGAATAGGAGCGTCCTTTTATTCTCAACACAGAGGAATAGGAGTGTTCTTCAATACTCTTTGACCATGCAAGGCGGCAGGGCGCGACCCTAGACGCACATCCCCGTCATGCCCTCGTTTTCTCATTTGCACATGAATCCGGTTTCCCGTCCTCGAAGCTGAGGTGCCCATACTTGCACACGCTTGGAGGTAACAGAGATGCCCTCGTCTTCCATCCCAATACTCGGACTTGGTCTCGGGCGCGGCAGTTGACAACCATGTGGTGGTTGGAGCCTAGTTTGCAATCCCACGTGCATTATAACTCTTTGCTCTGCAATGGGTATAACTCTGCTCTCTCTAGTACCAGTTTTGAATTGAAGATTGAGAGTTTAAGTTTCTTCTTAAGGGGACTCTCAATCCATCGTGCATGACTATAGATTTTGTTTCTAGTTGTGATTTTTCTTACGTTTTTCCATTTAGTGGCTGTAGTCAATTAAGTCCACATTGGCGAGTGGTCGGATAGATTGGTCCCTTAAATGATGGCAAAGTCATGTGACAAACCTGCAGATACGATCAGCCTCTCGGCAAAAGGAGCCAACTGCCCATTATTCCAACTATGACCAAACGTGAGAGGCGTGTTACTTGCTTGCCGCAGAGCCAACCAGGGCCGGGGTCATCAATAGAGACTGGTTCACGTTACCAATTATACCCTCCCTAAAACCTCCTCGCCTGTCTTGCCGCCATGTGAAGAGAGAGAGAGAGAGACTCATTTGTTTGGGTTTAGGGTGGTTAGAGACCAAGGCCTTGAGAATTGTGCGACCACAATGAATTAGTCATACGCAAGCATAGAATTAAGGAATTGGTCATAGCGGGGCGGTTTCAGTTTCATCTAAACAACCGTTAGGCCATTAGCAACCTCTAATAGGTAGTCAGCTATGGATTACATGAAGTCCGAGGATTTTCGAGGCCGACATGTCCTGCTGGTAATTCGTAGAGCATGCGTGGCTTTTAGACAGATGTACCTAACGTAGGATATTGTAGAAGTTAGCAAAGGGAATATGGGTGGAGTGACTGTACTGGTGAAATAAGGTTAAAAAATAAAAAATAAAATTGCCCTGTTGAGAAAATGAGTAATGAAGAACTTGAGGCAATCGCTAGCCAAGTTCTTACAGACGAAGAGACCACCACGACTCTGGTGCTCTTCTTTCTCCACCTCCTCCACCAATTTCGAATAGAAGGTATTGATCTTGTGAAGCCGGGACCTTACAACGTCAATCTGCACTCCGTAGAGACACACCGCAACGTCAGACACATCTTGGCGGGGACACTTTGGAGTACAAGCATCAGGATATCCTTCGGCAATCTGCTCCACAAAGCGGCGTCCTTTTCAGGTACCTCTACTGCCAGGCTACCTCCAACCAGATCTTGCACAAGAAGAATATTCGATTGCCTCATTTTGGTGAACATGTGTGCTTAGTGCGGGAGCTCAGAGAGTGTTTGACAGGCTTGCTGAAACAGATGTGGTGACATCGACTATCATGATAGCAGTGCAGACATGTTGCATCATCGAGGGCCCGGCTTTGCAGAACCATAAATGGCTTCATGCACAATGTTTAGGGGATAAGGAGTGACGTAATGCTGAGGTGTTTGTAGCCAGGAGTTTGGTGAACATGTATACTAAGTGTGGCAGCTTGGACGATGCCCAGAAAAATGGCAGGTGTATGGAGACAGTATGGGAATGCAGAAAGATCATGCAGGGATGCAGCTCCTGTTTTGAGAACTGAAGGCGAGAGATACTCGTACATCTGCAGGACGTGGTTGCAGAGGCGTGTTTGGCTGGTACCAAGTTCTCACCCTCAACGCAGAACAAGGTCCTTCTCGACTACATCTCTCCAACGCAGAGGAATAGGAGCGTCCTTTTATTCTCCAACACAGAGGAATAGGAGTGTTCTTCAATACTCTTTGACCATGCAAGGCGGCAGGGCGCGACCCTAGACGCACATCCCCGTCATGCCCTCGTTTTCTCATTTGCACATGAATCCGGTTTCCCGTCCTCGAAGCTGAGGTGCCCATACTTGCACACGCTTGGAGGAGGTAACAGAGATGCCCTCGTCTTCCCTCGCACTGGAATGGCGAAGGGCTTCCTGGCCCATGCTCTGCTTGGAATACAGGCTGGTAACATTTAATTCCACGTCAAAGCATCTCACTGACCAAGTTCAGCCAGCTTTCTTCCAGCGTCTTTCAAGCCGCAACATTTTCATACCTGTCCACCAAGGAATTCCAGACAAGTCAGGCTCAACTCCGTTGCCCAATACATCTGCATGCACTTGCTGCGCAATCTCCAAACCTGATTCCCTCCCACACGCCTGAAGGGCAGCTACAAACACATGCCATCTGCCTTCACACTTGACCAAAGCATCCGATAATACACCTGTATGGCCTGCTTGTCCAGCCCCCGTTTACCATGGGCAGAAGAAATGGAAGGCTAGATGGAGGCATCTCGTTCAGCCGAGCCTTCAAACACATCCATCGCGTCTTGCAACCTGCCATCAGGGATCCAGCCACTTGTAATGCTGTCCTTTGTGGTCTTTGAAAGACCGACAACGCCCTCGTTTTTCATTTCTAGTTCATGAATCCTTTAGTGAAAACGTAGACCAAGAAACCACAGCGAGCACAACGCACCCATACGAGCAGTACCAAAGACGCAAGTGTTGCGTCTCAAATTTGCATTTATCATTAAGATGAATTATATAATACAAACATTACATTATATGGTATTTATATCTTAATTATGAATTAAAAGTAAAAATAATATATAATTATGCAGTAATAAGTACAACAGATACACTTTACCCCTGTAATACCCACAATTATATTGGAATCCTAGTATTGAATACTACTCGAGTATTAGGAATGTATGATCCTACGAAGGATGTGGAAGTGTACATCGATGCCTCAGATGTGGCCATGTGGAGTGTTCATGCAAGAGCATAAGCCAACAGCCTTTGAGTCAAGGGAATTGCATCTTATGAGTTGAAGTATCCCACCAATGAGAACGAAATGACTGCTCTCATTCATTGTCTGAAGATGGCGAGATTTCCTAGCTCTATATGATGTGACTCTCAAGTATAAACTTGGAAAAGAGAATAAAGTTGTAAATGCACTGAGTCGCAAAAAGAGTCAGGAGGTAAAGGCAATGGCAATGTTGGTTGAACCTATGGACACTCACAAACATATCAAGGAAGCAAATCTGTAGGATCCAGATGTTTAGGACTGGATTAATGGAATAGAACAGAGAGGAAGCAAAGTCAAGCTGAGGGATGGTTTGTTAATATACAAATAGAAGAAGATTGTGATCCCAAATTCTATAGAGTTGAAAAGCAAATTGCTTGTTGAATGTCATGATGTGTGCACGGCCACCATGGAATTGACCCCACTTATGAGAAGCTAAGGAAGTTGTTTTACTCACGGAATGTCACATGTCGATACATGCAGATTGTGAGTGGACAAGTAGGACAAGCTAGCTTGATGATAAATGCTAGCTATGTGATCAATAGCTAGACGAATCGCAGCTAGCGTAGGAAGACGCAAGAATGAGCAAGCTTAGGGCGCGCATTAGGAAGTTGGTTGAGGCAAATAGGCCAGCCGTGTTGGAGACTGACGCCGATTGGGCTAACCCAAATGACACTAACCTAGCTAGCTCGTGAACTGCACTCGTAACCCCAGCAAGGAGAAAAGGACATGTACACGGTCAGAGCGGAGGCTACTCCCTCCTCCCAAGAATCAAGACTCTCTTGCATCATCGCCTTCTTGGTCTCCGCCTCGAGGAATGCCTATTACGAAATGCTCTCATTCATTGTCCGAAGATGGCGAGATTTCCTAGCTCTATATGATGTGACTCTCAAGTATAAACTTGGAAAAGAGAATAAAGTTGTAAATGCACTGAGTCGCAAAAAGAGTCAGGAGGTAAAGGCAATGGCAATGTTGGTTGAACCTATGGACACTCACAAACATATCAAGGAAGCAAATCTGTAGGATCCAGATGTTTAGGACTGGATTAATGGAATAGAACAGAGAGGAAGCAAAGTCAAGCTGAGGGATGGTTTGTTAATATACAAATAGAAGAAGATTGTGATCCCAAATTCTATAGAGTTGAAAAGCAAATTGCTTGTTGAATGTCATGATGTGCCAAGTACCGGTCACCATGGAATTGACCCCACTTATGAGAAGCTAAGGAAGTTGTTTTACTCGCCGGGAATGTCACAGTCAGATACATGCAGATTGTGAGTGGACAAGTAGGACAAGCTAGCTTGATGATAAATGCTAGCTATGTGATCAATAGCTAGACGAACTGCAGGCTAGCGTAGGAAGACGCAGCAATGAGCAAGCTAGGGCGCGCATTAGGAAGTTGGTTGAGGCAAATAGGCCAGCCAGGGTTAGACGGACGTCAGATTGGGCTAACCCAAATGACACTAACCTAGCTAGCTCGTAACCAGACTCAGAACCCCAGTGCAAGGAGAAAAGGACATGTGCACGGTCAGGAGCGGAGGCTACTTCAGCCTCCTCCCAAGAATCAAGACTCTCTCTTGCATTCTATCATGCGGCGCCCTTCGTGTCTTGGTCTCCTGTCTCCGAGGAATGCCTATTACAGGAAATGCATCGGGATACAGTGGATTATGTAAAGGCATGTGCTGTTTGTCATTAGGATAAGGTGGAGCAAGCTAAACCAAGAGGTTTGCTATAGCCCCTACCTATTTCCAATGGACCATGGAAGAGTATTTCTGTGGATGTCATCATGCCTTTGCCACCCAATAATGGTTGTACAGCTATCATGACAGTGATGCATAGATTCACAAAACAAGCACATTTCATCCCTACAAAGAAGCGAGTGACAGCTTCTGAGGTAGGCAGTTTGTTTTAAAAGTTTATATACTAGTACAACGGCTTGTCCATGTAGATTGTGAGTGATAGGGATCCAAGGTTCACAGGAGAATTTTGGCAGCATTTGATGAGAAGTTTGAATGTGAAATAATGTATGAGCACAGCTTACGATCTAGATACTGATGCCTCAACTGAGCGACTCAACCGAATCCAAGAAGAATACTTAAGACATTATGTGTAGATTGATCAGAGGGGTTGGGCTGATTACCTAGACAATGCATTATTTTATTATAACAACACTGCTCACAGCTCTTTCGGATGTAGTCCTTTTGATATGGGAGGAAATTCAGCAATGGACATGGTATCCATGCTAAATGCTGAAGTTTTCGACTCTACCACTAGAGATCCACGTCAATTCATTGAGCAGTTGAAGGCTCTTTGATGTTGAGGATAATGTATGGGTGTAATTGAATAGTCTCGCACCTGGGGGTCACTCTTGAGCATCGCCTGTGCTCAGGCCCAACCACGATCTGCACCCATCAAGCGTGTTGGTGGAGCTCGTCACCAGAGCTCTCGACACATCCCTCTACCACCAATTAATCATGCCCGGTGACGCAGGAACACACTCCGCTCCGCGAACATGGGAGGCAAGAGCACACGGAGTGCGAAGGTGGTACTCGGGATAGTCTACCCTCTTCGGTGCCGGGCCTCCCTCTATATCCCCCACACCCTAATCTAACCCACCTATGTATATACCTTAACTGGTCGGTAACTCCCGAACTTAGTCGAATGCCTACCGGACCGACTTACCAACTACCGGGCCGGCCTTATTCATTGAGCAGCTTGAAGGCTCTTTGATCACGGACTTGACCACTCCATCCACCAACGGACCAAGGGTCTAGGGATTGCGCTGTAAGTGCAATCTGGCCAAAAATGGCCTTGTTGGCTAACTCCACCCTATTCCTACTAAGAAGTGACAACCCAAAAAAACCAAATCAAGCCCAAAACAAGTCGCCGAGGTCATGTACACTGGATGGGCGCTCCATAGTATACTATGTAAGTATCAACACATTTTCTGACCATCCCTGGTATGTGGTCTTTAGCGCCTGATTACCCGTTGATTAAGTAAAGTAAAGTCCATGCAAACTAGTCCCCTACAAGTCCATGCAAGTATAATCATAATTTCGTACATCTCATAATATCTCTAAATTTTGTTTATATACATCAATCTAGTTTTGCGTTAGTTTAGTAGGCAGCACACTTTGCTTGGACAAACTGAGGACGAGGGATTGAATATACATTGCAATTCATGGAAAACGTTTTCTAACAAATAATGTCAACCGCCTCTTTCATGTATTAGCAGACTAAGTTTACCTCGTTCATTCATCTACGGGAGACCCACCTAAATATAAAAATTTGGGAAGGCTTCCTTCCAAACGCTTCAACGAGGAGAGGCCTTTCCTTTTTAAATTTCTTCTTGGTTTCTTGTATTTCTTCTGAAGATTTTTTCAGAACTAGAACGTCCTCAACAAGAGCAACTACATAGTGTTGATACAAGATGCTGACGTGATACATACAGAAGATGTTTCTTGCAGTTCAAATTGAGTGCAACTATAAGGTCAACGAGCGACATTTTCGAAGGGTCAGGAAACAATTCACACCATGAAAGTATTGAAGAAGCAATCAACAATGCTCTAGATAGTAGTGATAATAAAATTTTGATCAATATTTCTGCTGGAACTCATAAGTTAAACTTATATGTCATTCTATATGTAATACAAAAATATTTATAATATGTTTTAATACTTTCTGAATTTTTACAACGAGACGATACACTTACCTTGTAATAGAACACAAATCACATTGAACGGAAATGGAGCTAGAAATGATTGTCACAAAAATGGAGCTAGACACGATTGTACTATGCAATGATATTGTTAGGTAATATGTTTATGAGTGCAACAATAATCATCTTGCCATACCATTTTGAAAAAATTGACATTCATTTCAAGTTATTTTATTTTTCTCTCCAAAACATATTTAACTCACCATTAAAAATAAATTATTATTTAAAAATAGTAATTATTAAAGCTATTAATTTTTATAAAATGATGCAAGAAGACCAAAAACCGAGCACCAAAATGGAGAAGCAGTGGCTGCATTGATTAAGTGTAATAAAGTTCAATTTGAATCTTGCAGATTCCAATCTTCTCACAATACACTATGATCAAATGAGAAGATATTTTTTCAAAAAATATTAAATTATTAGTAATATCAATTTCGCAAAAGCGCCAAAGACACTAGCACAATAACTGTGGATTACCCTTTTTTTTGTGAATTTGGTTATCCAAAATCAAGAAAAAAGAGTAAAACCAATACTAGATATACAATGGATTCATTATGAAATGTTTACCCCACTCCTCTTACCAATCATAAATCCCAAACCTTTCACTAAGGACATTTGAACTTGTTAATACTTAATATGCATTCATTCAATAGTAATCCAATCCTGACCGTCTATAAAATCTGTGGTGAGAAATGGACGTGCTTCATCCTCGCTTAGGTCACGATGCACCCATTTTGGAAAAGTAGCGGTATTAGCACCAGCACCTGTGCACTTGTACAACCCATAGTATGCAGAACTGCAAAAACACACATATCATGGGGATGAAATAATAAGTACAATCATGAAATTTAATAGATAACATGTCACAACATAAAGTGACAGTGACCATTGAAACTTACCTACGTCTGCTCTGGTCTCCCCAATCGGTCCAAGGTTGGTCTTTGTTGATTATATTTGCAATATGTGAATTTGCAAATATCACTCGAGAAGCTTTACCCCACGCTCTACCAAAGCTGTTTGAACCTGTCCCGGTGAGGTTGCAATTCAAAAATGAAAAGCCTGTGCTATCAGAAATATAATCTCTCTTTTGTGCTGTGAAAGATCCCTCATGCTTGTTTGCCGTAGAGTGAAGCTCACAATTCTATTAAAACGCAAAGTCACTTTTCAGAATGCCTAATTATATTTGATATTAATACAAACACCTTATGAAGTAAATGAAGCACGAAGTACCTTGTATACGGATTGACCATTTCCACAGATGAAGTCGACGTTGCCAATAATTTTACATTTTTTGAAGAAATGTCTTCCCATTTGATCATATAGAGTATTGTGAGATGATTCGAATATGCAGGATTCAAATTGAGCTTTATCACCCTTAATCAATACAGCCACTGCTTCTCCATTTGGTCGCCTAGTTTTTTGCCTTCTTGCATCATTCTATGAAAATTCGCATGATTATTATTTATGTTAATAAACTATTATATTATTTTTATAATAAATAAAGTCTTATTTGAAGAGTTAAATAAAATAATATACCTTAAAATGAATGTCAATTGCTTGAAAAAAGTCTGACTCAATGGTAATTGTTGCACTCTTAGACATATTACCTACTTCCTTTGCAGTATCATTCCATACTACATGTGTGTGTCTAGCTCCAGCTCCCTTCAATGTGATATGTGTTTTGTCGGACGGTACGTGTATCTTTTCCCTACACAAGTCCATAAATAATTTAAAATATCATACATATTTTTTTATTTCATACAAATATGTCTCACCTGTAAGTGCCAGGTGCAATATTGATGACAATTTGGTTGTCACTATTACTTGGAGCATTGTCGATTGCTTCTTGAATAGTCTCGTAGTGTGAATGGTTTCCTGATCCCACCAAGATGTCATTTCCTAATCCTACCAAGATGTTATTTCCCGATCCTACTGAGATGTCGTTTGCTATGGAGATGTTATTTCCTGATCCTACCGAGATGTTGTGGTTGTCTCTCATAGTTGTACTCAAATCGTCTGAGATGTGGATGTTGACTCGCATAGTTGTACTCAATTGGTTAGTTGCACTATGTGTCCTGCTCAAAATTTTATGCCAATTAAGGTACTCTAGCATCTTAGGGTCGAAGAAAAGCACAAACCCAATTGTGAAGAGTAACCCCACCAATAGAACGGTGAATCGGGCCATATTGAAGAGTTGCTCACAAAACTTTTCAGTTCTTCGTGGACAAAAAAGAAGACGAAGAGATCCTTATGGAGATATCACTAATACCTTATATGGTGAAAGCACTGCACAACATTCTTGAATAGAGGACTTGTCTTCAACTTCAAGCTATTTTATAGCGACAATAGAAGTGTTTACTTTGGCTTGATGCCTTATATCTATTTTAACAGCTTTCCTTGTTCGCTTGAGGAGTCTTATCCATAAATCCAAGAACGCCCAACCCACTTGAATAGAGTCTTGTGGCCCATGGTCTTCAACATTGTGCACGATGTTTTATGATACTAATGCATATTAGGGTTGCCTTTCGTGGAAAATTTCATTGACTCTCCGTTCAACCCACTAAAAATAGAAACTTTTGACTATGTTCTTCAACATTGTGCACAATTTTTATAACATGCTATTAATTCATGTTCACATTGCCTTTTGAGGAAAAATTTATCCTCTATATTAACCCTAAATCCCTATTTTTGATTATTTTATCTGATATAAATACCAAAAAGTATTTAAAATAATTCACCAACCCTCAAGACGAAGAAGAAGAATTTTATTTAAGTCCACTAAGGACGGATTTTCGTCATGGGACTGAAATATGATAACTACATAGATTGTGGTAAAATAGTCTGGACTAATGTAAAGGTAAAATTTAAATAAGATAAATAATCTTCAATCAATCAACAGTGTGAATAAAATTGCGTGAACGAGGGCCAAACACCACCAATCCTTCATCTCCACAAAAGAAATCCTCCCCACGAAAGAAAACCACTTGACCTGCAGCACGAGCTGCTCTTCCCGTGCATAAGAGAGTCAGGCTGACGCTTATTTGTAGGCTGGGATGTGCACCCAGCGATGCCAGCTGAACGCAACTCCCTAGCCAAACACAACTTTGGAGCTGAAGACAACTTTGGATCTGCCAATTTGGCAGTTCTTCTTGCTGCCGCTGACAAGCCTTGAATTCCCTAACATCGGCCTGGGTTCCAAGTAATGACTTTGTGGAGACGCGGAGCATAATCCTCGTTTTCAGTGCCCTCAAGTTACACCTTCCGTGTGTTGTTCGGTTCGGATGTGTCGAGGTTGGGAGTGATTGGCCTAAACCCTGTCAGCTGGGCTTGGATGTCCCCGTCGCCTAAGGCTAACGCAAACTTAATGAGCCCTGCCTTTCGTACCACCATCGGGGTCACGCACCCCGATGGTGGTACGAAAGGCAGGGCTCATTAAGTTTGCGTTAGCCTTAGGCGACGGGATGTTGTCATGTGTACTTCTTTCCTGTAGATACGGTGGCAGCATCTTGACACCCTGCACAGCGTGGTTAGTCAGAACGGTGTGATTTGTGTCTGAGTTTTCATGTTGAAGTCTCCCATCCACCGAGAGACTTTGAGACCCCTGTGAGAAGTGAGAAACCTACGGAGGCAGAGAGGCTGGGTTCCCAGAACGACTGTTGCAACGAGTGATTCGCATGCAATACAAGCTCCGGCAACGATCAAGGAGCCCCTCAGCAAAACATGTCAGTCACCTCTCCAGCGTCGAGCCCATGTATCTAAGCTGTAACTAACCAGCTTTAAGTCACATCCACACATCACGGCGCACAGCAGCACAGCCTTCACCAAGAAACCGACGGAGGGATGAGAGGTAAGCTTGTGCCCGCCACACAAACGTCATGAGTTGTCTTACTGCTCACTCAACCCCGTTGGATGCTCTGGCCTAAGACAAGGAAGAAGGCTGGGGAGTGTGAGCGCGCCCAGATTGGCCCGGTGCTGCAGGTAACAGCTGCGTTGAAGGGCATGCCTTCACTCTAACGAGGGCAGCTCATTTTCCTACAGTGCTGCAGGGCACGTTTTTCCACTTTGGGTAGATCGGTGACAGATCTACTATTGCATTCGCCCTAGTGAGCAGTGAGCAGTGAGAGCAGCCAAGGATCTGTAATTGGCACGCACAGGAGGGATATAGGTGTGATTGGGGGCTCTGTGCCTCACCCATGATCGCTACCACAGCCTGCATCCGGGGTGGCGTGCAGTTGTTGCGTTACAGTCGTGTTCGCCTTCGACTGGAGGTTGGCGCCGGCGGCTCCTTGCAGTCTCAGGCAATCCCAAGGGGGGATTGGGGTCGACTGTCTCTTCAGTTCATGGCCACTAAGGTATGGTGCTGTGTTCCAAATTGCTTGAGAGCACGGGATCTGGCTTGCGAGGTTCTTGTCTGAGCGATTGTTGTGATTTGCAGAGCGGTAAAAAGCGTCAGCAATGGAGAACTGTTCAACAAGACGATCCTCACAAGGTGGTGGTAGCCGAGAGCACCGGTGCACCGTTGGAGGAAGCACTTCCAGAGTTGAAGAAACCTCCAGGATTGGCCAAGGTGGAAACGAAGGTAGTCGAGAAGAGGCCTGAGGCAAAACCTGAGACTGTCAAACCAGCAACTCCAGGAGGAGGAAGTAGATATGTTGCAGCGTCGTCACCGAGAATGTGGGTTGCAAAATCTCCGACACCTGCGGTCCAGCCGGCAACCAAGGCAGTGCATACTCCATCCACACCCCGTACTCTGAGCCATGATGCTAAGCTTGGAACCGATGCGGTGAAAGGGACCACGTTGGTTTCGGACAAGCCGGCACCGAAGCAAGCTGACAAGAACCTGAAGCAATCTGACAAGCAGCAGAACAAGGATTCTGGAGAGAACAAGAAGGCTGCCGTAGCCCAAGCATTAGTGAGAGCCACTTTCTATCCCAAGTTTGAGAACGAAAAGTCCGATCAAGAAGTTAGGTCAAGGATGATCGAGGTGGTCTCAGCTGGTCAGGGTGTATTGGAGGTTTCTTTGAAGCACTCGGGATCTCTTTTCATGTATTCTGGTGACAAGGGTGGAGCATATGCCAAAAACAGCTATGGTAATCTTTACACAGCCACTGGTGTGTTTGTGTTGGGGCGGACGCTTCAGGAGGCTTGGGGTCCACAAGCTGCAAAGAAGCAGCAGGAATTCAACAGATATCTTGAGGAGAATCGGATATCTATTGCAATGGAGCTAGTGACGGCTGTGTTGGGAGATCATGGTCAGCGTCCTTTGAAGGATTATGTTGTGGTAACAGCAGTAACCGATCTGACTGGGCAGCCTAGATTCTACTCCGCTCCTGATGTTGTGGCCTTCTGTCGTCGTTGGCGACTGCCCACAAATCACTTCTGGCTGTTCTCCTCAAAGAAGTCTGTTTCGGCCTTCTTCACAGCGTACGATGCCCTCTGTGAGGAGGGGCTTGCCACCAGTGTCTCTCGTACGCTGGATGAGATTGCAGATGCCTCCGTTCCGGCAACCAAGTCCCATCAGGATGTTCAGGGAGAAATTCTTGAAGGTGTTGTGGCTCGAGTTGTATCCCCTGACGCATTAGTGCGTATGAAGGAAACAAGTCAGAACCTGCCTCCTGCTCAAGTGCCTGAAGGTTCAGCGCCCAAGGTGGGGCTTCGAGAAATCTTTGCCGCTAACAAGATCAGTGAGAAAGATCAGATAAAGGCTGTTCTTGCAGCTGTTGGATCTGATTTTTGCCCAGATCGTTCCCAGTGGCTTAATGAAGGGGATGGCACAGTACAGACTGTGAAGAAGGCAGAGACCACAGCGCTATCAACTTTCTTGCAGGCTCAGCCTGCAGATAAAGTGACAGCTAAGGTCCAGGAAGTCATTCGATTTTTGAAGAAGAGAAACATGCACGTACGATTCAAGTGCTCCCATCATTCTGGTCAGAAAGGGGATGATGATGCTTTCCGCCTAATTATTCATGTACTTTCAGACTCTGTCTTCAGGAGATACCAGAATGACTTGAAGAAGCACGCAAACCTGTGGCCATTGTACAGGGGCTTCTTTTTGGATGTTAGGTTCTGCGGCTCTGATGTCACCCCATATTCTGCTGATGAAGCTGATGTCAAAGCCATCACTGACGTGGAGCAAACAGGCACAACTGAGAATTTGATGTTGAAGCTCAAGTTTCTACCTTATAAGCTTCGTACGTTTCTTATCCGAAATGGGTTGACAACCCTTTACACCAAGGGACCAGCCTCTTATCGGGAGTATTACACAAAGCAGATGAAGAACTGGGGCACATCAGCAGAGAAGCGGAAAGATGTCAGCGAGCTCCTGAATGAATGGGCGAAGTATATTACTGACAAAACCGGAGGGAAGCAGTTGAGTAGTGATACTTATTTGTCAGAAGCAGAGCCTTTCTTGGAAGCCTTTGCCCGGCGAAGTGCCAAAAACAAGCAGCTGGTAGGATCTGCGGGCAGTGTAGTCAATGTTGAAGATTTCCTTGCTGCAGAAAGGAGTTCAGAAGATGAAATTGGGTTGAGAGATGGGGACGTATTAGACGATAGTTCTTCACCCCCTTCGGCACCGCAACCAGAAGAAGAGGTAAAGGCAAAAGGGTTGTTGGTCTTTTTCCCAGGAATTCCTGGATGTGCCAAGTCAGCCCTCTGCAAGCAGGTGATCAGCCACAACAGCAATGGGTTTGGTGATGGGCGAAAGGTGGCCACATTGATGGGCGATCTTATCAAGGGCAGGTATTGGCAGAGATTGGCAGCAGACCAGAAGAAGAATCCAAATACCATAATGTTGGCAGACAAGAATGCCCCGAATGATGACGTGTGGAAGCAGATTGAAACCATCTGTGAGAACACTCAGGCGCTTGGTGTGCCAGTTGTGCCGGAGTCAGAAGGCACTAGTTCAAATCCTTATGGTATTGATGACCTGGCTGTCTTCATCTATCGGGTTTTACAGCGTGTTAATCACCCAGGAAACTTGGACAAGAACTCCCCAACTCCAGGGTATGTTCTATTAATGTTCTATCACCTTTACGAGGGGACAGATCGGAAAGATTTTGAGGCTACACTGTTGGGAAAATATGGTCGCCTTATCAAGCTTCCCCTGCTGAAAAGAGAGAGAGCACCATTGCCCGCAGATATCTCGAATGTCCTCAAGGATGGGATTGCGTTATTTAGGCGGCACAAAAGCAAGCATGGAAAATTGGATGCTTTGCAGGGAAGCTATAAGAGTGATTGGGTGGCATGGGAGAAGCGCTTAAAGGAGACCCTGTTTGAAAATGCTGCACACTTGGATGCCATCCAGGTCCCGTTTGAGGAAGTTGCGAACTCCTTTGTCGTGCAACTGAAAGAGGTAGCAACTGGAGACAATCGCATGCATGTGGCTGTTGCAGAGGAGGAGCGGAACTTTAACAATGTAACTTTTGCTGCTATTTCTTTGCCACAAGAGGAAATTTTGGCTGCTCTGAGTTCTCTCTCTTTAGCTGATACTACAGTCCAGGAATACCTCTCCGACAAGGCCATCGAGAAGAGTCTTCAGAGAGCTCACATCACACTTGCTCATAAGCGAGCACATGGGGTGGCTGCAGTAGCTAGCTATGGCGATGTACGAGGTGTAAATGTTCCTGTGGAGCTGACTGCCTTGTTGTTTTCAGACAAGCTGTGTGCGATAGAGGCGAATCTGAAGTGTGCCCCTGATCGTGCAATCTTGTCTAGGAACGAATGGCCTCACATTACTCTTTGGACAGATAAGGGGGTGGCTGCCAAGGAGGCAAATAGTCTTCCCTCTTTGGTTGACGCTGGAAAGGCAAACCGTTTCCAGTTCCCAACGCCCAAAACTGTGGTGGGACATGTGCAATTCCTTTGAGTCAGATTTGGGGTCACTGTAAAGTTGGGTCTGGCAAGAATTTGACCGGACTTACGTGAAGTTTCTGAGCAACACTGGGATTGGCAATTGGTGCCTTCGCAGCTAGCTAATGTCTAATCTAGACTTTGGTAGCGGACTGATAACACAATTTATTCAGGAGCAGGCAGAGGACCTATCGTAGAGCATGATTGAAAGTTTGGGACGTGCTATGCCATCTTTCCGGAGAAAACTGAAAACAAAGTTTTTGAGTTGAGAGAGTGACAACAGAGTTTACTGGATTTGAAAGTTCTTTCTGTAACTCTCATGTTTGTTGTGAGCGGCCACTGGAAGAGTTCTTGCGGCTCGGCACCTTTCACCCTTATCACTTGCTGCTTGGATATCATGATCAAAGTCCACGGGGCATCAACTAGTCGCTTATCAACTAAGTACAGTGCTCATTTCTATTTCGCTTTCTGTCTCCTCACCACCCACCATCTCTCGTTGCTCATTCTTCATCTAACGTCTTCCGTGTCATGTATACAGAGTCATTGCTGCATGTACCACTGTAAATCTCGTTGGAGGTCTACCTTCCTGAAAGTCCTTCACCCACCCTCGTGTTCTGAAACCGTCACACACGATATGTACGTGAGCTTGTGCTTTTAGTGCAACTGGACTGCGGCTGTTGCTCACGGACGGAAGGTCGTAATGTAGAACGTAAGTACATTGCCACGAAAGGAAAAACGTGATGATGCCATCCGACTTTAGGTTTAGATTTGTAGAGCTCCAGGGAACTCTGCCCAAAAAGTAGGGTATGCCGCTTTTTGTATCCCACGCACGGTATTCTTTAGTAAAAGGCGAAAGAATAGTTCGCTATGCGTTGAATACGCGACCCTGTAATTGGAGTACAGTGCCCCCGATTATATCGCAGTGAAGGGGCTACGCATACACTGGGAACGATATGGGGTAATAATATTCCATGCTGAAAGCAAACCCTGCTCTTGACGTCAGACTGTCCAGCCTTGATTGCGTTTCCTATTGTGTTTTTGGTACTTGACAACTTGTACTATGGTGTGCCTAAGCTAGTTGCACCAAGGGCATCCACTCCCTTTAGGCACCCCATCTAAGTACCGATCTAAGCGCAGGATGCTTAATCACGACGTTCTTAGTGGACTTCAATAAAATTCTTCTTCTTCTATTCCCTCATATGTTATGTGCGCGACACATAGACCTCAGGGGCTGCGGAAGTATTAGAACAGGATCAATTCTCAGAGCATGTTGCTCGGGGCCAAGTTTAGTGCAGGCCCCCGATGCCAGTGGCACGAAAATCTACAGTCTGTGGATGGAGCTGGGGACACTGGATTCTCATTGGATCCTGAATGTTTTCAATCCATGACATAACTACTCACAACGTGGTGTGAAAGCAAGGCCCTCGATGAAAGGAGAAGCCTGAGGTTGGGGAATACTGCCACCCTCGGAATCATCAGCGCCGGTGACAACAAAAATGGAACGGCACAATGCAACTCACTGTGTGCCCTCAGGAGGGTCAGACAATCACACAATACTCCCTGAACCGCAAGAGAACGAGGATCACATACACGCACATCATCGCCCATCATCAGTGGGTATCTCTCTTCCATGGCTCTGCAGTAGTCGGACGACATCTCCTCTCTCGGCCGTGGCTGCTTGAGCCAAAAAATGGGGTGGGTCGAAGCGCCTGGAACAGAATTCGCCAAGCAACACCTTCCAGCCTTCCCTTCCAGACGACCCATGCCTGACACCCACGCAGGTTGTCACATGGCGTCCTCAACCCAGCAGCACCTGCCAACCTCCCGCGGCAGCATGCACGAATCACAGACTCCTCCTGTGTCGGGAACAAGGACTCTCCTCTCAGCCCAGCATGGCAAACTCCGCACCCCCTCCCTCCAGCTGCGGCGAGCTGTGATGGTGCACGATGTACCACTGCCCCCCGTGATACTCGAAGCAGTTGGTCGCCAGCAGAGGCTCCCTGGACGAGTTCACGAACTCCTTCACCGTCACCCAGGCCACGTCCCCAACCACCCTCACACGGACGTCCTGCAGCACGAACTCGTATCTCTGGCTCCAGTTGAACACCAGCTGCCAATTCTCCATGACCACACGATACCTGAGAGGCCCCCGCAGCTGCTGTCAGGCAAAGAGGCACACACACATTCCATCCCCCATGCACCAGCCACGCATCATAATCCATGGATCACACCGTGCCAACACCACAACACAACGAGCATCCCACTCACCCGGACAGAATTTCGCCCCCGGGATGAATGCACTTGACGTAGTCCGCGGGGAGCCAGAGGCATTTCATGCCCTTGAGCGACTTGGCCTGGAATTTCTTGTAGAACTCCGAGTTCACCTCGTTCACGGCCCTGGTGACGGCGTAGTGCGCCTTCCAGCCGAACTTAGGCACCCAGGCCTCCTGCTCCCCGTTAAAGTCCTTCCGGAAGAGGGCCTTCCAGGCGCTGTCATCGTTGGCGGCTCGGCGCATAGCGGAATTCGTCATGGACACGCAGCACAGGCTCTTGAAGTCCAGGTAACTGAGCGCGTGGTGCGTGATCTCGGGCACCAGCTGCTCCAGCGTCATGGCCGGCGTCACCTTACCGTTTGCGACGGCGGGCGCCGCCATAGCCGCCGCCGCGGCCTCCACCGCCTTGCCCTTGCCCTTGCCCTTGCCCTGGCCCTTTCCCTTGCCCTTGCCCTTGCCCTTCCGCTCCGCCTTCTTGGCCCCCGCCGTGCAGGACGCCAGGCGGGGACTCCCCCGCAGCAGCAGGCTCAGCAGCAACGCGCACACGCAGCACAGGCACGCCACAAGCACGGCGCACACGGAGCTCCCATCCTGCTGCTGCCTCTGCCCCGCCGCCGCCGCTGCTGCCGCGCAACTTCCTGCCGCATTTCCGGATCCCGCCACCATGCCTGCCGCTGCCGCTGCCGGAGCGCGAGATCGAGCGCCTCACCACCGGGGATGGGAATGCGAATGGGAATGGCGTCCAATCCGTCTCGGCCCAGGCCCGCGCCGTCCGACTCCCATCTCCCGCTGCACCCGGCCAGCCGCAATTTCTTGGCGATCGAAGCAGGAGCGCGCGCCCGGACGCTCGGACAGGGCGGCGGCCGAACATGCACATCCAACATAGAAAACATGAACATAGACTGCCAGTCTCGTCCACCTGCTTCTCTCCTCCTCCCTTGCCCGGTCCCCGCGGAGAGAGAGAGATATATAGACGGAGTTAGGGCACGCGCATTCTGTCTCTGCTCACCGCACCGGTTTCTTTGCCTTGGTCTTCTCCTGCAGAAAATTCGCACCCTCTCCTGCAATCCCACGTTGGTGATCATGGATTCATGGCTCCTAACTCCGGCAGCCGAGGCAATGCTTTAGGCTTCAGTGATTCAGTCATGTCTCCCGAGTGGGGCCCTTCGCCCGCCCTGCAAATATCGTCGTGGGACTGCTAGGTGTCAGCTCGCCCGGGCTGATCACAAGGAAGGAATAAACTCCGACGCTTCCGACACGCAGGGAAGCAAGAGCCATGGCTAGGGCAATACATTACACTCCAGCGAGCATGCCTTCCTTGCGGCCGGCCTGCAAGGCTGCAACACATGAACATCAGGTGAGCAACACAAAGGAGAATGCAGTGGAAATGCAACTGGGGTGCAGCCAAGGGAAGTGTGAAGGTAGTGTAGTAGTATTACAGTAGCTAGGTGTAGGGAGGAATAACTCTACAAACCTGTGATAGGTAGCCTCTCTGGCTCATAGTACAAGAAGGCTGTGCTGTGTGTGCATGCCAGTCTACCAACAGCCCACCTTAGCCTCACGTAGAATACATATCAATGTGATAATCTTCTCTAGGGTACAATATTGCTACAGTCTATGTAGTAGTACAGGTGCACTCAAGCCAAGGAAGCAGGCAAAGGCGAGCTCCTCACAGCTGGTGGGGTACCGCTGTGGTGACAGGGCTGCCCTGGAAGCGTTGCAGGAGGTACGAGGAAAGAGGAGACCGGCAGGGGGTGTCGTAGGAAGCATCCAGCAGGGGACCTCTGATCTTCTTGTTGGTGAGGGTGTGGGGTCGTCGGCATGGAGACTCTGCCTGCCCTCCAACAGGTGAGTCCAATACCGACAACTGGCAGCCTTCCAATGCGCTCAGCAGAAATTGCCTTTCCTGGACAAGCGGACGGGGAAGAGACGGGTGAGTTTGACGCATGAGCTTGTCCCAGGAGCTTAGGCACGCCAGCTTTGTGCTGGAACTTACCGTGTCGGAGAATTGTGGACTTGGCATGCCGTTCATCAAGTGCCGTGAGCTTGGGGTGAGGCTGACTGGGGTGCGAACACTCTGATGTGAAGTAGTGCGGGGAGGGGACTCCACAGGGATGTCATCCTTCAGTTCACTTGGATTCTCCTCCATTTGCTCTGCCCCTTGAAAACAATCACCCAAATTAGAACATGGTGTGCATTCCGATCCTACACCCTGTCAGTTACTGTGAATGTTCTCTTGCTCACTGTAGTACATACCTGTTGACTCTTGTGGGCCGGAAGCTTCGTCTGATTCTTGCTTGACAGGCAAGTCGTCTTCAGCGTTTCCCAAGCTCGATTGCGATTCTTCTGTAACTCCAAAATCGGCTGCCCCGCCAGTGCAGTCGCATGCAGCATCTTGCCGCACATCCACACTTGCCGGCTGGTCCCAAGCGTTTTCGAAGGAAATCACTCTTGGGTGCGCACATGAGTCAGGGGACACAGAGAAATGCCCGGTGCTTTCCGGCATGGCACCAACTGTCAACGGCCTTCAAGCAAGGACAAAACAGCCATCTCAGTTACATTTTTCACGCACGAGTTGGAAGCACGTGTTCAGAAGCAGGAAAACAATATTTGAACGACTCACGAATCCGACTCACGCATCTAAGTCCGCCTTACCTATGCTGGAGATGAGGACTGAAAGTTCCCGTGTTCTCTCTTTGCTCATTCATTGGCCCGTCGGCAGCTCTATCAGAGAAGGAGGTAAGGAAGTAGTTCAGAGCGCTTGAAGAAACGGGTGCTTCCATTTTGGCCACGGCCAGCCATTCCATTTCCTGCTGTGAGTGAATCAAAGTGTGAGGATGCCATGACGAGGTGGTACACAGGCTATCCAACATAAACATTATATAAGCGAACTATCTGCTCCTCCACGAACGGGATTGATGGTACCTTCCAAGACTCAGTCAGCACCGAAGAACAGGCTCTGGAGTCATGATGTCCGTCGAAGTACAGGCCAACGTTTCTGGATTCTTCAGCTAGGCCTCCCCCTGCAGGAATGCCGCCTAGAGTCAGCAACGCCGCCCACACAAGAGAAGAGGTAACCCACGAGACTTCATGGCCAGCATGTGCAACTAACCACGATTCAGAGCACAGCAGCTGACTCCATCTTCTGATATAGGACTAGCAAATGCTCCAGAAAGAAACCCTCTCCAGTTCTGTTGAAGCACTGAGTCTGGTGTCAAGGCCTGAACAATACCATCGCTCCTGATAATGTCAAGGTAAATTTTGTTCTTAGTCACACTCTTATAGCAGATACCAGGTCAATTACTATCATGTAACCTTGCTGCGCATAAAGCGAAAAAAGTACCTTGCTCTTTTACTGCTGGAGTAGTTAGGTGTGCTGCTCTCACTGAAGTGGTCACTTCCTCTTCTCTTGTGCATGGGCTTGTTGAGCTCAGAACCCATATCCCCACTGCTTTCAGTTTGGGAGCATTCCGATTCCCTTGCATGCTTCCTGACGAGTGATGTGAACCGATTCTTTACCGCATTGTCTGTCCTGGTACAGGTACATAGCCAGAGAACATATCAGTGATTCATTATACAATGATTCCACAAATGCACCCAAAATTTGTACAAGTCAGTCGATCTTTCCGAGTTGGCGTGGAAATGAACCTGCCGGGAAGAACTTTGGCTATTTCCGTCCAGCGGTTACCATGCTTCTGATGAGCCTGATGAAGAAGGGTTAGTGAGCAGCCCCTTGATACTGCACGCTCAGGGGCAAACTAAGACCATGAATCAACAGTGATGCTAACCTCAAACAGAACACGATCCTCCTCGAGAGTCCAGCCACCTTTTTTACTTGGTACATTCAAACAGAGTTGCCATCTGACATCGAAACCCCAAGTAAGAACAAAGGAGTTACCAAAGTTGAGGCTAATGCATAGACAGACGCAGAACGAGAGAGAAATATGGTACCTTCGCCTACACTGCCTGCCAGTCTTGTTTCCCAGGTGCGATGCAATCATTGGCCACCTGGGACAGAGATTGGATCACTTTGCATCACACAACCTGAAACACTCAGTGACGCAAGTGGAAGAAATTCTTCAAAAAGGAAGTACTCACTTGTCTGTCCCAAGGAGTCGAACTTGATCTCTCAGAATCCTGTCTTCCTGAAATCAACGGAAGAACAAGTTAAACCCCACCGGCACAAAGAGAGCTGAAGCCCACAAAACCAGTTCGCAACATGAGGCGATGCTCGAATATGCCAGACGGGATCCTGGAAGGCATAAGCACCAACCTTGTCTGTCCATATAACGAAATGACGATCACCAGACAAGGACTTCTCGTCGTGGTAATCTGGAGAGACATGATCAGCAAGCCGGACTCCCATAGTGTCTTCCAGAAGGTCTGGGGCAGCACCCAAGATTAGTATCAAGCTCACGATATCATTGCGATCCACTAAAACACAACCAATCCTTGCAACGATTCTGAGAGACTCACCTCTATCAGTACCGAACAAGCAGACCCTCCTCCTCTTCCCCCTTTTCCAGCACCCACTGTTCTATTCTCTATCTTTCACCAGACCACTCGTGCTTAACCTTTTCTTCCTAAAACGCCTGTAAAAACGGGAAAGTTTGAAACTCCCGATAATGCAAGACACAAGCCGTGTCCCCGACCCCATTGTCAACCTTCGCCGCTATCATCCTGAGTTTGATACGCAACTACTCTCCATGGATTTTGAATTCCCGCCAACGCCCTCACCAACCGTTCCTCGTCGGCGCTAAACAGCGACACTGTCACAGCATTCCCAACCGCGCAGGCAGAATTCAAACCTAGCTCACGCCTCACTCCGTCCTCACCAGACCTAGGGCTGAAGCGACATCCAAAACCAGAATCCTTGTGGGATTTCCGCAATCCTGCAGACTCGAAAGCCAGTTCCCTCCCACACGAAACCGCAGAGCAAAATTTTCCTCACCAACACCAGCCCCCATCCTCCATTCTTGGCTCCAAGACAAGGTCCTCAACCCCAGACTCCTGTGCTCCACACCAGAACGACAGGCCCAGCCGTGGCAGCTCCAGTGCGCAGCCTTGCCTTCCCCGCAGAGAGAAACAGACCAGGCCACAGAGCCAGCCCCACACCCGCCAGAATCCGGCGGGGAACGGGGTGCAGAGGGGCGAGTTAGGTGAGCTGACGGAGGCACAAGGAGCCTGCTCAAATGTTCGAAATTGGCGCAGGCGAGAACGCGGAAACAGAGACGCAGGAAGGGGAATGCGGGCGAGGGCCCTGAAAGGGAGAATCGGGAAGAGCGGGGGATGTCGGGACAGGGCAGCGGAGCCCAACCCTGCCCAGCCGTGATCGGGCGGGGAAGAGAGACCTTCAAAGGCAAAGAACGAAAAAAGAGAGGGAGAGGACCTGTTACCGCCCAAGTTTGAATTGCGCCTTGGCTGCCTCCTGGTATTGTACATGTAGATAGCCTTTGTAGCCATACAGCTCATTTTTGTAATCAATATAGCCCCTACCTACCACCTTGGGTACAATTTGTGCATTTCCCAGCTACCCGTTTGTCAGTTTTCAAAATTCCGGTTTGTATGTGCAATATTTGTTGGCTACAATATCCTGCTTGCAGGCATTACGATGAGTTATTTTCAATTTAACTTGTGCAAGACATGTCAAACTGTCGAGCAAATAACTTAGAATCGACACTTATACCAGGGAACGGACGCGCATCGGGGCGCCCCTCCCCGCGTCCGTTCCCTAATACAAGTTTGTCATCGGCCACAAGGTTACGTGTGAGAAACCCAAGAATGAATTGTGATTGGCCACAAGGTTACCACAGTGTTCAACTCTTGCATGGCCGCAACTGATCCGAACGAAGTTGAAATAATGCTTTTGATTCACTTCTCGTCAATCACATTACAATTTGAATTGTAGGGCATGAGAGAATGCTTGTAGGGCATGGGAGAATGCGGAAAAGCCGAACACTGGCTCTGGAAATGAAAGGTAGTGAGTCGATTTTTAGTTAGTGATCCTTACTAGCCATAACAGTTTAGTCGCAAGGTTAAGTGTAAGAAACCCAAGAGACGGGTTTGTAATTGGCCATACGATTATGTGCGAGAAATCCAAGAATGGCTTGCCATATCAATTTAGACACAAAGTTATGTGGAAGACAGTAAAAAACCCAAGAGACAAGTTTGTCATCGGCGATACGGTTATGTGTGAGAAACACAAGAATGAATTGTGATTGGCCACAAGGTTACCACAATATTCAACTTCTGCATGGCCGCAACTGATCTGAACGGAGTTGAAATATGACGCCCAGAGTGTAGCCTTAAACAATGATAGAAGTTGGATAAGTTGGAGATGGATTTCATAAGGGAACACCTTGGGGTCCGGCAACATGTGTAAACAAAATTGCAGACTCCCTCAAACAAATTCTTTAGCACAAGACATTATCTAAAAACTTGAACTATCTATCAACTATCCCCTTTCCAGTGTCGTGGCATATTTCATGCACTGGATTTCCATTGCCCTGCAAAGGGCGTTGGCCAGCGCCATCCTTAGGACGATCACGAGTGCTGGAGACGCGGCATCGGCAACATTAGTGGTAAGTAGGCCCTTCTCTATCTCGGACGGCGACAACTTGGGGGCAGTTGGGGGTTATAGGGTAGATTCGTGCAGGTGTACGCCCCCCTGATTTGGTGCCCCGTCATGGGTTGTGCCCTTTCACCTCGAGGTAGATGGGATTTCCCATCTTGTTCTTTTTATAAAGTCTCCACATTCTCCTCATTCAACTTGAACTTGAACTTGAACTTATGAAGTAGTACAAAGATAGCCCTACTCCATATCATATCTACATACCTGAATAATATATTTTGGCATATAATTTTATTTATTAAATACTTTTATCAATGCTCCACAAATGATTATAATCGACGGTGAACAAGTTTGATATGTAGAACACTCGTCTTAGGGCAGACTCCCCGATGACGAGATTCTTAGGGTGGTAAGTAGTTTTGAGAAGTCTTAGAGGACTCCCCGATTTTTTTTTTTTAATTTGGTATTTTGAAAATAAATCAAAACAACCCCGGGGGAGAAATCTTCAGCAAGGGTTCTGATTCCCCTATGTTACACATCGTATCATCCCAACAGAAGAGACTTTACTCTTCCCGAGGTCATCCGAGTACGTGCCTAAATACCATCGGTTATGGGACTTGGGAAGAACTCCTCACCCACTAAAACTCCCCACCTTTACCTTTGCCCGAGAATAAGGGCTGCCATACATTGCTGCTTCGGCTCCAATAAAATCGCCATCTTGAACCTGTCCGTCCCAAACCAATTGCCTCCCCATCCCCAATGATCGTTCTCACCCAAGAACGCACTCCTGTGGAAGGTCTTCGCATCCTTCCAATAGGACCCGCCCCACCAAGATGATGATTGACCATCCCAGTCACCCTTAAGGCGGCCCATATGGTAATACCTCCGCGGAAAAGGGCCACTGACGAAACCCGGTGTCCCCTTTCTTCAAGGTCCAGAAAGCGGACCCTCTCACGTAACCCCTAGAGAACAACTACTTTATCCTCACCTCCACTGAAAACTGTGAACTCACACTTTGCGAATGAGCTCTCCCATAATCCTCTGCCGCGCCGAGAGGACGTGGTTGCACTCAAGAAGAAGATGTGCTAAAGATTTCCGATCCGCATTGCGAGAGGGCGCTCAAGGTGTGTTGAGGCACCACCCCAAACCGAATAGCGGCTCCAAAGATAAGAGCCCTGTTCTAGCTCGAATGACATGAGTAATCGTAGCCGGACATCGAATCGGGCGAAGCTCGTGAGATAAACCGACGAGAAGCCGAGAAACCCCTTTGGACATACAAAGGCAAACCGAAGGTACTACTATGCTCGAGTTGGCTCCAAAGACGACAAAACGGTTTAAGGTGTGACTCAAGACCTCAAACCTCTCCGGGCGAGCCCCAAACCGTTCACCCTCTTTTGCCCGTTATAGACCCAGGTGTGTTTGTGTCTCTTGTTACGATGGGGTCGGTACTTGAAGAGGTCTCCAACATAGGAAGAGAGTGTCGGGAATTTAAAGAAGGCTCGCCGACCACAGAGGCAAAAAGGAGTAACCCCAAGCTCCTCAGAAGAGGACCAGACCACCGAGTGGAAGCACCTGGTTTTCCAATTATCCACATGGGCGCCTTGTGTACGAGGGCCCCAAGCTTCTTTGTCTGCTGAGCCCCAATAATCCCCAAAAGTTCGGCTCCATGAAAGCATGCTGGTAAAATGACAGAGCGCAGTATTGAGACCCGGAATGCAGTGGGAATCCTCTTAGATTTGAGAACGTGTTTGTACGAAGAGAGGATGCGGGTCCCAAGGTGCAGACGATCCTGGATGATAGTTTTCAGGGACAAACTTTCATCCAATACGATGCCCAGATACGTATACTCTTGTACATAAGGAACTACTGCACCAGCCAACAACATAGGTGTCTGTCTAAAATCCTGAATCTGTTGGGGGCTGCCATGCCACACCGAAACACCATATTTGCTGATGCCGAAAGTCATACCCCATTGTAGAGCCCACGCGGACAGGTGGTCTAGAGTCCTCTGCAGCTCGGTCGGCGATTCACCCAATACTAGAAGGTCGTCCGCATAAAGGAGGGCATCCAGATTGTACGGCATCCCAGGGACCTCCACACCAACCGGGGAGAAAGTCTCATGGGATACCGGTCTCCCTGGCTTTGGCGACACGAATAGGTCGTTGATAAAAACATTGAATAGACAGGGGGAGGCGGGGAATCCTTGTCGTAACCCGCAAAGGACATCAAAGGGTTCAAAGGTATCTTCCCCGATTCTAACCCTCATTCGGGCCGAGGCATACAAGACCCGGAAGAATGTGAGGGCCGACCCATGCACCCCGGCTCTCTCCAGCTTATAAAACAATGCCCAGTGGGGCACCGTGTCACAGGCTTTTCGAAAGTCAATATAGGCCACATAAGTTGGGAGCCCAACATTCCTCCTACGTCCTGCCACCTCCATAGCTGATACCACTTGCGCCATACACTCATTTCTTGGCCGGAAACCCGCTTGACCCGGGTGAAAGAAGTTGGCACTCCAACCTCGCACTGTAATGATGATCTTGGTAGCAATTTTGAGGGCCACGGATATGAGGGCAATGCCTCTATAATTATCTGGCAGAGTCATATCTCCCTTTTTCCCGATGGAGACCACGTTAGCCGTATTGATATGGGCAGGGAATGGGGTGGAGCCACACCTCATTGACATACCGGAGGAAAGCAATGCCCATCTTCGATTTAGGTGCACAGGAACCACCCCGCACACGGCGGCCTTTGTCGGCTAGCAGGATTCGAAACCAGGCCGGGGGATACCATCGGGCCCCGGGGCCCTATGTGGGGACATTTGGTGCAGGGCCTTGCGAACCTCTCCCCAACGAATGAGAGCATTGATCCCTGGAAGGGGGTCAACCGGCGGAGGGGGTGGGAGAGGAGGCAAGGTTTGTCGCACCCCAACAAGCTTCCGATAATGTTGTAACCAGAAGTTCACAATGGCAGGCTCCGTGACCTGCAACCTGCCATCTTCATCTTGCATGGGCGCCAACTTAGAACCCCCATGGACCTTTTTTCCGACGAGTCCCTGTAGCCATCTCCACAGGGACTTATGATCTCTGCGCATCACGAAGCTTTGTCCCAATCGGATGGATTTGAGAAACTGGGCCTTGCCCTCTGCCCTGGAGAGAGTGCAAACTCTCTTACAGAGATCCAGCCACGAATCATAAGAAGTTTTCTTATCCACCAGCGTACTGCGACGCAACACCTTGTAAGCCGCTTTACGTTGTTTGATGAGTCTTTTTAACTCCTCTGAGAGGTGGGGGCCAGGAGCGGGGGTGGGCTTGGGGGCAGTTTTAATCCCAAGTTCTGTGGCAATGGAGTTGGAGAGGTCCGAAAAGGAGTCCTCCCCATCGGTCCACCGCAGGGCCTCCCACCGATTATCGCTCAAAATGGTATCTGTATGCGTAGCAATCTTCTTGACCACCACCCGGGGAAGGGGGGCGGGAGAAGGGGCTTGGGGGGCCAATGCCGACAACCTGAAGGACACTTGAAGGGGCCAGTGGTCAGAGAGATCGCACGACTTCCGCACACGGGGACGTGTGAGTTTGGAGCGGGCACATTCATTAACCCACAGATGGTCGACAGCCGACTTAGGGACCCCCATTTTCGAATGAAACGTGGCCGGGTCCCCAAGGGGCCGTAAACCCGAGGGAGGGGTAGGCAGATGAAGTCCCCACTTGTCAATGTCATTACAAGGTGTGTTGAAGTCTCCCATAATGAGCGTTGGGCTATCAGTAAATCTGCCCAAGAGTTCTCGAAGTCGGTGCTTGATCTCCTTTCGAGCAGCTATTCGAGCATCACGGTGTCGACGTTGCGGGACATATATAGAACCGACAAGCCAAGGGATAGATCCGAAACGACCCCCACTGACCAGGGCAAACACCGAATAGGGGCTAGGAATCCCAAGGGGGGCCACTCGAAATTCGCTGGACACTACCAAAGCAAGGCCACGTGCACCAATGAGAGAGGGATTGTCAGCGCTAGAGATCGTCTCGAACCCCGGGAACGCGAGAGGCCAGTGGCCATTCGCTACCCGGGTTTCTTGCAAAGCCAAGATACCCCAGGATCTAGTGGCCATTTGGCTCATGAGTTCCCTACCCTTGTGACGAACTCCGTTTATGTTCCAAGAGGCAAATCGGAGACTAGGGGAAGGGGCCAAAGCAGAAGGGTCCTTTCGTAGTCGGAGTGCATAGGGGACATGAGGTTTAACCCGAAAGGGGCGCGACCTAGGATCTAGCTTCATCCACCGGCGGAGGGCTCCAATCCCGGTGGAAATCCTAAGGAAAATGTCAAACCTCGTCCTACACTCCTCCCCTGTCTTGGTCTCCGAAACCCGGTCCCACTTCACAATGTTTTGCATGACCCAGATTGGTAGAATGGCAGCCAGTAGGGTGCCGAAAGCAGACGCAGAGTAGCCCCCCGCGCCCCAAATGCACACCGGAGTAATACTTAGGAAAACGGGGGCAAATGGGCGCAGGAGTAGAAGGCGCCATGGCGTGGGGGTCTCAAATACAACGGTCACAAAGGGTCCGAAAGTCGAGATTGCGGCTAGCTCGACACGAGAAAAGGGCCGATGTTGCTTCCCCAACTCCAGAGGAGTAGAGGACCGCGGGGCAACACCGCCTACCCTTAAGCTACTAGTAAGAGACTTGGCTTCGGGACCGCCACGGGGAGGCGTCTCTCAACAAGGCACGTAGCATATATCTTGTTTTTTGGTCCCAAAGGACTCCCCGATGACGAGATTCTTAGAACGGTAAGTAATTTTGAGAAAAGTATCGTGGGAATAGGTCTCCTTGGCCTAGTGCCCTTTGGTTGACCCCCGTTTTTTTTTTTCCTGCTGTGGATGATGTTTTTTCCATCTCTTTTCTTTCTGCATAAAGTCTCACTAACGCTCGTCTTATGAACACCCGGTGTCGGGCACGGTTTATAAAGGTGGCCTGGGCTGGAGGGCCCAATTCCATGTCTACACGAAAATCGGCCCTAAAATAACTTTTGGTCAATGTGTTATAGGTTTCCGAGAAACACCTTTGGCCGGTGCTGTCATGAATTGAGAAGGGGTTTAGGGTTTTGGGCTTAGGTTTAGCTTCCTCTTTCTCCAGTTCACCAGAACAGCGAGGGAGCGTAGGCAGCTTGAATCTCTGACAATGAATATCAACATGCGTAATGTGAAGTTGCCATCCGGAGGGCCAGCTGCGACGCTGGCCAAGCTTGCCGTGGTGGGAGGACTGGGAGTGTATGGAGCGTTCAACAGTCTCTACAATGTGGAGGGAGGGCACCGTGCAATCGTCTTCAATCGAATTGTAGGCATCAAGGACAAGGTGTATCCGGAGGGTACGCATTTCATGGTCCCTTGGTTTGACAGACCTGTTATATATGATGTGCGAGCTAGGCCACACATGGTGGAGAGTACATCTGGCAGCAAGGATCTGCAAATGGTAATCTACAGGTTACCCCCACTGGTTTTCTTCGCTTCTCTGCCGTGGTCTAGGGTTTAGGGTGACTTCTTTTGATGGATTCCCATTGATCTGGACAGGTGAGGATCTCTCTTCGTGTCCTGACAAGACCTATGGCGGATATGCTTCCCACCATTTATCGAACACTTGGCCAAGACTACGCTGAGCGAGTTCTGCCATCGATTGTTCAAGAGACACTCAAGGCTGTTGTTGCACAATATAATGCTAGTCAGCTTATCACTCAACGTGAGGTATGTTTCAAAGTGACCAAGCATGTAAGTTTGCTTACTTGTGTGTGGGGTGACACATTGGGACTGTCTCTTGCAGGTTGTGAGCAGGGAAATTCGCCGAATACTGCATGAGCGGGCTGCAAACTTTAACATAGCTCTGGATGATGTATCGATCACCAATCTCACGTTCGGTAGAGAGTTCACAGCAGCCATTGAGGCAAAGCAGGTTGCTGCGCAAGAAGCTGAGCGTGCAAAGTTTGTGGTGGAGAAAGCCGAGCAGGACAAGCGAAGTGCGATTATCCGAGCTCAGGTCTCTGTCTATGTCTCATAGCTGCTGTCAGAAACTTCCGGTCTTACTTGATGCCTGAGTGTTGAGATGTAAGTTTCGGTTATGATGCTGCTGTGTGGCAGGGAGAGGCAAAAAGTGCACAGCTTATTGGCGAAGCCATATCGAACAACCCTGCATTTATCACTCTCAGGAAGATTGAAGCCAGTCGAGAAATTGCCAACACTATCTCGACATCCACGAACAAAGTGTTTCTGAATGCCGATTCTCTGCTTCTCAACATTCAGGAGGTGGGGAGTGACGACGGTGGTCAGCTGATGTCCAACAAAATGAAAAAGTGATTCGCCGTCCAGAACACTTCATTCGGCACATTTCTATTGAGGGCCACGTTGCAGGCTCGAGAGTGTGAGATTGGATTTGGAGACGCATTGTCACTGCAATTTTGGGGAAAAGTATGAAGTCTCCAGTAGCATCAGGTACTGAGCTGTTCTGTTTAGACCGATTTATTTCGTTATGCTCACCCTTCTCCGTAGAATCTCTTCCCTTTAGTTTTTGCTACAGATCTGGCCTCCCAAATTGCTTGGCTTGGTGGTCTGTACCGCAGCGGTGCCCACCGAGGATCCTGAATATCTGTATATCCTCGTACAGACCTGGTATCTTGGACTGATAAAAAGTCAGGTCTCGTTCACTCGATGATAGGATGCACGTGCTCCCAAGAGTATCTCGACCTCATTCGATCCCTGCTGCAGATCTATGTGGCAGCAACTCGCAAGTTGTCCAATTTGCAACTTCTACTCAACATAACTCCCCGTTCCCTGTATCCTGCGCACTGCACTCTGACAAATTCTACCATGCTGTGCCTCGGGGTGTCCGCGACGATCAATCCCTCGGAAACGACTACTGAAGCTTTGCTGCGGTTCAGCCCCCGGTGCAATGGCATCCGGGGCGGCCACCATTGCAGTCCCTCTCTTCAGAAAAGGGTTCACGGACTTCCTGCCTTACAAAAAACGTCACATGCGACGTGAACATGGTAAGCAAGCCGGACTACGGAATCCTTTCTTCTGATTCGAGTTTAGGCATCGACAGTCCCACTCTGCCTGCCGTGTCTGTCAAGCGGGCCTGCAGCTCGTTTGTTCTGTCGATGTCAATGTTGTAGGAACGTAACAAATCCTGCAGCATCCAGTGAACCTCCCGTTCATCATCTTGTCCTCAACGAATTCCTCACCAGAAGAAGAAGTTGTCTACTTACTTTGTGATGGTGCACGCTGGTGATCAGAGTTGTGTAATCCTCCGCAAGAGACATCTTTTGCTTGATCACGGAAGCATCCGTGAGACCTGCATTCTTCCGAAATTCCGCCACCACAAATTCCCTGAAATGAACATTTTTCTCATCACCACGCACATGAACATGCACCGCTCTGAGGAGGTTCCTCAGCGCTGCCCTGGCCATGCCGGGCTAGTCCTGTGTGATGATCCTCTCCCGCTTGCCTACCACACGCAGCAGATTCGCCCCTAATTCCGCAGCCAACCCTAACGGATGAGGGTCGGTCTTAACGGAACACTAGGAGCGATCTGTGAATCAATTGTCTGCGTTCAACTGAAGGTCTGGCGGTTGTGGCAGGTTTTTGGTGGTGAGAGTCTAGGGTTCCATCAGCCAGTAGTCCCTTACACGAACATTTCTCGTGCTCTGGTGAAACTTCTGGCTGGTAAGTATTTGATTCATGTTCTCTACAGATTGGGGTACTTGATAGTTGGCTACGTCGTCAGGCTCATTCCCTTTGCCTTCATTTTGTCTTGCTGCCGTGATAGCTCTGCTCTTAATTGGCCCAGATATCTGCAGAGGGGACTAGATGTCCTGGCACATCAGCAGAAGGATTGGATAGATTGATGTGCACAAATTGGCAAGGTTGCTGAGTCTGACAGCAAAATCTAGCAGTATCTGCAAGTGGTTGGAAGGAGCCGTATGTGATTTGCATTCTCAAGTCTCAAGTCCACAATGCCCAAATGGTGGAATTGTGACGAGTGTGTTTGGTATGAAAGCTGCAAGTTGTGGTCACATCGTCGCCTGAGATGATCCTGGAACATCCACGAGCCATACAGTGGTACCTTGGGAACAAAGATGAGTGAAGAGATTGAGAAGCATGTGTTGCGAAAGTATCATGTCTGTCAAAAGCTCGGGAAAGGAGTGAGCATTAAAACCTACCCTCAAGTTTTCCAGTTTGAATGCAACTTGGGATGCATACACTGGGAGTAAGTTGCTGTATTATTGACAGGCCTACGGCATTGTGTGGAAAGCAATTGACAGACGGACCAATGAAGTTGTGGCGCTCAAGAAAATCTTTGATGCATTTCAAAATGCCACTGATGCACAGGTCATAACCATGATTTCCGTTTCTCTTGTGCCAGTTCATGAGTGACAGATTGAGTTCTTCTGATGGTCTCATGGCTTTCGCTTGATCACACGTTCCGTAATTTGCAGAGAACCTTTCGAGAGGTTATGTTTCTGCAGGAGATGGAGCATGAAAATATAATCAGGTGAGGGTTTGGTCTTGCTAGCTCGTGATTATGATCATCAGAGATGATGCTTGTGAGTGCCCATGCACTAGTCTTAACTCGCTCGGATCCGGCGTAGATTGTTGAACGTTCTGAAAGCGGAAAACGACCGTGATTTGTATCTCGTCTTCGACTACATGGGTATGCTTCTTCTCTGGAGCTCTAAACCACCCAAACATTGCCTGTACAGTGTTCAGAATTGTGCATTACTTTGTTTGCAAAAAGCAGGCCTGCCATGAGTGACCAAAAGTTCTGAACGATGTGACACTATAGAGTGAAATTGTTTTTGCCACAGAGACCGATTTGCATGCGGTTATAAGGGCGAACATTCTTGAAGAGGTTCATAAGCAAGTAAGATGCGTGCAGTTTCTGCTTGCAAAGTTCTTGAACATCATGAGAAATCCTCTCGTAGGTTCACAGTCTGCTGTATGCAGTTCATCATGTATCAGCTCTTCAAGGGATTGAAGTATATGCATTCAGCAGAGCTCCTACATCGGGATATCAAAGTAAGCCAGCCGGGTAGATACAAGTTAGTTGCTTCTCCAGACTTCAATTTTGCACAGTGTCGATGAACTAGTTGCTTAATTTTACATAGGTGTCATGCACGATGGAGACTGTGCTAAATGAGCTTCTTGCATTTGGTCCTCTGTTGGGAAATAGCTCAGCCCAGCAACTTGCTTCTGGATTCGGAGTGTATTGTGAAACTGGCTGACTTGGGCCTCGCGCGATCCGTGAGTCTACTTTTACCTTTCTCTGTTGTTGCAAGTTTTTGTCCTAAAAGTTCTGAAACAGCACTCTAAGCGGATTCCTCTGGCTGTCAGGTTGCCCAACTCAGGGAGGACACCACCCAAAACCCAGTTCTTACAGACTATGTAGCCACCCGCTGGTATGACTCCAAAGCCTTTCAGATGCTATCATGCTTACGTGCTGCAATTATGAATCGCTATCGACAGTAGGTCAAAAGCACTTGAAACTCTCACACGTTACTGGATTGTAACAATCAGGTATCGAGCTCCAGAGATTCTGCTTGGTTCGGGGAAGTAAGTTTCTTTCTACATGTGCTTTCGTCTCTGCTGTTTGATTCCAGAAATCTTGGCACTCAGTTGTGGCTACACTAGGTTTATGCAGAGGAGCATGCTTTGATTGAATCTGTGGTTGAAGTTTTGGGAACTAGGTATACGTTCGGGGTGGATATGTGGTCAAGTGGTTGCATTCTTGGGGAACTTATGTCGGGCAGGCCCTTATTTCCCGGTACGACGAACTGCTCTTCAAGAACGTTATTTGGTTACAGTCCAACATGACATCTAGGATGACATTATTCGTCTGCATGTGTGCTCTGCTCACAGGGACATCAACAATGAACCAGATTGAGAAGGTGTTGGAGGTCATTGGCAAGCCAAAACCAGTAAAGCTTTGGCTGGTTTCCTCTTGCTTTTCGTCAAAAATGTGTTTGTGCACTGCTCTGACTTTTTGCATACTGTGCATGGTTTCAACCTAATTTGAAGGAAGACATAGACGCCATACACTCCCCTTTCGCCGCAACCATGCTTGAGAACATGTCCCCTTTAAATACCAAGTAAATTCACAACTCTATGCTTAGCTCCATCTGCTCATACCGCCATTTGTAGTGGAATCTTGCTAGTTGCCTGCCAATGTATTCATGGGCAATGTCGAATTTGCAGAACGTGGAAGCAGTTGTTTCCAAACATTTCTCCTCAGGCTGAAGACCTGATTTGCAGATTGTTGCAATTCAATCCCCACAGGCGACTCACAGCTGAGGTACCAGAGATTTCAGAAATTTCAGTCCAGCAGTCATGTTGCTAGTGTATTCCATGTTGGCTGCACAGCTACGGTTGATCTGTCAAATGGCCCAGTACTAAGCTTTTGGGCTCCATTTTGGCAGCAAGCTCTGAGGCATCCTTATGTGGCCCAATTCCACAATCCCAAAGATGAACCCAGGTGCAACAGGATCATCACCATTCCCATCGACGATAATACTAAGTACGTATTTACTATGGCGTTACTCGTAACCAAGCGACTCTGTCCAGAGCAAATGTAATTGAAATGCCCTGTTGCAGGTTCACTATCCAGGAATATCGGGAAAAATTGTACTCGGAAATTGTGCAACGTAAGAAGGAGATCAGGAGGAGAATGAGGGACAAGGAACGGGAGAAGGAGTTGGCTGCTAGAGGGAATCGCAGAAGCAGTAGATCTCGGTCAAGCGGCAGTATTCAAGGATAGAAACGAGGCTTCTTCTTCTGGTTTGGGGCCAGCATAAAAATTCGTCAGCACTACTGAACTGTCTCTACCCTATTTTGGCTCGCGAGTGAAGGGTGCAACGCGATCCACATACAACAGAGGTGTGTGTTGTGACACATACTATGTTGTGCCGCGAGTCTGTCCTTCATGTACCGTCTATGATCAGTGTGTAGAACTCGTCATCAACTTGAGCTGGTTCAGTTTGATTACTCGCAAACAAGTAATTCAAAAGGTGTCGCGATCATGTAGGAGTAGTTTGAACTTGTGGCAGTCCTGCAAACACCAAAAAAGTCCTAGTACCTGTGGATTGTAGCTCTTGACTGAACAATCCGAAGACTGTACCATGAATTCCACATACCTTTTCTAAAGCAAGCAATGTTGCCTCTATGAGGTCAATTTTAGCTGTGACCTCCTCCTGAGTCTTTCCAATGCTACTACGGCTTGTGCCTGTGTCCTTCAGTTCCCGTTGTACTCCTTGGTGTGCGAGCTGGATCTGCATGGATGACAGTGAGTAATTGACATGCTAGGGATCATCAATACACTGACCATCCATAGATCCATTCCCAAGGATGGAGAGGCCAACCGCCTGGATCATGTCCTTCAACTCGGCTTCTCTTTGATGAAGCTTGTTGAGCCTTTTATCAACTTCCCTTGAAGCTCGCTCAAGATCCTGAAAACACACCCGGACATCCGTTCTGAGGAGGAAAACGCCTACATTGAACGAGTTCTGCGTGGCACACGTCCTAATGGCACCTGCTTTGCCTCCAAAGTATCGACAAGCTCATGTCGTAGAATGTTGCAACGAATCTGGGCTCGTGCCAGTTTTTCTGGAAGTCCATCTCTGTTCAATACATGCGTCGCAATTCAACTTGGCTTGGATTGCAAAGCCGTCAGGTTGTCAATCAGCTTTTGAAGAGAAAGATTGAGGGTTTGAGACACAATTTTCTGGCGACAATAGGGGCATGTAGCTTTGTGAGCGTTGCCGCGAGTATGAACTGCCAAACACTGCACTAGGGTGAGACGTTTTTGAATTGCAGCATTCTGGTGGTGAACATGACAAGCTATGGATACACAAAAAGAATACCATCACAGGTGAACTGATAGGAGCAAGAGAGGAAGGAACCTTGGCACAGAACGTGTGACCGCAAGGCGAGAGAAGCATTGGCTGGCGTGCAGGCGACTTCATCAGCTCGAAACAAATAGGACACGAGTTGCTCTCTAACTCAGCAGCCAACGAGCTGCAACAGAAGATGCATTGCCTCCAGTTCAACCAGGCACGTCCCATCCTCAACTCAAATTCAACCAAGCAGAAAGCACTAAACAAGCAGCACCATGGCACGCCATGCAAGAAGCATTTCGCCGATCATTTCAGCCCGTTACGAGGGCCTTGTGCTGAGCAAACTCCCAATCTACCTGGCAAGATCGTCCACAGCCACCTCCGCTGTCGCTGGTGGCCCAGGTTTCAACGTCGGATCCTTCAACCGTGCCATCGGCGCTTTCCACACTCCAATCTTGAACGACAAGAATGCCACAACTAGCAAGAGTCCAAGAACGCAAGTTGTGCTCCAACAGTGGGACAAAGTGAACGGATCAGGATCAAATTCGCACAAGGCTGCCATCAAGACGTTGCGACATCACCAGGCTGTTCCATCCCAGAAGTCGATGATCTAAAACCATCACAGCCGTGCCTGCGAGTTCATTTTCGGCCGCACACGGCCCTCGAATTTTCCTCCATTGCTATACGGGGAACAATGGCCGGCAATACGACGAGCGTCGCTGCCGGGAAGGGAAGGATGAAATGGCAGAGCTCATGCCAGCCACGGCGGCAGAGGCTTGGCTGGTGCGCGGTTCGAGACGTTCTTCACGACTCGGCCGGTTTGTGTTTGTTGCGAAGAACCAGGAACCGGCCCAGATGCGGGAATGAGATGTGTATATTCACGGAACACATACATGCACCAGTAGCGAAATAGAAAGAGATAGATAAATACTGGAATTGTATATCCGCTTAAACCCCTGCATGCCGCTGCGGGAGAGAGGCAAAGGAACCGAGTCCACCAGATTGTTGGCCCAGGCGATCCTGACCGAATTCCTGGACTCTGGTTGTGGGCATCGTTGATGTTGCAGGATTTGTGTGTGGGCAGCTGGAATGGGCGCCGGCCATGTGCGCTGGATTGCGCAGTTTGGGCTCGCTGAGATTTTCGGGATTGTTGGAGGCCAGGTGTAGGTACCGTGCTGGTGCAGGAGCAGAGGGCCATGCCCGGGGCGGTGGGCGGGGCTTTGCTGCCTCCAGAGACTGTAGCCGGCCAGGTTGTGCGGTTCAATGTCGGGAGGAGTCGGGTTTCTGGCAGCTTGCTGCATTCGGCTGTCAGGCCACCCTCCATTTTCTTGCAGAATTGGAGTCCGGGGCTGCGCTCCGGGAGCTGGGGATTGCATGTGGCTGCGGCGGGTAGGGGGCGGCGGAGGCGGGTAGGGGATTGGGATTGGAGGGATGGAGTTTTCCAAGGGATGTTTCTGGAGAGCTGCGGGGGTTTTGGAGCGGGTAGGGGGTTTGGCAGGAACAGGAGGAGGCCTGTGGTGTTGGCACAAGCTGGTGCAGGGAGGAAGGCTGGGGGTGCTGGGGTTAGCGGGCGGGGTGATGAGGATTTTGTTGCTCAGGTTCTGAAGAGCAAGCCCAGTCAGGTGGAAGAGATGTATTTGATTGGAGATAGGTACTATACGTTGAAGGAGAAGCAGCAGCTGCAGGCTTCCTGGTTGCAGAAGCTGGGGGCGAGTTTTCAGCTGCTGAGCAGTGGTCTGAGTGAGTCGTTGGGTGGAGGAGCAAGGGAGCGGCAGGATGTGACGGAGGTTGAGGAAGTGGAAAAGGTTGAGGGGGAGCAGGAAAGGAGGGTTGAGCAAGGCAAAGTAGGAGAGGAAGCAGGGACTTCTCCCAGTGTCGGGGATGCGGCACGGGCTGTGAGGCCTATCTATATCTCTGAGCTTCTTAGGGAATACAAAGGGAACTTGTATGTACCGGAAGAGGCTTTTGAAGGCGCTGCCTCGGAATTAGTGGAGTTCAATAAGAATTTGGCAGAGCTGCCTGAGATGTCCTTCGAGCAGTTCCTGAAGGCTGCGAAAGCTGACCAGATCAGACTTCTAACATCTAGAGGCGTTGCTGCTCCCCGCGGGAAGTATACGTACTGGGATTTTGTTGTGGAGCTCAAGAGGATTCCTGGTGAAGAAGGCTTGCAGAGAAGAAAATGGTGAGAAACTTTGCCAGTTGCATCTCTCAACAACCCGGGGGTTCAGTGCATTGCATTGTTTTCCATTTTCTTGCTTTTTAGACCCCTTAGTTTGTGCTCATGTGTCATGTAAGTCTCCCAGCTTAAGTTTTGACAAGACTTTGCACCCTTGTATGGAATCGTTTGGGTCCCTGTTCCGAATCCAGGGCTATGCATTTGAGTGATGAGGATGCCAAGGTTCTTTTGAGCGAATACACAGGACCTCAACGTGAAGTTGAGACCCCAGTGACGGTGAGTGTCAGCAGTGATGGTGCTGCACTGATTGGTCCACTGATATCTGATGGATTTTGTCGTCTGGTTTCAGCCTTATATTGCAGTTCCCACTATGGTGCCACACCCGATTGCAGCATCAATATCAGCGCGCTTGGTGATGGAACTCACTGTGGTGACCAGCATAATATCTGCAGCTGCCTTAACTCTTGGAGGAATGGCATCTGTTGCGGTTTTCACGTTGACCAGTGCTCTCTCTGTGGTCCTTGTTCATGTTGCTTGGCCCATAGCCGCACCACTATTACGACCTTTCTTTAACCTGGCCATGGGAGTTGGTGCTGGAATTTGGAAAATCATAGCAACTCTGGCGATAGGTAATGGAGGTGGGAGCAAAAGTATCCCTGACCTTTTCACGGATGCGTACCGGTACGTGACATCTGGTGCTATGTACACCTCAGCCCGCCAAATGGGTGCAATTGTGTTTGTATTGGTGACAATGGCTGCAATGGCGAAGTTCATTCTCACGCGAAGACCTAAAGACTTCACCAAGTGGGTAAGGAACATTCGGCTAGTTTGGAAGTGCTCTGGTTTTCTTCCAGCTAGGTGCAGCAGAGCCTACTCGAAAATATAAAGCGTGCACCATCGTTCTTTTTTGCAGGACCTTTGGCAAGCCATTGAGTTTGGATATTCAAAACCTCAAGCTCGTGTTGAGGTAACCATTTATTTTTCTGTCTAAACCAAATCTGAATTGCCATGTTGCCCTCAGGTAGGTACTGATAGATTTTGCTTGAATTGACCATCTAGTGTTTCACAAACAGGGAACAACTGGGATTAAATTTGAGGATGTGGCAGGCATCGATGATGTTGTGGAGGAGTTGAAAGAGGTATAATGGTATGGCGGGTTTTATTATTATTATTTTTTCACTGGAGTTGTAAGTGACATGCAGCTGTTTGATTCTCTGTGGTAAAGACTGGTTTTCTGTATGCGCCACCATTTGACAAGGGCACCACAGCAGAAAATTAACATATCTGGTATGCTGGTAGCTGGTGAGCTATCTGAAAGACCCAGAGCGGTTCAACCGAATGGGTACCAAACCTCCACATGGAGTCTTGCTTGAAGGTCCTCCAGGGTGTGGTAAGGTATGTTTAAAATCAGCTGCCATAACCTTTTCCTATCTGCCCATCATCATGAATGACATGCTTTTGTAAAGTTTCACTGAGTATTGTTGTTGTGGATGTTCACAGACTTTGCTTGCAAAAGCTATCGCAGGGGAGGCAGGGGTGCCTTTCTATCAAATGGCAGGATCAGAATTTGTTGAGGTGCTGGTTGGTGTTGGAGCAGCACGTATTCGTGATCTGTTCAAGCGAGCAAAGGTTTGGGCTTCCTATCTTTCTATTGTGGCTTGTAGCTATAGCCTCTGTAACTTACTGCTTTGACGTGAGTGTCATGAGTAACTCACTGCTAGTAAATCCCGTACTTTGTATGCTGCTGTTTTCCATATGGGTCACTGTCAAAAGCATGAGAATTTGGTTTGATCTGTGCAGGTTAACCGCCCATCTGTTGTGTTCATCGACGAGATTGATGCACTGGGTGCCATGTAAGGGGTTTCTCTGATTGTTTTGTGTATGTACCTTCTGAAATGTCTGTATGTCAGTGGTCGCTATTTCCAAGCTGCTACAGGAGGTTGCTAAACAGTTTCAAACGTTCTTAACAAGTAATAGTTTGTGCCTCTATTTGCAGGCGTCATGGAGCTGCTGGGGAGGAAGGATCAGATAGCTACAATGCTGGGGCACAAGAGAGGGAAACCACTTTGAACCAGCTTCTGATTGAGCTTGACGGCTTCGACACTGGAAAGGGAGTTGTATTCTTGGGAGCGACCAACAGAATGGACATGCTTGATCCTGCACTATTGCGACCAGGACGATTCGACAGGAAGGCAAGTACATGCACCAGTTTTGTGCATGCATGCTCTTGCACTTTGTGTTCCCAGATTGGAAATGTTTTCTCATGCTGACTCCTGACATTTTGCAGATAGCAATACGACCTCCTCGTGCGAAAGGGAGGCTAGAAATCTTGAAAGTTCATGCTAAAAGTGTGAAGCTATCACCCACTGTTGATCTCTGGCTTTATGCAAAAAACCTGCCAGGTGAGTTTGCATGACGTTGTTATAACTTCTGGATGTCTTTCTTGTTCCCGTCTTTAAATTACCGAAAGGGGTGCAAGGGTTTTAGATGTCACTAACGAAAATTTGAAGTGGGCGAGCCTGATCTGTGGTGTGCTATGTTGTCCAGGTTGGACAGGAGCTGAATTAGCACAGTTGCTCCAGGAAGCTGCTTTGGTCACTGTACGGCATGGGGGCAATATCATCATGCGTCCAGACATGGATCAGGCCCTGGATCGGTTGACCATGGGGGCAGAACGGCTGGGGCTGGAGCGTCGGCAACCTGTTCACCGACGCATGGCAACACATGAAGTGGGCATGGCCATGGCTGCTCATATTTTGCGAAGGGTTGAAAATGCAGAGACTGAGTTTTGTGACCGTGTATCAATCGTGCCTCGTGGGGAGGTACGTTTGCAAGTATGGTGCATCTCTTGTTCAGCAGACTTGTATCTCTGTGGTTCCAGGAGTAATGCTTTGCCTTGCAGACCCTTTCGCGGACAATATTTGAGAGGCTGGATGACGAAGCATATCTGTTTAACAGGCGGCCAAGCCTTATTCACCGACTGAAGGTAGAGTGGCCACAATAAATGATTTTTCCCAGTGGTAGACATGAAGGTCATCAGCAGCTCCCACATACTATACCCTTGGTTAAGCACCTATGGGAATGCTTGGCAGGTCATGTTAGCAGGGAGAGCTGCTGAGGAGTTGATCTATGGACGGGACACATCAACTTTCTCGGAGCAACATCTTGCCGATGCTTCCTGGCTCGCCCGCAAGATTGTCTCAGTGTTAGTGATCCCGCGTGGTCCTCCTTTTTCTGTTATTCAGTCTTTTGTGTTCCCTCTTATGATATCCTCTCCATGTCAAATGCCTGCAGTTGGAATCTGGACGGTCCCATCACCAGTCATGGAGATAAAAATCCGTGGGAACGGGTGCATGGATTTACAGGACCTCCGCTGGGGTTTGAAGGTGGACTGTATGATAGCTACGAGTTGGTGGATAAGCCTCTGAATTATGATTTGTGTGACGATGTCACCGCACGGACAAAAAATTTGATAGACAGGTCTTACAACGAGGTTTTCTTACTGCTTCAACAACATAAAGCAGCAGTTTCCAAGGCCGTATATGTAAGCTGCATCGTGGGGATCCTTATCCTTGAGTGTCCATCTCTTCACAACTAGCAAGATCTAAAGGCTCCTTCGAAGTTCTGAACCGTGGATGTCTGTGCACAGGTGGTCATGGATAGGGAGGAGCTGTTAGGGGAGGAACTTGATCATATTCTTGATCAGTACCCTGCTGGAACTCCGCCACAGGTGGTTGAAGATGAAGATGATCCTGGAGAGCTGCATATGCCCCTCTCACCAGAGGAGCTCCTGAGTGAGGTGAGCCGTGAACTCAACCTGCATCGCATGTGTGTTCAATGTGCTCGGTACTGACCCACTTGCTTTTCAGGAAACCCAAGTGAAGAGCTTCGAGCCCATGAAAGTTAAGAAAAGCTATGAGCCTGTCGAAATGGAGCCTTCCAACTCCAGTTCCTTGTTCGAAGGTCGTGATAATCTTTCCAGGGGTTCGTTCAACGGGAATGGCGAGAGTAGGGTAGATGGAGGTATCGCGACGGTTAGTGGGACAGGAGAGGGTCACATTTACAGGGATGAAGAGACGTCTAGGTCAAGTGCGGATATGACAAACGGGACGGGAGAGAGTTCTCACCTTTTTCGGGCGGAAGAATTGGCTAGAATAGAGAGTGATTTCACCACAACCAGTAGGAACGCAGATGGGGAAGCATCTAGTGATGACTCCACCTCTTCAGAGCATGAACACACTGTAGCATCGGCAAGGACAGGGAAGAGCGATAGTGACTGACAGATCAAGCAGTCAGCTTCCCAGGTTTGAAGCTCTGGTTTCTTGATCAATTCTGTTTTGTCAGCTGTACAACGTGTAGACCACCTATTCCTCCTTTACCAGCGTCCACACTGCGGTGAGACAAGACATTGCCACGACTTCGAATCCGCAATACCGAGTTCTTGTAAAATTCAAGCTTATGCATATGTAGTTCCTATTTATTGTTTTCAGTACAACAATCAGCTTTTTTGTCCCTTCATCCTCATAGCGCTGGGGAAGGGAATTTAACGGCCGTCACGGCATGACAAATCAAGGTAGCGCAGAGTTCAGGTTCGGCATGGCTTAGGGCCATGCGAAGTTCTACACCCCGTTACACATATCGGGCCGGTGACCGTGATGGGATCATATATCACCCTTTATTCATCACTTGTGGCTTCGCACGCCCTGACCTTCTCATGCCGCAGGGTTACATTGCGCGCTCCGCATCACTGCTTGGAGACTAGAGTTATGGCATTTGAGGTTTTAGGGTTTGGGGTTGCTCGTGGTTGGGTGCAATCATTTCCCACCGTTCTTCTCAAGAATTGTTGAAAATGTTCATTTTGCTACCACATCAAGGCCCCCCTTCATGTCAAGCCTCAACCAACAAAAGTACTCAAGCAACTAGTCCGGTGGTGAGAGTGCCTTTCCGTCATTACTCTTGACTTATCGCTTAAGACCAAGCTTATGAAGTGTTTTGTGTGCTTGCAGGAGAATTGCAAGCTTGCTGGCAAACCACCACTCATCACGAAATCAATTGGTTTGCCATTGAGATCTTTCTCAAGTGCAAGATACACTTGAGACACACAAGTGAAGCAAAATGATCACCTGCTACAGTCATTTCTTACTCAAGAGCCAATTACTCAGCTAATTCATGAGCCAACTCCTGTAAGACACACAAGCGGTGCTAAATGATCACTTGCCACAGCCATTTCTTACTCAAGAGCCTATTCCCGAGCCAACTCCTGTATTTCTAGAAGAGACGGAAAACCATGGAAAGGTCAACATAGGCAGGCCATCACGAAGTTCCACAGAATCCTGTGTAGAAGGTATTCTCAGACTGAGCGTAGAAGGTGGGATGAAAGCGCGTTGTTGGTGTTGGTGGCCTATCGCAAGGAAGACATGGTAAAACACAAAGATGGGGGAAAAAGAAAAAACCACAAGTGGTGATGTTAGATGGCTAGTAATCTCAACTATTTATGCAGCTCTGGGAGTGTACAGACAGGAAAGCAATGCCAGGATAAGTGGTTGTCTTGCAAGACAGAGTATAACAAGATTGCAGACTGGGAAAGACCCTACTAGAGGATCTCATTTAGGCCAGAGTTCCTATTGGAGTATGGACAAAAGGAGAGCGTCAAAGAAGAGTGTCAAGCTTAGAGGCTGTCAAAATCATTCTTTCACTCTATGATGCTATTGATGAATTTATGGCTAACAGGGCTATCAATCTTAGTAATACCATGGACTCCAGCAGACCTTCATCATCATGTGACAAAGACATGAAGGATTTTGAATTGTATGGCTAGACTGGCTAGGCCAAAGGAGATACCAGTGCAAAAACATCAATTGCCGCAAACTAGCATGAAAAGGAAAGCACGAAATGGTAATGCCATGTCTAGTTTCCTGCCTGTTTTGGAAAAGAATAATGCAGCACTTATCGCAAAACATGCTGAGGAGCAATTGCAAGTGTGACATGCAAAACAAATGGCACTAACCAAATAAGCTTGAAGTCTTTGCCAAGAGTGAGATAAGAAAATCCAGCATCATAGTGAAATTAGTCAAGGTGTAGTAATAGCTATAACAAAGATATCAGCTTCTATTAAGAGCTTTGAAGCGTCCAGTAGACTCACATATTGCTTCAGTGCTAGTCCACATTCCGCTAAGGACATGACAGGCACACAAAATTCATGTACGGACCATTCAAAAACCATTTCTACATCAATTGTTCTATGCTTGCCACAAATATTGCATCAGCTGAGCTCGGAGACGATGGCCTTCTCGGTTAACTGGAGGGACTACATGCGATGTTGGTCTATTACGAGACATGAGACCTTAGCAGCGTCTGGGTAGAAAGGGGTTTCTTCAGCAACCCTTTTTTCCACACGGACTTCCGCAAACCACAAATTGCATGCTGAAAAATCCGTACTAAAAATGGCCGTTTTGAAGAGTTTAGGTCTTGTTTATGCGTGCAAAAACGTATTTGATTTTAAACTTCACAAATTGCATGCTGAAAAATCCGCACTAAAAACGGCCGTTTCGAAGAGTTTAGGTCTTGTTTACGCGTGCAAAAACGTATTTGATTTTAAACTTCACAAATTGCATGCTGAAAAATCCGCACTAAAAACGGCCGTTTCGAAGAGTTTAGGTCTTGTTTACGCGTGCAAAAACGTATTTGATTTTAAACTTTATCCAATTCTGAGCCTTCTTAAAAGAAGGTTATTCTCACAACCGGCACGTGTACCAACATTTAGAGTTTTTAGAGATTGTTGTAATTCTGGTGCGCAAATTTGTTTGCGCACCAACCTTTCACTCATATCAGTCAACCCTAAGACTATACTCTCGCTCTGGGAATTCTGCAGGACTTTGTTTATTAAACATTGGGACAATAATATCTTTGTTGACCTGATGCTGTTCTTGATCCGTGTGCAGTGCGAGAATGAGAGTGGTATGGTCTGCACTTGGAGCTGGGCCCATGCCAAATGTCTCAAGATTCAAAAGATGAAAAGGTTCTCACTACTAGCTCAAAGCTTTAACCACTAGAAAAAAGATGAGGGCTAAGTCAAAATAAGGACATATCGACATTAGGGAGGTGCACAAAAAGGGTTGAAAACGCCGAAAGGAACCTTTTAAAACAACAAAAAGATAAAAAATAAATACAAAAACAGCACAAAATAATACCAAAATTTTAGGGCAAGTGCACGCACTTGCCTCAAAAAATTCATTTTTTTTGGGATATTTTCGTATTTTTAAGATTTTTTGCTCTTTTTTTCTTTGGATCAACCATCAAGGAATGCACTAGGAGGCATGAACCATATGGGTTCATGCCCCTAGGCCCTCCTTGACCCTGGGTGCGCGCACAAGTGCGCGCACCTGGGCCCCCTTGCCCACTGGTGCGCGCACCTAGGGCCCCTTTGCCCCCTAGTGCAGACACTAGTGCGCGCACCTGGGCCCCCTTGCTCCATTGTGCACACACTTGTTCACCCAATTGGGCCCCCTTCCCCCCTGGTGTGCGCACTTGTTCGCCCACTTGGGCACCTTTGTCTCATGGTGCGTGCACTTGTTCGCCCACCTGGGCCTCCTTGTCCCCAAGTACGCACACCTGGGTCTTCTTGCCCCTGAGTGCGCAAACATGTTTACGCACCTAGATCTTCTTACTCATTTTGCGCAAACAAGCTTGCACATTATCAAGTTGGGTGCGCAAACTTGTTTGCGCACACATCTCGTACTGTCTGTTTTCTAACAAAAACTTTTGTACGGGATGAACGGTGACCAAATGAACATATAGGGTGTGGCACCGCGGGTTTGAACACCACATTAAAATTAGCAAACACTATCAAAAAAGGCCAAAAAAAGATGGGATTTTAGCCGTAACCCCTTTTTGCTGGAGAAACCTCTTTCTACCCAGACGCTTTTCCTTCATGCCTCGTAATAGACCAGCATCGCATGTAGTCCCTCCAGACTTTCCGTCCAAAAATACGCCACATATTCGTCGAAACCCGAATGCACCTTCCATAAACCATTCTAGTAGAAGAATGTATGAAGTTGAAGGAATCCAACTCAGGTGACAGTCCACGTCCGGGAATGGAACTATCAACCAAAGAAACAACAGGGTACCCTGCATCATTATATACTCCCAAATAGGGTGCTCATTGACATCTATTGCTGAACCTTCTAACCGGTGCTCATCATTTGCCAGGAGATAGAAAGCACTAATTGACAAAATGCACATGACCTACAAATATCACTGAAGTTAGATTGTAGGTCTTGGGGAAAGTCTCTCTAGGTTAAAGTTATATAAGGCTGAAGACGCACTATCTTCAAACACGTTTGATTCAAAGCCATCCGGCACTAACCTCATCGTCCATATGCATGGATAGTGATGTATACCACTACCACCACTTGAAGCATGGGCTTAGAAACTAGGAAAGAAGGGAAATGGAGAGCAGTGGTTCCCTCTAGCGTCAAGACAAAAGCAAGGGATTATTATGCAAATCTAAGAGAGACACTGGATTGTCACGAACGAGTGTGTGATCTCCACACACTTCCTGTCATTCTTGGATGCATAATAAGAAAAATGACATCCAATGGCATGCAGCATAGCAGAAGTTTTGAAGATTGCGTGCAGTTAGGCACATCTTGGTTTATATAACCGTAAACACACATTGGATCAGTCACCTGTTGTGAGCATGTCACTGTCAACCCTCCAGGCTGGGCGGCGGAGGGATGCGTGATTGCCAAGGTGCACAAGTACACAGGTATGCAAGACGGCCACACCTTCATCCCCTCGCCATTGAGACTGACGGGGCTATGGGCAAGGATGTTTCCCGCTCATTAAGGATTGTGTTAAATCCTACCATAGCCGTCGGAACAGGGAAGGTCTCCCTCTTTCCTCGGTGGTGGCTTTCTTTCGACAACAGGTATCCATCGCCTTGTAGAGGGCGCTGGCCAATGCTATTTACAAGACAACAATGAGCGCAGGAGACGTGGCGTCATCGGCACCATCAGCGTCATACTGGGTTGTCCCCTCGATTCGGGCTAAATGAGTTCCCAAAAATCTCTCTTTATAATAAAGTCTCCATTGAATTCCTGTGTAGACAAAGATTACACTACTATAGCCAGGGGTGGTATGGCCCGTTCGGGTTGACTGCCCTCTTGAGATAGCAAGTCACCAGGGTTGACACGCTTGTCTTAAGGTCTTTGGTACTGGAAGCACTTGTCCGCACGTACAAAATCCCCTGGGAATGCGATACATGCTTTGCAGCCCCTTCCCCAATTCTATCAAAATCCCCTGGGAATGCGATACATGCTTTGCAGCCCCTTCCCCAATTCTATCAAAATCCCCTGGGAATGCGATACATGCTTTGCAGCCCCTTCCCCAATTCTATCGATAGCTTCCTCTGTATCCAAGCCACAACTTCGGCACATATCATAGAACTGAGGCGCATGACCACTGGGATGGGGTGCTTATCCCAAGAATGAAGCTTCTGAGAGTCGAGGACCTCAGTAAAAATCTCTCAAGCAGGGCTCAATTCGAGCCAGGAATGAAAAAGATTCACTCTGGAAATGAACAGCTTCTCACCTCTAGGTCCAACCCAATGGCGACCCGGGGGCTAATTGCCGACCCGGCTGTCGAAGATCCGGCCCTACACGCGAGCCGAACCAGATTCTAGATGTCTGGGATAATTGCCGATTTAACGGGCGTGGAAGATAGGTGTGTTAGAAACGATTCAGGTAACCTTTTTACTGGTACAGGAACTTGAACATCATCGATGTTTCAACTGCTAAGCATCATCTCTTTCTACCACCACGCTCCTTCAGGCCCAGAGAGACCGTCTCTCCGGGACCTACATTGTAGAACGCTAAAGAAGCACTATCTTTGAGCACATTCGAGTGAAAGGACAACTTCTGCTTGTTGGCTGCTAAAGATAACTCGCTACCAATTTTCTCCTTCAGACTGCCGACTGTTTCAGCCAGTGACTGAATAGTCAAGTCCAGATATTGCCCCTTCAAATTGCTGTCTCCCTCCACTGTAGGCACCGAGACGACAATGCGGACAGCTCCCTGCAACCAAAGCAGATTATTAGAGTGCCTACCAAAGAAGCTTCAAAAGCAACAGATACACAAAAACACGAGATATGCCCAAATACAGTGGGACGCATAAAAAGATGGTCCAACGCAAGGGGTATGAGAGTAACGTACCGGATGCTGGGCAAGCCATTGGTCCTCCGGAATAGTGTCATCCACCTTCTGCCTCTTGGGTTCAGGCTCGTCTGGAGGAGGAGGAGGGTCTTCCTCAGGTAGCGGTGGGGGTGGTATTGACATGGAAGGAGAAGAGGAAGGAGGTGGAGGTGGTGGTGGCGGGGCCGACATTGGTGGTGGAGGCATAGGGGCAAAAGGCGGCCTTGGAAGTGGGAGAGGTGCATACTGGGGCATCCTAGGTGCTGTAGACATGGGAGGAGGGAGAGACTGAGGCAAAGGTGGAGCAGGTCTGGGAAGCACCGGAGGCAAGGGAGGAGGAAGTGAAGGCCGAACACTAGAGGCAGGTGTAGGTAAAATTGGTGTCCTTATCATAGAGCTGGGAGGCAGTGGTGGAGGGGCAGGTCCTTGAGCAGTTGACTGTGGTGGGCGTGGAATATTCAGAGCCAGGCCAGGAGGCGGTGGCAAGGGCCGAGCTGGTGTAGGAGCTAGTTTAGGAAGAGGCGGAGGAATGGGTCCTGGAAGCTGGCGCCCATCTGGACCTACAGCTAGCTTTTCCTTCCCATCACCCTGCTCATCAATCATGTTCTGAGCCATTGCCTGATTTGCAGTTCTACTGATACTTCCAGTGTGTCCATCCCAAATAACCTGTTTCGGCTCCTCCTTCTTCTTCTCAATCTCAGCCTTGACAGCATTGGACACTTCTTCCTCAGTCGTACCAAATATGTCCGGCCGGGTACGAGCAAGACCAACAATATTCCTAGATATCTCATCATCTGTTGCTAGAGTAGTCTCCCTAAGCTTCGCCATCATCCTCTCCTTCTGTTCCTTGTACTTGGGATCAATCAGTGAGATGCGCATGTGCTCTGCCATTTCGTTTATGGAAACAAGCTCCCCAGTGATCGGGGACACAACAAACCTAGTCAGGTCCTTCTCAGCAGGAAGCCTCTCCTCCGGCCGCTTCCAGTTCTTCACAATCCGCATAGGGTGGTCATCCTCATCCATGGGCTGAACCCCGTTCCCACTACCCAGCGTGGTAGCCCTCAGGCTATCCTCTACAAGCTGAATCTCCTCCTCGTCCATCTCCATCTCCACCTCCTTCCCAGCCTCAGTAACCTCCTCCTCCGCCTCCTCCAGAGCCAAAGCCTTGCTCCGCCTCACCACCTCCTCTACAGTCATAGGCCTCGGCAGCTCATCCTCATCCTCATCAAACTCAATCGTCTCTACAACTACAAAATCGTGCCAATCAATAAGTGCCATCTGCATCCGCTCCTGCTCAATCTCATCCTCCGCCTTCTGCCTAGCACGCTCCCTGGACCTCTCCCACTCCAACCTGGACAGACACCTCTCCAAAACCGCCGTCTTGCTGGAAGCATCATTCCTCAGCTTCTCCACAAGCCCCTTGGGGGGCATCAGCACCTTAGAATAGGCATCCGCCAGGGCTGTGAAAAATGTGAACATGCTATGCGTAGGCTTCAAAAAATGAAACTGCGGGTTCATGTGCTCCCTGCTAGTGAGCCCTGTCAAAAAGCTCTTCCCATTCCTTGCAACAAATTGAGCCGTCAGCTTAATAATATCAAGATCCAGCCCCGTCAACCCATCCGGCAGCCGCACCGTGTACTGCTCCGGTTCAGGCTGCTCTGCAGGCTTTGCAGCAGGTTTCAGTTGCACATCTGCAATCAACTTGGCCGCCCCAGAAACGACCGCCTGAGGAGCTGCCCCGGCCTGCTCCGCAGGCTTCGCAGCTGCACCCTGCTCTGCCGGCTTCGGCGCCCCAGCTGCAGGCTGCGCGGCCGCCTGCCCCTGAGCTCGAGCCTCCGCCACCCTGTGCTGGTAGTATGCATGGTACGGGTCTGTGGATGTCAAGAAGTTGAACTTCACGTTGTTCTTCTCATTTGCCAGAATTCTCTTCTCGAACTCCGGACCATTCCGCGCCACGAACTGTGCTGTCTTGTCTACGATGCTCCGGATGTCGGGTGGAGGATGGATCATCCCGATGGACCTGGTCTGAGTAGCCACCCTCTGAGGAGGTGCCGGAGGCGCCTCCCCATTTTCCTTCTCGCTTTCATCGACTCCATCGTCCTTGGCGGCGGGGAGCTGCGACGGCGGGAGCGGACCTACACCGTCCGCCGAAGGTGGTGGCAGGGCGAGCACCTCGCCAACCACCGGCATGGTGCCGACTTGCACAACTACGAATCCAAAGGAATACGCTCCGCTCGAGCCTTGTGCTCCGAAGTCGGACCTAGAATTGTCATTTCTCAACCCTAGCCGAGGTTAACTAACCATGGCTTCCGGTTAACTAACCGCACGCGGTTAACTTGTCCTGTCTTCGCGAGCGCGGACCTGGAGTCCTGGACGCGGCAATGGCGGAATCGGGCGCTCTGACGGCGCCGGGAGCGATGTGCGGAATTCTTGGCGGGAGAACATTCATGTCAGCATTGTGTGCAGGCTGCGGTGCAGGAATGCTGATTTGAGTGCTCTTTTGCCAATTCTGGTGGATTGGGAAGGCTTCTCCGTCTGATATGGAGGACGAGGAGGCGGAGAATGTGGCTAGTTTGTCCATCATGGTACAAATCCTGATGCTTGGTACTACGTTCATCATCGGCCATGTGCTGCGGCGCAAAAAGATATTGATAGTGCATGAGGCTGGCGCCGCTCTGCTTCTTGGTATGCCGTGCTGCATTGGAATGTTTGATGAACTGAGTCCTTGTGTCGGAGTAAGTAGATTCTGGAGAAGTGTTGTGATGATGATACGACCGCTTGACACGGGGTGAAGCTTCCGTAGGTTGTTTTGTCTGCCTGTCTCTGAACGCATAGCACTGCCCATCATGCAGGTGTTGTCGTTGGATTGATGGTAACATTTATTGGCGAGGAAAAAGGTTTCAGGTGAACTGAATCGTGCAAATGGATGGTGTGTTAAATCCGCAGTAGTCATACTTTGCCTTCGTTGGAACTGCTTCTGGCACGTCTTTGGATGCAGTGGATTTTACTTTTGCAACACGTTGTATGCCTGTCGTGCAGGAAATGGATAGATTTTAACAACCGCTTTTTCTTCTATTTTCTTCTGCCTCCGATCATATTATATCCTTTGAATGGGCCTAAATGCAGCTTAGACATGGCCTGTTATCATATGACTTGATCCCGTACTGTGATAACCCTTGACACATTCATTTCTGCACTGAATCCGGTTGGAGTTTGAAGACTGTAAGCCATCCTTTTCTGTTGCTGGATGCATGTGGTGGCTCTTAATCTGTTTAGTGTTTTGAGTTGCATTGAATGGGAACCAGCACCAATTCGACGCCATTTTGCAGAAACCTTTTTTTGACAACTTCGGGGCAATCTGCGTCTTTGCTTTTGGAGGCACACTTCTTTCAACTTTTGCGGTTGGCATGCTTGTGTAAGGAAACATCTGCTTCTTATACAACTCCCACAGGCTGCAGGAACTATGTCCGATGCATCAACCGATAGCCAAGCCAGCTAACACTCTCGTGGTTGCTCAGCTGGTTTTTTGGGGCCTTGAATCTCACTTACCAGATGCCATTTATGGTTTGCTTGACTTTTGGCGCCCTCATCTCCGCAACTGATCCTGTGACTGTCCTTGCTATTTTTAACGTAAGGTCTCTCCATCAAAAAGTTTGTCATTTATGTGTGCATAGAGTGCGTCAGCTTCTCTATTTGTGAGGTCTGTCTTACCTGTGATATTTGTGGGCATGGCCTCCAGGAACTAGGAGTTAATCCCAACCTTTATGCATATGTGTTTGGGGAGTCTGTGCTGAATGATGCTGTAAGTCTGTGCTGAAACTCTGTCCAATGATTTAATTGTTGCTCTGGCATCTTGGCTCACTGAAGAAGGTGGCTATTTTGTAGCTCCTAGCTGTTGTCAACTTGTTGCATGAAAGGGTTCTATCCGTTTATGAGACTCATTGCTGCTTTAATGGCATGCATGCAGGTGGCTATAGTCATGTACAAGTATGTCCAGCTTACCAGCTTCTGAGAGTTTTATGGTTCTGGGAAATGTGTTACCTTGCACTCTTATATATAGTTCCAGGACTGAAAACTTTAATGGCAGGAGCATCGTGCTTGTGGTTAATAAGCTTGTTGTCTCGCTGCCAGGACTGTCCTTTCGTTTGTGATCCATCCTGGAAGTGACCGTGGATTGTTTGGAGCGTTGTGGTTTTTCATTGTGATTTTTATCGGCTCTTTCTCAATCGGTAGTTTTGCTAGTGCTGATTCTCTCATTCTAGTTTCTGGCAAGGTGGAATTGCTGATCATGCATTCGTCAGTCAATTTTCACTCGTCTGGGTGCCTGCTAACCTGGGTCATCGTCTTCTTGCTCTCTGTGCCACAGGTGTGTTAGTGTCATTGCTGAGTGCACTCCTGTTTAAGTATGGAGGTTTCCAAGAGAGAGAGTAAGGCTGTTCTTGTTTTTTCTTTGCTATGGTGCTGTCAGAATTAGATTAGAGACAGGCATTTAGAATTTCTGTTTGGACATTTGTCACATGCAAGGTCTAAGTATGCACTGTGTGCAAACAGGCTTGGAATTCTGGAGTCTTGCCTGGTGGTGCTGTTTCCTTACCTTGCATACATGATGGCTGATGCAATGGAGTTATCTGGCATTGTTGCTATTCTGTTTGCGGGGATTGTAAGTGCTGGGATACTCTCAGTCAGACATGGAGAAGGCACTTCTTGATGAATACCTGTGCCGTGCATTTTGAGTTGACAGACATGCTCCCTCTATCCACCGTTCATCGTTCATTATGTTTTATGTGGCTCATTTAAACGTTTTTGCAGACCATGAAATACTACACAGCTCCAAACCTTTCACAGCAGGCCAGAGAAATCACTACTCAGTTCTTTCTGATGTTGGCTAAGCTTTCAGAAACATTTGTGTAGGTAGCCTCATGTCCACTTGCTTGACTTTGTCCGTACATCCTCCTGAGTTTACCTTGGAGATGTTTGACTCGGAGTTTGATTTGTGTGTTGCAGATTTGTGTACATGGGCGTTGCTATGTTTCTGGAGAAACAAAGCTGGGACAACATTGGTTTCACGTTCTTTACCATTGTATCTTTTTTTCGGATTCTGATTTGCATGCTGATCTGGTTACGTGAACCACCCTTTTGCAATTGCTTGCTACCCGGTTATCTGAATCACAAGAAGGAACAGCAACGATCCGCCCCCTGCTGTTAGTGCTCAAACCTTCATGCCTGGAGTACTTGACCTATTAATTGGCAGCTTTGAAGCATGGGGAAATGTCTCCTTGACCCTAAGGCTTATCTGATACTCTGCAGATCAGCATTCTTCTTGCAAGGTGAGTACATAGTCTGCGTTAGGGTCTGTTTTCCGTTCATTAGCTGCTGTATGAAGCGCTTATAAGCCTAGTTCAAGAAGAGGGGACGTGATACGATGAGCTGTGTGTGAAAATGCTGAAATCATTGTTTCACAGGATTGTTAACGTATACCCCTGTTCTTATCTCGTTAACTATTATCGTGAGCCCGCCACGCATATCCCAATGAATCATCAGCATGCTCTGTGGTACAGTGGTACGAGAAAATCGATATTTGAAGTTAATTTGGCATTCATAGAGGGGTTATCATGTCTTCTTCACTGGAAGCAGCGAGCATGTTTCAGGTCTGCGAGGAGCTATGGCCTTCGCCCTCTCCATGCAGTCTGTTACAGACCTTCCAAAGCATGGCCGAGTTCTACTGACGTCTACATTGTTCACCATTTTTTTCACTGTAAGTTTGTAGGAGATGTGGTTGTCCAATTTCAATGAAGTTGATTGGGGTACAGCCATGCCAGTGTGATTGGGAAGCTAAGAAATTGCTTTCATCCGGTATTCGATCAGGTATTGCTGATTGGAGGCTCTACGTCAAACATGCTGGAAAAGTTAGAAATTGAACTTCATGGCCCATCAGGGCATGACGAAGAGGTAACAGAGCTGGGAACGTCGTTAGCTAGATTGGGATGCTGTGACTTCACTGATCTCGACGTTGGGTTGAATTTTCTGTGCAGATAGAGCTACCGGAGTCACCCACCACGGTATGTTTACAATACCAACAAAAGCTTGGGTGTGGCTAGTTGCTGGTCGATATCTTACCAATCACGGCATGTCGTGGCTCTTTGACTCTTTAGGGTCCAGAGATTGAGGCCACAGAGGATGAGAATGAGGATCTGGAGTACGAGGATGCTTCAGGACAGCTGCAGATATTGACTGCGCAGAAAAAGAAGATTCAGAGAAAGCTTCGTCAACTCAAAAATGAGTGAGAGATCCAACCTCTGCTTTTAGCAGCCATGGATCAGCTAACTGTCCAGACTAGTGTGTTTATTATTCACTCTGGAGTGTCGTTTCCTGCTCAGCACATCGTTTGCTACTTTGGATAAGAAGTATCTGAAACCCTTTTTCGCTGCTAATAATCAAGGGCAGCCAGATTTGGAGAGCCCGACTTCACTTCAGCAAGGTAGTCCACGAAACCTGCAAAACTGAGGCAAAGATAGACACTGAAGAGTATATCATGTTCACCTGTTTCCGGCACTGATCCCCAAGATGAGCTTGTCCATTGTTTCCTTGTTCCCAACGTAGATGGCATGAAGCAGATGCAGGATGCAGAGTTAGACGACATGCAGCCCATGCAGAAGAAACCTCCTATCCAGAGCTCACCGCAGAACGCACAAAACTGGGCTGACATGCAACGTGCAGAGGGTGTGCAGTCAGACCAGTACAGTGGTCCAAGGAAGTACTCAGATTCGAGCAACCGAAACCCAACAAGAAACGACCAAGTTATGCAGAGAATGCCTATCAGCACCGGCCCAAGGAATTCCGACCACAACTCCCAAAGGCCTCCAGACAGATATGACTCCTACGATCAGAGGGGCGCAGACAAATACAATGCCCCGTCTGGACAAATTGTCCAGAAGAGTGGAGATAGATACAATACGTCCTCGGAGCAGAATGTGCAGAGGGGTGCAGACAGATACAATGCCCCGTCTGGGCAGAATATCCAAAAGGGTGGAGACAGATACAATACCTCCACGGAGCAGAAGATTCCCGACAGGTTTAGCAACTCGGAGCAGAGCATGCAGAGGAGCGGTGACGGGAGCCAGGATCAGAGGTACAGCCCAGAGAGATACAGTGCGCGGGACAGGCCGCCGGAACGAGCCTCCGACAGGCTCTCAGCTTCCAAGATGGGTCCACCAAAGGAAGAAGAAGAGGAGGACGATATGGTGCCACCAGAGAAGATGGAGAGGAGGAGCTTGCTGTTAAACCCAGGGAGCTTTCCCAAATTTCCAGACAGACCGTCCATGCTGTCGTTGCCTGACGTAGCCAATGTAGCAAACCGCCTGAAACAAGCTGTGAACAAGAACTGGCCCCGCTGAAAGGACACGCACGGAGTACTGGGTCCTTCGCTTCAAATTTGATATTTTGCCTCGGGGCCTTGCGAGCCAAGCGGCTTGGTTATTATATGATTCAGCTGAAGCCCTGAACAGTCGGGACTGCGGCGCCCACTAGGCGGGCCGCCCGTTTCGTATCCGGGCTCGCGGCCGTTAGCCGTTGCGGTGGCAAACCGGTAGGAAGAACCCGGTCAGGCGGCGTGGGACATGGCGGGTGATGGCGGTTGCATTCGCGCGGCATGTCCGGCAGTTAGTTGACCAGGCAACTGTCTCGCCGCTGTAGCCTTTCTCTGGCCCAACGTCCTGTTCCCCGAGACTCTTCATTCCCCCAGGACACAAGCTGGTGAGAGCACGCCGCTCTGTTTCTGCCTCTCACAAGCTGCGCCCCAGATTGCAGTGCCAATCTCCCTATCCCTCTCCCTCTCCCGGAGCCGGAGAAATTAAGCATCATCCAACATGAGAGAGTGCATCTCGATCCACATCGGCCAGGCCGGCATCCAGGTGGGCAATGCCTGCTGGGAGCTTTACTGCCTGGAGCACGGCATTCAGGTACGCAGCCCGATTCCAAGCATTGCATTCCACCACTGCATCCCACACTGCGCGCGATTGCTCCCACCCAATTTGGCAGCGCGCAATTTCATCACCTCGAATACTGATTGTGTTGACGAACATTGGTGCAGCCTGATGGGCAAATGCCGAGCGACAAGACTGTAGGAGGAGGAGACGACGCATTCAACACCTTCTTCAGCGAGACGGGCGCAGGCAAGCACGTCCCCCGCGCCGTGCTGCTGGATCTGGAGCCGACGGTGGTGGACGAGGTCCGTACCGGCACGTACCGCCAGCTCTTCCACCCGGAGCAGCTCATCTCCGGGAAGGAGGACGCCGCCAACAACTTCGCCCGCGGCCATTACACCAGTACGCTCTCACGTTCCTTTCAATTCTTCCAACTTCCATGGAATCCGATGTAGATATTCCTGACTCGCTCGCGTCGCTGGCTTGTGCAGTCGGGAAGGAAATCGTGGACCTGTGCCTGGACAGGATCAGAAAGCTGGCGGACAACTGCACCGGCCTGCAAGGATTCCTGATGTTCAACGCCGTGGGCGGAGGCACCGGATCCGGCCTGGGCTCCCTCCTGCTGGAGCGCCTGTCTGTGGATTACGGCAAGAAATCCAAGCTCGCCTTCACAGTATACCCGTCCCCCCAGATCTGCACGGCCGTGGTGGAGCCGTACAACAGCGTGCTCTCCACCCACTCCCTGCTGGAGCACACCGATGTGGCCGTCATGCTCGACAACGAGGCCATCTACGATATCTGCCGCCGCTCCCTCGACATCGAGCGCCCCACCTACACCAATCTCAACCGCCTCGTGTCTCAGGTGAAGGAATTCTTTCACTCCCTTCCATTCCTTCATGTGTTTGCGCGTGGTGGTGTACTTGCCAATGCTGTGCATGCGTGCAGGTGATATCGTCGCTGACGGCGTCGCTGAGGTTCGACGGAGCGCTGAACGTGGACATGACGGAGTTCCAAACCAACCTGGTGCCATACCCGCGGATCCACTTCATGCTGTCGTCGTACGCGCCGGTGATATCGGCCGAGAAGGCGTACCACGAGCAGCTGTCTGTGTCGGAGATCACCAACAGCACATTCGAGCCTTCGGCGATGATGGCCAAGTGCGATCCCCGGCACGGCAAGTACATGGCGTGCTGCATGATGTACCGCGGGGACGTGGTGCCCAAGGACGTGAACGCCAGCATCGGCACCATCAAGACCAAGCGCACCATCCAGTTTGTGGACTGGTGCCCCACGGGATTCAAGGTGGGCATCAACTACCAGCCCCCGACGGTGGTGCCGGGCGGAGATCTGGCCAAGGTGCAGCGCGCCGTGTGCATGATCAGCAACACCACCAGCATCGGCGAGGTCTTCTCCCGCCTCGACCACAAGTTCGACCTCATGTACGCCAAGCGCGCCTTCGTGCACTGGTACGTGGGAGAGGGCATGGAGGAGGGAGAGTTTTCCGAGGCTCGCGAGGATCTGGCCGCGCTGGAGAAGGACTTCGAGGAGGTCGGCCAGGACTCGGCCGAGGGCGAGGGAGAGGAGGCGGAGGAATACTAGTTTCTCTTTTACCGTGCATCTTCGACTGTTTTGCTGCATGCATGCTAGCTAATTAGCGAGACACTGCTACAATCGGCCCTAATTAGTTCCGAATCGTCATCCCTGCTGCTTTTTAACTTCTAACTCTCGACTCAGGACTGCACTTCCTTCTGACCCTGCTCTGCCATCCCTACCCTGCCCTGGCCTGCCCTGCCCTGCCCTACTCGGCCTTGCTTTGCGTTGTTGCGGTCTCTCTAGCTGCAGGACTAGGGACCAAGTAACCTGTTCAGGATGCAGAGTGACGAGGCCAAGCTTGTTTTGCCATCTGCAGAAAGAAATGAGTGCTATGTATTATTTCGCACCTCACTGCCAGTCACTGGAATAATACATGGCGTAATATGTACATGCATCCTACATACCTCCCCTTCTTGCTCTTTTCCTTGACTGGCTTGGTACCATGCTAGTAGCAGGTGGTACACCCTCAAGGTGGTGCATATGCGTCACACCAATGTGGACGGTCCGGTCCTAGAATGAGCTCCCTGAACAAGCTCAAAGAAACACAAGAACCATAAATCATTCTCCCATCTCTCTCTCTCTCTCTCTCTGCATGTTGACAGCCTGCAGCAATCATCTCCCGCACTGCACGACCTCCAGTTCCAGCTCTGCGTTGCCATAAATGCCGCACCTAACTTGCGAAAAAATACACAATCCCCTCACCTGGTTCCCAATGCTTTCACACTGCTGGCAGCGGCCTGCACCAAGTCCCGTGGGTGCACCCCGCTTCACAGAAGCAAAATCCATGTACAGTATCAGCTTCTTCTATCCTCGGGATCTCTTCCTTTTCGAAGTTTCTCGCCTCTTTTTCCTCTTTTCCTCTTTTCTTGTCTCGTGTCTCAACCTAGATTTGCTCGAACCGTTTTCTCTGTCTTTCCTTTTTCGCAACACTTCTGTACCCGCAGAGGACGTCCTTGTCATCAACGAAGGCCCTGATGCTGGACCCAAAACCCTATCCTCCCAATCTTCTTTGAGCCTCGTATCAGAAAAGCAGCCGCCCGGCCCAGGGCCCTCTTCAGGGGCGAGGTATGGCCCCGGCTCATCCATTCTGCAACCTACGGCACCTCGTCCACGTTTTGCCCTGCACGACACAACAAAACCAAAAAGGCCTCAAAAACGACGGTCACTACCCTACCACACAACAGACCACCATCACGTGACGCAGAACATCACCAACCTGGACTTCAAAAACTGGTCAATATCGTCGTCTTTCCACTCGCCGCCATCTCGCAGATCTTCGCTTCCGCTTGTACTTTCGCCAGAGTGCTCTGCAGCTTCATTATCAACGTATCTAACACTCCTACCACGCCGGCTTTCCTTCTCCGGCCTGGAGTCATAATCCCTACACGAACTCTGCCATCGAGAGTCATCCTCACCGGTGGAAACCCTTCCACCATCCCTCAACTCTGCATCCCTCCCGAACCGCTGCCGCCCTGGAGCCCGATCTGATCTCCGCGCCCGCTTGCTATGATTATCGCCTACTTCCACATACCTCCTCCTCCACATCTCGTTTATTTCCACCACCCTGTTGGCTGGCACCATGCCCGAGCACCAATCTCAGCAACAACAAAACAACCCTAACCTCAAACACCACATCCAGAGATCCAGTCACACCAACACGGACCCCACCCGCATGCCACACGGACCCTCCATGCCCCGACTCCCGCATTATCCTAACCCTCGCACCACACCTCGTCACCCACCCACATCCCAACTCCCAGCACAACAGAACTCAGCAAAAACGCACCCCCTTGCCCCGAAGCCGGGGCAGCAATTGCTCCAAGCTGCCAAGCAAGCCAAACTGCAAAATCTAATACCCTGCACCACGATCAAGGCACGCACTTCACCTTGCTGCACACCCTGCACTGTGGCCCTCATAAACTGTGGATTGGGGCGCACCCGCGCCACAGGCTTAGCCAAGAAAGCCCCGACTCCCTCCTTGTCCGCCCGTTGCCGCAACCGCGTCGCCTCCTCCATCAGCAGCGCGGCCAGCTTTGCCTCCGTCTCCGGATCCATCCGATTCCCAGCTATAGAACTCACAGCAGCACCGCTTAACGCTCAAACCACGGCGCGCCGGTGTCGAGCACAAAACGAAACCTCTGCGATCAGTGCCTTTTACCTCACATATATAGTCTACCTACATATTTTGTAGGAAAAAAGAATTTGTCGATGGCTTGCATAGAGCGAGTAGGATGTCAATCTGGACATATATATAGCACATACAAGACATAGGTGAAATAGGATATATTTAGGTGAATATAATAGACAATTGGATAAATAGGGACGTGATCCAAGGATATAAAGTCGATCACGTTCGAAGCCCAAGGACGAAACGGCTACATAAAGAAGGTAGGTAATAGTTAGGGTTTAGGCCGGTTGGCCACGGGGTCTCCCGGCAGATCGGTAGGCGCAGGTTTCAGTGGTGTCTGTTATGCATCTCGTAGGCGGGCTGCAGAATGCTCTCGTTGGATGGGGACGTAGGCATTATACTCATGGGTTGAAGGTGGCTTCGCGAGTCATTGATATCAGCGACGTCCGAGGAATGATGTAGCAGCGGGATAAAGCGATGGCAGCGCATGGTGCTCCATGGATTGTTATATTTGCACAACCTAAGTAAAGCACATAGTGTGTGGATATAGCTTCTTGTTTGTCTACGTCTTGGAGGGATGTGAACTGATCAGAGCTTGTGGCGATGCTGCAAATGCAACTTTGATCATCGGTATTTGTGTTCGCACATGTAGCCTCATGCTAAGTAGGCAGGTGTTCGGTAGATGTGGTCTTAGGCTGATAAACCGATGCGAGGAACGTGAAGATGGCTTCCCATGATAGCTATGCCGCCTGCTTGCGGTGTGACAAATTCCTTCCTCCACTTGCAATTGCTCTATATGTTGGTGTAGGTAATGCCATGCTTTAGCAAATCTTGTTTTTAAGATATCTTTATCGGGTAATGTCATGCTTTAGCAAATCTTGTTTTAAGATATCTTTATCTTCTTACATTGGTTGTTCAGTCCCTAATTATGCTGCCATTTTCTTTATAATTTGTAGTGCACTTCTAGATTATGCCACCTTTCGTGGTCTTTTTCTTTGCCATCTTAATGGTATTTTTTTATTATGTTCTATAGACCTATCGTATTCTAAATAATACAATATTAACAAAAATGTTCTAATTCTCTCCTTTGCATTCTTTTCATGATTCTGATTTGAGGGTCTCTTACTCTAAAATGATATGATTTAGCTTCAACCCAATTAACTCATCTTTTGTTGCAGAAATTGATGATTATCATATCATGCCTCCATCATGATTCATTTCATAATAATTCCACAATAAAAAATTCAAACTAAAATCCAACTTTAAACTCAAAATATCCGATCTGAATCAATCATGAATCTTAAGAGTTTGATCATCCTAAAAGCTGATCATCACTACTACCACTTCTACTTACAATGATTCCCCACAACAAAAATGATTTTGCTAGTCTTCCTTACCAGCACTTCCTCTTGGCTTTTTTTGTCACTGTATTGCTGAATGGTTACCTCAAGATTGGCTTTTCCGTTCTTCACTTCGTATAAGTTGCTCTCCAGTATAGCCTCCTCTTCAATCAAATCAGTCAGTTATGACTTAGCAAGCCTAAGCAAATCAACTCACTCCAAGTAGTCGCTAACAGCTTCTACCTACACTTGTGTTCTCCCACATGGCTAAGAAAGCTCTCCTTCGAATAACTAATTTTACGTTCTTGCCTTACACTAGCCCTCTTCTTGACATTTAACTTCAATGTAACGCTGTCCTCTTTTTTTCTAACTAAAGTTGATTTTTCTAAACGAGAATCATTCAAAACATCCAAATTGACATTAGTCAATTTGGGTGTTGCATCAAGATTTGTTAGTATTGATTTCTACTAACCCTACTCCTATTTCATGATTATGATGGTCAGAAATTTTAGCTACCATTCCCCTTTCTACCACAGCTTGGTGATCAAGACTTTCCTTTTCACTACCTTCAATTTCAGTTAAAGTTCCCCTCCCCATACCATATGTGCAAGTCTCCCTACACACGACTCACGCGTGTTACAGACATAGGTGGCCCGTCCTAGTTAGATCTTTCTTATTCTTTATCTTGGAAATGCGCATGCATGATTTTGATATTGTTTGTCGTCATTTCCAGTTCATGGAATTTCATGAAGTGTAGGTGTAGGCAGCGCTGCTTGCCGTACTGTCAACCAGTGGCCCTGACCCCACACATTTGCTGATGTGTTCAAATGAGTTTGTGCTACACCATCCTAAACAGCTATCACCTTCGGTTCATCCGGAATGCTTGAGCCGCACTTGCACAGCTGATAGCTTGTCCACTTTCAGACTTGTTATCATTCACATCAGTAACCGCATCAAGTCCATCAGGGATGCCTGAGCCTGCACTTGCACTGATAGCTTATCCACATCTAGACTGGTTACCATCAACATTAGTATCCACATCAAATCCTTCAGGGGTGCCTGAGACTACACTCATGTTGGCCCAGCTTGCACATATTCAAGTTTATTGTCACATGGTATCCCTTCAAACTAGTTTGCGTTAGTCTTCAAAACCGTATTTATACCACAGACAACTACCTGGATATTGCTATTTTGTGATGTACTCATGTTGTCACAGAATGTCTTTGACATGTTGTCGCTAGACACAACAACACTTCCACATGTGCAAAACACATTTGAAATCACATTTGTGCAAGCATCAACCTTTTGCGTACCTGCTCGATCACTGGAACATCTCCAAATGCATGCGATGAGTTTGTGTGAACATCAGCCTTACGAGAACCTCTGTTTCATCATGTGAGCATCTCCAGACGCGTGAAGCGAGTCTGAAATTTAGCTTATGTAAACATCCGCCCCATGATCACCTTCGCTGACCCTCCGAATGTGTGAAGCGAGTCGGAAAGCTTGTACAGACATCTACTTTATGACCATCTTCATTAACCCTCGGAGCATCTCCAAATGCGTGCTCAAAGTAAGTCTAGTTAGGCATCCATCTTCACGAGACACAACTGCTTCGTTTGAGTGGCGAGTGTGCTAGGCACCTCACACATGTCAACACACAACGACTCTGAAAAAACCAGACAGTTCCATTGCAAAAAAAAAAAAAAAGCAAGCATCGCTTGGAACCGGGCACTTAGCCTCACAAAACTAGGGGAACGTTTCAGCTTGACCTCTTTCATTCCAATTACGACAAATATACGCATCAATAATTCGTGATTCTTGGGTAGTTTGAAAGAAATTTTCTGAGAGGCATCTCCTTCTACTATTGGAAAACTTCGGAGCATTCTCACACCGTAGAATCGAAGACATAAGTTCTTGGAAATGGCTGGAAATAGGCGCTACCATGGCTCGAGCCGGGTATGGCCCTCGCCCCCCTAGCCACAGCGTCTTACCATACAACGGCCAGTGCCATCCCGGCCTCTCGACCGGTTCTCAATGTCTATCCATCCCTGGAGTGTTACGGTTTTTAGGATCAGAGAATTTACCACTACCATCAAAGACCACACACCAATTAACCCAGCACAAATTAGAGAAACAATAATCAGCAGCTTACAAAGCCTGTGCAGGCAGCATAGTCTCCTCATAGTCCCCGGCTCAGCAGATAATTTATATATCCTGCCCACACAACCAGAAATCCAAGAATTTCAAGAGAAAATAATTCAAATTTTACAGAACCTAGAAGCCAATGCACAAACTAATACTAACCACAGAAATTACAGAATAATAATTACACTACAAATACAAACCAACTGCCTTCTCAAGAGCTCCACCATTGGCCTATAAACAATCAAACAATCACTCACACCACAATGTCTACACTCTCCCTGTCCAAAGAGGAGAAGTTTGATGGACAACAGCACAATTTTCCAGTATGGAAATTCTGCATCAGGGTGTTTGCAAGCTTTGGTGGTCAAAAACGTGCTAATAGATCAGTTGTCAAGCGGCCACCAGGCGGTGGCATGCTATCACCGCGAAACTCAATTGAGGTTGACGTTTCGAATTAGGTTAGGTGATGAGGGTTTTTGGCTGCAGTGTTGGGCGCAAGTTTTTCCCGCCCTGGATCACAAGGCTGTTGGAGGTGTGCATGGACAACAAATGTGCTAGCGGAGAGGAAGGTGTATAGAAGGAGTTCAGGCGAGCAAGGAGCAGAATGCGGTCACCGGCCAGTGGCGTCTTGGGCGAACAAACGAGGGCGTGAAGGCAAGGCTGGTAAGGCTAGGGATGAGGCATAGCCAAGAACTAACTTGCAGGTTGTTGGACAAAGAGGGGAATGAGGAAGTGCCAACACCTCCTTCGACTTCCACAGCGAGAGTACGTGTGTGGCGCGCAATGCACCGGGCAGTAGCGACTACCTTGGGAAGTGAGGAGTGCACAGTGCGAAGGAAGCAACAAGTGGGCAAGGCGCTGGCAGAAGAGTTTTTGAAGATGACAGACTAGTTTTCAGGCCATGTCGACGCGAGATTTTGGAGTGGTTTCATCGCGCTCCTCTTCTTCAGGATTTTCGGACTCCTCCCCCTCTGGACGCCAAAGATGCACAGTTGTTTGGTGTTGTAATGCAGAACCTGAGGACGGCTTGCAGGAATCTTAGAGATGTACAAGTGGGCGATCACTTGCGAGCACGGAACACGTTGTGGAACCTCATATTGTCGAAAGACATTGACCAGTTTAACATGGTTCCAACACTAGCAAAGCACATTGGTGTCAGCCGAAAGCAGATTCGGCGAGCGTTGGGTGGTTGTGGAGAGGCAAAGCGTTCAGAGCAAACACTCTGGTGTGGGAGTGGAAGGAGAACAAGGTGCGACGTCGTCTCCGTAACTATGAAGGCCACCATAGTGCAATTTTAGGAGGTGGCATCTCAGCCTTCTTCAAACACAAGGACACAAAGTGGATGCGCACTGGTCCCAACTCATACATCAAGCATATAATCCACTACCTCGACACCTCTCAAGTGATGCACTCGGTGGTCTTCAAATCAGTTTAACAAGCCTGACATGTGGTGGTTCTTGTTCTTCCTAGTGCGTCTTCTAAGAACCTTGTTTGGTTCGAAAATGCATGTTGTTGCAAGTGGTCTTTGTAGGAGCAGGTCTGATGGGAATTGGTTGAATTTCCTGCAATTCCCGGAGGAGGGTTTAGCCGGGTTGCGCAATTCTTGAGTTCGAGGGTTACCGGGTGTGGGTGCCTGTGTGAATCATACTGTCAGGATGTATGCTGCATAAAGCTAGTATTGAAGGTGGCTCTCCAACGGTGTTTGTGTGTGAATTTTGGTGTGCTACTATTGAATCAGATGTTGTGTAGATGTCTTTGCCTCAGTGGCTTGCTTGTGAGGCCTCTCTGGTTGCAGTTGCTTGCAAAATGAACCTCGCCACTTACATGCATGTGGATGTTCACGCGGGTCTCATGCTCCTTGCTCTTCACACTTTAGCATGGCGCATTTGTTTGCAGCAGAGGGGGAGGGTGCAGCTGTTTCGAAGCTTAGGGGTTTAGGGTATGGACCCATAATGGTAGATGTTTTTTGTCTTTAGTGTGGTGTGAATTTTTTCCTTTTTGCAAGCACCTGTTGTGGAAGTCCGTGGCACTTCATTCTGGTCGTGCTTAGTGTCGGTTGTAGAGTGATGGGGTCTGGCATTGCAGGCAGGGGAGGAGATTTACCTAGCGGAGTTTGACTTATGTTTGGTTGAGTTTGGTATGTGCGCGAGGGCATCCTTGTGGAAGTCCGTGGCATGTCCCCTCGGCCCTGAAAGCAAGCATCTGCATGCAGCATCATAAAGAGCAAAAGCAAGTGCTCCGGTTCCCTACCAGCCTCCACTTCCACCCTTAGAAACATAACCTGCTGGAGTACAACAAACACGCTGACATATTTGTAGGCAGCAATCATTGCACACTCATTGCAGCAACCCCTGACCTTCAGAATCATCCTCCTCATATTCCAGCAGGAATAAAAAACATTTGCACACATCTGCTGCAACAACAGGTGCTATTGGGCACTTCAACAATTGGGGGAGAAATTCAAGGGACACAAATTAAAACACCCCCCCTCGAAATAGCCACATTGATTGCGGATGACTGCGATCGACTAACAAACGTACCTTGTGCGGACACGACGGCATGGTGTTACCGATGATGTGCTGTGGGAGTGGCATGGAGCCCGCCGGTGTGGACTCTTCACTCTTAGATGGTGAATCCGCTGGATCGCCTGCTTGAAATCCAAAAAGCCAGCAACATGTTCTTGCAGCTTGCTCCTACAAGCTAGGTTTTCGGCCAACTTCTTGTTCACAACATTACAGTGGTCTGTCTTGGCCTTCACACTTTGGCGGACCAGTTCCATGGTGCCTCGTTGAGTTTACGAGTCCAACCCCACGCCATATTGAGCACAAGGTCCGCTAGCTGAACCTTTGTCAAGTCCAGATCCTTCAAGGCATCCTCCCCTGCCTTAGCAAGCTTTGACTCCTCATCCGCGCACGTGTGGACCACGGACTCTCCCCGGGGGTAGGAAATGAGTTAGGTTTTGTTTTTTTCGTAGGTGCGGAGTAGAAAATAAAAGGCGGAAAGGAAGAAATAAGCCGAGATACTCGGTGTGATCCGGACCCCGACTCGAGAGTAGATCGGACTCGGAGTAGGTGAAGGACTCGGGAGCACACTCCGAGCTCGGACCACACCGGAGTATCGGGATAAGTCCGGACCACACTCGGAGGCAGGACGCCAGGATAAGTACATGAGTAAAGTAACTTAGAAGTTGGAGGCGTGATTTGAGCAGATGGCCACGTGGGCGATGCTGAGTGAGTAGCAGGCATGCGGCAGACCCGGGATCGTAGGGTTGCAGTGGCGTGTAAGTGATATTCACGCTCCCGAGTCGATTCGGGCGTGCAAGGTTAGAGTACGCAGCGGTGTGAGGCCAGAGTAAGCGGAAGCGTAAGACGGGAGTAAGCCATACATACCTTTAGCGATTACAGGCGGCGAAGGGACACCCTCTCGCCCTGACTACTCGGCGTTGCGGCACGGGGGAAGGCCATTTCTCTTTGTGACCTGCGGACGATTTCGCGGTCTCTCTCGCCACCCGCTCTTTGGCGCCTATCTCTTCGAGCGCCGGGCACCTTGGCGTGCGGCTCACCGTGGTTGGGCGGCAAGCGGCGAAGAGGAGCAACGCGCCAACAATATGCCATGCGATCGCTGAGCCGGGCAAGGGCGGGCGATGGACCAAGGAAAATGCGTGAGTATGGGAGCCGGGCGCCTGGTGGCGCAACATTGTCACGAGATACCCGACCGGACCACAGGCTGAGAGGAGGCGAGAGGACTTAGTGGAGAAATGGCACGGACATCTTGTTGGTTTGGACGTTCAACAGCGCCACACTCGTCAGAATCGCCCGGGGAAGATGCTTGGCCGTCGCCAACAAGGTCCAGCTCCAAAAAGCTTGAGGAGGATCTGGGAGGTGGTGGTGGAGGTTCCTGAGGCGGTTTACAGCAGCACGGTGGGAAAGGTGGGGTGTAGTCCGGAGCCCTCAAGGTGAGGGAAGGTAGAAGCGTGAAGGCGGCGATGCTATGCGGCCCAAGGACTGGCAGTGGTCCAACAATTTGGTGATGTCGGACCTGCTTGGATAGGCGGGTGAGGGCGTGCTTTCGAGTCATTGTCCAACTATGCTCCAAGGTGGATCACCTTGGTGATAATCTTTGGTGTTCCTGCACGCCCTATAGCGGGCAACGGAACGGGCGATCATTATCCTCGCCTCGGATCGCCAAGAGGCTGTGAAGCTACGGAGCGAGAAGCCGCCTCACAAGACCGCCCCTTTCCTCATCCATGTATGGGGACACCTCAACCTCAAGGAGGGAGAAGAAGAGCGGCCCGGAAGGGTTGGCGCCGGGCGAGGGGAGTGGCGCGCCAGGCGAGGCCCGACCTCCTAAGGCCAAACGGCCTGGAGGAGGATGATTGGGAGGGGATTCCGGATTCCATCTGACTGGAACGGACCCCCTCGCCGCCCCGAGAGGTATGGGAGGATATCCCTGCCTCCCTCCTTCCGATCCCGGAGGCGAGGTGCCCGCCCGATGGAGCACCACGGAAGGGAGCCGCAACACCTACCACCAAAGAAACCGCCATACCAAAGAAATGAGCCACAGACGAAGCGAGTCGTCAAGAGGCAAGGTGGCCCTACCAACGGCGCCAAGGAGATCCTCCGCCACCCACGGAGCGTGGAGGCAGGAGGTGGGAGAGCGGAGAGGGACGCCCGCCTCAAGGCGGGGCACCGGCAGCAGCCCACATCCGGAGTCTGGCCTGCCTCCTCTCGACGGGAGAGGAAACCGCCAGCCCTGACCGCCCGCCACCAAGCCCAAAACGAAGGCGTGAGAAGGAGTGCGCCAAGCCAAGGAGGAAGGCCGGACTGGCACCTGTGACTCGAGGGTCCGTGATCAGTCCAGAACCAAGTCCCGACTCACTCCCGGATGCAGCCCGGCCCTTAACGGACGAAATGCCCGGCCCCACGATGTACTTGGGTGCACACCGTGGCCGGGAAGAGACACGGCTGAGTTCCGCAACCGCCATGGACGGATGCCTGGGGTCTCTGGATGGTAGAGAAGACCCAGAGGTGAGGCAACCAGAGGCGCATGGTGCTCCCTCCAGAGCAAGGTGGAGGCGGCCTGTGAGGCCAGAAGAAGGCGAATCCCTCGCCGGATCGGGAGGAGGGAAAGCGAGCAGGGAGGTCCGGCTCATCTTCAAAGACCCGACCAAAGTCCTTCAGCAAGCGAACAACCGGCGGAAGTAGGAGGCCCAAGCCCGAGGAGGACCGGCAGCACGACGGAAGCTGCACAGAGGGAGTTGGAGGAAGCCCGGGACAAAGTGAGTGCTCGAGACTCGCCGAGGCAACGCAAAGAAGAACAACACCAAGCCGCAAGCTTAGGTGAAGGCGGCGAGAGGCGGAGGTCATGGCTAAAACCAACCAGTGATCATTACCGTAGATCGAACCGGTGGAGGGAGACGGACATCCGCGGGCTAACTCAAGGCGGAGCATGAGGCTGAGGCAGCCACCGGTAAGAGAAGGAGGCCAACAGCAAGGAGATGGGGATCTCGGGCTCGATTCGCGTGGAGGCGGAGCAGCGAGGAGATGGAAGGCCGCAGGAGACCACAGCTACTGCCCAACATACGATTGAGAATGGAGCTCTTGAGTGTGATCGCGGATCACGAGCGGAGGTAAGCGACTCCGGCTACGGTTGGGCGAAGAGGTAAGGCGATAGAACAAGGAGCCGTCGCGAAATGGAGGACACAGACGAAGCACTGAAATCAGGCGAGTTGCGGACCCTTTGGGAAAGAGATGGCGGAGCTTCAAGCCGAGGATGAGCGGAGGAAGAGGGCCTTGGGCCTTGAGAAAAGAAGCTGCTGGTCCGAGTTGAGGAAGGCGGAGGGCTGACTGCGCCATGGCGGGAAGGTTAGCGGCGGGCCAGCGGCGGGAGTTGGGCGGCGGAGGCGACAGCAGCTGCTGCGGGGAAATATGAGGCCTCCCTCGTGGCCTCGAGATTCTGCTCGACTCCGGTGACAAATGCAGCGTGAGGCAGGTCGACAAAGTCGGGACACGGCTCAACTAGCACTTATGGAGAAGAGTGCAGGTGCTCGGGCGCGTAATGGAGGCAATCCAGCAGATTGACTGGTTTTGCCTTACTGAGCTCCTCAGGCGTTGGAAGCTTCTCGGCACATTCTGTTCGACGGACCTCGGAAGGTCGGAAGAGGTGAAAGGAGAAGAAGACGCAGGGATAGCGGCGGATCTCTGTCTGGGCCAGTGCTATCCCCACAGGGCCCAAGGCCCGGGCCTAATAACCTTGTTCGGTGGACGGCGGCGGAGGAGAGGAGCCCGGAGGAGCATGATGCGTACGTAGCAGGCTTGAGATAAGCCACCAAACCACGGGAAGGATAGGGCGAGGACCCCGAAAGGTGGGGAAGGAAGAAACCGGACCCAAGCTGGAGGAGGCCGGTGAGTGAGTTGAGCCCCAGCGGTCGAGGTCCAAGTCGGGGCTTGAGGGGCCGACACAGTAATAAGGCGGACCAGGTCCGAACCCAGGCAGACGGACCACGAGGTCCGGACTCTAGAAATAAGGCCGACTTGAGATCGGGCCGAGGTCGAGCAGGACCCAGGTCCCGGGTTCGAGGAGGAGAGGAGTCACCGACTTGCTCAGGAGGAGCAGTCCACCGGTGGCCCTACAGAGCAGGGACCTACTCGAAGGCCAGGAGAGGAGGATGTGGTGGTTACCGCGGTTGTCGACCGCCCGAGCCAACCACGGGGTCTTGGGAAGGGGAAGGGGACCCGCCTCGCGGATCATCTGATTGGGTGCGCCGCAACTGTCAGGGCAGGGAGTAGGGTCATTGGCGCCGAGGCGGAACCAAGGGCATCCCCAGGCCTACCGCCGACGACAGAGATAGGTGGGGGGAAGTAAGATGGTAGGCGGCCGATTAGGGCATACTGAGCATGCCATCAGCTCAGAATAGGGGTGTAATAAAGACGCCGACCTTGGGCGTAGTATAAGAGGGCTGAGGCTGCTCTAGTAAAGTATCTTTCTCTTGGTGTGGATACCCCGTTTCTTGCAGACCCTTGTACGTCTTCTTGCTAACGTGAGTCACGGAGTCGAGTAGGCACGGCTCGGAGGCCTCTGAGTCTGATGACGGACCCTAGCGGTGGTGGTGTGTGCGGGCGAATGATCGTAGACCCTTGCTCGTCGAGCGGCGGACCCGGCGTTGGACGGGCCGGAGCGTGTGAGCGGAGGGACTTCGGGAGGCGTGTAGGCGGGCGGAGGCGTGGCGGAGCAGCGGAGGAGGTCGGACCACGCACCCCGCCTTTTCCCAAGAATGATGAGTGTAGCGAGAGTGGTGAGCGGACTAGAAGAACGCAGTGGCGGTTGGGTTGTCTGGACGCTGAACGTAGTCCTTAACGCGTTGGCGCGCGAGTCTGTTCGGTGGATCGTTACGGTAGTTAGGTCGATAAGCGTGTGTTTGAGTGCGAAGCGGCCGCGGCGTGGTGAGAAAGCGATTGAAGCGTGTAGCGGAGCCTATCATTCTCTCGGAGGCGGACTCCTTACTATACACGGGATTATGTGCGCCCGACTGGCCGTGCAGCGAAAGTAGCGTCATGGCGGGAAGGTTGGGCCGAGCGAAAAACGACGGAGTTGAGGCAAAAGTGAGCGAGCAGCATAGGGAGGAATCTGAGGCCTCCCTCGTGGCTCTGCGAGATTCCTCGCTCGACTCCACCGACAACCGCGCAACAGACGGGCCAAGTCGGACAAAGACGCTCAACTACCGATGAGAAGAGGAACCTGGATGCCCGGCCAAGATGTGGAGGAGGCAATCCAGCAGATTGACTCGGATTTTCCTACGCCCGAGCTCCTCAAGGCTGAAGCTTCTCGCACCCGCCACAACTGGACGGACCTCGGAAGGGTCAAGGAGTGAAAGGAGAAGAAGCACGGGAAAGACTGCCCGCTATCCCCTGTAGCCTGAAGGTTATCCCTCGGGCCCAAGGCCCTGTGGGCCTTGGTGGCGTGACGACGATGGGAGGTGAGAGGAGCCCCGGGAGGAGCATGATGCGCCAACGTAACCACCTTGAGATAAGCCACCGCAACCCGGCAGGGAAGGATAGGAGCGAGGGACCCCGAAAGGGGTGGGGAAGGAAGAAACCAACCGGACCCAAGCTAGGAAGGGAGGCCGGTGGAGTGAGGATGGCCCCAATGAGAGGGTCCAAGGAGCCTGGGGCTTGAGGACCTGACTGTATAAGGGACCTTGAGGTCCGAACCCCAGAGACGAGACCGGACCCTGAGGTCCGGACTCTAGAAATAAGGCCGACTTCTGAAGATCGGGCCCCGGAGTCGAGACGGACCCGAGGTCCGGGTGAGGAGAGAGGGAGTCACCCGACTTGCTCAGAGGAGGCCCACCGGGTGGCCCTGGCTGCGCGTGGACCTACTCAAGGCCGAGAGGAGGATGTGGTGGTTACTGCTGTCGACCACGAGCCCAACCCGACAGTGGTCTTGGGAAGGGACCGCCTCGGATCATCCGATTGGGTGCCTGAACCGCTGGCGGTGGAGTAGCTGGCTACGCGAGGCGGAACCAAGGGCATCCCCAGGCCCACCGACGACAGAGATAGGTGGGGAAGTAAGATGGTAGGCCGACAGGGCATACCGAGCATGCCATCACGTAATAGGTGTACAAAGACGCCCGACCTTGGGCGTAGTATAAGAGGGCCGAGGCCGCCTAGTAAAGTATCTTTCTTGGTGTGATACCCCTGCTTCTTGCGTGCACCTTGCATGCCTTCTTGCTAACGTGAGTCCCCGAGTCAATGAGTAGGCACGACAGCCCGGAGACGATCTAGGTCCCGTGACGACCCTAACGTGTGGTGTGTGTGCAGGGCGAATGATCGAGACCCTTGCTCGTCTGCAGGACCGACGCTGGATGACCGAACGCGTGAGCCGAGGGACTTGGAGGGCGTGTAGAGCCCGGACGAGAGGCCCTGCGAACGGGAGGAGGTCCGACCACGCAGGCCACTTTTCCCAAGAATGATGAGTGTAGCGAGAGTGGTGAGAGGAACGGACCAGAAGAACGAGCATGATCGGGTTGATAATGGACGCCGAACGGTCCTTAAACGCTTGGCCGCCACGAGCCTGCTTCGGTGGATCGCTACGGGTAGTTAGTCAGAAACGATAAACGCGTGTGTTTGAGTCCAAACGCCACGGGCGTGGGGTGAGAAACGATTGAAAACGTGGCAACCCGAGCCTATCATTCTCCTGAGCGACTCCTTACTACAACGACACGGATTGTGGCCTTGGTCAGTCGCGAAAGTCGCCACAAGACGCCCAAGTCCTTCTTTACACAAAGCACAGTAGCCAAATCACCTCCATTGGAGCCTGTGGTCGCAAGCCACTTTCTCATGCCCAAATGTCTTACCTTCAATGGACGTCGTGGTCCTTCTCGTGGCTTGCCAACACTTTCGACGAGGACAAGGGCTCCTTGTCAATCATAGCTTCTTTTCCTTTGTTGGCAAAGAGCAGCTCCAAACTTTCTTTGCGGCAGCAGGTAGTGTGGCCTCCCAGGCTCCTGGACAGGGAGTTTTCCTCCAAACATGGAACGGCCATGCCTCCCTGCAGCAAGCTTCACAGCTGGTGGAGCATCATGAGCTCCATCCGATTCCTCATCTTTCTCACCTCCACCTTTCTCGTCCCCAACATCGTCACTCCCATCTTTACACTTCCGTTGTTTCTTCTTCATCTGCAGCTTGTCCCAATAAGCTTGCTAGTTCACCCTTTTACCGAGCAGTTTCTCCACCAACACACCAACAACAAGGTTTCGAGGAACCCTCTATGCGGTGCACAGGCTAGGCCAGCGCTCGTACAATCTATACACCAAGTCATCGATGTTCCTCCATTCTTCCACATACAGTAAATTAGTAGTCCCCAGAAGGTAGCCATCATTTGCTCCAGGGAGGCCTCCAAAGTACCTGGCCAAAACATTTGACCCACCCACACGTTCCTTAAGACCAATTGCCAAGTTCTCATCTCACACATTCACACCAATGGCGGATAGATCCTCATCCCCCGAGTGCCAAGGCGCAGCCTGCTCTGCTGAAGAAATGTCCACTTGCAAGGCTGCGGTCACTCTCTCAGCGCGAAGGGTGGCAACCCTCTATTGCCTCCTTACGTTCCTACTCTCCCTTGGGTGTGATGCTCTCCCACCGATCCTCACCTCGGATCTTTGCCATAGCCACCTGGCCTCCTCTAAAGCCACCACAGCATCTCCCCTCTACCACATAGTGCTTCACCCATGGTATCCAGGAAGCAAACCGGCAGCCTCCAAGCAACCAAGCACACCTTAAGAACCACCACAAACAACCAACCAAACTAAGCACGCGCCCACCACCACTAGCACCCTCCTAGCAAACAAAGACCATGTTAGAAACAACCTCCAAAATCAAGCAGCCTCCAGTCAATCAAAATCCAACTCCTATGCCCCACGGCCACCTGACAGATCTAAAGCCAGCTACACTTCCGACTTCCGCCAGCATTAAGCGAAATCTGTACTGAACAATAATCTTGGCCTCCACAGCGCCCGTCCGCAACGTCCGTTGCTGAAAGTCACTTCCCCAAAACACTCGCTTTGCAAAACCAAAGACCTAAGGCGTAGGCGCGACTTTCGGCGATGGCGGTAGCGCACAATCCGTGTCGTTAGGAAGAAGTCCGTTCCCAAAGGGAATGATAGGCTCCGTTTACGCGTTTGGTGATTCCTCGCGCTTGGTTGTTCTCAACACACATACTCTAACTACTCACCGTTCCGTCACGGGCCGGTATGGCCAAGCGTTTAGGACCCGTTCGCGTCGTTCGTCGTCACTCACACATCGATCCTTTCCTCTCTCCCTCGCTACACTCCTCGGTCTTAGAAAAAAAGCGGGTTACAGTCCGGACCTCCTCGTCGTTCCGGGCCTCTCCGTCCGGGCTCTGCCGCCCTCCGGAGTTCCTCCGGCTCACACGTTCCGGTCCGTTCGGTCTTTGGGCGCGGCTCGGGGCGAGCACGCGGTCACCACCCACACACACACCGTTGGGTCACGGGACCACGATCAATCTCCCGGGGCCGTGCACCTTTCGGTGACTCGGGACTCACGTTAGAAGACACACAAAGGTGCGCAGCAGCGGCATCAACACCAAGAGAAGATGATTTATTGGGCCTTAGCCCTCTTATACTCGAAGGTCGGGCGCCTTTATTACACCTCTATTACGGTGAGGCCAGCTCGGGGTACCTAACCGCCTACTACCACCTATTCACCTATCGCGTCGGTGGTGGGGTGGGATAGCCCCTCATTCCTTCTTGGCACGGCGGCCCGAGCCACAGCCGGTGCGCGCACCAATCGGATGATCGGCGGGCCTTCCTCTTCCAGTGCAGCCATGCGCCACCGTGGCGGCGCGATCACCACCAAGTCTTCCTCGTCCTCCCTCTTCTCTCTCGGCGGGCCCTGATGGGCCCTCAAGGGTTGGATCTGCTGGGGTTGGTGATGGCTCTCCCCACTCCCGAGTTTGGACCTCGGGACCTGTCTGACTCGGTCCAGGACCTCTAGGTCAGTCTTCCCTAGTCCGGTCTCCTGGCCCGGCCTTCTTTTCAGGTCCTCGGGGCCCAGCCTCAGGTCGGTCTTGGACCCAACCCTTCCACAGGGTCCGGACCTCGGGCGGACTCGTCACTGAGTCTGGATCCCTAAGTCGGACTTCCTTGAGGCGGACCTCGGGATCGGCCTTTCCTCAGTCAGGACAAAGTCAGGACCCTCGACTCTGGGCATGCCTCCTCGCCCGGGCTAGCCAGGTTCATCCAGGCCCTCCCTTGGTTCCCGAATGCCCGGTTGCCCCCTTTCCCCTTCAAGATCCTCCCTCGTCCTTCCATGCGAGGGGTCTTACTTACCTCGGTGTGGCGCCTTCCTCCTCCGGTTCCTCCCGGCTGCTCTCCTTGCTGCTGCTGCCGTCGTCAAGCAGGCGCTCCTAGGACTCCAGCGGTTGTCTGTCCCGTCGTCCTCCTCGCTCCTCCCATCCCTTGAGTCCACCCTCTGCCTGGGGTGGCGCGGGACCTCAGCCTTGAGGAGCTCTGCGTGGTAGTAGGCGGTCGGAATCGACTTGAATCGCCTCCTCCACATGAGCCGGCCGGTACTCCCTCCTCCAGGTGCTCGTGGCAGGCGGGCCGCCCTTTCTTGGCGTCTCCGTGCCAAGCTTACGGTGGGCGGGCGGACTCCCTTGAGGCCGTCAAGGCTGCCTCAGATTACCTCTTGCAACCTTGGCTGGCTCGTTCTCCTCCTCCCGTCGTTGTTTTGACTCAGCCATTTCTGCGGGCCATGGGTGAGCTCCCCTCCTTCACCTGGCCGGACGACGGTGTACCTTTCCTCCGTGCCTTCCTCCCTTCTTCTATTCTTTCCGGAGGTCCTCCACTTCCTTCTCAGGCGGGCGGTATCCCGTCAGGCTCACGGCCCGCCACGTCCAACCTTGCGGCGTCGAACTCCTTGCACTATTCTCCTCGTCTTCAAGCGGGCTGGGCGTTCCACCTCTCGCTCGAAGTCTTGGATTCTCGTTGAGAACCCCCTGCTCCGTGCATCTTGGGTTGCAACTCCAAGGTGTCCTTGTTGTCCTCCGGCTCCTGCGCGCCCTTCCTCCTGCAGTGCACCACAGGGTCCCCAATCTCCCGGGTCTTGGCCTCGCCTCCTCACGGCTCGGCCGTGCTTGCTCCATGACCCTTGCTCGGCCTTGAGTTGGCGGCTCTCTCGGCCGCCTCCCTCCACGGTTCGATCACGCGATAGTGATCGCGATCGGCCCCCGTGGCCTCCGCCTCCTTGGCCACCTTCACTGAGCCTCTCCGGCTTGGCTCTGGTCGGTCAGGCCTCCGCGAGATCCGCCCGTTCGCTTGCGCCCGGGCGTCCTCGCTTCTGCTGCGCTCGCCCCTCTGCTGCAGGTCCTCCGCCCGCTTGGGCCTCCTTAGCTGCCTTGTTCCTCCGGTGAAGGAATTTAGTCCGGTCCTTGCGGATGGACGGACCTCCCTCTCCGCCTCCGGCGTTTCCTTCCTCAATCCTGCCGAGAGCTTGGCCTTCCTTCTCGCCTCACTGGGCTCCCTCCAGCCTCACGGAGGCACCATGCGCCTCGGGTGGCTTCCACCTCCACAGGCCTTCTCGGCCATCCCGCAGACCCCAGGCATACCGTCCATGGCGGTGGCAGGACCGCCGTGTTTCCTTCCGGCGGCTGGAGTGAGGCTCCCACAAAGTCCGTGGCGGGGCATCTCCAGTCGTCAAGGACCTCCATACCTGATCCGGGCAAGTCTGGGTTCTCGGACCAATCGGGACCCTAGGTCTGAGTCACGCTCGAGCTTCCCCTCCTTGGCCCCCGCGAGCTCCTTCTCCCTTTTCTCCAGGGCTCGGCGGAGGTGATGGAGTCAGGAGCACGCCCTTTGCCCCTTCACATCGGCGGCGGGACCCGGCTCTGGATCAGTGCTGCCCGGTGTCCTCCGCTCCACAGGCGTCCTTTACGCCCTCCTTCCTTCCTTCTTGCCACTCCGTCGGCGGGGAAGAGTCTTGGCCGGCCCAGGTGCAGCGTTGGTAGTCTCTTCTTCTTGGCTCTCTCACAGTCGGCGGGGCTCCTCGGTAGGAGTGATGGCGGTGGGCTGGGGCAGTGCTTCTGTGGTGGCTGGTTGGGGCACGGAAGGAGGCGGGTGCTTCCCATACTTCCACAGGTGGTGAGGGGTCCGTTCAGGCGTATGGAGTCGGAATCCTCGATCGTCCTCCTCCAGTCCGTTTGGTTTGTCGTGGCCTCCTCCTCCGGCGCCCTTGCCCGCTCCACTTGGGAGGCCTCAGTCCTTTCCGGGCGCTCGCTCAAGCTCTCCTTCCTTGAGGAGTTCAATGCCCCCCATGGATCGGGTATGGGGGGCCCAGATGGGGCTTCGCTCCACAGCTTGCGAGCCTCAGCTAAGCCGGCGAAGATAATCCTTCCCAGTCGCCCTCTTCCCCAGCGCAGCGTGCGGGAACACTAATAGATTATCACCAAGGTGATCCACCTTGGTAGTAGGTTCGATGGACAATGATCCGGGCCCGCACTCATTGTCAGCTCGGATATCGACCAACCGTTGGTGGTCCGTTCGTCGAGCCTTAGCATCGGCTGGTGGACCTATCTTCCCCTTCGCCTTGAGGGGCTCGGCTCCCCTCTTCCTCCTTGGGCGGTTGTAGGCGCCTCGGGACCTCAAGGTCCATCGCCTTGGGTCCTCCGGAGGTTCTTGGACCGCACCTCCTTGTTATTGCCGCCCGGCATCTTGGGCAAACTCCGGACGGGTACCTCAAATGTCGGACCATTGGAACACATCCAAATGCCACTCCTGCACCAATTCCGCTTCACGGGCGAGCCCAAAGTCCGGATAGCGCGGGTCACAATGTTGCGCTCCACAAGGTTCCATGGCTCCCAAACTTCCGGGCTTTTGGGTGCCATCGCCTTCTCCTCCTTGGTTCTTTGTCGCGCTTGTGGCTGCACGCGTTGAGCCTCTTGGCGCGTTCGCTTCTCGACCTCAGCGGTGAGCGCGCGAGCGTCCGAGCGTCCAGATACGCGGGCCGGGTTGCGGGCGCGAGATCGCGAGTCTCGAGGCTGCTGCGGCAGCCTTCTTCCCGCGGCGCCCGGGAGTAAGGCGGAGGCGCCTCTTCCTGCGCCGAGCGCGCGGCTTACTCGGCCTCTGTGCCGCGTACTCGGCCTTACTCGCCGCGTGCTCGGCCCTCTGGCGCGCCGCGGCGTGAATACCTATAACGGCCTGCAGCAGGTTACGGTCTGACCTGCATGCCCGTCCTCCACTCGAGTCGTCCGCGTGGCGTCTGTCGTCCTCGCTCAACTTCTAAGTTACTTTCCACAGGCGTACTTATCACGCTGGTCACAGGTGGGTCCGGACTTACCCGTGGCGCCGCCATTAGGTCTAAGTCGTTCCTCACTCGGTCGGGGTATACTCAGTGCGTCAGTGCTGCTTATTTCCTCCTTTTCGCCTCATTTTATCCTTGCTCACAAAAAACAAAACCCTACCTAATTTCTAACCCCAAGTCGTCCACATACTCCCTTCTCTCACTGTTGGCGTCTCGCCAACACTAAGCGTGTACTTTTCACCCACCCGTTCACCCGAGTGGCGGCGGTTCACCATCCAAGCTGCCGTGAGCGGACCCATTGGGGTATACCGTCGACTTGGTAAGGCCCCATCCATCGTAGGTGGAGTTTACAGGAAGTGCATATATGTCGTAAAGGAGGCGGATCTCCTCCTTCACATACTCCCGATTCTAAGGCGCCTATCATGCACGGCTTGCGTTGATTACATGCATTGCATTGCGCCTCTTCCGGTCCTCCGTATCTTGTACAAACCCTAGCAACGCTCGATTGGCTCTCTTCATCCGTTAAGCGCCTTTCCATCATGACGGCCGGAGTGTTGGCACCTCAAACTCGGCGGCACGGGTGAGTGCCCATAGGTCGAATGTCTGAGTTCGTTGCGTGGTTACCTTCTGCCGTTACGAGCGCCCGCCGCGATGGCGACTTTGTATCGATCGCGCATAGTTAACCGTCGCTTATTGAGGATGCGGCGAGATAAGTCCATTGGTCTTCTCCGTCGATCGTTGGCCTTGGATTGTAGGGGCGTTTCGATGTGTGATGCGAAATAGTCCGTCATTGCGGTTACATCATTGAGGAAATGGGTTCCCCTATCACCGGTACAGCGGACACCCATACCTTGTGATGATGTTTTCGTAGAATTTGGCCACCGTGCTGAGTCCGTTCTAGCGACTTCAACCCACAGTGCGATGGTCCGTTGCCACCAAGATGTACCGTGTGTGTGTCGTTGGGCGTATGGGTCCAGCAGTCGATGCCCATTTCTCAAAAGGCGCTAGTGCTAGTATGGGCACTAACGGCCATTGAGTTGTGGTCGGCTTCCGATCCGTGACAAGCATCACACTTCTTCAATTGGTGTGTTTCCCCATACATGGTGGGCCACGATTACCCGACCTCAAGATTTTCTTGGTGGTGACTGCGCATAATGTCCACCACCTAGTCCTTCGTGCATCCCCTTTATTACCACCTCCGTTTCACTTTGTTGGAGTACCTTCGTTCCACCGTCGGCCCTACCTTAAAGATGCAGTTATACAAAGGAAAGGCGTGGTGCACAAAGGCTGCCTGACCAGTTCGATTCGTTGGGTAGCTCCATCTCCCATAGGTACGTTCCAACTCCGCGTAAGAGGGCCGCCCTGCGTCCGCTCCCTTCTCCGCCGGGTCCGGTCACCGACTTGGGTTTGTCGGTGCTCCTCTACCTCCTCCTCTATCCGCCACCAATTCCTCATCGGAAGGCGTCCTCTTGATCCTGCGGGGAGGCTCCGTTTAATGGACAAGAAGTCGGTTTTTGGTCCTTGCCTAGTCTCCACCTCAAATGTGAACTCCTGGCAACAGAATCCACCTCGCAATTCGTCCAGGACAAGTCGCCTTGTTCACCAAATGCTTGGTAGTGATCAACATAGAACACAAACTCATTGGGCGGAAGGTAGTGTGAATTTCTTAGCGTATACCATCCCAATGCCTCTCGCTCCGTAGTAGTGTACCTCGTTCCGTCGTGAGCTGTCTTCAGCGTAGTAGATTGGGTGATCCCTCCGTTTATCATCTTTTGGTGAGCACCCGATGGCGGTGACACATCCACGTACACATGGAATCGCTTCCCCGGTCAGGTCCTTTGAGTCTTGGGGCCGACAGTGGTCGGAGGTCTCTGAATGCCGCCTCCCTTTGGCGTCGGGTCCATTCCTCCTCCTTCTGAGTAGCTCCTTAGCGGAGGCCGCTTTGCAAAATCTTGTAAGCGCCTATAGTAACCCATGCCCGAGAATCCCGTAACTCCTTCAAGTTCGTTGGTGGGCTGCGGGGTGGATGACTTTCACCTTGTCTTGGTCCACCTCTATCCCTCTTACCGACACTCGGTGCCCCAACAAGATTCCCTCTGTCATGCGAGTAGCATTTCTCGGGATGCGAGCCGATTGAGTCTCCTACATCGTTCCAAACACTTGCAAATGTCCCCGTGTTTGTCCTCCTCTCGTGCACAGTCGTCCAAGAACACCTCCATGAAGTCCCTCGGAATTCCGGAAGACATTGGTCACCATCCGCATAAATGATCCGGGTGCTCTGTCATCCGAAGGCACTCCGTTTGTAGGCAAGCGTCCCCACTCCGTGGTGAATGTTGTCTTATCGGTCGACTCCCTTAGGTTATGGCGGTTGTGGCCGAATGGCCGTCAAGAAGGAGTAGGTACTCCGGCTGCCACCTTGTCCGATTATGTCGTCCACAAAGGGCATGGGAAATGGTCCTTTTCGTGGCGGCGTTAAGCTTTCTCGATCTGAGACCGAATGCCCTGCTGCTTCTTGACGACCACAATGGGCGCCACCCACTCCACACGATTGGGAAGATGATGTCGCTTCCGGATACTTATCCGGGACTTCCTTGACCTTGGCGAGTGCTTGGGATTGATTTATCTTGTGTCCGAGCACCGCTCACGGCTTCGATCTATCCGGTGTTGCTTGTTTGAATGCCTTTCATATCCGTGACCTTGAAGCAAACACCCTGAATTCCCCAACAAGCGTGAGGTCTCGTTTAACCCTCGGCATGCCCTTGCGAATTTGAGGAATTTCCACAGGCGAACCTCCACGTCTTCCACATCGTCGGGTTGAGTCTCCCTTTCTCTTCGCTTCGTCCGAGCCGTCGTCCTCCGGGGTTCATCTTCACGCATTCCCCACTCCGAAAGATCGAGTGAAACGGTTACTTCTCGGTTTCTACTTCCGTCCTCTGCTGGACCCTCCTCTTGATTGCCTTCCCGGCTCTTGTCCTGAGTCCACCCTAAAACAATCGATGACCTCCTCACCTCGCTCCAAAGCGTCCCTCCGTAATCCATCTCCTCTCGACCACGTGATTTTGGGAAAGGGTAGTCCTCATTCGTATCCTCGCGTTCATCGTCCCCTTGTCTTGAGTGTACCCCTACTGGTCTTGTGGTTCTCCGATCGTGTCCTTACTCCAGTGTCGCTACCGTCCTTCCCTCACCTTGGATCCCAGTCCGGCAAGTGTATCTCCTTCCGTCCAGTGTAGTTTTGTCGCGAGGCCCGGCCAAGGCCGCTAGCGGGACCTCATACCCCGGTCGGAGGTCGATGACGAAATCTAATGTATAGGGGCTCCGCTATGGTGGCTTGGACTCGGACAACTCCCTGCTGGCGCTCGCCCATGTCCGCCATCACGAGGGTTTTGGTGGATGGCTCGAAGGTGGTGAACCCGGCCGTCTTGCGGTGGCCTCGGTGATGAGGTTCACTCGACCCGTGTCTAGAGACGTTTTAATTACACACCCGCAATTTCCACTGCTGGCGCCCGAGTCCGTATGAGATCGACCCTTACCTCGTTCTTGCCCTTGGACCAAGGGTTCCGCGTGGTTGCGTTTCCACGATGGCCTTAGGACTTCCACCGATACCGGGTTGTCCTTTAACAAGCCTAAGGGACACCAAGTGTTGTTGGTCCATCATCAAGTCGGCCACCTTGAAAGGGCGGGTGGTTCTCCTGCCGCGTCACGCGTTCGCCTTGTCTCCTCCGCGTTTGGCTTTGCTGTGGTGGCGGACTACAGGTCTGTCGGAGTTCTTCTTGAAGCATCTCGGTCACCGAACCACATCCGGTGGAAGGCGTTGGTGAGTCCTTCTCGGAGACTCCGGTGGCTTTTGGGTTTCTTCTCTGGCGGCGGCCGGTTAACTCGTCCTCTTTGGCGGGTTCGGCTTCCTTCAGCGGGTGTTCCGTCCTCCGTATCCGTGGGACTATCCTCATTTCTTCCTCTTAAGTCGTTCCTTCCTTCGCTCCTTGACTCGGGTTGACACTTCCGGTACCTCGGTCCGCCTTCTTCTCCTTGGCGAACTTGCCCGTACCACCTCGTTCGAGCTCCTCGGTGCCTCCTCCCTCCGCCCGGTTGTCGTCTTCAATTTATATACAGGCCTTAGGAGGGCGTGGTGGTCTTGGCTCCCCGGAGGGTTGCGTGGCGCACCGTCCTCGGCGAGGATTCGGACCACAGTCTTGCGCATGTGCCCGCTTACAATCTCCACCACGGCGTTCAAAGTACCTTATGCGGTGGGGTATGGGCAGGCGTTGGAGTAGTGTCGGGGTTCCACAGTTCAACACCGCCGCCACGAGAATTCTGGAGGGGCTCCCATGCGGTGCATCGGAGGTCGATGCGCAGACGGACCCGGATACATCGTCACAGGATCTGGTCCGGTTGTGCTTCTTGCACTTGGTATATCCTCCATTCCTCGGACTCTTCCCGTAGTCGTACTCCACGGTTCAGTGCGGAGGCGATTGGCCTTGAATGCCCATGTTGGTGACACACCGCACACCAGATGAGTCGGACCGTGGTGGCCGCCTTGCCGCTCTTTATCCTTCACGGTTGATCGTCAACTCCTCCACCTCTTCATTACCGTTCTAGATCTTCCCTCGGCCCGCTACTTCCTTCAAAGGAGCTGGGTGGACCTCTGCCGTCGGGCATCATGACCTCCTTCTTTTCCACCCTCGTCGACTACGGGCTTCTTCTTCTTTTTTTTTCGGGGTTCTTCTTCTTCCAACCTCCTCAGTTCTTCTCAGTCCTCTTCCTCTTCCTCCTGACCTCGGTCTCATCATCCTCCTCGTCAGGGTTCTTCATCTTGATCCAGGCCCGTTTCTTCTTTTTCTTCTTTCCTCCTGGAGAGTCCTCGGCCGTCGTTGGTGCATCGATTCTTCATAGTTCTCCGCCGGACCGCCTTGCTCACATCTTTCTCGCCAGCGGCCGTGCTTAGCCATTGGCTTGGATAAGCCAGTGCGAACCAACGTCGCTTTGCATGGTAGTGGTGGGTGCGGTCCGCGGAGCGTAGAGCGTTCGATGTCGATCCCAACTTCTCCGTCTTTCCTCGCTTGTTCTCGAGTTTGGACAAGACATAGCCTTCTTGATCGATTCGCGGAATCTTTCTAAGAAGGCATCCTTCAATCTTGAAGGTTGCGAGTGCGTTACAGGCGGTCGGTATTTCCTCCGATACCAGCAGCGGCCCCGCGGGACCCTTGGAACGGTGAATGATTGCGCGTCCGAACCTTCTCCGTTGAAGTTTGCGGGACACAAAATCCTCCACGAAGGTTTACTCTCTCTTACCTCCAAAGAGAATCGCTTGCTTGGTCGACGTTGTTGCCATCGCCGCGCGGTGTAAGGGATGAGGAACCGCCCCTTACCGCGACTGCGTCCTCCTCTCGATCACAACTCCACCACACTTACACGGTTGGTGTCCTCGCCTCGAGCTCGTCGTCTCTCACTGCGCGGCGCTCGGGCTCTGGCGATCCACGTAACTTCCCCCTCCGTCCTCCACGCATCCGGCTACGGCGATTTCATTCCCAGCCAAAATGTGCGCGACTTTCTGATAGATGGCGCACAATCCGTGTCGTTGTAGGAAGAAGTCCGTTCCCAAAGGAATGATAGGCTCCGTTTGCGTTTGGTGATTCCTCGTCTTGCGCTCGTTCTCACACACATACTCTAACTACTCACAACGTTCACCGTACGGGCCGGTATGGCCAAGCGTTTAAGGACCGTTCGCGTCCGTATCGTTCACATCGTCCCTCACATCGTCCTTTCCTCTCTCCCTCACGCTACACTCCTCGGTCTTAGAAAAAGGCCTTACCAGGACCTCCTCGTCGTTCCGGGCCTCTCGTCCGGGCTCTGCCGCCCTCCGGAGTTCCTCCGGCTCACGTTCAGTCCGTTCGGTCGGCGCGGCTCGGGCGAGCAGGTCCGATCACCCTTCACACACCACAACGTTAGGTCCGTCACGGGACCGATCAATCTCCCGGGCGCCGTGCAGCTCGGTGACTCGGGACTCACGTTAGCAGAAGACACACAAAGTGCGCAGCGGCATCAACACCAAGAGAAGATGATTTATTGAGCGGCCCTCTTATACTCGCCGAAGGTCGGCGCCTTTATTACCTCTATTACGGTGAGGCCATTTCGGGGTACCCTAACGCCTACTACCCTCCTATTCCACTATCGCGTCGGTGGTGATAGCCTCATTCCTTCTTGGCACGGCCGGCCACATCTGCAGGCGCACCAATCGGATGATCGCGGGGCCCTTCCTCTTCCGGTCTGTCGGTGCGCCACCGGCGGCGACAACAGCGGTCACCACCAAGTCCTCCTCGTCCTCCCTCTTCTCTCTCCCGGGCCCTGCGTGGGCCCTCAAGGGTTGGATCTGCAGGGTTGGTGATGGCTCTCCCCACTCCCAGTTTGGACCTCGGGACCTGTCTCGACTCGAGTCCGGACCTCTAGGTCGGTCTTCCCTGGGGTCCGGTCTGCGGCCTTCTTTGAGTCGGTCCTCGGGGCCGGGGTGCCTGGTCGGTCTTGGACCCAACCTTCCACAGGGTCGGACCTCGGGGCCGGATCACTGAGTCTGGATCCCTAAGTCCGACTTCCTTGGGGCGGACCTCGGGTCCGGCCTTTCCTCAGTCCGGACAAAGTCCGACCTCGTGCTCCCGGGCATGCCTCCTCGGCTAGCCAGGGTTCATCCTGAGCCCTCCCTTGGTTCCCGAATGCCGGTTGCCCCTTCCTTCAAGATCCTCCCTCGTCCTTCCATGCGAGGGTCAGGCTTACCTCGGTGTGGCGCCCCTTCCTCCTCCGGTTCCTCCCTGCTCTCGCCCTTGGCTGCTGCCGTCGTCAAGCAGGCGCTCCTAGGACTCCAGCGGTTGTCGTCCCCGGTCCGTCCTCCCTCGCTCCTCCTTGATCCCTTGGAGTCCACCCTCACTGGGGTGGCGCGGGACCTCGAGCCTTGAGGGCTCTGCGTGGTAGTAGGCGGTCATCGACTTGAATCGCCTCCTCCACGCCGGGAGCACCGTACTCCCTCCTCCAGGTGCTCCGTGAGGCGGTCGCCCACCGCGTCTCGTGGCCAAGCTCCGTGTGGCGGGCGGACTCCCTTGAGGCCGTCAAGGCTGCCTCGTTACCTCTTGCAACCTTGGCTCGGCGTTCTCCTCCTCCGTTGTTGTTTGACTCGCATTTGGGCCATGGGTGAGCTCCTCACTTCCTGGGGACGGTACCTTTTCCTCCGATTTCTTCCTCCTTCTTCTTTCTCGGAGGTCCTCCACTTCCTTCTCAGGCGGGCGGTATCCCGTCAGGCTCACGGCTTGCCACGTCCTGCGCAACTTGCGGCGTCGAACTCCTTGCCGCTTCTCCTCCGTCTTCAAGCGGGCTGGGCGTTCACCTCTCGCTCGAAGTCTTGGATTCTCTCGTTGAGAACCCCTGCTCCGTGCATCTTGGGTTGCAACTCCAAGGTGTCCTTGTTGTCCTCCGGCTCCTGCCCGCCCTTCTACCTCCTGCACCACAGGGTCCCCAATCTCCCGGGTGGCCTCAGCCTCCTCACGGCTCGGCCGTGCTTGCTCCATGACCACTTGCTCGGCCTTGATTGGCGCGGCTCTCTCGGCCCTCTCCCGGTTCCGATCAAAGTAGTGATCGCGATCGGCCGCCGTGGCCTCCGCCTCCTTGGCCACCTTCACGAGCCTCTCGGCTTGGCTCGTCGGGCTGCCTCGCGAGATCCGCGCCCGTTGCTTGCGGGCGTCCTCGCTTCCTGCGCTCGCCCCTCTGCGGTCCTCCGCCGCGCTTGGGCCTCCTTGGCACTTGCTTGTTCCTCGGTGAAGGAATTTGGTCCGGTCCTTGCGGATGGACGGACCTCCCCTCTCCGCCTCCGGCGTTTTCCTTCCTCAATCCTGCCGAGGCTTGGCCTTCCTTCTCGCCTCTGGGCTCCCTCCAGCTGCTCACGGAGGCACCATGCGCCTCGGGTGGCTTCCACCTCACAGGCCTTCTCGGCCATCCCTTGAGACCCCAGGCATACCGTCCATGGCGGTAGCAGGACCGCCGTGTTTCCTCCACGGCCTGCAGTGAGGCTCCCACAAAGTCCGTGCGGGGCCGGCATCTCCGTCGTCGAGGACCTCCATACGCATGATCCGGAGCAAGTCGGGGGTTCTCGGACAATCGGGACCCTTAGGTCACGAGTCTTGGCTCGGAGCTTCCCCTCCTTGGCCAGCGCGAGCTCCTTCTCCGCCCTTTTCTCCAGGGCTCGGCGGAGGTGATGGAGTCAGGGAGCACGCCCTTGCCCCTTCATCGGCGGCAGGACCCGGCTCGGATCGGGCTGCTTGCCGGTGTCCTCCGCTCCACAGGCGGTCCCTTCGCCTCCTTCGCTTCCTCCGCTTCTTGCCACTCAGGTCGGCGGGGAAGATCTTGGCACCGGCCCAGGTGCAGCGTTGGTAGCCGTGGTCTTGCGTCTCTTGGCTCTCTCACAGTCAGCGGGGCTCCTCGGAGTGGCCGGTGGCGGGGCTGGGGCAGGGCTTCTGTGTTGTGGTTGGGGCACGGAAGGAGGGCGTGCTTCCCATACTTCCACAGGTGGTGAGGGGTCCGTTCAGGCGTATGGAGTCAGGAATCCTCGATCGTCCTCCTCCAGTCCGTTTGGTTTTGTCGTGGCCTCCTCCCTCACGGCGCCCTTGCCGCTCCACTTGGGAGGCCTCGGTCCTTTCCGGGCGCTCGCTCAAGCTCTCCTTCCTTGAGGGGTTGAAATGCCCCATACATGGATCGGTATGGGGCGGATGGCGAGGCTTCTCGGCTCCCAGGCTTGCGAGCTTCAGCTAAGCAGGCGAAGATAATCCTTCCCGATCGCCCTCTTCCCCGGCTGCGTGCGGGAACACTAATAGATTATCACCAAGGTGATCCACCTTGGTGAGTAGGTTCGATGGGCGATGATCGGGCCACCGCCCGGCTCATCCAGCGGTCGGATATCGACCAACCGTTGGTGGTCGTTGCGTCCGCCTTAACGCTGCGTGGCGGACCTATCTTCCCTTCGCCTTGAGGGGCTCGGCACCCTCCCCTCTTCCTCCTTGGGCGGTTGTAGGCCGCCTTGGGACCTCAAGGTCCATCGCCTTGGGTCCTCTCGGAGGTTCTTGGACCGCACCTCCTTGTTGACCGCCCGCATCTTCGGGCAAACTCCCGGACGGTGACCTGTCAAATGTCCGGACCATTTGGAACACGTCCAAATGCCACTCCACCAATTCCCCGCTTCCTGGGCGAGCCCAAAGTCCGGATAGCGCCGGTCACAATGTTGCGCCCACAAGGTTCCATGGCTCCCAAACTTCCGCTGGCTTTTGGGTGCCATCGCCTTCTCCTCGTTGCCGCTTGTCAAGACCGGGCACGCTGAGCCTCCTTCGCTGCCGCCTCCGACCTCAGCGGTGAGCCGACAAGACGCCCGAGTGTCCCACGAGATACCGCCAGAGAGCCGGATCATGGAGCGCAAGAGATCGCGAGAATTGTCTCGAGGTCGCAATAAATGACCTTCTTCCGCGACCACGCCGGAGTAACTCGCTGAGGGCGCTTCCCCGTCTGAATCGCCGAGGTCTGCATGGCTTACTCGCGCTACGCCACAGACTGCCTTACTCCGCCACAGACTGCCCCACGCTGCCATGGGCGTGAATACCGCTATAACGGCTCTGCAAGGTTACGGCCCGACTCACGATGCCCGCCCTCCACCTGTGGTCGCCCACGTGGCGTCGCCCGGTCAGTCCTTACGCTCCAACTTCTAAGTTACCTTCGCGATTTATCCCGCCTCGTCCCGGAGTGGGTCCGGACTTACCCTGCCGCCATCGAGGTCTAAGCACGCCTCACTCCGAGTCGAGTATACTCGAGTGCCGTCCGAGTGCTAACCGGCTTATTTCCTCCTTTTTCGCCTCATTTTATCCTTCGCCTCCACAAAAAACAAAATCCTACCTAACCCCTGTGGAAGTCCGTAGTCCATGTGAACACATGTGGTCGCGCATACCTTGAGACACATTCAGCAGGTGGACAAGGGGTACTTAGTCCCTGAAATTGTCATTTGTCCCACCGTTAATTCAGGTAATAATGATAATGATGTATGGTATATACGTTTCTGTGGGAAAAAAAATCCACAAATTTCTCCTCCCAAAAAACGTATTGTAGAACAAAATTGAGATCAATTTGACAATATTTAAGCATAAAACATATTCCACAAAACTCCAACATGCCAACTAGGGACGGTTTTCGCATTTCCACAAGTTGTGGTCACCATACTGTGCTTTCAGCCATCACCAATATCCTTAAAGAGTGCAAGCTTTGGGGCTACGTCGGTGGCGTCGGGACCCCACCTGTCCCTATTCAACTTCCTACAAATGGGACACAAGCCGAGAAGGATGACTGGGAGGACAAGAACCAACAAGCCCGTAATGTTATCATGCAAAGCATGAAGCAAGGAATCTTACAACAACTGGAAGGGATAGAAACAACGGCTCAAGCGTGGAACTAACTCCACGAGAAATACGATGCAAGTCACATAATGCATACAATTCACACAATCAAGAGCTACCTTGGATTGCGCATGGCCGAAGGTGACCACGTGGATCACCACGCCATGATATTTCGCAGCTGGACAGTAAAATTCCTGGCTCTAGGGTTCAACATCCCCGAAAATCTCCTCGCAGCAATCCTACTCTCAACACTACTAGAATCATGGGTCAGTGTTGTACAAAGCCTCCAAGGCGTCCAACCACTAATAGTAAATAAGGTGCTCAGCGCAATGCTCTTCGAGGAAGGGCATCAAAAAGTATTCGCCTACAACGGAGAAGCCTCCTCCAGTGCTTTCTTCATGGGCAGAGGCAAAAACAGAGGCCGGGGAAGAGGCAATTTCAAAGGCAACTCCAGAGGGGGTCCTCATACCAGCCATGGACGGGGAGCACACAACCCCTCTTGGAAGCCAATCTGCGGGTACTGTAAAATACCTGGTCATACTTACAAGGAATGCCGTAAAAGATTATCCTCTAACTACTCCCACAGACAAGAACAATCTGGCCAACTGTCCCTCACAATGCAGAGGCACTCCAAGGCTTTCACAACCCAAACTAGCTACGCACCTCAATGTACTAGCACTCAACCCTCAGCCCTAGTTGCCTCCTGCCTATCAGCTCAAGGAGCACACACCTGGTACATAGATTTCGGGGCATCCCAGCATATGACCCCTCATAAGGAGTACTTCAAACAAATCACACCTGCAGCACCACCACACTTTGTCAGCCTAGGTGACGACTCCAAACACACCATAATAGGACATGGTTCAGTGGATTTAAATGTCCAACCTCACTCAACTCTGCAGATCTCAAATGTTTTGCTAGTACCAGGACTTACCAAAATTTTGTTTTCGGTCTGCAAAGTAGATTAGGCAAGTTGCTACGTTTGCTTTGGAGACAGCCACTGCGTCATAGAGACTCCTCAAGGCGATCTAATCGCCACAAGTGACCTGAAAAACGATTATCTCTATCATCTTAGAGTCACCCACCCTTCCTCCCTATCAGCAGCTACACATACACAACACCAGACCTATCTATGGCATGCCCATTTGGGGCATATGAATATGCAAAGGATGACGGACATGATCAAGACACAAGCTGCTCATGGCATCTCACTTACAAAAGTCGAAGATTTCGGGATTTGCGAAGCCTGCTCACTTGGCAAGAGCCATCGCTCTCCATTTCCCAAAACATCTACAACACGAGCAACAAAAAGGCTTCAACTAGTGCACTCATATCTGTGTGGCCCATTCAACCGCTCTCTATTCGGGTACTCTTACTTTATGTTGATCATTGACGATTTTACTCGTTTTACCATCATATACCTACTCAAGACCAAACCTCAAGCATTCACATGTTTTAAAGAGTACAAGACTTGGGCAGAGAAGCAGACAGGCGACACCTTACTCTGCCTTCGTTCTGATGGAGGCGGTGAATATGGGTCAACCCAGTTCATATAGTTCTGCAAGGACCACGGCATCAACAGACTAGTCACCACTCCACATACTTCTCAGCAGAATGGAGTGTCTAAAAGGATGAACCGCACAATTCAGAATTGCGGGCTATAAATGCTCCACTACCCAAAAGCCACTGGCCAGAGGCTATGCAACACGCAGTTTATATCACCAATCGTACCCTTACCTCATCACTACCCCAAGGGACCCCATACGAAGCTTGGACAGGAACCAAACCCGACCTCTCTTCTCTACGACTGTTCGACGCTCCTGTATATGCACATACACCCTAGGCCGTTAGGAAGAAACTCGACGACAAAGCACAGAAATATCTGTTCATCGGGCTCACAGGTGGAGTCCAAGGATACAAGATAATCCACCCTTGCGGATTTCACCTTCACAAGGAAGGGATTTCATGGATTTTTAATAGGTGCTAGGAATCCTAAACACCTCTTTTGCAGGCGATAGTACTTCCTAGCAAGGTGAGCAGGTGCAAACCAAACCAAACTAGCCAACAAAGAAAGCTGCGGCGGACGTCCGGCGCGCAACGCAAAAGAAGCAATTCGCAAGCGAAAACAAGCTGGCGGACGTCCGGTGCAATTGTGAGAGAACATGAATTGATAGCCTGATCATGCCCATCTCGAGAGGAACAAATTATGACTCTAGAAAGTAGCGCTGGACTTCTGGTTACCCACTCCCGCGATGTCACATTCCTTAAGGACATGCAAGGCCAGCCAGTGGGAGCACCACCGTCTGCAGACAGCGACGATGATGATACTTCCGTCGACCTCTCTACTCCCGCTGCATCAGGCCACCCTCCCCCACACCCTCCCCCACACCCTCTGGCACAACCTCACAGCAGCCCACCTCTGCAACTAGGCACTCCGCACTTTCATGACGGACAACCTGCCTGTGGCCCATGACCCCATCTATCCTCTTCGGTGATTTTGATGAAGACCGCAACCTCGTCTCCCCTGCCTCCGCACCCTCGGGCTCCAGCTCCGGCCAAAGCCCTCGGCTTGAGAGGGGGACAAGCAAGCTCGATGGTGCACTGACAGATCAAGACGACAGCTTCACCGATGCAATCCACCTCCTCACACCTACAGACCAGCATGGAGACACACACAATGGACATCAATCAGGCGCGCATCCAACAACATCCGGCTCACGGGCATACACGTGCAGACATGCTCGGTAGGTAGGAGGAATGCAGTATCTGGATAGACCAGTAGGCGCTCCACATGGTCCCCTCAGCAACGGCTCAAACGCGGGTAGGCGCGCCCCATCACAAGGCGCTCGCGGCGAAGGCATGCCCACGGACACGCCCTCATCGCGCATAGGACCCGCAACAGCCTCCTACGGCCTTACACCCTCGGGAGCGCACCCTCACGCCCATCAAGAACAGGCAGATAGGAGCATCCTCGGTCAACCATTCGGCACACACGCGCGGGGCGACCTTCGGCCTCACAACTTAACTCCCGACCACATAAAGCCGTTAACACAAGAGGCCGACATCCTCAACGACATAATGCAGGTAAAATAAATAGATATTCTCCCACTAACTGGCGGGGCCTTAATGCAGCCATAGACCAGTTTGTTCCCGCCATTTACCAGGAGGCCATCACTTGCACATAGAAGGAACATTGGAAGCAAGCCATAAGGTCAGAATTAGAATCTCTAAAAGAAAATAAAACCTAGACACTAACTACTTTACCTAGAAAACTAGTGGGTTTTAAATAGACCTTTAAGAACAGACTCCGCGCAATATCGGCGGATTCTTGAAAGCCTCTTTTGCGCTTTGGGCGGAGGTTGCCACCCCTTTCTCATATCAAGCAAAACACGTGTTTTTAAAAGAGATGTGCTGAATGGCAGGTTCCACTTAGAACAATGTAAGTATTATCGAGGTTTTTTTCCAGGTATGCACACTTTTGTTTGGTCGCGGTCGTCCGGCACCTTCCGAGACTTACTGGGGAAAGGCGGTGCGGCACTATGGGTCCAAAACACGTAATATGCATTCAAATCAAAGTCGGGCATTTTCCACGAAGGGTCAAAACGGAATTATACGGTCAACCGGACGAGCCCCTCATCTACAAGTCACAGCTACCCAAAGGGTCATCTACTTCAACCAAATTGAGCTCCGAATCGCACCGTTTCTACATTTTCCAAATCACCTTTTCCGTGTCACCAAAGTCATCACCTTCAACCAAAGCGAGCGTGAGCCTCTGTCTGCGGTGGTAGTGTGCCGTTTTCATCCCATATTGTCAATGCCGGTTGGTCTTCAACCGGCCGGTCGTCACGGTGCGGAGTCCTTCATTCGACCCTTCTTTCCAAGCAAGCTATACACTTGCATTTTCCACATCAATGCCTCCGTCGGATCTCCTTTGCCCAAAACTTGCGGGGCCCGAAAACTTATCTGTTGTTATTTCTTGAACTCGTCCGGCCCGCTCCGCGTTCACTCGTTGTGACATATACATTGAGCATCGTGCGTCTTTGTCAATGGCCAGCGTTCCTTTTCCGTTGTATCCGGCCACCAAAATGATCCCGATCACGCACGTCAACAATCCGATCGTCTTCGTTGGAGAACATGTTCACCAACATGCCTAATAAGCCCAGGTTTACGATATGGCGTCGACCATCTTATCACCGATGTGGTAAATCGCTTCTTCACCACGGTCCATGTCGGATAACTCTTGGCGGCTTGATGTCTTTGGAAAAAGAGGAGCTTTTCCGACATTGGACTCTGTCCTCCTGCGCTTCCATCAAATATTCCACTGTTTCCACGGCACCCTTAGGTGGGATGTTGGTTTTCTCCCATACCGAGTTTTGAATGACTCCTTTCACACCAAGACCTCAAAGCCTCCACGGCTTGAATCACCCCATCCACCCCATGCATAAGAATTATCCAACACATCGCTCGTGGTCTTCTCGTTGAAAGAGCGATGATCTCTTTCAATTCTTCTTCAACGAAAGCCTTGTCATTCTCATGCCTGTAAACCTCGAGGAGGTCGCGAGAAAAGAAGAGTATACCTCCTCGGTGGCAAAAATCCTTTCATATCCAAAATGTCTCGATGCACCACGATATGCCACTTTGTCCAAGACCGGGCACTCTGGCTGCCACGCATCCATGTCCTTGTCGGCCATTTGTTTTCGCTCTTCTTCCATCCGTTTCGATTCGCTATAAACAAAATCTTGGAAAGGTTTTGGCGCTTTCAAATCCTCAATGTCTCCCGGTTTACGCAAGCAGCACGGTGGTCGACGAACTCATTGACAGCGATTAGTGCGCGGTCGGCGCGCACTTGTGTCGCGGTCGGCGCGCCTCCACCGAACCGGCCAGCGGTAACGGTCGGCCACCGTGCGGCCGCCGGCGCAGCGTCGCCGGCGCTGCGCCGGTCGCGCGCTCGCGGTCGGCGCGCGCGCCGGCCGCGCCGCGTTCGCCGGGTAACAAACAACAAAGTCGCGGTCGGCGCGCACTACTAATCGCCGGTGACGGCACTCTAACGAATACACTCACTTACCACTTTCAAAAATTGTTTGAAACTTCGCCAATTCCTTGGCCTCGGTATGAGGCTGTTTGGCGACTTGAAGGTCGCACACTTCATAGCCTTCGAAGGCATGCTCGATAAGGTTAATCTTCTTCCTGTTGCCAACATCGTATCCATATCTTTTAGCTGCGGTTTCCTTGGATGACCTTAAGGTCACTATCAACATCTCTTCACCTTCTCGTCCTTGGGACTCCTTGGAATGCTCTCCATGCCCTTCCGAGCATTGGAGCCGGACGAGGGGTCGATTAGGGAGGCTGTTGTAGTTGGGTCTTGTGGCTTCCGTTTCTTTTCGCCCGTCGTCCCGGCTGCTTCCCGCCTGCTGGGAGTTCGCACTTCTCCCACATCGGAAAATGGTGTCCACGTTCTCCCACAATTTACCCACCTCGCAATCCTCAAGCAGTCTTCCATCCACCATCTTCATACATAATCGTGTCCTTGAGTTTCCAGCCTCCTCCAGCATCCCGGCAACTTGTACACATTGAACTTCCACCGCATCGGTTTTCCATCGGGTGTGTCCGTGCCAAATCTCAAGCTCATCATGTATGTAGCGGACTTGTTCAATAAAACCAAGCTTCTTCCTCTTGTCGCATACACATTGTGATCAGCACGGCCGCATTTCTTCCTCCTCAAGCTGCATATACATGGCCTCAAGCCATTGAAATTTATCTTCCGCGGATACATTTGAGACGGTATGCATGGCGGCATAGCAATGGTTCCCTCCCAGCACCCCTAGGGTGTAATCTTTGAGCTCGATCTCCTCGGTGCATCTTCTTTCTTCAAGCACCTTTGGATCAATCATGCACAAAAGTGGGAGCGTCCCTTCCTTCTGGACACATGCGCATCATCGAACAAGGCACTTCATCCATGCCTCATCCACCTTCCTTATCTGAGCATCTGCCGTTAGAAATGAAGCGGGACGTAAATCGATATGTGAATGTCGAATGTTGTGGTTTGCACCCGCTTCTTGTAGGCCCGAGTGCGAACCATCTCCGAGATAGTCATCCTCCTGCGAAAGGAGCTCCGGTCGGCATCGTTCTGTCCGCAAGCGGCTTCCTCTTACGCATGCTTCCTCGACTTCCTTAATTTTTCCGCCTCGCCCACTCTTCTCCATCACCACGAGATCTTGCCTTCCTCTTCGCTTGATTGGTGTGCTCTGCATGGAAATCAAAACAAGATGCTTCAATTCTTACATGGGTTCGGTGCGGAGGCGGGAGGAGCATTCTTACCGCCATTCGCCTTCTCATCTTCGGTGACACAGGGCGGATTCCCTTCTTCTTCTTTCAGTGCGCGTGCGTCCTCTTCGGACGAGGAGGGTCACCTCCTCCTCAAAAGCCTCGATTCAAGACCCAGTGGACATGTTGCGAGCCATGGGCAGCTCGTCGAGCTCGCCTCCGCCGGACCACGAGGCGAGGCCTCCTCCTCTTCCGGAGGCTCGGCTCGGCAGCCACCGGAACCTCGTCCTCCTCCATCTCCGGTTGCATAATCCGGGCATCGTTTTTCGCACACAACCCACGCCCGCCGATAGCGGTGCGTTCGCACCGCCTCGCTGCCCGATCACCGGTAGCGTCGATCACTACACCTGTTCTTCAGCACCCCGTGGCGGAGTAGAACGCAAAATTGTTCTCCCCTGTTCATTTAAAGAGGAAAACAATGAGTAAACCAGCTAAACCCTAGCGAAAATGGGAAGTGATACATGGTGACATTCAACCGACTTACATCTTGAACACTTTTGGAATCACGCAAGGCCGATTTCAACTGGTGGCTCGACGAGGCATTATCTTGGCAGCATCCATTATCGTGAGGAGATGTGTGTTGATGTCATCGTTTATGTGCAAATGAGGTTTCTTGGTGACCAAAAGCGTATGTGCATATCTTCGCCCATTCCGTCCCCATGTAGAATCCATCCGACTCTTGCACAGGAATCCCCTCAATACCATTGTAACCGTTAATCCATAAGGCCGATGGTGGAATCCAAGGCGACTGGATCTTGGGTTCTTCTTCGCAACAACGCTCCACTCTTTATGCATGTTGTACCGCCGGAAGAGAATCACGGAGCTTTTTCAAGCTGCTCCACAAAGTTAAAAGCATGAGGAATCGCGATGTGCATTTCCACCGAGGTTGGTGCTCCCTCGGCCATCAATGTCTTCATATCCTCTCCGTTGAGTACCCTTTGAGGTGGACGTCCGGACACTACCATGAGAGGATTCTCTCAATTGCATAATAGCGGTGGGGTTCTGTTACCACATTCGGGGATCATCCCCTCATCCGGCGCCCTTGCGGCGATCCTGCTGCTCTTGCGGCCGCCCGCATTTTCGCCGATGGCGGGCGCCTCCAAGCCGCGGGGGTCGATCTCTGCATGCTTATTGCTCCGTGGCGTCCTCGCGATCACCATCCGCAATCTTCAAAACCTCATGCGGGAAGTTGGCGGGAGGAAGTAAGAGAATTCGTATCCGGACTCTCGAACTCTTGATGAAAAGGCTCGAGCTTACGTGGAAATGAAATATGGATGTTGAACGCATCAACGGGATTACGATAAAGCCTTAACACCGCTAGTTACGCTAAAGCTCAAGTTGTAGCAGTTGGGTCACGAACACGGTCATCATTCATTTAACCTCAAATGCCTAAAATAGGCCCATTACAAATTCGATGCATCCACCTCATCTTATGCCGTCATTTTCTAAGACGGCTGCACTCTCATTCAAGGTCCATCGATCAGAATTCATATCGATCCCCATCGCAACCGCAATTATAAATCATCCAACACCACACGGTACCACCTTATGTCACATGTCTATAATTGTGGGTGTGACTTTGATCTTGATTCAAAGTGCGTTCTTCCTCGCATGCTTATTGCTCCGTGGCGTCCTCGCGATCACCATCCGCAATCTTCAAAACCTGCATGCGGGAAGTTGGCGGGAGGAAGTAAGAGAATTCGTGTCCGGACTCTCGAACTCTTGATGAAAAGGAGAGGCTCGAGCTTACGTGGAAATGAAATATGGATGTTGAACGCATCAACGGGATTACGATAAAGCCTTAACACACTAGTTACGCTAAAGCGGCTCAAGTTGTAGCAGCAGTTGGGTCGAACACGGTCATCATTCATTTAACCTCAAATGCCTAAAATAGGCCCATCACAAATTCCGATGCATCCACCTCATCTTATGCCGTCATTTTCTAAGGACAGTGGCTGCACTCTCATTCAAGGTCCATCGATCAATTCGCCATCATCCCCATCGCAACCGCAATTATAAATCATCCAACACCACACGGTACCACCTTATGTCACATGTCTATAATTGTGGGTGTGACTTTGATCTTGATTCAAAGTGCTTCTTCCTCGCGCATGCAGGTAGCTCTTGAAAATTTGCCGATGTTGAAGCGGTGGAAGGAGTTCTTGAAGTCAAAGGACTTGGATGCTATCGTAAGGCGAGCGAGATTCCTCCCGATATGCAACACTCGGTCGAGGCATCAACAGCGCGGTTCGGCTTGAAATGCCTATCGGCGATCAAGGTATTCAAGTTGAAGAGGAGAACTAGATGAAGGTACGTCGTGCAAACTCGTGCGAAATCGATTGCATTCAAAAGGCTCTTGAACATGATTCCGGATGTGTGTTCGTCTGCGGTGCACGGCCTCCACCACTTCCGCGCGATAAGCGCATCCATTCCAAGACACCGCCCGTTTGTATGTTGGATTCCATTCACGGAAGTCCTTCTCCGCCAGAGCCTCGCCGTACATCCCGACCATCCGCAAGACTACTCCTCCGGAAGTGCTCCACGGGGCGACACGCCGGGCGGATATGGCCGCTTGTTGGGGTGAATGCCAACTCGGTTTGCCCGGTTGTATCTAGAAGATACTGTTTCCACTGTGGCCCCGTTCGGTGGAACTGATGTGGAGGAAGAGGACTCGGATAGCGGTGCATTTGAACATCCACCTCCAAAGGCGTACATACAATTTGAAGCCGGGTCCGAATCATTTATCGAGCATGGCGGACCACCACGTAGGCGCCCAAGTAGGCGGCAATCTAAAGTGCACGAGATGAAATGTGAAGAGGTTCGTATTACCGTGATTTTCGCAAAACTGTTGTGGTAGACAATGCTTGAGGACAATAGGGAAGGCAACCTTTCGAGATTTGAGGTATCGGTTCCTTAGAATGTGCGGGAGGCGGAGATGCACCTACAATCCCTTTTTGATGTCGATTATGAGAGCGATGGAAGGGTTAGGGTAGACTCGTTTCTTGTCGGACGAGGAAAAGTGTATTGTTGTAGAGGCCTTGAGACGCGTTTATTGTATCGGGTCTAGCCCGGCGAAGCAGCGAGGCGATCGGAAACATTGCGTGTCCGCCATACGGATGCGGCCGATCGACATCTTTGTGACTCTGGCGTGGATGAACCAAGCTTATGCTTATTGCCGAGAGAATGCCAAACATTGAAGTGTATCACCTTCCGACTCTTACTCAAAAGGCGAGGTGTTTCAAGAATACAAGCAACATATGCGTAGCGCTCGGTGATGTTTCTCATTCCTACTTTTGTCACTTTGGCTACGCCTTTCACAAGGTGAAAATTCAAGAGCAATCGGTTTGCCTTGTGCACAACTGCGATTACCTCAAGCGAAATATAAAGAGCGAGAAAAACAGAGAAAAACAAGGTGAGGCTTGATGTGAAATTGTGTTTTGACAGTGCAGGGGGGGATGGTGCGCGGTCGGCCAGCGTGTGCGCGTCGGCCAGCGCCTCGGCGACAATCGCCCGGTCGGCGGCGCTGTCTGGCTAGCCGGCCGGGCGTAGTTGTGAAGTCGCGGTCAGCCGGCGCACTCGGTATTTGCGTTGGCTGTTCCTTCCCAGAGCGGCAGTTTATTCCTCAATGTTGTTTGGGTGATTATTTTGCAGAAGCATTTGAAGCGATCCGGAGGCCTCCACAAGTCGAGAGAAAAATGCATCAAGCACCGCGTGAAATGTTATGGAGACCCGGCAAAGTATATCGGGATATCCATCGACGGGATGGACCAACAGAAGACACAGCTTCCACATTTCACGCGTTTACCCAAGGACCTGTCAGATGTAGGTTTGATCGACGTCCATGTTGTGGGGTGCATGATTTATAACTACACCATGTCGGCGGAACTCTTCATGGCATACGGAACATCCGAACGATGCAAACGACTATAGCCAATATCCGGCATGTCATTTCAAATTACGAGGACTACTACCAAAGGTTCTTTATCTTCAACTCGACAATATCGCAGGAGAATAAGAATGCCGCTATTCGCTTACACGAATATGTTGGTAGAGCTTAAGGTTTTGAGAAGGTAAAAGTAGGATTCCTCCCGGTTGGGCACACTCATGACCAGTTGACGGATGTTTTCGAGGTTTTCAGATTGCTTGCGAAGGAAGCTTTCGTTGCCCAAAGCCCGGTATTTTGGAGAATGCATATCGCCCAAACCAAAAATTATGGAGGTGAAAGAAGTTCCGGACTTCAAAGTTTGTGTGGCCAATACCTTATGGTAAGGCTGGCTATAAACAAATTCTGCGGGAAACTTGCACAATATATCTTTTCGATCAGTTCAAAATAACCCGAGAAAGCGAGGTGAGCGCGGACTTGTTACTGTGATGAGGGGCAAACAATATTCCACCGATGAATCTGGTCACCGGACGAGGGTTTGGAGTTTTGAATAATGTCCCATCTACTCCTATTCAAGCTCGTTTGGTTCATTTGGAGGTCCAGTAAAAAGCGGTTGCGAGAGGAGAGATCCGAAGAAGTCTTGCAGCAATGCGTGGGAAACTAGAGGAAAACTCGGGACCCATTTGGGCGCGGTGAGGATATTTGGTGGGAGGAATTGCAGGTGAGCAATCACCATCGTGGACAAGATAGCATGTGAGCATGCTGAGGAATTGAAGACCCCTTGGCAATGGTACGATAGAACACATAATGAAGAGTTGCATCGCCCGTTGGTTGTACCAGAGGCTGAGATTTTACAGCATCCAATCGTTCGGCAAGTGCCTCGGCGGGACATGTATGTTGGAGCGTACCGACAGGATGATGCGCGAAGGCGGGAACAAGAAAGCTTGAACGGCGATGTGTTGGAGATACAAACAGGTCACATGATTGCGGTGCCTTGTGGCAGATCGACAATCGACCATTCGGCTCGCAAAAGTTCTCTGGACTTCCAATGTCGCCCCATTCATTAAAGTCCATTGGTGGGTGACTAAATGCACCGACGCATTTGAAGGCGGTACCTAGAGGAGATGATTTTACGATCGACCACCAGCGCGGCGTGGGGTCGCTCTCAACGACGGAGCATGAGGTTGCGGAAACACGTCGACAAATTGCTTCTTCGAGACACATTCATCTTGGCATACGGGTTTTCTCTAACAAAAGCGAAGCAACTAAATGCAAGGACCGAACCATAATACGGAAAAACATGTACGTTTTGCGCCTGCATGCGGAGGAAGCTCGGAACATATGGAAGGAAGGACTGCGGATGATGGCGTTGCGAGAAGATGTTGCATCGGGCGAGGACATTGAAACACTTGATGAACATGGTTCATGGAGTTGATTAGTTAGTTTTCGATTGACCATGGACTCCTACTAGTCTTTGGGTATGGGAAGGTATCGCCGGTGCCGCTTCTCAGTGGATAGGTTGTGTGTTCCCCATGGACATAAACGGCTTAACCAAGTGCGAGTATGGGCACACAAAATGACGGTACAACACAATTTGCGATTATGTTCCAAATCGGTAAAACCGTGTCTCTATTCGATGGACCTTATTTTTTAGGACAACACATGATAAGACCGGCTGTCGACAAATGTTCAAACGCATCCACGATTCGGTCCCCACACTTTTAAGTTTTGGAGGAATGAATTCAAAGACAATAATTTTTGGCCACGTTCTTTTCGGTCTGTCGAAAAGTGGATGCCAAATTTCTTCAAAACCAATAGCATTACATGGTTTTCGGGACATGCTTTTTGGATATGATGATGGGAAAGTTCTTGCCTTTTGCCCGACCCATTTCAGCGGAATCCACGATATTCTTGGAACCTTTGTTTAAGATAAAATTAAATGCTGATGGTAGTATAGAAAGGTATAAAGCTAGACTAGTGGCTAAAGGATATTCACAAAAACTCGGCTTCGACTATAACGAAACCTTTAGCCCAGTTCTTAAAATAACCTCACTTAGGATTCTTATGGCCCTAGCTTCCCACCATGATTATAAACTCATGCAGCTAGATATAAAAACTGCCTTCCTATACGGTGACCTTCAACACACTATCTACATGGAGATCCCGGAAGGACTCAAAGTCACTAGACAACAATATAATGCTTGTTTATTATTGAAGGCCCTATACGGCCTTATGCAGAGTGCCCTAGAGTGGTACTTCAAGCTAGATGATACGCTAGAGGAATTAGGTTTCACTAGAGTTAATGACCATTTCATTGTGCTAGCAGTTTACGTAGAAGATATTGTTCTTATGTCCAACTCCAAGGCCTTCCTAGAAGATACTAGACTCATGTTAGCAAAACGCTTCTCCATGACCACATACTGTGAACTTTCACTTTGTTTAAGCATTCAAGTTTTAAGACATAGAGAAACTAGAAGTATTTTCATCCACCAATCTAAGTACATTTAGGAAATCCTAGCTAAGTACAATATGCGAGATTATAAGCCTATCTCCACAGCTATGGAAGCTAACCTAAAGCTCAGCAAACAAGAGGATCAACAACACGAAGCATTCACCTCAAGCAACAACAAGTTACAATACTCCTCTGCTATGGGGAGTTTGATGTACCTTATGGTACGTACAAGACTTGACCTTGCATTTTCAGTGGGAGTGCTATCTCAATTCCTAGTAGCTCCAACACAAGCTCATTGGAAGGCCGCCAAGCGGGTATTTAGATATTTGCGAGGCACTTCTAATATGGGGCTTTTATATCAATCAACAACCAAGCAAGGTCAGCCCCTACAACTCGAGGGGTATAGCGATGCCGACTGGGTAGGAAATGCCGATGACAGGAAAAACACAAGCAGCTATGTCTATATGCTTGGAGGAACAGCTACAAGTTGGCATGGAGTAGCAAGCGACAACAGGTGGTGGCACTCAGCTCAACAGAAGCCGACTATTGCTCACTCATCCACGCTTGTAAGGATGGACTTTGGCAGCTTGTACAACTAGCGGAACTCGGAGAAGCTCAACGCATACCAAGGCCGCTATATTGCGACAACCAGCGTACCATAGCACTCACCTACAACCCGAAGTTCCATGCGAGAACGACGCATATCGAAGTCCAGTTCCACTTCATCAGACAAGTAATAAGCGAAGGTAAATTTATAGTCCTATACTCGCCACCAGAAGAGATGACGGCAGACGTACTTATCAAGGCACTTACTTCCGCCAAACACCAGCAACATGCAACTAGGATGGGACTAAGGAGCCTATCTGGAGCATCCAATAAGGAGTTATATAGAACCTAAGGACTAGATGTTAAGTGGGAGTGTTAAATTAAGTACTCATGGCCGTTCCTTTGCAATTCTTGCAAGTCTACCAACCTAGCTGCGCGCCTTTGCAGGCATTGCTGGCACCGTTAGCCTGGCATTGGAATGTTACTGCTATGATAACATGTTACAGTTTTTAGGATCAGAGGATGTTCAGATTAGAATACAATCAATGAGCAATGTGCTCCTCTTACATTGGGGCTATGCCCAAGCGTTGTGTCGGTTCGTCTAAAATGGCTGTTTATATCTACCTTCATGAGCTTAATTATCAAACTGTGCCCTAAGGGCTAGAATGGTACTTAATTTAACAGGGAGTGGCCAATGAGCGCATGTGCAGTATCTAGCCTTTAGACTTCTACTGCGACACAGCTACGTGCACAAGCTGGCCCCGTAGTTTAGACGCATCCTTTGTTAGTGAGGAACTTTGGTAGCGGACGCTTTGAACGTCTTGTGCTAGGTGATCATGGCGCTTTCATCGCCTTCTGAACTCTTTTTTTTCATTAGACTGCCTTGGTTGCTGGCTGGTTTGTAGAGCATGTCCTTGTGAATTGAATATTGTAAGTGGACATGGTTTGGGGCTCACCTACCTACAAGGCCCGTCTCGTGATCGAATTCTCGGCGTTTGGATCATTCTACTGTTTTCATTTCTTGGAAGATGGAGACCAGACAAAGAGCGATGGATCGGGCTCATCCTGGAGCACCTTACCATATTGTTTGGAATTTTTATTTCCCAATAATTCACTAGTAAGATTGCGGAAAGTATTTTCCACCGAATACGTCCAAGCTATTGCCACAAACATCTTGACACAAAAAAAATATTGTTAGACCATGCCATGGGAGTTGCAATACCATTAAAAGTATAATTTTTGGCATGTAGCATAAGGTACTAGTGAACGTTTGTCGCGGGAACATCACCATTTTCAACAAGTTATCCTAATTCAAGGAACTACTTTTTTTTCTATGTATTAACATTAAGTCAATGAGCTTGAGATACTCCTTAGCCTAATTGTATGTCATACTATATTTCAATGCACGTGGTGAAGTTACAAAATACACATCAAAATGATAATAGAGATACCTTCTACATAAACTATTTTCTCATTTCTATTGATTAGAGAAAAGGTCAATCTTTAATCAACCTATTTTAAGGTCTCATTCTTTAGCCGTCTCCTTCTAGGGCCCCCTTGGTTGTGCTCTGTTGGATGGGCTTCTCCTATCAAATTTTTCCCCTCAATAAAATTTTTTCTACTTCTACTGGAAATCAACAATGACGTCTCGATTGTTGTAAGGCTTGTTGTAGCCTTTTGAGGCGAAATCAATGATGACTGTCTTCATTGTTATAAGGCTTGTTGTAGCCTTCATGGTCTTTGCGCCTTCATGGTCTTGGCGCCTTCGCTATTGTAAGGCTCCCTATAGCCTTCATGATATTTAATTTTACAAATTATATATAAAGGATATGTAATTATAACCTATTATTTTAATATTACTAATTAAGCCTGCCTCGAAAAGATTAACCCAACACGCAGCGAGGCAGCGAGGCGTGCTAACAGCTATATATGCAGGGTAGGCATCCAAACCATGAAGGTGAACTTATTTGGTCAATCTTCCACTACGCCTATATTTTGAGTCGTCGTGGCCAATTAGGGTTCCCTTTAAGTTGTTGGGTTCTTGCACATTTCCGCCCTCTCGCTGTTGCCGTCGCGCGGCTTCTCTGACCTGCAGCTGCTGGCGAGCTCTGCAGATTCGCAACCATGTTTACGGGGAGGAGGAAGATTCAGAAGGAGAAGGGCGCGGAGCCAGATGACTTCGAAGAGTCTGTAGCGCAGGCGCTCTTCGACCTGGAGAGCACCAACCAGGAGCTGAAGTCCGACCTGAAGGACCTGTTCATCAATAGCGCCAAGGAGGTGGATGTGGCCAGCAACAGGAAGGCCATCGTGGTGCACGTGCCCTACCGGTTGAGGAAGGCGTTCCAGAAGGTGCGTTGATTGTTGCTGCGCCAAGCTAGGGTTTTTGTGTGAGAATGTGGTGGGATTGTGAAATCGAGCTGCGTTTGTCTTGGCAGATCCACGTGAGACTTGTTCGGGAGCTGGAGAAGAAGTTCTCCGGCAAGGATGTGGTGATTATCGCCACCAGGAGGATTCTGAGGCCTCCTAAGAAGGGGAGCGCCGCCACCAGGCCCCGCAGCCGGACGCTCACTGCCGTTCATGAAGCTATTCTGGAGGATTTGGTGTATCCCACCGAGATTGTTGGAAAGCGCATTAGGTATCGCCTCGATGGCTCGAGGATTATGCGGGTCTATCTTGACCCTAAGGAGCGCAACTCCACGGAGTACAAGCTGGAGACTTTCGGGGGCGTGTACAAGAAGTTGACAGGGAAAGAGGTCACCTTCGAGTTCCCGATTTCGGAAGCCGTCACTGCTTAGGAAATTCCCGAGCACCTTCAGCACAGAGTCTGTTCCCTGTAGATTGCTGGCTGAGAGGTTAATGTAATCTGTCTGAAATTTTGTGATGAGGGGACCGTTTGAGCTGTGAAATGGTCCCCGCAATTTTGTTGGCTTTCTGTGTACCCATTTCTTCCGAGCCCATCAGTGAGGCAGCTTTACGTATGCACGTCTCGAACCAAGCCGAGCTTCACGAGTTTGACCCACCTCCATTCAGAAGAGCGTTGTTCGTGTCTACGGAAGGAGCGACCTTCTGCCCTTCTACTTGGTGCGACATCTTCCAAAATTCACCCGTCTGACCCGCACTCCGCAGGCCAGGTTTGCGGATCTGCGGTGATACCTTCCTTTTGCATCTCGTCTAGAAACCTGACTGCTAGCTCCATCCACCTCTTTCCTAGTCCATCGAAGCAAAATGTGGTTTTGTGGCATGTTATCACTAATGGTTATGCTCAGCAAGGGCTCTGCAAGAATGCCCTTCTGCCGTATAATGCTATGTCGAAGGAAAACGTTGAACAAGGTTGTGTGTCATTTCTGGCGGTTTTGGGTGCATCTGTGACTTTGATGAATGTTGACCACTTCATGTGCTTAGGGCGTGGATATGGAACAAACATTGTGTTAGCGAATGCTCTGATATACATGTACGCAAGGTGTGGAAGCATGGAGGATGCATTCCTAGTCTTTGACAGCATGCCTACGCGGGCTAGAATATCGTGGAATTCTAAGATCCAGGGGCATGCACAGCTTGGGCAAGGCAATAAGGCTCCGGAAACTTTTGATTAGCATGCAGCAGGACTGACTAAAGCCATCACTGAACGGATGTGTACCACGACATAGGTTCTGCTTTTACCAGTGCTTCGCCTCATCCGCCTCCGAGTAAGAAGAGCTGGCAGAATCCTTGGCAGACTCACCCATTCCCCATCCACTGCCGGAAGCAGCTTGCGTGCTGGTTGCAGCAACCGGCTGGAACCTCTCCCTCATACACCGCTGCAACCTGGGAGTCTCCACCAGGCTGAGACGCCTCAGACACTGCTGCCCTCCGACAACACTCGGGGAAGAGCAGTACAGCATCCAGGCTGCACATTTCTTCTCGAAACAACCAGCAGTTTGGATTCTCCCCCCGCTCCACCCCAGCAGCGGAGACGCTAGGGCCAGCCACGCCGCTCTTGCACGAGTCTGCAGTCCTCTCATCTACTCCCCGGGTCGCGATGCTGTTGCGAGCACCTCATGCCCTCTTGCTACCACCATTGCTATCCCATTCCCACCTCCGGCAAGCATCCATCGCGCAACCCTAATCCCTACGCTCGATCACGCGACGCAATGGACGATGTCCTTAGCGGATGCGAGCTGCAGAGCTTGCATTGCTGGATCTTCTTCACCCCTGCCTCCGCAATGGAAAATTGCGAGACGCCGGGCTCGAAATTCCTTCTCAAGAATGTGTCGGTGCATTGAAAACTTGACAGCCAGCCCGATTCGGGAATGGAAGGGCATGGCAAGCTTGTGTTCCATCTCGCAGGATCTCGTCCTTCCCGGCCCGTTCACCCGGCAATAATTCAAGATTTCGGGAACGGGAATTGGTGAAGTTAGGCTGGCGGAGCGGATCGGATTCGTAGTGGCGGGAGATGGACAAGGCTCGCCTGATGCTCACAGCACCATGCCAGCGCTCTATTCGCCAAGGCTGCGGCTTCGGAGGTGCTGTCTGGTTTTTGAATATATGGTTGTCTGTAAGAAGGCTCTGTTTTTCAATGCGGAGTCGGATTAGGTGCAGACACTGTTGAAGCAGCAGCAAGTTTCGAAGATTTGGAGTCAGTTTGAAGATTTCACTGGCTTGATGGCAGAAGCGCAGACGAGTGCTGCGGGGTTGGCCAAGGCAAGTTGTCATTGCCTCTGTAGCTCTGTATTTTGTGCTTGGAAGAGAGGAAGAGAAGAAGGAACCGTGATCATCTGCTCTGTGTTGTTGCAGCTGGATGGCTGGTTGCCGCCAACATGTTGTGCTGCGCTCAACTCTGCAGGGAGTTTGTGCTGCGATGTTCCAGGCCCACTTCAGGCGAAGGAAAGCTTGACCTCTGACCTTTGATGCAGCTCGATGGATCGGTGCGATCCGCACTTCAGAAAAGCCTTACGGAGTTGTGCACTGTCAAGTTGTCACAAGAGGCCTGCTTGCCTGTCTTGCTCCTTGCCATGGGGCCCAAGTTACAAGTTGCAGATGAGGGACCTGCACGCTCGCAAGATTTTTCTCACCTGCCCTCACAGTATCAAACCAACGTAACTGCAACTGCACTTCTTCTTGCAAGTGCTCCAAAATATTTCTCTGGTACGCTTACTACGCAAATGCCTGTTCTCTAGAGCCAACCGGGTATGGTTGTTCAGACATGGTATTGCATGCTGCCAGAACATAACTTGATCGTGCCAGGCGGAGACTTGGCCAAGCTGCGGCGCGCTGTGTGCATGATCCGCAACACCACCAGCATCGGCGAGGTCTTCTCCCGCCTCGACCACAAGTTCGACCTCTTGTTCGCCAAGCGCGCCTTCGTGCACTGGTACGTGGGAGAGGGCATGGAGGAGGGAGAGTTTTCCGAGGCTCGCGAGGATCTGGCCGCGCTCGAGAAGGACTTTGAGGAGGTGCGGCCCAAAGGGAGCTGCTCACGAGACTGTCCTGCTTGCTGCATGCATGCAAGCTAATTAGCGAGACACTGCTACAATCGGCCCTCATTAGTTCAGAATCATCATCCCTGCTTTTAAAACTCTAACTCACGACTCAGGACTGCACTTCCTTCTGCTCCTGCTCTGCCATCCCTGCCCTGCCCTGCTCGGCCTTCCTTTGAGTTGTAGCTGGTCTCTCTAGGTGGAGGACTTGGGCACCCAATAGCCTGTTCAGGATGCAGAGTGACGAGGCCAAGGTTGTTTTGCCATCTGCAGAAAGTAATCAGTGCTATAAATTATTTCGCACCTCAATGCCAGTCACTGGAATAATACATCGCGCAATATGTACATGCATCCCACATACCTCCCCTTCTTGTTCCATTACTTGACTTGACTGGCTTGGTACCTTGCTAGTAGCAGGTGGTACACACTCAACGTGGTGCACATGCGTCACACCAATGAGGACGGTCCGGTCCTAGAATGAGCTCCCTGAACAAGCTCAAAGAAACACAAGAACCATAAATCATTCTCCCATCTCTCTCTCTCTCTCTCTGCATGTTGACATGACAGCCAACGGCAATCATCTCCCACACTGCACGACCTCCAGTTCCACCTCTGCGTTGCCATACATGCCGCACCTAACTTGCGAAACACTACACAATCCCCTCACCTGGTTCCCAATGCTTTCACACTGCTGGCAGCGGCCTGCACCAAGACCCGTGGGTGCACCCCGCTCCACATAAGCAAAATCCATGTACAGCACCAGCTTCTTCTATCTTCGGGATCTCTTCCTTTTCAAAGTTTCTCGCCTCTTTTTCCTCTTTTCCTCTTTTCTTGCCTCGTGTCTCAACCTAGATTTGCTCGAACCATTTTCCCTGTCTTTCCTTTTTCCCAACACTTCTGTACCCGCAGAAGACGTCCTTGTCATCAACGAAGGCCCAGATGCTGGACCCAAAACCCTATCCTCCCAATCTTCTTTGAGCCTCGTATCAGAAAAGCAGCCGCCCGGCGGGCCCTCTTCAACGGCGAGGTATGGCCCAGGCTCATCCATTCTGCAACCTACAGCACCTCGTCCACGCTTTGCCCTGCACAACACAACCAAACCAAAAAGGCCTCAACAACGAAGATCACTACCCCACCACACAAAAGACCACCACCAAGTGACGAAGGACATCACCAACCTGGACTTCAAAAACTGGTCAATATCGTAGTCTTTCCACTCGCCACCATCTCGCAGATCTTCGCTTCCGCTTGTACTTTCCCCAGAATGCTCTGCAGTTTCATCATCAACATATCTAACACTCATACCACGCCGGCTTTCCTTCCCCGGCCTGGAATCATATTCCCTACACGAACTCTGCCCTCGAGAGTCATCCTCACGAGTGGAATCCCTTCCACCATCCCTCAACTCTGCATCCCTCCCGAACCGCTGCCGCCCTGAAGCCCGATCTGATCTCCGCGCCCGCTTGCTATGATTATCGCCCACTTCCACGTACCTCATCCTCCACATCTCGTTTATTTCCACAACCCTGTTAGCTGTCACCATGCCCGAGCACCAATCTCAGCAACAACAGTAGCAGCAAAGCACACCCAAACAACCCTAACCTCATCCAACATGCAATCACCAAATCCACAGATCCAGTGACACCAACGAGGACCCAATTCTCCATGCCCCGACTCCCGCATTACCCTAACCCTCACACCACACCTCGTCACTCACTCACATCCCAACTCCCAGCACAACAAAACTCAGCAAAAACGCACTCCCTTGCCCCGAAGCCGGGCCAGCAATTGCTCCAAGCTGCCGGGAAAGCCAAACTCCAAAATCTAATACCCTGCACCACGATCAAGGCCTGCACTTCACCTTGCTGCACACCCTGCACTGTAGCCCTCATAAACTGTGGATTGGGGCGCACCCGCGCCACAGGCTTAGCCAAGAAAGCCCCGACTCCCTCCTTGTCAGCCCGTTGCCGCAACCGCGTCGCCTCCTCCATCAGCAGCGCTGCCAGCTTCGCCTCCGTCTCCGGATCCATCCGATTCCCAGCGATCGAACTCCACCACGGGCGCGCCGCGGTCGAATACAAAATAAAACCTATGCGACCAACCCCATTTACCTCACATATACACCTATATATCTTGAAGCGAAAACTTTGTCATGGCATTATAGTGCGAGTAGGATATAAATGTGGAAATGTATAGCGCAGATAAAAACATAGGTAGGTAATGTAGGATATGATATATAGGTAAGTAGAATAAACATTCAAATAAATAGGGGGGATAAGTCGTTGGATCACGCCCCTATACTTTTGATTAGCATGAAGCAGGAAGGACTGAAGCCATCGCTGAACGGATGTGCTAACACTTGAAGAAGGAATACAGATCCATGCCAAATCAATGCAAGCGGGTATGAATCTGACATCTCAGTGGGCAACTGCCTCTTGGACATGTACATATTCCAGGTCCATGCTCCTTGTGGGCTAAGCTCAGCATGGAAGTGCACAGGAATGTCTGCAACTCTTCAAGCAAACGCTGGAGGATGGTGTGAAGCCCAGCATGATCTCAAGTAGTTTCTGCATTCTATGCTTGTGCCAACATAGTGGAGCTGAAACAGGGAATGCAAGTTCACGACCTCATTCACAGAGAGTGAGTACCATGCATACCTCTTTGTCGGAAATGCCCTTGTTGACATGCATGCAGAATGTGGAAAGCCAGACCTCGCGCGACAGGTTTTCCACTTCATCTCTGAGCGGGATGTGGTATCGTGGAACACTATGACAGCCGGGTATGGTCACAACGGGCTAGGCCAGGATGGCCTACTAGGGCCTATCCATGGCAGAGTATATTTTTGAAGCAGCAAGGCAAAAATCTGTACACTGTACAGGAAGCCTGAACTCTCAGGCTCAACTGGCCTCCACCTAGGTGGTGAAGAAGTTGAGTCCTGGAACTACAGGCATAGAGAACCAACTATTCCTGAACAGGGGTCCAGGGGGCAATATCCGCCAAGATGGTGGCGAGCACGAGAGATCACAAGCCACCATCCTCTGGTTGCTGCAGTTGAGTTGCATGTAGAGCAGGTTATCGATGCCGACAAAGCAGGAGTACGGATAGAGATGTCCGTTGAAGGGGCTGGGGGCTGTTGCAATCTCAACCAGCTGGCTCCGAAGGGTATTAAGCTCCCATATCTTGCTGGACGCCTGTTCATGATAATTCCAAGGAGTGGCTCCCAGCATCAGAAGCCGCCCGTGGTAGTTGATGAGGTAAGGGCAGGCACAGGAGAGCTCCTCGGGCATCTCCACATCCAGCTCCTCCCACTCCCCACCATCCAGCTTGTTGGCAACCAGGGAGTAGATTCTCTCATGCCTCTCATCCAGCGTGTACCTCAAGAGATAGAGCCACGATCCACACACCACACTCCACAGGAAATGGTAGCTGGAGTGATTCCGGACCCAGGATCCCACCACCGCCCAAAACCCATCCCTGGAATCGAACATGACGAGCGCATTCCGGCCTCCGGCATCCCTTCCAACACACCCAGCAAAGACCCTGTATCCCCCCGCCTTCCTGCCGACGTCGAATCCCACCACCAGCACATCGCACTCCTGATCTCCCTCCTGATGGAAAGGCGGCACCAGCGTGCGAGTCCCCTCCAGGGGGCTGCACACCACGATGCTCCAGTGATCAGCCTCCGCGGCTTCCTGGAAGCAGATGAGCCCGTTCGCCACGCCCACGATCTCCAGCAGCGGCCTGGGAGCCACAGGCGGCACAGGAATCGGGTGCCACTTGTAGGATAGTGGGTGGTGGGCGTAGCACGGGGGAAGCTTCTTGCGGTTGTCCACCTTGTGATGGTAAGGGAAGGTGAGAATCCACTGCTCCTGGAGGGCAATCTCGGCGTGCATTTCCCGAAGTGCGGCCACCCGCAGATTGTCCCGCCATCGCTTGCACACCAGCCGGGAGCGGAAATACTGCACGGTGGGCAGGCACGCTTGAATCCTGTCAAGAATCTCCAACGGCAGCGCCTCCATCCCGGCCTCTTCCTCCTGTTCCCCGCCCGCGGCCGGGGAAGAATCAGCCATAAGGGGCCCAAGTGCTATGCATTCCACGCCTGTCGGAACTTGCCAACCGCCCAGACGTCACCCCGCGGAAACCTGACGTGATGGCGTGGCGGGACTGCAAAGAGACGGTTTCTGACACTTGTCAGAGAAGAGACTCGGGCCGGACGATCTGGTGAGAGATTACAGATGAGTGTGGAGTCTGTGGACACATGAGGGGATCCTGTGCCCGCCGGGAAATGTAAGAAGAGATGAGATGAAAGGAGGGGACAATCTGAATTACAGTTGAATGTACATACACAAGAAACCTCCTGCTGGGAGGCGGCAGGGGTTTTGTTGGAGTCACTTACCCAAGCTTGCGCTTGCAAGGTAAGGAATCCAGTGTCATGTGCGCGGGTGCCATCAACAACTCCATACACCGGATGACACCCTAGCTGCAGAACCCCTGTTTGTTTTCACAAATTCACACCTGTTTCCTGTGGGTCAGGTTGCCTTGTACCGCTCTACACATGCTACTCCTCGCTTCAGGGCTGCACACATCTGCACAACTAGACTTCAACTGGAAGAAGAGGCTGCCAACAGCTCCCATGTTCGCAGAAACTCTTCCAGGAAAAAATATGGGGGAAGAAGGGAGGGCAGGCCTGAAGCAGCTGTCTGACTAGCCAGCGAGCTACCCACACAGTATAGGGGAAAACAAATAAGAAAAGACAAAAAGAACAAGGAGCCCCTGCAGTCATGGCTCAATGAGTCCCGGAGCAAAGCTGTAGGTGACTTCAGAGGCAGCTCGGTACTGAGCAGACAAGGGCCACTCGGGAAATCTCCTCCACGACTTCTTGGTGAGGTCGTAGATGGCGATCTTATTCTTCCTCCAGCTGAAAATATACACAAAATGGTTCACACCCACACAATGTATCATCCAAGGCAGCATGAGCCTGAACTGCCCGTGCCTGGAGCGCCCATTAGTAAACATCTCCTGAAAGATGGGCTCCGGCATGAGCCCCTCCTCCTCCCAGGACTCTACCCTGGGCCCAGCAACCCGCAACCTCCATATCCGCAACTTATCCCTGCACTCGGTGTGGTTCCCACCCGCCCTCCTGCTCTTATACAACCCCGCCATGAGCACCCTTCCGGAGCACTCCACCAAAAAGGGCAGAATCAGTCCGGCCCCGACCTTATCCGGGATCGAAACCTCGCTCCAGACTCCACCCTCAATATCAAACGCCATCACCATGTAAGAAAACAACCCCAACCCCCCGCGCAACGCCCCAAACGCCGCCCCCCTGGGCCTCTCCCCTTGCAACCTGCACCAGAACATGCAGTACAGAAACCCATTGCAGCAGGGCCCCGTGCTCCGCTGCCACCCATACCCCTGCAAATCGTGCCCCTCCACCGTCGTCTTCGGCAGCGGAGACGCCACCCTCAAGCCATGGTTTTACTATCATAAACCTCGGTGTTCCTCCATCCACCTTGGCCAGCACCACCTGATACCCCTCCTCCCGTCCGGCACCAGCTTCACCACGTCGTACCTGCATCTGTCCAGGTTACTCGGCATGGGGAGATCCGCCACTCCATCCCCGCCGGCCGGCACACGGAGAGGCAGTTCGGGGCGTGCCCCTGCTCCCCCGATCCGACGCCGCGCTCCAGTAAAACAAAAACCCGCCCCCGGCCGCCCGCACCTGCGCCACGTCCCGCGCGTTCTTCACCCGCTCCTGCACCCACTGCAGCGGCAGCCGCTGCCACTGGTCCCGCAGCGGATCGTGCAGCGCGCCCCCGGCCTTGGGCCCGAAATCCAGAAAGAACCTGGCCCGGCAGTGCTCCCGCTCGTAAACCTCCCACAGCAACGAGTCCCACCTCCTGCACACGGCCCGGAGCCTGAACAAGGAAGCCGGCTCCAAGCGCGGCAGAATCTCGCTCTCCACCATCTCCATGGGGAGCGAATTCCACAGCGCCACGTCCCGCGCCCAGGCCAGCTTCCGCCTCACGCTCCGCGCCTCGTGCACCACGGCCCGGGCCCTCCCCTGCGCCCGCCACGGCATTTTCCTCTTCCCCGCTCCGCATCCGATTCCGCGTCCGCGGCCCCGGATCTGTCCGTGTCCTGCGTCTCCCCGCCCCGGCTCCCCGCCAGGACCGCCTCCTGCGACCCCGCGCTCCGCTCCTGCTGCCGCTGCTTTCCCGAAGCCTCCTCCTCCATCGCAGCACGCTGAGCTTGCGCCTCCTCGGCCTGGCCGCGGAAGAGGCTCCCCAGCACCCGCCCGAACCACGTCAAGGCCATAGCCCGGGGCTCGGAGCTCCCTTCCCCGGCGGGGCGTGCGCTCTCGGCTCGCCTGCTCTGCTCAGGCCGGAACCTAATTCCAGCTCCTGCTACTGCAGGCGGCCATGGCCCGCTGTGGCCTGAAGCCGGCCATGCATCGCGCATCGTAGCGGAGGCTGGAGGAGGCGGGTGCAGAAGGCGGCGGCAACTTCGGGGAAGGAGGGCCGCACAAATCACTCCGGCAGCTCCTGCCGCAGCCGGATCGCCGAATCGCCGGATCTCGGCTGCTCGAATTGCGGGGGAACAGGGGCTCGATTGAACGCCTCGCCTCACGGTTGACGCTACAATGCCGCAAAGCCACCAACCCTAGCCTTGCCGTGGCCCAGCCCACACTGCCTGCGGGACGACGTGGAAGCAACCCTGCTGGATTAGGATCACATTACACCACTCCCTTTCCCTAAATCGAGTTATGTACATAGAAGAAGAGAAGAATAATGGAGACTCATCTACGTAAGGCCAATGGCTACGGACTTCGATTATGTGCCAAATCCTAATGCGCCCGCAGACAAAGTGTGGGTTGTCTTTTTTTTTCTTATTTCATAACTTACTTAATTTCAGACATCGAGTCTCCATTGCAATCCTTCATATAAGGCGGCGATGGTAAGTGATGTTTCTTTCTCTTCCTCATTTGCCATTTGTAGGCCATTTATACAGGAGTAAGTAATGCTTCTTCCTCTTCCTCATTTGTCATTAGTAGGCCATTTATTCTTCCTGCATATGATGTTCTAGGAGTAGTAAGTAATTTTAGGTAAGGAGCTTAGTCGCTCTTTTTCACTTTGATCCCTGAGGTCCACTTTCATTGTCCCGTGCCGGATGGGTTTTTCCCCTTCGTTTTTTTTTTCTCAATAAAAAATAATTTTTAACATAAGGCCCAGGAAACGTCGCTAAGAAAGAAAAAAAAAGGGCAGAATGGAGACTAAAAAACAACATAATGGAGACTAAAAATTTTGCCGAGATCCCATCTACACTGTGATTGTGAGGAAGAAGAAAAGAAGAATTCTACTCTCTCTCCATCCACTCTCATGCTATGGCTTACCTTGATGTTGGGTAACTCATCTCTTTCTAATAAAGTTTAAGAGAGTGGATTTGGGGTTGTATGTGTGGATAAGAAGGTTAGTCTACCCCTTGTATGTAATCCACAAACATCTTGGGGACCTGTGCACTCAGGATTGCAGAAGATGGGAACAACTCACAAAAAATACAAAGTAAATATGGAACTACGCTCCATGATCACATAGAGATGAAAAACTTTAGTGAGGGAAGAATATGACAGGGAGAGCCTCTCGGGCAAAGGACATCATAAAATATCCTTCAGATCGTAGTAATATGTTGTTTGAAGTTAGAATCTGACAATGGAAATATTTTGGCAACATATTTCACAATGTGTATTGAATACTAAGCTCAAGAAGTGGAAATCTAATTAACGCACGCATTCTGATCCAAGAGTCACAGCTTGTAAATTGATATGTAGGTGAGAAGAATTGTATGCCAAAGTTGTACAAGCATGAGGCTTGGTAGCTATAGCCATCCAGCTTTCCCATGAAGGAGCTGGTGAGGAATCTATGAAAAATGTATTTAATAACTTGATATTTCAATAAACCTTTTTAATTATTTTTATATATAGTATGAGCATCTTTAATATGTCTTATAAATTATCTATCTTGGAAAGCAAACATCTTTTTCCTGCATTCTTATATTATACACTAACATACATTTTAGATTCTCACCATATGCACCTATGTGATCTGGACAAGCCGTATTAGCTAGATGCGATCTGACGAGATCAACGCATACATAACACCTCGATGAAGCCTCAATTGCTTGCTGGAAATCTGTCATCTCTTTATTCATACAAACTACTTTCCCTGAAAATTTGTTATATTTTGCTACATATTCATAACTTGTATCTCCTAAAATATTGAATGGTACCTTGGTTTGGAAATAATTAATAAATGCATCTAGATATGACTCGAGTCTTTGACGACCATTACTTTTGTCTGTTGCACTGAATATTTCAATAGAACAAGAAGTTTTTAGATCTCCAAAACTTTCAAGGCTAGATGGATTATATTCACCTCGAACAATAGTGAACATGAATAGATTACACATCGAATGTATATTCAAATAAAATATAAAAATTCTGAAAACGTTCATCTTGCTCAAAGATGTCTCTAGGCAGAAATTGAGTATTTGTCTTTATATATTGTATGTTACAATAACAATTAGATCACATTTTGTAACTTTGTGTACAAATTTTGAGGAACTGATACTTAGTCTCCACATTCTCTCTTTTAATTCTTATATTGTTCATGCAAAAATTGATTAATGAAATGATAGTTGTATTACTTCACTAATTCCTCCTAAAGCTTTTAGTTTACCACTTCAGATTCTTCTGTTGACATTCCACGTTTTTAAAATTTTAAATAAAATTTAATATTTTTTTAAAAAATTAGAATCAAGTGGTTGGAAAAAATATTTTTTATGAATATTATTCTCCAGCTAGCAACAAAAATGCTTTCCATCAATTTTATTCCTTTGCTAGCTTTATTCACATTTTTAACGTTGGCACCTTGACCTTAGAATGGATAGCAAGCTTAGATTGAGACTTTCTTCGTAGTTTTAGAGAAGTTCTTTCTCTTAGAGCGTTTGGCGAAACACAAGTACCTTTGGATTTTTTTGCCACTTGGTGTTTCCAACATATTGTTTTATATTTTTATGTTATAAATGAAAATTGAACTGCATATTGGCTCCCGGCAAGTTCATGAAACAATCACTTGAGTGCACTCAGCAACGCTCAATTATGCATCGTTCCGTCTTGCAAGATCTATCACTGGAATGCACTTCAAGGTAATCTAACCTTCGTCTCTTTCATTCATTCCAGTGCGCTCACTAAGCATCCACCAAGTTCATCCTACCATGCTCTCTTTGGGGTCTTCGAATATGGCCTCTTTGCTCATTGAAGAACAAGCATTTCTGCTTCAATCTAATGGGATGTAACAGGGCAGTGTGTTTGAGATAGTAAACTCAAGGTTGAACAGGAAGGTCCACCTTAAAAATTGACGATGGCAGAAGATCTTAGGTATGGTATGAAATCCCAATATAAAGACGAAACACTTAACCAAGCACACCTTACAAAAGCTCAATTAAAAAACCCTTAACTTAGCATACTTAACATATTACGCTTAACTAACTAACATATTATACTTAACAAAACACACTTTTCGAAAGATCATATACCTGCAGTTGATATAGCTATTAGCATCCTGTTAGAGTATAAGAAGCAACCATTAGATCAATGATAGTGGGACAAAAGTTGGATGCTACTCTTGTTACAAAAATTAAATGTTACTCCTGCAAACACTAGGAGGCCGATAGGCACATTAAACAAAACCAATAGACCAACGTCGATGGGACAAAAGTTGGATGTTGCTGTTGTTACAAAAATCAAAAGTTACTTGTGCAAAGACTAGGAGGCCAGTAGGCACCCAACTGAAGTATTTGACACAACCACTAGACGATTGGACAAAAGTTGGATGCTGCTTTTGTTACAAAACTTAAAAGTTACTTCTAGAAGGCTGAAACATGCAACCTGAGAGACTCTAACTCTCGCGGGTCAAACTCACGAGATGAGCAGAGATGTACCTTAACAATAACCAACAACAACTTTATTTCTGTCCGCTAAGGATGGAAGGACCACCATGAGACACAAATAGCACAGTGTAAAAGAGCTAAAAAGCCGAGTACACATTAGTTCTTTTGATCTAGAGAGACCGTAGTTGTTTTAGATAAGAGAAGAAGGAAGTAAAAGTCATAAGAGAGGGAAAAAAAGAGGCAAAATCAATAAGGAGTCCATCAAGGCGTGTCGATGATCAAGAACCTCAGAGGGACAAACGTCACAGAGCTTAGCTTAGGGATATAAAAAGAGAAGAATCTGTTGCGCAAAGGAAAACCAGCACACCAAAAAATGAGTGTATTGTGCTCGAATGTCAGCATAGGTGGAGCAATAGAAGAGGAAATGGTCCAAGCAGAGAGCTTGCACTCAGCCAAAGTTGCTCATTCACTACAACTATTGACTAATAATATTTAGGCAGTATACTTGGACTTGGGGGCAAGTCCACGAGTCCCATTAAGGGAGGAGTCCGATTAGATTTTTTTTCCATTTAAAAAAATAAATAAAATATTATAAATTAAAAATAATAAAAATACCCTTAAAACGAAAGATTCAAATTCTGATTGATAGGTTTCACAAAAAATAACTTTTACCGCTTTTCTATATAGTTGCTTGAAAGCTAGCACTCTCTCTAGGCAGCATTAAAAAAACTCTACCTATCATAAAGAAAAAAGCTTAGTTTATGAGTCTTCAATCACACCTAAAAGTCTACTGTGCTCTGAAATAATCCCTTAGTTTAGGAGTCTTCAATCACACCTAAAAGTCTATTATGCTCTAAAATAATCGATTCTTTTTTTCTTTTTTAATCCTATTTAAGGAGGTGAAATTAACATAAATGTATGTTTCAAAAGATCCCAATTACCATTTAGGGAAAAGGTCCATTTTTTACACTGTACCCTAAAGGCAGTAGGATGGGAGTTCCCATTTAGAGAGGAATCCCATTTATAGAGTTCCCAACAGGGGCCCGACTGCAAGTGTACACATGGGCAATCCCAGTGAAGTTGTGGGAGCTGCTATTATGAGTGTTCCCACAAAGCACCTTGGTACCCTGGTTGAGCGGAAAATAAAGAAGCCCGAAAAGCCCCTCGGGTGCCTGAAAAGCCACTCGGGTACCAGTGAGCGAGAGAGATGTCCGAAGTGCACGAGGAGGAAAAAACAACACATCAGCCACCATATTCGGCCAGTCAGTCGAGTGTGAGAAGGTAAAGACAAAAAGCATTGGCAACCCACATCAGGGAATCAGGGCTACCATTATGAATCTTGAATGAGGGCTACCATTATGAATCTTGAATGAAGGCCATGACACGAACGCCTTATGAAATTCGTAGCCAAGATGAGCTGGAGTTTCAGAACAATTTAATGGCAGCAAACTATGTACCTTATGGAATACCGATCTGGTCACGCAGCATCCAGATATTTTTAGGGTTATGGACAGAAAGAAATAGTCCCGCCGCATACGGCGGAACTATTTCGGCATGTCATGGATGACCACATCGGCCAGGTCAGCGCCCCCGGCACCGGCTGGTCAAGCTACCACATGACACACGTAATGATTCGACTCACGAATGATTCGACCACACGTAAACTTTCTTCTTTTAGGGTTAGGTTGCGTTGCGGCCATTGCGTCGCCGCGCCATTGCGGCATCGCAACATACCATGTCCGGCATCGCTGCATACACAAGGTGTAAGGGTTGTCGGCGGTTGCGTTAGCGCAGCGCTTACGCTATGCAATGGCGTTTGTGCTGCAATTGTCGTCTACATGCTGCCGCTTAGTGCATTTGTGCGCAAGATCGCACTGCTTGGCAATCGGCCGCATCTACTGCAACGCGCCGCTAGTGCCGCCACGCTTGCACATAGCACCAACTTTCCGATACAAGCTTATACCAGAGGACCAACAAACACGGCTTCCATGAAAATGGACGATACAATCCTTGCACCCAAAAAGCGCGGCAGGCACAAGAGTCTTCAAAGGGCCCTCTTGGACTCAACGCAGCAGTAGTGATCTCGCCCACGGCGTGGGCTTCGCCAAGGCCCACTGGAGGTACGGCAAGGTTTCCCCGCCTCCCGCACTCGCACAATGTCGTGCCTGTGCAAAGTACATATCGGGAGGAAGTCCATGTCAAGCCCTTCGTGATAGGCATTGTCCTCGCGACATGCGCTTCTCGTGACACGATAGCAAAGGGCACACAGCCGATCGACCACCGCAATGCTAAAGGGATGGAACCTCACATGAGGAAGACAACAGAATTTCACACAAGACAAGTGTCTGCAGCCAAGACTCACCGGACAACAACAATCACCTAGCGGTGGCATCTCGGGGCCACGTGCGTATATTGAGGACCACAGCATCATACTCCTCGCCATCATCCGCATGTCCCATATGCGGTGGTCGACCCGCCCTTGAGCCGAGCCTCTTCCTCGAACGCTATTGCACATGGCTGGGATGTCCCCGTCGCTGCCCTTATCCGCGCACCTCAGGCCTGCTCCACACCGCCTCCAACGCCCAGCCCGCCTCATGGTGGGCATGAAGGTGACATGTGTGAGTGGATGTGCCGAGGTTGGTGATGTCCACTCTACTCCTCACCAAATCCAAAGATGTACCCTTGTACAGAACGCCCACTTCTCCCCAATGACCGCCAAAAATGCTCAATCCTCTGCAGACGGCGAAGCATTACTACCACACAGACCTCCTCGGCCGACAAAGGCATCGCAAGCAACCACACCGACCAGGTACACGGAGGCCGCGATGAAGTTGCCGCCAGTGCCCTTGGCCTCGCACGGTTCATGTCCGCCTATCAGTTGTGCTCACGCATAGTCCGACCGAATACCGGGATGGCCAAACCTCCTCACCGCATCCACATAGGCGTTGAAAATGGTTGTCCCCGCTTGTTGTCTTCTTCCAAGACCAACCACGGGACGTAGTGGGTGGCCCCATCTATTGCACCATGGACTCAAGTAGAATTGCGGCCTGTCATCGCACACAATCCAACCACATCCATTTGGTGACCATCGCAGAATCGCTCCCATTCCAATCTAACGCACAGCACACACCGCAGCAAACTGCTGGAGCCACTCACAATCCATGTGCCACATGAACATGGGCGTCGTGTTATCAGCTGCGACGCGCTGACTGCCGTCGGCCGTGAGCCATGTCTTCCGGCTGCATCAACCGCGGCGCCTCCGTCACCTGCCTCCTTGGGATGTCGATTCCATCGACTTGCAGCCCGCCCGCACTGCTTGACCGTGATTGACGCCGTGCGTGTGATGGGCGTATGAGTTGCAATGAGCGTGCAGACCTCCACCACGGATAGCCTCCCATACACGCCGCCATTCAGCTGCCAGGAGCCTCACACTGCCCTCAAGTCACAGCTCCCCGCCGGCAGCCTCGGCCGCCTGATTGCAAGTGCCGCGCCACGCCGGCGTGGCGGAGTGTTACGGAAGGCTCCGCTACCACGCGGCCCGTCCTCCCCTTCCTCGTGCTCATCCCCGCGCCTCTTCCCCTCCACCCTCATGCGATCCATCCGCTCGTCCTGCAGCCCTTCCTCCCAGATGGTCCAGTCATCCTGGTGCAGCCCGTGCGTGCCCCCCAGCCACCCGTCATCCGCCTGCCATTCGGGTGAGCCACCCGCAGCTGCCATCGGCCTCCTCCACAGGGTCGCTTCTCGCTTGGGGATGGGCAAGGTGGCTTGCACACCTCGCACACCGCTAGCGTGGAAGGCGTTCGCGTGGTTCCCGTCTGCCTGCACAGGCCTCCGCGGAGGTCTATTGCGCACGCAGAGCCCTGGTGTTATTCCAAGTCGCCGTCGTCCGGGTTGAACAAGAAATTGCAGCAACTGCGGCTACCACCCAGTTCGATTGCCAGTTGCACCTCTTCCGCACATCCACTGACAAATCATGCCGCGCGCCGCTGGCGCACTTGAAATTGTGTGCAAAGGGGCTTCATCGTGTGTGCAAGATAGTGGCCTACGCCCTTTCCCCATCACGCGCCATGGGTGCGGCCTTGATGGAAGGTACGCGCGTATGATGGTTCACACGATCGCGGTATTGCCAAACACCACCATGCTGCGCGCCTCTGCGTGTCGCGGATTCGTGCAGCAAGCGCGCGGGGCGTGGGTCTCCTTTGGTCACCATGCGCGGCTATGCGTGCAGCGTTTGCCGCTGCGAGACAAGCTTCCCACACCAACTCGCGCACAACACCACTGCGTATTACTATACGGGCCACTATGGGCCTCAGAGAGCATCACAACAAACCATTGCCACGCTCATTCCTGTTCTGGCGGCGGCACATCGACGCGCCTCCTTCCCCTCAATAGCCTTGGTTGCTTCCGGCAGCAAAACACCGAAGGCGACGCCTTACCTCAACCCGCAGAGGGTCCAGAAGGCTGCGGCGCAAACATGAAAGCATCGATCTTCCGGCAATCAGCGCGTGCTTTGCGGCCCCCATGGTGTGGCATGCCACGATGATGAGGTCACATGCCTCCGATGCCGGAACACTCCTCTTCGTTGGTGAAAAGTCCATGTAGCGAGATGAAATGCTCCGTCCGGTTGAATAAGAAATTGCAAAGAATCGGGCTACCACCCGGTTTGATTGCCGCTTGCACCTCTTCCGCACATCCTGTTTAAAAATCATGCCGCGCGGCGCGACTTCAAATTGTGTGCAAAGGGGCTTCACATCGTGTGTGCAAGATAGTGGCCTACGCCCTTTCCCCATCTCGCTTATGGGTGCGGCCTTGATGGAAGGCGCACGCGCACGGTGGTTACACGATCGCGGTATTGCCAAACACCACCATGCTGCGCGCCTCTGCGTGTCGCGGATTCGTCGCAGCGCGACGCGTGAGGTCTCCTTTGGTCATATGCAGGTTATGCGGCAAACGCCGCAGACAAGCTGCAAGCTTCCTACACCAACTCGCGCACAACACACGTCTGCGTATTACTATACGGGCCACTATGGGCCTCCGAGAGCATCACAACACAACCATTGCCACGCGGGCTCATTCCTGTTCGTGGGCAGCAGCACATCGAGGGCAGGCAACGCCCTTGGTCCTTCCCCCTCAATAGCCTTCTGGCTGCTTCCGCTTGGCAAAACCTGCGAACGACAGCACCGCCTGCCTTACCTCAACCCGCAGAGGGTCCAAGAAGCTGCGCGGCGCAAACATGAAAGCATGCGATCTTCCAGCAATCAACGCGTGCCCTTTGCGGCCCCCCATGGTGTGGCATGCCCTGATGATGAGGTCACATGCCTCCAAGATTTGGAACACTCCTCTTCGTTGGTGAAAAGTCCATGTAGCGAGATGAAATGCTCGTCCGGTACACAAATGGGAGTGTGGCCACAGCAAAGTTGTGGCGATCCACATCCTGCACGATGCATAATGTGCCCACCGCCGGCACACAATGTTCATCGCGAGTGCAATGCCCTCGTGCCCACAAGCACAGTGCCGACGATCCCATCACGGCCCCACACCCTCGACTACCTTCCATGCCCACTTCGGCCGACGCAGGACTTGGCGCTCCATCACTTTCGCAATCGCAACCCACAAGGTGCCTTCCAAAGATGCTTTCGTGCATGAGAGACGGCAGGTAAAGGGGCTTCCTTCTCGATGCAAATCCCACACGAGGCACCCATTTCCTCCGCACAAGATTGTCACCGCAGGCCCCTATCTCAATTGTTAGCACGCACTGCAGCCTGTGTCCTCCCGAATGGCATCCACAAAGAACATGCCATGCGAGCTCTTTGGCTGCTCCAAAGATCCTCGCCCCAACCGTCCATGACATCCCGCCCACCGGCTTGCACCACCAGCCCCTCCTCATGGGCTCGGCCCCTCTCCACCGCCCAAACGAAGTCCTTGCAAGGCGGCCATCCCAGCTCCCCTCCACAACCAAGAGGACCCATTTCCGGACCACTCTCCAGACGCACGGCCATCGTCATCGACGCCAAGACATGCCGCGAGTCGGTGGAATGGATTCGCCGAGCTCTCCCATGTCCATGCTGCGCTGCCGCCGTCGGCGTCTGTGATCCACCGTCGTTTCCATGGCTCCTTGCTTGCTCGGACTGTCCGCGGCTCCTGTGGCGGCCCCTCATGGTGCAGCCCGCTTCCCCGCAGTCTCGGCGATTGTGTCCACATGCACGATGGTCGTCGATGGCGGCACATTCTCCGCATCCTCCCCTCCATCGCCTGCGCCCGCACGTCGCCCCTGCCGCGACCTCGCCTCACTTTGCCGGGCGTCCCCTCTGCTGCGGTGCATTCTCAACGGCATCATTGCCAGCCATACCGCCTTGCCTTGCGCGTCAACGCCGCGAACTCGCATGGATCATACTCACTGCCCACACGCAACCCCTGTGAGAATCACATTCGAAGCAGATTGCGCAATCAGTGGATATGGACGACTGCAATGCAAGACACTCCCAGTGGTACCTATCGCTCGTCGCGGTGAGAGGCGAGCTGTAAGCCTCCTTTGGGAAGCCGTATCCCAACATTTCTGCTGCCGATGTAGAACGCCTCCGGCGTGCAATCCAACCTGCAATCAACATGGAGGTTTGAGAATTCATGTGCAACCACCGCTTTGCAGCCAGACACCTGTGCCGACAACGCTGCCGCCGCTTGCAGCCGCCCACCACAACGTTGCCTTCCGTCCCTTTCACTGCCCTCTCTTTGTTCAGCGGTAGCAGTCGTCTGATCACACGCCGCCTGCGGCCTGCCACCCCCTCGTGCCTCGCGCTCCCTTCCACAGTCGCCCCGCACACCACCAGCCGGATGCGGGGGGGAGGAGGGTGGGGCCCTCGTGCCTCGCGCTCCCCTCCCACGGTCGCCCCGCACACCACCCGCAACCGGATGCGGGGGGGAGGGAGGGGGCCATCAAGGCGGCACTCATTGTACGGGGTAGGCGGGGCATTCAAGCGGTCATTCAATGTACACGAAACAAATGTGCAGCTATGGCGCATCCGATCTTATGAGGGCTTAGCGATTCTGTTGCATTATTTTACCACCCGATCACTTGGTGTGCGTCGCGCCAGTGGTCTCCTGGAACATTGCGCGCTGCAGTAGCAATGTTCATCTGCGATGCACTAAGCGGAGTTCGTCCTGTGACAAAGCGACCACTTGCAGTGCGGCCGGACAACATCATGGGCAGAAAGCATATTGCTGAAAATGACATCGCACACGCCGTGCGCGGCTTACAATCGCCATGTGCTGCAACTCTCGTCCCACACCTAACCCCTAACACCCGGCATGCGTTCTTCCCATCTACACACAATTCGCACAGAACACAACTTCAGTGCCGAAACGCGAATGGCACGTACATGCAGCACGTTAGTTGCGGTTGCAGGGCAGGCCGGGAAATGCTCCTATGCAGCTGCCGCCCTCTGCTGTTGCACCCACCACTATGTTTACAGCCTTGCGCGTTGAGCTCGATTGCTCCTCGTTGGCGGCCCCTCATGGGCTGCGGCCCCGCACCGACGGCCCCGCAGCTGACAGGTGTCCACATGCACGATGGTCGATGGCGGCACATTCTCCGCATCCTCCCCTCCATCGCCGTGCGCACTTCCTCGCATGCCGCCCGCAGCCTCCGCCCGCCCTCGGGCGTCTCTCGCGGCGGCTGCAGATTCTCAACAAAGACGATCGCAAGCCCGCCACCGCCATTTGGCCGCCACAGCCATAACTCGCATGGATCATACTCACTGCCCACACGCAACCCCTGTGAGAATCACATTCAAGGCATTGCAATCGATGGATATGGACGATCGCAATGCAAGACACTCCGGTGGTACCTATCGTCGCGGTGAGGCGGTAAGCCTCCTTTGGGAAGCCGTATCCCAACATTTCGCTGCGATGAACGCCTCCTGCGTGCAATCCAACCTCCGCAATCAACATGGAGGTTTGAGAATTCATGTGCAACCACCGCTGCGACACTGCATGGCAACGCCGCGCTGGCTGGTAGCCCGCCACCACAACGTTGCCTTCGTCCCTTTCACTGCCCTCCGCTGTTCGCGATCATGAAAGCAGCAAAGGCTTACCCGCCCGCCTGACCCCCATGCCCCTCGTGCCTCGGCCTCAAGGCCTTCCATGCTAAGATACACCACCCGCAACCGGATGCGGGGCGGGAGGGAGGTGGGGCCACTGCCCGCGGCTCCTCCACAAGGCGCCAAGACACACCACCGCGAACCGGTGGGAGGGAGGGAGGCCACCATCAAGGCGGCACTCATTGTACACGGTGGCGGGCGCCACATTCAAGGGTCATTCAATGTACACGAAACAAATGTGCAGCTATGGCGATCTAATCATGATTTCGCAGCTTCGATTATTTCAGACACCACCGCCGGTGTGCGCCGCGCTCACCGGTGGTCTCCTGGAACATTGCAACCCGCAATCACCAGAATGTTCATCTGCGATGCACTAAGCGGAGTTCGTCCTGTGACAAAGCGACCACTTGCGACCGCGCATGGACAACATCATGGGCGTAAAGCATATTGCTGAAAATGACATCGCACACGCTGCGCTTACAATCGCCATGTCCGCAACTCGCCTCACACCTCACCCCTCACACCGCATGCGTTCTTCCCATCTACACACACCGCACGAACAAAACTTCGCCGAACAATGGCACGCATACGCAAAGACGTTAGTTGCGGTTGCAGGCGGCGGAAATGCTCCTATGTGCCGCCCTCTGCGATTGCACCCACCACTATGTTTACATGCCTTGCGGCGTTGCTCCGTTGCTCCTCGCCTCGGCGCGCGTCTCCCGGATATGCCACCACATGGGCTTTCGTGCAGTTAATCTCGCCCGACGGGCGTCTTCTCATTCCAATTGAGCTCCGCACGCGAAATCCACCAACTCGTAGAACCTCCTAGGCCATCTTCCACCAAATCGGTGGCCCCGGCGTGCACTGCGAACCAAACCGCGGTCATGCACTTTGTTGCGGTCGCTCCCATGGTGCATCTTCCATTCGATCGGTGGCGGTGTCAAAACGATGCATGAAAACATGGCACTCCACCGGTGGTAAGCGCTCTCGCGATAATTTGTCCACCGCCACTCCATTCCGTTTGTCCCGCAGTGGTGGTATAGGATCGCAAGTTTATTTGGATACCCTCCATTCAAGGCATTGGCTCGATGGTCTTCAACAAAGTCCAAAAACTCACGAGAGCTCCCTATAGTTGATGGGAACCATGGGCCTGACGATGTACTCTCGAGGGCATTGCATCTCCCACATATCTTCCGCGGCCCGCTTTGCCACCGTGTGTGCGGGCGCCCGACTGCACACTAGCAAAGCCGCGGCCGTCAATGCCCTTCCCGCAAGATATTGCGTCATTGCGCCGCCTCCAATGCACATGATCCTCCCGTGGGCCGGCGGCCGCGCGCGCACTCGTCCAACCTACCTTGGATGCCCGCCACTCATAGGCTGCAAGTGATCGCGGGTTCCTCATCGTCCACTCGGTCCGGCGCAAAACTCGGCGCGCGTGGAGGTTTGGCCGCCGAGTCGTTCTGCAGCCTTATTGGCGGTTGCCCATTGACCCCATGGTTGCGTGCACGGCGTCGCCGGCGGAATCCGGTGATGTCTTTCCAACTCCAGCCCGCGGTTCTGGTGGAAGGTTCGCATCCAGCAACCCGGTTGGGCGTTGTTGCGATCGCCATTCGGGCCTCATCTCACTCCGACATTGCACAGTGTAGTCATGGTGCCCGTCCCTCTACCCGCACCCAACACCTTTCCCAACTTATACGGTAGCGTCTGTACCTGGGAAACCCGAACCCCACTCATCCGTCAACCCCGGAGCGCGGAAATGCTCCTATGCACCGCCGCCCTGCAGCTGCACCCACCACTACAGCCTGCAGGCTCGCTTGCGCGTTGCTCCTCGCCTCGAGCGCGCACGCCTCCCGGATATGCCACCACATGGGCTTTCGTGCAGTTAATCTCATCAAGAGCGCGGTCTTCTCATTCCAATTGAGCTCCGCATATCGCACAAATCCACCAACTCGTAGAACCTCCTAGGCCATCTTCCACCAAATCTGGCCCCGTCGTGCACTGTGCGAACCAAACCCGCAGGTCATGCACGCTTTACGCCTCCTCAAGGCCAGACATCTTCCATTCCGGCCCCACAAAACCCGATGCATGAAAACATGGCACTCCACCGCATTTTAAGCGCCTCGCAGAATTTGTCCACCGCCACTCCATTCCATTTGTCCCGCAGGTTGGTATAGGATCGCAAGTTTCACTGGATACCCTCCATTCAAGGCATTGGCTCGATGGTCTTCAACAAAGTCCAAAAACTCGAGAGCTCCCTATAGTTGATGGGAACCATGGGCCACCCAACATGATGTACTCTCGAGGCATTGCATCTCCCACATATCTTCCCCGGCCCGCTTGAGGGCGCACCGTGTAGACACCACCGCAATACAACCGGGCACACGCCAATGCCCTTCCCGCAAGATATTGCACGTCCGCATCGCCTCCAATGCACATGATCCTCCGTGAGGCTACGCGCACCTCGCAACCAACCTACCTTGGATGACCGCCGCCACTCATAGGCGCAAGTGATCGCGGGTTCCTCATCGCCCACTCCGGCCCCGGCTCGCAAAACTCGGCGCAGCGTGGAGGGCCGGCCGCCGAGTCGCTCGCGTTTATTGGCGGTTGCCCGTCACCCATGGTTGCGTGCACGCCGTCGCTACCGACCGGCCTGGTCTTTTCCAACTCCAATGCATGATTCTTTGGTGGAAGGGTTCGTGATCCGCCCTTGGGACGCTTTGTTGCGCCGCCATTCAGCCTCATCTCCCGCAAGATCGAGACAAAGGTGGTCGCGGTTGCCCGTCCCTCTCCCGCACCCAACTTGCCTTTCCCAACTTATACTGAAATCATGCTCCCACTGGGAAACCCGAACCCCACTCATCCGGTCGCCCCATGGGCACGGAAATGACCCGCTATGCGTCACAAGAACCCCACCCGCTTCCTCCCGCGCCCCTCCCCATCTCACTCGGCACCCTCCGTGCGATGGCGGCTGCGATCGAATTGACGATGGCGGTTGGCGCCCCACGTTCTTGCGCACCGTCCTCTCGCACACATTTCCATCAATTCGAAAGGGCATCTCGACAAGGCGTGTAGCACTGTTGTCGGGGAATACTTTTCTGTTTTTGCCACCCTTAGTCTCACACCGTTTTGAGTGGCATTTCTGGCCAAATGGGTGGATCGCATTGTAGGGCTGACTCTATTTGGCTTTATCGCACCCCATCGACATATATGGCCCCCGGCGCGAGGACACCCTCCGCCCGGACCAATTTTATGATTAATACATATACTGTCATTCGCTTGATGTCTTTGGTCTATTTTATACCTCATATTATTCTACTCCAATTTTCCTCCAAATGCTTGGTGTGGATTAGCGAAAGGGCAATTGTGGACACTTTGTCTTTCCCTTGCCTCCCTGCGGCCTTCCATAACTGCATCCGGCACTATGCTTTCATGTGCGTGTCAGCGTCCCCAGAATGTAGAATAGATCAGGAAATTGGGCTATTGGTACATAAGGCTGTTTCCTTATTGGCGATCATCCACGCTCCCGTGCAGTATTCTAATTCAACGTCGGTTTGCAATGGCGTCAGAATGCACGTACATTGATCGTTATTTTCCCCATGCGCCATGTCCATTCATCTCATTATATGGCATTTGCGTGCATATCTAAACACCATTCGTTACCACACAAAAAGTAAGCGCTCCTTCATCGTACATGCGGGTGATTTAGCGAAAACAATTCACTTCTCAATATCTGACACGATGCACATGACACATTGTGCAATGAAACGAAGGCCTTGTATTTTTAAGCTACAATTCGCAGGCATATGAAACTTGCGTTTTGCAACTCGTTGCTTGCTCGACATGGCACCCTCTCGGTATGGAGTGTATGAAGCGGCGAATGCCATTATGTGCTTGATTTTGGTTTTCAAAGACTCCTGATATGTGCATTCGTTAAGCGGGAACTACATTCGAACCCGCATTTGAGCGGAACGTCGCATAGACCTGGATTTGCTTCGTGCTCCTTCATGCGGTCGCGATATCCTTGCCACCAATTTCGACCCTTTCGCATGACATGGATAACGATGTCGATTATGGTGCACATGCAAATTTGTGACATAAATGGATATGTGAGTTTTGAAAATGAGTCCACATGGCACGGAAATGACCCGCGCCAATGCAAACGGCGAACCCCACCCGCTTCCTCCCGCGCCTCCCCATCTCACTCGGCACCCTCCAGCGTGCAGTAGCGGGCTGCAATGCCGAATTTAAGACGCACAGTGGCCGGTTGGCTGCCACGTTGCTGCGCGCACCGTCCCCTCTCCCGCACACATTTCCATCAATTCGGAAAAAGGGCATCTCCTGACACCGGGGCGTGTAGCAGCCGCTACAGCTGTCGGGGAATACTTTTTTCGGTGTTTTTGCCACCCCCTTAGTCTCACACCGTTTTTGAGTGGCATTTTACGGCAGCCGAAATGGGTGGATCGCATTGTATTATGGGCTGATTCTATTTGGCTTTATCGCACCCCATCGACATATATAGCCCCAGGGCACCGGCGCCAGGGGACACCCTCCGGCCCAGACCCAATTTTATGATTAATACATATACTCTGTCATTCGCTTGATGTGCTGAACTATTTTATACCTCATATTATTCTACTCCAATTTTCCTCCAAATGCTTGATTGTGGTATAGCGAAAGGGCAACCGTTGGACACTTTGTCTTTCCCTTGCCTCCCTGCGGCCTTCCATATAAGCTGCATCCAGCGGCACTATGCTTTCACACAATACGACGTGCTCAGCGTCCGCGAATGTAGAATAGATGCAGGAAATTGGGCTATTGGTACACATAAGGCTAACCGTTTCCACTTATTGTGGCATTGTATTCCCCACGCCTTCCCCATTCTAATTCAACGTCGGTTTGCAATGGCGACGAATGCACGTACATTGATGCGTTATTTTCCCCATGCGCCATGTCCATTCATCTCATTATATGGCATTTCGCGTGCACATATCTAAACACCATTCGTTACCACACAAAAAGCGCTCCTTCACTTCATATGCGGGTGATTTAGCGAAAACAATTCACTTCTCAATATCTGCGATGCATGACACATTGTGCAATGAAACGAAGGCCTTGTATTTTTGCGACTACAATTCGCATATGTACTTGCGTTTTGCAACCACGTTGCTTGCTCGACATGGCACCCTCTCGGTATGGAGTGTATGAAGCACAGCATTATGCCATTATGTGCTTCAGATTTTGGTTTTCAAAAGACTCATACGATATGTGCATTCGTTAAGAAGCAGGAACTACATTCCGAACCCGCATTTGCGGGCGTCGCATAGACTTTGGATTTGCTTTCGCTAGCAGTCCGCGATATCCTTGCCAGCCAATTTCACGACCCTTTCGCATGACATGGATAACAATGTCCAAGATGGTGCATGCAAATTTGTGAACGCAAATGGATATGTGAGTTTTGAAAATGAGTCCGCTGGCATTGTATCATTCCGAATCGCCAATAATTGTGCAATGGGCAATTGCAATGGTGCGTGTGTTTCCCTAAGCACGGGCTTATGGGTCCATTGGTGTCATTCGTCCTTCCCCAATACCTCCCGCACCTCCAAGGTGTGCGGGCTGCAATGCCGAATTTAAGACGCAGGTTGGTCGCCACGTTGTCGGCTGCACCGCCCCTCTCCCGCACATTTCCATCAATTCGGAAAAAGGGCATCTCGACACCGGGCGTAGCATGCTAAATGGAATACTTTTTTCGGTGTTTTTGCCACCCTTAGTCTCACACCGTTTTGAGTGGCATTTTCACGAAATGGGTGGATCGCATTGTATTATGGGCTGATTCTATTTGGCTTTATAACCCCATCGACATATATAGCCCAGGCACCGGCGGGGACACCCTCCGCCCGGACCCAATTTTATGATTAATACATATACTCTGTCATTCGCTTGATGTCTATTTTATACCTCATATTATTCTACTCCAATTTTCCTCCAAATGCTTGATTGTGGTATAGCGAAAGGGCAACCGTTGGACACTTTGTCTTTCCCTTGCCTCCCTGCGGCCTTCCATATAAGCTGCATCCAGCGGCACTATGCTTTCACACAATACGACGTGCTCAGCGTCCGCGAATGTAGAATAGATGCAGGAAATTGGGCTATTGGTACACATAAGGCTAACCGTTTCCACTTATTGTGGCATTGTATTCCCCACGCCTTCCCCATTCTAATTCAACGTCGGTTTGCAATGGCGACGAATGCACGTACATTGATGCGTTATTTTCCCCATGCGCCATGTCCATTCATCTCATTATATGGCATTTCGCGTGCACATATCTAAACACCATTCGTTACCACACAAAAAGCGCTCCTTCATCGTACATGCGGGTGATTTAGCGAAAACAATTCACTTCTCAATATCTGCGATGCATGACACATTGTGCAATGAAACGAAGGCCTTGTATTTTTGCGACTACAATTCGCATATGTACTTGCGTTTTGCACCCCCTTAGTCTCACACCGTTTTGAGTGGCATTTCTACAAATGGGTGGATCGCATTGTATTATGGGCTGACTCTATTTGGCTTTATCGCACCCCATCGACATATATAGCCCGGCACCGCCGCTGTGGGACACCCTCCGCCCGGACCCAATTTTATGATTAATATATACTGTCATTCGCTTGATGTCTTTGAACTATTTTATACCTCATATTATTCTACTCCAATTTTCCTCCAAATGCTTGGTGTGGTATAGCGAAAGGGCAACGTTGTGGACACTTTGTCTTTCCCTTGCCTCCCTGCGGCCTTCCATATATGGCATTACGCACTATGCTTTCATGTGCGTGTCAGCGTCCCCAGAATGTAGAATAGATCAGGAAATTGGGCTATTGGTATAAGGCCTGCTTTCCACTTATTGTGGCGTATTCACGCCTTCCCGCAACGTATTCTAATTCAACGTGTCGGTTGTAAATGACAGGCGTAATGCACGTACATTGATCGTTATTTTCCCCATGCGCCATGTCCATTCATCTCATTATATGGCATTTGCGTGCATATCTAAACACCATTCGTTACCACACAAAAAGTAAGCGCTCCTTCATCGTACATGCGGGTGATTTAGCGAAAACAATTCACTTCTCAATATCTGCGTAAAAGATGCACATGACACATTGTGCAATGAAACCTGAAGGCCTTGTATTTTTGCGACTTCAATTCGCAGGCATATGAAGTACTTGCGTTTTGCAACTACGCTGCTTGCTCGACCTTGCACCCTCTCGGTATGGAGTGTATGAAGCGGCGAATGCCATTATGTGCTTGATTTTGGTTTTCAAAGACTCCTGATATGTGCATTCGTTAAGCGGGAACTACATTCGAACCCGCATTTGAGCGGAACGTCGCATAGACCTGGATTTGCTTCGTGCTCCTTCATGCGGTCGCGATATCCTTGCCACCAATTTCGACCCTTTCGCATGACATGGATAACGATGTCGATTATGGTGCACATGCAAATTTGTGACATAAATGGATATGTGAGTTTTGAAAATGAGTCCACATGGCATTGCTACATATCTAAACACCATTCGTTACCACACAAAAAGGCGAAGCGCTCCTTCATCGTACATGCGGGTGATTTAGCGAAAACAATTCACTTCTCAATATCTGACACGATGCACATGACACATTGTGCAATGAAACGAAGGCCTTGTATTTTTAAGCTACAATTCGCAGGCATATGAAACTTGCGTTTTGCAACTCGTTGCTTGCTCGACATGGCACCCTCTCGGTATGGAGTGTATGAAGCGGCGAATGCCATTATGTGTGCATTTGGTTTTCAAAAGACTCCTGATATGTGCATTCGTTAAGCGGGAACTACATTCGAACCCGCATTTGAGGCGGAACGTCGCATAGACCTGGATTTGCTTCGTGCTCCTTCATGCGGTCGCGATATCCTTGCCGACCAATTTCGACCCTTTCGCATGACATGGATAACGATGTCGATTATGGTGCACATGCAAATTTGTGACATAAATGGATATGTGAGTTTTGAAAATGAGTCCACATGGCATTGCTACATATCTAAACACCATTCGTTACCACACAAAAGGCGAAGCGCTCCTTCATCGTACATGCGGGTGATTTAGCGTAAACAATTCACTTCTCAATATCTACAGCACGGCACACATGACACATTGTGCAATGAAAACAAGGCCTTGTATTTTTGCGACTACAATTCAGCATATGAAGTTGCTTTGCAACTCGTTGCTTGCTCGACATGGCACCCTCTCGGTATGGAGTGTATGCACAAGATTATGCCATTATGTGCTTGATTTTGGTTTTCAAAAGACTCATCGATATGTGCATTCATAAGAAGCGGGAACTACATTCGAACCCGCATTTGAGTGCGGGCGTCGCATAGACCCCCGGATTTGCTTCGTGCTCAGTCTCGTCCTGATATCCTTGCCACCAATTTCGACCCTTTCGTGATGACATGGATAACAATGTCCAAGATGGTGCACATGCAAATTTGTGAACAAATGGATATGTGAGTTTTGAAAATGAGTCCGACATACGGCAGATTATTCATTAATCAGCCTGACCAATTGTGCAATGGGCAATTGCAATGGTGCGTGTGTTTAAGCACGGGCTTATGGGTCCATTGGTGTCATTCCTCGTCCTTCCCCAATACCTCCGCACTCCAAATGCGCTTGCTCGATCCTACATCCTCCTCGAAAACAAATGGATATGTGAGTTTTAAAATGAGTCCGGTACTTGGCATTGTATCATCGGGCTTGTCCCAACCATTGGTGCATGCGGCAAATGCAATGGCGCATCGTGTTCGCAACATGCATTGCATTGTCGGATGTTTCACCGCAGACCCGATTTCGTAGCCAAATGCCAAATGCGGTTTTGTGCCATTGCATCGGGCATTTGCTTTGTGCTAATTGGTGCGAACCCAATATAGGACTCCGCAACTTTGTGCATTGGGATATCATCGACAAAAAGAGTTACTACAATGGCCCCACTCCAGGGTGACAGAGGCGACCATATCCACAACCGCAAGACATGCAGTTTGGCGTAACACGAACCTTTATCTATCCCAAAGACCATGGAGTGCAGGTGAAGATCAAGAGTTCACTAGGGTAGTCACAGACCTTCAATGCAAAGAATCACCATGTCCATCCCGGTATCAACCCAAGGCCCGGAGATAAATAGGCAGTTGATCACCAATATAGCACTCCGCAACTTTGTGCATTGAGGTATCATCGACATACAGAGGTGAAGATCAAGAGTTCACTAGGGTAGTCACGATTTTCAATGCAAAGAATCACCATGTCCATCTCACGATGTCAACCCAAGGCCGGAGATAAATAGATGTTGATGCGAACCCAATATAGCACTCCCGCAACTTTGTGCATTGAGGTATCATCGATACGAGGTGAATTGGTGCGAACCGATTTTAGGACTCCGCAACTTTGTGCATCAGTTGTCACGACACAAAAAGTGGGGCCACTACCATGGCCCCACTCTCTAGTGTAGGTCAAAGAGACGACCATCCACAACCAGCACTACATCAGAAGCCTATGCAACAGAACCCGTCACAAGAATGGCCGCACCTCCTTGCCGACCGACCCGCATTCTTTGCATGGAGATAAAGTCACATTGGCCATTGGCCGGGAGGACAAAGAAAGTTCGCTTAGGCAAGGAACAAGCTCAAATGGAGCCTAACTCTCCCATGAGGTGAAATTAGAGTGGTTGCTGAGGCTCCATCCAGAAAGGTGGTTCCGTGAGGTCACAAGAGAGAAATGAGACATACACTAGGGACGGCATGGCTGCCTTTCCATTCATACAAACATCCACAACCAAGAATCCACTGGTGCCCACATATATAGGCAAAACCCTCGACCTCTTCACGCCCCTCCTCGTTCCTTTGGTAGGCACTTAAGGTTTATTTATAATCCTACTTTCCTTGTCGAATAAGCAATGATGTTTATGTGCTCAACGACTTATTCGCCTTTTCCTTGAGTTACGATTTTAGGTGATATAAATCCGCCTATATATGCATCATACCACGCCATATACATAACCATGTACATACATTACATGCGCCGACATCATCCATCAATATGTCCACATTCATCAAATGTCATCCATCCGCCATGCATACATGGACACAAGGTGAATAACAAGATTTGACTAGGGGCGAGTAGCTTCAATGCAAAGAATCACCATGTCCATCTCACGATGTCAACCCAAGGCCGGAGATAAATAGATGTTGATGCGAACCCAATATAGCACTCCCGCAACTTTGTGCATTGAGGTATCATCGATACGAGGTGAATTGGTGCGAACCGATTTTAGGACTCCGCAACTTTGTGCATCAGTTGTCACGACACAAAAAGTGGGGCCACTACCATGGCCCCACTCTCTAGTGTAGGTCAAAGAGACGACCATCCACAACCAGCACTACATCAGAAGCCTATGCAACAGAACCCGTCACAAGAATGGCCGCACCTCCTTGCCGACCGACCCGCATTCTTTGCATGGAGATAAAGTCACATTGGCCATTGGCCGGGAGGACAAAGAAAGTTCGCTTAGGCAAGGAACAAGCTCAAATGGAGCCTAACTCTCCCATGAGGTGAAATTAGAGTGGTTGCTGAGGCTCCATCCAGAAAGGTGGTTCCGTGAGGTCACAAGAGAGAAATGAGACATACACTAGGGACGGCATGGCTGCCTTTCCATTCATACAAACATCCACAACCAAGAATCCACTGGTGCCCACATATATAGGCAAAACCCTCGGGACCTCTTCACGCCCCTCCTCGTTCCTTTGGTAGGCACTTAAGGTTTATTTATAATCCTACTTTCCTTGTCCTTCAATAAGCAATGATGTTTATGTGCTCAACGACTTATTCGCCTTTTCCTTGAGTTACGATTTTAGGTATTTTCCGATATAAATGGCTGCCTATATATATGCATCATACCACGTGCCTTACATACATAACCATGTACATAGATTACATACCGACATCATCCATCAATATGTCCACATTCATCAAATGTCATCCATCCGCCATGCATACATGGACACAAGGTGAATAACAAGATTTGACTAGGGTAGAAGCTTTAATGCAAAGAATCAAGATTTATCTCGACGGTATGCTAAACCCAAGGCCCGGATAAAATCAAGTATAATGAATGAGCTTGTTCTAAAAGCGACATTTCCCAAGGCAGATCGAAAACAATCGCTTGCGTGAAACACACCGCGAAAACGAGCACTTGGTAGCACGCGATATACGATAACACGCAGATATCTCATGTAATTGGAGGATGGAATACGAAGCTCAACGATTAAGGGAGATTGCATGACTCCAAAGCATGAGAAATAAAGATCAACATATTACTTGCGTACATGGGGGGGTGGAGGGAGGGAGGGGGTTGCGCTTTGTAGGGTTGTGTATGACGGAACGGTCTCGTGAGGGCTGCCTGAAATAATGTATGTGGAGGAGGTGGGGGTATAGGGAGGGGTGGAGGGAGGGGGTTGCGCTTTGTAGTAGACGGAACGGGTCTCGGGAGGGCGGACGCCTACGAAATAGAAGGAGGTGGGGGTATAGGGAGGGGTGGGGGTATAGGGAGGGGGTGGGGGTATAGGGAGGGCGGATGTGGGTTTAGGAAAGGGCGGGTGGGGAGGGGTGGGGTGGAAGGACATGGACGCGAATAAAGGTGGGGTGGAAAGGAAGGGGAGGAGAGGGGTTGTAGAGGATGAGAGGAACGTGGAGGGGTGGGGAGGGGCAGGGTGGGAGAGGGACTAGATGAGGGTGAATGGCGATGGAGTGTGGGGGTGGGGGTGTGGTCTCAATATAACATTTCCCCGATGTGAAGGGTCGACGCAATTTAATATTTTTGAAAAGCGGCCATACCGCGGCCCCAAAGACGAAGATCGTTATCACGGTGTGCACATCGTCGGGCGAAGGTCGTGGCGGCGGCTAAAGCCGAGGCGTGGTTCCACAAGATCGGCCGCAATGCATCTACAAAGTGGCTGTAGCTTTCCGTGATTGCGCTATGTCTCGCAAATCTATGCCATGTACATACATTGTGCGCTATGTCTCGCAAATCTATGCCATGTACATGCAGCGCGATGGCTTTGGCAAGGCACGGCCAAGACGTGTGCTGACTCTCACGGTGGTGGCGTTGAAGGTGTGTCATTTTTTAAACGCACCTGGCTCCGGAAGGCAGTGTGGATGCAATAACCCACCGGGGCGCACACCACTGTGAAGACGATGCGTGTTTGAGGGCGCAGAATCCATGGGTTTTTTTTAACGATATCCGCGGTTTTCTGATCACCGGTGGTCCTCGAGGAGGCATCATCGCGCCGCCAAAGGGTAATGGCGAGTGCGGACCCATGCGCGAAACAAAATGATCGCCCAATTCCTAACCAGTGCAATTGCGGGATTAGGCGGGAAGAGAAGGGCCACATGCCGTGGTCGAGCAACAAGTTTGTGGGCTGCTCGTTTCACGCTCCGTATACATAGGCGTTTTGCGAGGTTGCAATTGCCACCGCATATTCCATGAGCGTGGAACTCTTTTCACAGTGCAATAGTGGAACCGTGTGGTGCGCTTGCCATTTTCGCCGCATCCCGAATTGCGGTCACCGCTTTGGGGCGGTGGACGGCGCCGAAAACATGATCGCCATTAGCGTACATCGCGAGACCGCCAAAGGGTAATGGCGAGTCGACCCATGCGCGAAACAAAATGATCGCCCAATTCCTAACCAGTGCAATTGCGGGATTAGGCGGGAAGAGAAGGGCCACCGTCGTGGTAGCAACAAGTTGTGGGCTCGTCATGCTGGCGCGTTTTCGACGCTCGTACACACCGCGATGCAATGCGAGGTTGCAATTGCCACCGCATATTCCATGAGCGTGGAACCCACACAGTGCAATAGTGGAACCGTGTGGTGCGCTTGCAGCCATTTTCGCGCATCCTCAATTGGTCACCGCTGGCGGGCGGTGGACGTTGAGCGAAAACATGATCGCCATTAGCGACATCGCGAGACCGCCAAAGACCGATCCGCGCCCATCGAAGGAGATGGCGCTTACACCCAAGCTCCTCCGACACCCATGACGATGCGGCCGTCAACCGCAGCCGCATACATGCGCTCGGCATACGACGCATTCTGTCCACTACGCGCATCGATCGCATTCGGACAAACGCCGGCGAGTGCCGGAGGTGCGCAGGATGGGTGGCCGCAACGCCCACGCCGGAATGGGGTCGAGTCGATCGCCCACACAATGTCGGGCCGACACGGACGCCGGCCGCCCAGCTGCAATTGTCGGATCCGCCGGAGGTTCAACGTGGCTGCCCCCGCGCCTGCTCGCGTATGCCGGACTGGCCGGCGAGTGCACCGCCGAGGGCATGTGGTACCCGCGAGCGGGGGCGGCATGGGGAGCCGGAGGCGGCAAGGCGGTGGGGACGATCCCATTCACGCAGCACGGAATCACGGATGCGCGACCGCCCGCAAAAGAGGCAGGAGCACGCACAAGGCTGGTGTGTGGCGGCACAACAAGCTCTGCGGATACAAATTCCACTCGACAAAGAATACTCCAGAGTGGACCATGCAGAGGGTGGCCAAGTTGTGTTCATGTTCCGCCGATTGCACACAAGTGGAAGTTTCCGCGCCGTGAGCATGCCAAGAGCAACGCATAACGGAACACCGTCGCGGCGAACCGCGCAGCCCATCGCCGACGCGGCCGCACTGCTCGACCGGGCACCGCGCCCAGTCGCTTTGTGCGGATGCCACCGGTTGCATCTCGACGCACAAGGTCATGTGATATACGATGCGTATTCCTCCGGTGACCTCGTCGCGAGCGCGACCGCCGATGCGTATGTTGTACATATGGGATGTGCATGCGCGATTCACGCCATGGCGATTGCGGCGATGCAGAAAGCGGCGGGCGGCGGCCATCGAGGTGTACGACTTGGCGAAGGTGATCAAGACATGGAGGTGGCAGCAGGGTTACTGCGGACGCGGCGGGGAGGTGGAGGGTCGCGTCTTTGGAGGGAGAGTTCACGGCGGATGACGCCACCATCGCTGACGATGGTGGGATCCCGCAAGCACAGCGGCGACAAGCGACATGTGGGCATCCGACACAATGCGCCCCAGGTGCAAGCTGCGGTGCGCATGAGTCGGCCATGTCTGCGGCAGCGGGCGCCGATCGGCGGATACGCGAGGCAGCGGCGCAGGGAGCATGGTGGTCGGTCGGCGGAGCAGGAGGAGTCTCTGCGCGCATGGCGTAAAACATTCTTGGCGGTGGAGGAGCTCCGCGCTGCACCGCGGGCAAGTGGAGGAAGGCATCCATCCCAGCGGTGGCCACCTGCAGATGAGGTGCTCTTTTCGAGATACTAGGTCGCGCGGAGAAATTTGGTATGGCCGAGGCAGCACGGCCGCCCTTACAGGCTGCGGTGATGCGAAGAGGCGCGAGCCGCGAACTCGGTGATGGGCTGGCGGCGGTGGTGCAAAGGATGGATGGGATGGAATTGTTAAACCACCACCATACAAGGATTTTTCGCAAGGAGGGCTTCACAGTGCGGATTGATGCGGTTGTTGGAGGACACGGATGACCGACGACCTTGGGACGACCACGGAGGAAGAGTTGCGCAGGTCACGGAGGACCACTGTCGAGGTTCGCAATAGGCGAGGAGATGCTTCGCATGCGCCACATCACTTGGTGGAATCCAATGCACACCACGATCGATCGGAGATGGCCCAGCGGCGATGGTATCGGCGCTTCTGGAAGCGCCGAGGCGACAGTTGCGGTTTGCGGTGACGGATAAGGCACTGTATGCAGTTCGCATCGAGCAGGAGCGGCGATTCGAGGACCACCTAACACTGCAGGTGGAAGCCGGCATGGAGTGTCAGCAGCTGTTCGACAATTTCCGCCTATGGGAAGGAAGAGGCGGACCATTTCCACCGATGCGGGTGCTGTACAACACCAGGTATGGGGATCGAGGGGAGGTGTTCCAGGAGGTTGGCACTGTGGATGCCGGCGGGCCAACACGGCGGTGCATCAGCGAGGCATGGAGGCGGTTCTGGGAGTCGCCAGCATTTGTGGACGGTGTGTTTGAAGCGGAATGTCACGGGGCCACCCAATACCACATCGCCAACGGACATCATCGGACCCTCGCACGCGGCATGGTAAGTTGCCACCATGCCCACGGAGCGCGACACTTGCACTGCGTGATGATGCTGCGTATTAGTCCTGCAGCCTGTGTGTTCTTGACCACTGACATGGTGCTGGCCACCGGCATCTCGCACGCACAAGGTCAGTCGATATATACGGTCGATTCCTCCGACAACAGTCAGCAGAGCGGACCGCCGATGCGTATGTTGTACATATGGGATGTGCATGCGCTCACACGGGCGCTAAGGCGGCGTCGAGAGCGGCGGCCATCGAGGTGTACGACTTGGCGAAGGTGATCAAGACATGGAGGTGGCAACCGAGGGGTTGCTGCGACGCGGCGGGGAGGTGGAGGGTCGCGTCTTTGGAGGGAGAGTTCAACGGCGGATGACGCCCACCATCGCTGACCTGGTGGTGGACGCCTGCAATCGCATGGAGCCGACAACGCGATGTGGGCATCCGGACACAACGGGGCCTCCCCTGTGAGGTGCAAGCGAGCGGCTACCGCGCACTGCAGTCGCCATGTGCAGCAGCGGCCGCCGCAGTCCAACGATACGCGGGCGCAAGGGGAGCATGGTGGTCGGTCGAGGCGGGAACGGGAGGAGTCTCTGCTGGCCGCATGGCAGAAAACATTCTTGGCGGTGGAGGAGCTCCGCAGCACACTGCCGAACGCAGGCAAGTGGAGGGGGAAGGCATCCGCAAGCAGCGGCGGCCGCCCAGCTGCAGATGAGGTGCTCTTTTTCGAGATACTGGGTCGCCTGCAGGAGAAGGCTGGTATGGCCGAGGGAAGTGACGCGCCCCAGGCGCACGCAGCAGATGCGTAAGGGCGCAGTAACGAACTCTGATGGGCTGGCAAAGATTCACCGGTGCAAAGGATGGATGGGATGGAATTGTTAAACCACCACCATACAAGGATTTTTCAAGGAGGGCTTCACCAGCGGATTGCGATCGCTGGAGGACCGGATGTGACCGGACCTTGGGACCACGGAGGAAGAGTTGCGCAGAGAGGACCACCAACTGAGGTTCGCAATAGACGAGGAGGAGATGCTACAATGCACCGCACATCACTTGGTGGAATCCAATGCACACCGATCCGTCAGGTGGCGACGGCCCGCCATGGTATGTAAAGCGCCAAGCGAAGAAGCGCACGAGGCAAAGACAAAGGCGAGATGCGCGTTTGCGGTGACGGATAAGGCATCAGATGCGTCAGACGAGCAGGAGCGCCGATTTGAGGACCACCTAACACCGCAGTGGAAGCCGGCATGGAGTGTCGCGTGTTCGACAATTTCCGCTATGGGAAGGAAGAGGCGGACCATTTCACGGCGCGGTGTCGTGTGCACTGTATGGGGATCGAGGAGGTGTTCCAGGAGGTTACCGTGGACGCCGGGCGGCCAACACGGCAGGCATCACGAGGCATGGAGGCGGTCGGGAGTCGCCGGCATTTGTGGACGGTGTGTTTGAACGGAATGTCACGGGCCACCCAATACCACATCGCCAACGGACATCATCGACCCTCCGCAACGCAAAGATGGTAAGTTCTCGCCACCATGCCCACGGAGGCGCGACACTTGCACTGTGGATGATTACCTGCGGGCCCTCAGGCAGTAATGTTCTTCGCCACCGTCAGACATGGTGCTGGCCACCGATAGAGGTCACCGTCCCATGACCTTTGCGACGCCAGCATGCTGTCAAAAGGATGGCGTGCACAAGGAGTGGAAGGACACAGCAGCGAAGACATTGAAGAGGGCTTTCAAAGTCGACATGTCGCCCACCCACCTCATTATGGCCACCGCTAAAGCGGAGCGCTGGGCGGGCGAGGAGTAAAACCATATCGACGGCAATCGCACTCATGGCGAAAGGTGCCGGATTTCTTCAAGCACGTCGCCGACCAAGCCATCGCATGTGTTGGGGAAGCGGTGGCGCGCATCGACAAGTCGCAGGAGCAACACTTGTTCTCCAAGTGCAGCGCGTGGGTGGGTTGGTGGGAGGATTTCGACATGTGGTGCCATACCGATAAAGAAGCTAAGGCCGGACGCATAGGAGAGTGCACGCTTGAGAGTGTGAGCAGTTCTTCAATGCCACACATGGATGCAGACGATTTCAGCCCGCAAGTTCGACGCTTGCTTGCCGATCTTGAAGGACATGTTCGTGGAAACCGTGACGGAGATGACATTCGAGAGCCGCGCTTGTACACCTTCATAACCGATGGTGTACTTCCTCCGGCTGCGATGGGAGGCAGCTTGAAAGCGAGTGGCAATCGCCAGCAAAGACGTGCTCCACACTCCTCCCGCCTTTATGTCTCAAAGCTGGTCATGGCGACGCTGGTGATGAAGCCATCCGCATGAACTCTCTCGACGGAAACGCGTGAACGTTAGGTGTGCGCCAACCCGCATTGTTTCGAGGTTCCGCTTGTCTGCTTGGTAATGTGCATTTGTGGAAGGGCCGAGGCCGTGTTCAAGGCGGCGAGGCCCAATTTAGTGCTTCACCGCGAGCCATCGAATGAAAAGTGGATGAGATGCGACCCGCTCGTGACTGAACGGGAAAAGGCCACCGGAACCCCTACACCACCCGCTCCCCATTGCGCTCATGCCCGATGGCGCCTGCGAGATGGAACGAGCGCGGGCGCCAACCAAGCCTGTAGGCGGCGGAAGTCGGGAAGTTGAATGTCGCGCAGGAGGCCTTGCATTTCGGGGTGCGCGACATTGAAAGGCGTGAGATGGGTGGCGGTGCGCAAAGGAAGGAAGAGGGCACCGCGATGTGGACGATCGACCGTGCTTGGCGATGAGGGGAGACACATAGCACGACGCGGAATGTGGTGCCGGGCGACGGTGAAACACGTTGACATTACCAAGTTCGCTCGCATAATGGATGCCAAAGGTGTGGCACATTGTTGAGCAAGAATACCGCATTTAAATGTGCGGGTGGAAGGCGCCACCGCAGACCGACTACGCCAGCATAAGTGCACGAGAGTGGCGAGGTATGGGCCATCGTGATTCGTCCGGTGCAGCCGGGCATGCGGCCGGATGGGTTTGCACGGCGGATGGAAGTGGGGCAAGCTGCAGTGGCGAGGGAAGCGGAGGGAAGGCGGTTCTGCGCTCCTTGAGGATTGGCTACCGCGACCGGCCCGCCGTTGTCCAATGAAGGAGCCATATCCGCGAGAGGCGCGCGAAGGTGGAGCATTGGGTAGAGCGATGCGACCCCATTGCATGGGATGATGGACAAGGTGTCGCTCAAAGGTTGCCGGGATTGTCAAGGGCGAGGATGAGGCGGCGGATGGGTTTGCAACCACAGCGGTGATAGTTTTGAACTTGCCGCCCATGGCGGTACCGCAGGTCGGCTATAGCAGCGCCACCGCTATGGGTTATAAGAGTGGTTGATGCGGCGGCGGTGGAGTGACTAGTGCGCCATATTAGCCGGAAAGGCGATGTTCAAGTAGGATGCAGCCTTGATGCCATGGAGCTACACAATATGAAGCCTCACTTGTCGTACTCCAAATACCGGTGCTTGAGGTAGCCGCTACAACACATGGACCTGGCAGCTTTGGGTTGACACATGTGATGTTCAATGCAAAGGAATAAAGTGGCATTATATAATGTATTTGGCGAAATGAGAAGGCAGAACGCCGCAACCGGGAAATGTGCATCGCGAGTGGCGGCATGGCGCCATCAACGACGGCCGCTCAAAGCGGCAAAGGGAGTGGCATTGGCAACCGATCTTCAGGGCAAAAGGTATCGCCATGCAACCGCAGACCGAGGTTGGACAACGAGTACCGGCCGACCGGGAGCGCAATAAATCACATGTGCAACCGCCAAAGCCACCGGTAGGGGAGGCCATTTAAAATGCTACAAAACCACTTGGCATCCACAACATTTATTGGGACGCAAGTTTTGAGAGCTTGCGGCCTTGGTACAAGAAGGCGCCTGCTGTGGAGTGTTCATCCATTTCCAACTGCAGGAAGGAGAGGAGGCATGGGCGGCGGCGGCGAAGGGGAGGAGATGGAGGTCGACGCGTGGGCGCCCGCGACCATGGCGTCGGAGGATTGCGCCATGGAGGAGGCTACACCAACAGTGGGGGAGGTGGAGGGCATGGAGGACCTCCTCGGCTGGCGCGGGAGGAGGAGGAGGAGGCGCCGCGAGCGCCCCCACCAGCCGCAAGCGGCATGGCGGAGCACCGCGCCGCCGCCGAGGAGCAAGAAGACCACGACACGCCGCGCCTCTGCGGGCGACGGCGCGCACCGCCAGCCCGGAGGGGAGATGGTGCTCGGAGGTGGCGGCGCGCCGCCGCATGCGGAGGTGCGGCAGCCGCAGCACCACATCGGCCACCGCATGGTGTGACACACAGGCCGAGGTGCCTTCCGCCGCACTGACCATCCGGGCCGCAGTGCGGTGGGTGCACTGGCCGGGCGGCGGCAGCCCGAGGGGAGATGGTGCTCGGAGGTGGCGGCAGCCCGCCGCATGCAAAGGGGCGGCAGCCCGAGGCTTGGAGCCCGCCGCATCGGTGCAGCCGCATGGTCGCACACACAGGCCGAGGTGCCTCCGCACCCCACCGCAGCGGCTGCAGCACGACATACGGGAGGTTGAGTCACTGACAGTGTGGCGCCTGGAGCGACTCAGCCGCCAGGCAGCAGCAGCCGGCTGTCACCCCGGGAGGGAGGGCGGAGCTCCGCCCGGCCTCCGCACCGGAGGAGGCGGAGGGCGGAGGTGGCGAGGCCAAGACTTGGCGGCAGCGCCGGGCAAGGAGGTTGTGGCAGAGGCGCCCGAGGGGTGGATGCCACAAGGGCCTCGAGGGGAGGATGCGGGTGGGGCGGTGTTGAATGGCGAGGGAGGTGGAGGGCAAGGCGAAATCGAGGACTGACGTAAAAGCACACCGCTTGGTGTTTGGTTGCATATGGGACTAACAACAATGCTAATAGGCGCATGATGGGTTGGTGGTTGCAGTGTTGAAGGCCGACGAGCAGCTACCGAATCATCTATGATTCGGATGGTACTTCGGCCCGACTGCACACCGGCTGTGGAGCGCCGAAGATTGAGCTGCTTGGGGAGGCGAATCAAGGGCGAGGATGAGGCGGCCACCTAAGAGCAGAGTTGGCCGAGCTCACCGTGGAGCCGGAGGTCACCGGGTTTGTGGGCGGAAAAGAAGAGGGTGCACCAAGCCAAGGCAAAACCTAAGCCTCGAGGAGGACGCAAGTCGGGAGGGAAGATGGAGGGCCGAGGCCGAGGTGCGAACTCCGTGCCCGCTGAGAGCATTGCGCGAAAAGAAGAACGGGCACATCCCAAGGGCCTCGTGAGCCTCGCGCCGAGGAGTTTTGGGGCATCATGGCGACCACTCGAGCATCGTTGATTGCCATCGATGCGCCATGAGTGGCGCCGGGCCACGCCGGAGGTCGTGGAGAAGGTCCGCGACCTTAGGTTGCGCCGCAATGAGGTGGAGGGCATGTTGGAGAGGATGCCCCAAGTGCCCCTAACATGCGTGTGGAAGCCCGAGTGCCGGGCTGCTCATGGATATCATGAACGAGCCTTGCAGGCATCAATGGTCAAGGAGTCGCAGACCGAGACCCTCCCTCCTCGCCACCGCCCACCTCTCCCTCCGCACCACCCTTTCCATTTCATGTGATGCTTTGCTCCACCTCCACCTCCACCACAAAGACGCGCGGCACCTCGCCTCGTATGCCTCGCCGCAGTGCCCCTTCCTGCTATGGGCTCCTCCTCAGCCCGAGCCACCACCGAGCCCTGGGAGGAGGCCACTGACGGGGCACAAGAGGATGGAGGCCCCGTTCGACTCTTTCCAGAGTGAGCGGAGAAGATTGTAGGATTTTTGGTAGGTAGGTGTTTTGAGAAGGTTGTAGGATTTTTGGTAGGTAGGTGTTTTGAGGAGAAGGTTGTAGGATTTTTGGTAGGTAGGTGTTTTGAGAAGTTTGTAGGATTTTTGGTAGGTAGGTGTTTTGCGAACTTGAACATGTGCTTCTTGTGGTGTGGCCGCAATTGTGCAAGCTTGAGGACTGCACAAGTGTTGGCTTTTTGGTTTGTTTTGTTGCTTCAAGGTTGTGTTCCCCGCCTAGAGATTCCGATCCTAAGGACAAGTAGATCAGAATCACCGCCAAGACACATCATTGTGACCTGCTAAATGTCGTTGCACTTGAAAATCTATCCTTTCCCGTCTGAGGCAGTGAATGCTGCATCAGAAGAGGGGTTCCTTCCTTTGCCGATGCTGTATGAGGGGGTCATCGGCGAAATCCTTGTCATGTTGCCTGAAAAGCAAGACCCTTGCACAATGTGAGTCCTAGCTGCCATGCTGCACAAAAACGAGAAACAAAGGTGGAACGGGCTAGGGAAACAACCCGCAGCTGCATGAATACCGGTGGCACTTGAAGATGTGTGTGTGAGCGTCGAATTTCCTTCATTTGCCGAGGTTGTATGAGCATCCCATTTGCGAAATCCTTCTCAATTTGCTCGCAGCAGGCACTTGCATTCCAAGATCGGTCACCGAAACAAAAAAAAAGTGAAGCAAAGGAGCAACATACCGCCCGTCCATCACCTAATATGCTCTGCAGTGGAGAGTTCGGTCCCCACATGTACCGCTCCTAAGACACGCTGGTCGCTCACGCTAGATGCGATGAGGAAGAGGGTGTTGATGCTCGCCCACCCATGCCGTGATGCCGTGGATGCCGATGGAAGTGACGATCATCTTCGGTCTCGCTGCATACATCCACCGCAAGCACAACACAAGCATGTTAGTACAACCACAAAACGTAGGGACGCTCCCACATCATCTCCTTCCCGCATATATAGTGATAGCAACATGTGAAAGCGGAGGATTTGCGCCGCCCACCTAGTACCGTGATGTGAGTGTGGATGCCGATGTAAATTACGATCATCTTCGTCTCGTCGCATACATCCACCGCAAGCACAACACAAGCATGTTAGTCCGAACCACACCGAACGTAGGGATCGCCCCACATCATCTCCTTCCCGCATATAGTGAAAGCAACATGTGAAAGCGGAGGATTTGCGCCGCCCACCCAGCAGGATAAAGCATGCCGATGCAAATTACGATCACTGGTCAAGTTCCCATACATCCAACTGCAAGCACAACACAAGCATGTTAGTAGTCACACCGAACGTAGGGACGCTCCCACATCCCGTCCTTCCGCATATATAGTGAAAGCAACATGTGAAAGCGGAGGACGGTGCCGCCCACCCAGTGGTGATAAAGCACTGCATGCCGATGTAAATTACGATCGCCCTGTCGCCCCATACATCCAATCGCAAGCACAACACAAGCATGTTAGTAGTCAAGCACACCAACGTAGGGATCGCTCCCACATCCCGCCCTTCCCGTGCATATATAGTGAAAGCAACATGAAAGCGGAGGATTTGGCGCCGCCCACCCAAGCATGCGATGAAGCATGCATGCCGATGTAAATTACGATCGCCGTCCGTCGCCCCATACATCCAATCGCAAGCACAACACAAGCATGTTAGTAGTCACACCAACGTAGGGATCGCTCCCACATCCCGCCCTTCCCGCATATATAGTGAAAGCGATGTGTAAGCGGAGGATTTGCGGTGCGTGCGAACGCGGGCCATACCTGCGAACAAAAGTTCCTGTGTGTATGTGTTGCCCGCCATGTTTGTGTGTAGACCCGATGGAAACCCTAACACCGTCATCAAAAAAAAAAGATCTGTATGACACCATCGGAACACCAGGCCGATGAACGTGTGATAGAATGTTTTTCCCGTACGAACCCGTGAAGCTGATGTGGCACGTATTATACGTGTATTATACGTGAGTATCGAAAAGATTCCGTGGCATATCCTCGTAGCGTACACCGAAAAAAAAGAAAGTCACACACACACTCCCGTGTGACCAGATCGGTATTCCATAGTACCTACCTATACGTACGTAATTAAGTTCCAAGCCCCGATTCATTAGGCAAGGGCGAGAAATGTGGCATCTTTTAATTCCATCCATGGACAGCATCGCCCCCAACGAACTACGGTCACCCCCACACCAAGGCGATGAAAATGGCAAGTTGGCAGCCTCACCAACCACACGCCTTGAAGCAACGTCGCGTTCTGGCAGGTTGGCAGAATCCCAGACAGGCAGGTTGGCAGAACCTCAGGCAGGCAGGTTGGAAAATCTCCCATCAATAAACGGGTTGGCAGAATCACAAACACACAGGCAGCGTGGTAGACAGAACTGGCAGTTGGAACATCATCAGCACCGTGAGCAAGTTCCAAACAGGTTGCAATCTTGCTTTCTCGCTCCTCATTCTCAACATGATCTCATCGATTGTGAGGCCGATGTGATCGTAGTTGCCGCACCCAAGCAGCAGCAGACTCCACATAGACGTCGACCTGGATCCAAAACCGGTTACTTCAAGCGGCAGATGGGATGAGAACGAACGAGCCGCATGGCCCAGGATTGCTTCCCCCACTATCCCCTTCCAAGGACGTTGATGAGAGGGAGCCCCATAGGGCCACGGGAGACGGATGGCACCCCATTCGAGCACTGATCCGTCCCAAGGACGTTTATAATATATATGTACTTTGCTACACAAGTAGGCAAGGAAATACTGGTACAACGGAATCCTGCACAAAAGAAAACGCGCGTGGCGGGTCAGGCGACGGCCACATGGTATGGCTGCCAAACGGCACCAGCTCATACGCGTCTCCACCGGCTGAGCCTAACCATCATATGGCCAGGTGGTAGGGCCCGCCCTCACCATGCCATGATTCACGAGCCCCATCCATTCTCTTTCCTCGGGATAAAGTGTACAAAAGTACACGCTTGTACCTCGACCAGAAGGGGTCTCGAACCCGCCGGGCCACTGAGGCATTTGCGGACAAGAAGTCTATTCTAGATGACTTGGATGGAAATTTTCGATCATGGGCAACTTTTATCATGGTGATCCTAACTTACTAACACCAACGACATCCACTCCTTTAACTACCGATGGAAGGGGTGTTATAAATGTGTGTCTATTTTTGTCTAGACCATTTGGAGAGCCGGCGCCGACGAGATGGAGGAATCGGTGGCGGTGTATGCTTTGCACTTGCAAATACGGTATGCCAAGGAGAGTACATAGATGAGAAGGCATGGAGTTCATGAGACATTGCATGGTAAAGCGGGCCCTACCTCCACCGGCCTGAGCCTTGTCCCATTAACCTAACATGCATGCGCCAAGCCGTACGGAACCCACCCCATACCATTATGCAAGCCCTCTAATTTTGCCCATGTACGTACCCGGTACCAGCGAGATACACGGTAGTGTGCTCGACATGATTGTGGCCGGAAGGGCCCCAGGCCCCCGCGGCCCTGCCCCCGCCACATATGTAATCTACTCCACCATTTATTTGGGAGATGGAGACTTTATTACGAAACCATTTATGTAGCGAGACCAACCCTCAGGGGATATGTGTGTATCAAGTCCCTGCCGCCTTCGGACAGCCCCCCGATAAGTTAGGGTTTGTAGTGGGCCCCGCTTCCCGCAGGTCGCAGGTAGGTACATATATGGCCTGGGGTACTGCATGCCCATGCATAGAGATTTTTTCAATCGCGCAAGCCGGTGGGTTGGTGGCCAAAACCACGTTCCTCCGCCTTCTCGCCCAACTCCTGCTTCCTCTTCATCATGCTTTAAACCACTTGAAGCCTTGCGTGATATGATTCTTCTCGGGATCACCACACCCGAAACCATGTTCTTTCTATCGTCACGAAAGAATCATTAATATCGTATTGTATTAATATTTAATAAATATTCATGTCATTTTAGCCTGAGTAGGAGTGAATTTTAGTGATATAAATTTTATTTAAATAAAATGTGAAATTTCGTTGATGGATGGGTAAATCGGTTTCTCACACTTTGGGTCGGATGAGAGATGAATGTGCTTCATGAAGCGAGTTCGGAGTGGAGGTTACACATGATGTGAAGTGAATGTGATTTCCCATGTTTAAAAAAATGAATGGAATATGCATATATTTGAGTGTGTTGAAGATGGGAGTTTAGGAGATGCGAATTTGAAGGGAGGCGTTTGGATTGGAACATTGTGATGGTGTTGATGCTGGTTTGGGCATCGGAGGCACCGAAAGCGGGGCAAAAGCGATGGTAAGATTTGGGTTGATGAGAGGAGGGCCGGGCGAGATTCGTGGGTTGAGGGGGTAGGGGACAGGCAGCGCGGATTCCGATGTACGCCCTGGCGGATTCCGAATTTCCCTCACAACGCGGCGGCTTGTGGGCCGTCGGATGCTGCGCTTGTGTGGCGCGGGCCCGCGGGGCCGTGGCCTGACCTGATGATTGGCAGTGAGCCAGGCTGCCAAGGGACGGATACCCTCACCTGACCTGACCCGATGATTGGCACTGTGCCAGGCTGCCAAGTGCGGATGCCCCGCCCAGGGAAGGGAAGCGGACGGGGAAGGAGCGCCAGGCTGCCAAGTGCGGATCCCCCCGTCCAGGGGAAGTGAAGCGGACGGGGAAGCGACAACGGTTCACCATTCACGAATGATGCACGAACCACGGTTCTGACTCACGCAGGCGCTGCTGCAGCTGCCTGGACCGGGCTGGTCTGCTGGCAGATGGGTTCATCTATGGCGCCCAGGCTGTAAATCTGTGAACGCGGGAATTGCCTTTCCCGGAGCCCCAGAGTCTCTCTCTTGGACGAGGCAGGCGGCCTTTTTGAGAGGCTGGGTTGGCTTTTGTGTCCGGCTGTCCGTCTGCCCGTCTGCCCGTCTGCCTCGGCCTGGGCCTCTGCTGTTGCTGTTGCTGGGCAGGAGCAGGAGCAGGAGCAGGGTCATCAGGGGAGGGTGATGCGACGAGGTGACTTGTTGGGTGGTGGGATCCAGTCGACCGGGCGCAGAGCTGCCGACAGCACCCACCTCTGCCTGCTGGTGTCCTGCACCTTCCTGGCCTCCCCCCCTCCCGCTCTCTCCTCGGAGCTCGCCGCTCGCGCCCCAAAACCGGTGCATCAGCCCCCACCTGCCTTCAGCTGAAAGCTCAAAGAGAGAGACACCGGCCCACGAACCAGCCCGGCCTCTGTGAGCTTGTTTGTTTGACTTGCCTCGGCCCCTGCCCGTGCTGCCTACGAAGCTCCCCCTGCTCCTCCCCTGCCGGGCCCTTTTATCTCCCTCAGCCGGCATTATCTTCCTCAGCCGGCATTATCTCCCTCAGCCGGCAAGGATTGCGGCTGAGCTGCACCTCTCTTCAGTGCTGGGCGTTTCTTCTAGCTCTCTCGCTCTCTCGGGTAAGGCTCATGGGTTGTGGGCAGTAGGAAGCTCATGGGTTGTGGGCAGTAGGAAGCTTGTGGGTTGTGGGCAGTAGGAAGCTGGCTGGCTTGGTGGGTTGTGGGCAGTAGTAGGAAGGTGGCCGGCATGGTGGGTTGTGGGCAGTAGGAAGCTCATGGCTTGTGGCTTGTGGGCAGTAGGAAGCTCATGGCTCGTGGGCATGTGGGCAGTAGGGAGCTTGTGGCAAGGAAGGTATTTTAGGAAGCTTGCTGGGATTTCAATCTGCGTGTGATGTTGTTGCGGGTGTTGTGTGAATGGACCTGATGTGTGGATGTTGTGATGGTTCTGGGTGGGGCAAAACACACTATGCAGGCCGCACCTCGCAGTAGGAGGTTGGTGGGAAGTGTCGAGCTGTCTTGCTTCTGGAAAGTCAGCCCAAGTCTTCCTCGACTGCTTGCTTAGCATATTCTTCCGTACCCAGATAGTCTTATGTTTTGGATTACCCTCTCTCCCGAGCCCCGCACTCCGATTTGGCTACGCTCAGCTTTGACTGCGTCCTGCCCATGGCCTGCAGCCTGGCCGTCTGCCACGCCAAGTCGTCCTCACTCGGCATTAGCTTTAAAGCTTCCTGCTTCCTGCATCCTGCTGGCCTCCGGTTGCGAGCTTCTCTTTTCTCTTCTGTTCTGCAGTCTCCGTGACCGGTCTTGCTTGCTTTCTGTTTGTGGTGCAGGCAGTTGTGGCGATCCGCTCTCCGGTTGTGGGCAAGGAAACGGCTGTGGTGTCGCCGTTAGATGGGCTCTGAGCTGACGGGGTGTGGGTGTAATAGTAGGAGGAAGGATCTTCCTTCACCTGAGAAGGTTGTGGAAGGTTGCAGAAGCCTCGAGTTTGGAAGCTGTCGTATTGATGCTTTTTCTGGCTCGGACGTGCTGCACAACACACGGTTGATGGCAATGCTTGAAAGACGGAAGATGGAGTGGGTGGGGGATCTGCATACCCTGTTATGAGAGCCCACTTGGGTCGGAGCCAGAAGTTCCCTCTCAGGAGAGTGGCCTACGGCCTTTCCTTCTGCTTCTGTGAAGTGGCCTGCGGCCTTGTCTTCCTTGAAGCCCTGTCATCTGAGGAGAGTGGCCTGGGCACAAGGCCACAGGCGTGTGAAATCGAGGGAAGCTGGTGAACATGAGTGTGCAGTACCGGCCAGAGCTTGGAAGTATCAGCCTTATGCCCTGTTTTTCCTCGGACTCCAACTTCAGTACGGTGCGCACATCATCTCTGTCCGACTCTGGTCACCAAGGTTCCAGTGGAGGACATTCGAGTGGAGGGCAGTCCAGCTTTGGGGTTATGAAGTTCAGAAGCCAAGGCTCACCCATTTCTCCGCTTTCTCCTCAAGATTTATCCTTGGTTTCCGATGCTGTGTACTCAGGCAGCTATAGCTCGCCATCTCTTACCAGCAATATGTCGGGAAGAAGAGATCATGGGTACCTACAGCTGCCTTCTCTGCACCATGCTGATGGTGGGTATCACGGGAGCATGTCTGTGAACGGGGATATGTCTGTGTACAGCCCACCAATCCACAGTTCCATGACGGTGGATAGTCATGTGGGGTATGGTAACCAGAGTTCCAGCCCCTATAGTGGAATGCAGCTGGCTCAGGAGCACCCAAATCAGCGCTCTGCGAGCGTGGCGCAGATGTTGCAAAAGCTTGAGAGTGCATTGCTTGATGATGATGATACTGGCTTCTCGGGTTCCATCTGTGAAGGTCAGAGTTCTGTTGTGGACCCGACTCTCGCCTTCGACATCGACGAGATTCTGTACAGGGACTCTCCTTCTTCTCAGAACAATGTGGATGTTTCCAATGGCAGCTTTCTGTACAGGGGCTCTCCTTCTTCTGAGAACAACGTGGAAGCTTCTGATGGCAGCAGTGGAGGTGTGGTGCAATATGCTCAGGAGCAGCCCCCTGGCCCTGTTTCCAACAACAATGTGGCAGCTACTACTCCTCCCAGCTCTGATGCTAGGCAGGCAGCCGCAGAGGACAATGCAGCGGCTGTGACTAAGTCTCATGCTATGGAGGAGCTGCTGCCAAGCAAGGCCTTCTTTGGAAGAAACAAGCTGGAAGAACTGCTGGTGCAATGTGCTGAGGCTGTCTCTAACCATGATTTGGACGTGGCCCATGACTTGATGAGCCAGCTCAATCAATCCGTCTCCATATACGGGGACCCCACGCAACGGCTGGCAGCCTACATGGTGGAAGGTCTGGTAGCTCGATTGGCATCTTCAGGGAGGCGGTTCTACCAGGTTCTAAAGTGCAAAGAACCACCCAGCTTGGACATGCTCTCTGCCATGCAGATCATGTACGAAGTCTGCCCTTACTTCAAGTTCGGCTACATGGCAGCCAATGGGGCCATAGCGGAAGCTTTCAAGGATGAAAAGAAGGTGCATATCATAGACTTCCAGATCACACAGGGAGTTCAGTGGTTCACCCTCATCCAAGCTCTTGCAGGTAGGCCAGGGGGCCCGCCTCATGTTCGTCTCACTGGGGTGGATGATCCTCAAAGCCAGTACTCATCTGGCACTCTTGAGAAGCTGGGGGAAAAGCTGGCCAGGCTTGCTAAGCATGTTGGGGTTCCTTTCGAGTTCCATCCAATCGCAAAGCAGGTCCAAGACGTGCAGGTTTGGATGCTGGATCTAAGGGAAGATGAGGCAATTGCCTGCAATTTTACCCTGGAGCTGCACCATGTGCCCGACGAGAGTGTCTGTACTACGAATCCTCGGGACAGGCTACTGCGGATGGTGAAGAGCCTGAACCCCAAGGTTGTCACCGTGGTGGAGCAGGAGCTCAACACCAACACTGCTCCTTTCTTCCCTCGCTTTCTCGAAGCTCTGAGCTACTACACTGCTATCTTCGAGTCCTTGGATGTGACCCTTCCACGAGAAAGTAAAGATCGGGTTAGTGTGGAGCAGCAATGCCTTGCCCGGGACATTGTCAATGTCATAGCCTGTGAAGGCACTGAGCGGATAGAAAGACACGAGGTGATCTGGAAATGGCGAGCGAGAATGACCATGGCAGGTTTCAAGCCTTATCCTCTGAGCTCCTATGTAAATAGTACCATTAAATCCTTGCTGGAGTCTTACTGTGACAAGTATCGATTGAAAGAGGAAGGTGGAGCTCTGTACTTGGGATGGTTGAACCGTGCACTGATAACTGCTTCTGCCTGGCATTAGCATTTCAACATGTGCGCAGGTGAGATGTGTCCAACCAAGGAAGAGGCTTGAACGGATCTAGTGGCCAAGATGGAGTTTCACTACATGCTGCTGCGAATTTATTGGAATACCTGGCCAAGAGATGATGTGTAAACATCTGAGTGTAAATGACATAGATGACTGTTTCAATGGTTGTAGAACCAAGACTTTCAGACGGTGTAGGGTGTGTAAGCTTGCATGTCAATCTGGCCTATGCTGTCTACCCAGTCTCACAGAACAATTCCACTGTTTACTCGCTTTGGAATCTCCTCGCTCCCTGATGGTCGGCGAGGTCGCAAGAATGTCTCAAAGTCGCAAAAATGTTTTAAAGTCGCAAATATGTTTCATAACTTGATACCACAGTCTTGGCACAAACAGTTCCCCAGCGGACCACTCTCAGGATTTCACGGGAGTCCTATGTCTTTGAGGACTGGCATCAGTCGGTTGCAGTGGTGAATTCGCAAACCTCACGCGCTGCTGGACTCGCTGCTTGATAGCGGGAGACCTCAAGGCCCCTTCAGCTGTCGAACACAAACAACCCGTGTCAGGTCAGTTTGTATGTGGTGGGGTGGACCCACCATAACAACAAAACAAGGCTAGCGAGCGGATGCGGATACCTTGCCACTCCCAAACAGTTCTGGATTCCCCTTTGATCAGCTTTGGATACTGATCTATACGAGAGTCTTCGTTCACCAAGCGCTCAACCTTTTACAACGTAAACGACATGAGAAGTTGGCTACACAAGGCTATGGAATTTGCCTATAGGAAACCGGGCCAAAACTCGTACCTCACTCCAAAGACGACGATTCTTCCTCTCTTTGACCGACAATAAATGATCTCTGAGTCGAGAAGCTACCACCCATGGCACATGTTCTCGACCATCTGCATTCAATGCCTTGTCCTCCAGCTCCTCACATACCTGGTCAATTCAGATGATGACAGTTCGGTTCACATGCACCACATCCCCCTGAACACATTTGACGAGCCCTGACATCGCACCTGTACGTAGACTGCTAATGCCCGCGATGCAGTTTGCCACCTCCAGATCAACTTCAAGGTGATGGAGGAGCCAAAGATGACCTAGAACGAATCACAAGAAAAATACTTCCTGGATCAGGTCCCGTGGGTCACCATGCGTTAGGCGTCAGACAACCGTGAAAAGGCACACACCACCCTCAAGGTGACTGAGTAAGCTGACAACTAAACTCAAACTCAACTGGACTCACCAACGGAGAAAGAGCTATGAGGTAAAGAATATTGCGCCAAATCCACTCCCTAAGCCAACAGTCAAAAGGTTTGTATCTCTCCACCAAGTCACTGGGACACTGGAGTTGTTCTATCCTGAGATAAAAGCACGGTTATGGAAAATATGATCAGACATGACTGTATCTCAAGGGGTTCTCCTGCCAAAAGCATAGTCTGTCCAGCTAAACACAAATTGGCTGCAGCCATCGCTCATGATCACTTCTCCCAGCTGCGAAACCTTCTCCAAGAACAATACTAACCCAGCCTTGGTTCGTGTGATCAGCACGTTCTTGATCTCATTGAAAGCTCGACTTTGGACTAGTGACAAGCTCTTCTCATCCAAATCAACCTCTTGCTTCGTTATCTCTAAGAGCTCATCTTTTGGAATCTGCACAACTACAGCAGTCACGTTAGCATTGAAATCTTTCGGGCAGGAGGCTGGTTGGCTGTGTGGTATAGGTGCTGCTGTACTAGGCGTTCACTCACGTCCCCAGGCAACTATCGTCTCATACATTTCCTGCATTTGGCTAACCTATTTGAAGGGAAGTCTTGCCTGTCCAAAGGATCACAATGCAACAATCAAGGGTCCAGTGTGGAGCCACACCCATGCGCTCCCAAATCCATCACAAAGGGCCTGGGCGTGCTGCTTGCAGACAAAGTCTTGAATGAAACCGACCTGCAGGCATGGTCCAGATGCGGTCAGTAAGTCCCCTGACAGAACACAGTGAGCCATCAAGAGGTTCTTCAGCTCACAACCAAACTGGAACCGACAACTACGGTTGGAGGAGCAATGTACCAGTTTCTGAGCATTTCGGTCAATCTGAGAATCAGGAACACACACCCTCCCCTGTCTCCTGTATCCTGGCAGACACTGCAGCTTTTGGTCTGAGCAGACGCCATGCTCTGGGCACGGAATGCATTCACCTGCACACAAAAGCTTGTCAGAACCGCACGAAAAGTTGGAGCTGATGAGCTGATCCATCAAACCACCTTCAGACAGCCGGAAACCTACCCCTCCCGTGTGGAGTGCAGAAAGGCTTGAAGAAATCAGAGATCCAGCCGATGACGGAAAACCCGACGGTGGCAACCGCTGCTGCAATCACTAGAATAGCCACGATCTGCAGAATCTGCTCCTTCAAAGAAAGAGCCTCATCCCCCGAATTGATGCGACCATGGCTCTGTTGCTTCTTCTTCTGACGGCCTGACGGGGTGTCCTCCCTGTCTAGCATCCCTCGTCGTCTGTGAGAATGCCTGAATGGAGCTGACGAACAACACCGCAGCACACCCCTTGCTGAACTAGCACCAACAATGGAAACAGGTGAAATGGTAGATTTATGGCCTTCCCACTTCAGCTTGTCTGGAGGCGGAGACAAACGATCCTCAGCGGGCTCGAGTTCTCTGAACCTACGGCCCCTGCGGGTTAGGCCTGAAGTCCAGATGGCGTTTGCAGGATCAAATCCGAGAACAGAAGGGGAATTCTTTCTTCTGCTTCGACTTCGTATGGATCCTGCCTCTCTGGTCATTTGGTAGCTGGAAATAGAATCTTCCACAAGCTTCTTTTTCATTGGGAGGTTGTTCACACCAGTGCTGATAATTCATCCATCACTCTCTTACGGGATGATGCTTCACAGCGAACCTTTCCTTCTCCTTGGCTTTCACGATTTGCTCTTGCTGCAACGCCCGACGAGGTTGGTTTTAGGTTATCTCCACGGAGGTTTAGGTCAACGAAGAGCTCTACATAGTCTGCGAAGTTGGGCGCTTGAATTCCTCGAAACCCAACAAGCTTTGATCGTGCCCGTGTTTCATCTTTGTAATGGCGCGTACAAGAAGAGTATGTTGCGAATTCTGCTTCCTGGGCTTGTCGACTCTCCTACAATTCCAGCTCCCTAGGGTTGGCACAGAGCGATCCTCTCACTACTGAGCTACCTTCTGAGTTGGTATGTTGATCCTGTTGTGCAGAAAAAGAAGCGCACTCAGGACCAGCTTCGGGACACTCAGGCTCCAAATCCGACTGACAAGACGGTCCCCAAAAGTTTTGTCTTGGCAAGGGGAAAGATTCCGCATCTTCTCAGACAGCTGCGTCAGGACCTTCGGAAATTGATGATGCCCAACACAGCTCTAAACCTCAAAGTTCGTTTTCGTCATTCTGACTCTCGTGTTTTGATGGATTGTGTGCTATGGGACACCGCTTTGGGACACTTCGAATTTTGACTGTGGTTTCCGGTGGAAGCAGGAGTCGAACAAGAACAACTTGAAGGATTTTGTGCATGTGGCCGGTCCTCTAGGAGTGTCTCATTTTATGATCCTGTCATGCACCAAGGAGGCGCCGTATCTGCGGGTGGCAAGAGCTCCACATGGTCCCACGCTGACCTTCAAGATTCATTCCTACTCGTTGGCAGCAGATGTTGCCAATGCCCAAATTAGGCCCAGGGCCCCTCCTGCCATTTTCAAGACCACTCCTCTGGTATGTGTCTCCTGGAATGAGGGTGTTTGATGGTGGATTGTTGCCGATGTTGATGGTGACCGAAGTTTTATTTCTTAATTGGAAGAGTTAGTTTGCGTCCATGCACACTTGTTGAAGTGGGCTGCTCTTGTAGGTAGTGCTCAATGGCTTTAAGTCGGACGTGGAGCAGTTGAAGCTTGTTACCATCATGTTCCAGAACCTGTTCCCGCCTATTGACATTCGAACTGTAAACTTTCTGGCCACCACTGTATCAGAAGCATGCAGCAGCTCCAAGTTTTTGTGCTCAAACCCTTTTCTTACTAGATACTGGATGCAGGTCAAACTGGCAACCTGCCAGAGGGTGTTGCTTCTGAACTACGATGAGGAAACGAGATGCATAGATTTCCGACACTATTCCATATCGGCTCAACCTGTGGGGGTGACTCGCACCGTCCGGAAACTTGTCCAGAGGAAATCTATTCCCAATCTGAGCGGGATGAGTGACATCAGTGAGTTTCTCACAAAGTAAGGTGTCTTTCTTTGCTCCTCTTGATGATGGATACAGGATAGGGGCCTGTATGGTAACAGAGCTGAGCTCGGAGGCAGCTTCCAAGCAACATGAGTCTTTGCTGGACTTGCAGATCATGACACCTTCTTCAGAGATCACTTAACACGTGTGTCCTTTTGGGTCAGGGATTGAAGTATTATGGATAGCATAGTAATAGTGTTGTTTAACTGTCATAAAGAGTCAATGTGGTGGTTTGTCATAGAATAGTTGAAACCTGTGCAGGCCAGGGTACGGCTCTGAGAGTGAGGCAGAAGATGAAGCAGCAAGAGTAATTCTTCCTGATCACTACGGAAAAGGAAATGTTCCTTCCAACAAAAGTGCGGTGAAGCTCCATGAGATTGGTCCTCGGATGACCCTTCAATTGGTCAAGGTTGAAGAGGGTCTTTGTGCAGGAGCAGTCATGTTTCACGAATATGGTATGCCTTGCTCTCCTGCTGTGATCTGTATGCTCGCTTGTTCCGGCATGACTGAATTATTTTGGTCCTGTATAATATTTTTTGTAAACAGTCAAAAAGACATCCGAAGAAATTGCTGCACTACGGGATGCTGTGGAGAAAAGGGAAGCTCTTCGCAAGCAGCGAAAGGCAGAACAAGAGGCCAATGTGAAGCGAAAGGAGTAAGTTTCTCATCTTTTTCGTTTGTTTCTGGAAATAACGTTGAGCAAACATTCTTATTACGAGGTTGTAACACTATTTCATCTCAAATGCTCAGATTAGAGAGGCAAAAGCGGAAAAGGAAGAAGCCAGACTACAATGAGCCAGAACAGAAGGAAGCGGAGGAGGATGTTGATGAAGCTGATGCTGAGGCTGAGGCTGATTCCGAAAATGAGGCTCAGAAAGTGGACGACGAGGAAGATGACGATGCAGAATGGTACCGCAAGGAAGTTGGGCAGGAACCAGATGAAGGTAATCTGCAGCTTTCTGTTGTCAGTTCTTGTCCTGACCAGCTGGATCTGCTTGGTTTGATGTCTTCACTCATACGTGCAGGCTTTGTGGCTGGAGCAAGGCCGAATGGGACCTTCTCAAATCGGTTTGGTAGGAGAGGTAGAGGTGGACGGGGTAGAGGTGGAAGGGGCAGGGGCAGGGGCGGGGGACGTCGAAGCGAAGGCGAACACAAGCGTTCAAGAACCGACAATGGGCGGAATCACCGTACTCAGTAGGCAGACTGATTAATTTGTAATCACACCCGAGGCGGGCATCTCTCCGCCCGGCCAGTTGTCCATTTTTTGTACTTCAACCTAGCAAGCCCTCTTTGTACCATCTCTTATGTGAAAGAGCCAGCGTATCGGTTGCAACTCTACTGCTGAAGATTCGAGCGGACAAACGGAATCACAAGAGTGCTAGTACTCAAGAGCTTAAAGAACAGCAGAATCCGCTTGACAAAACGTCTGCGCGACTCAACCTACCGTTGCAATTCACACAATAGTGCAACAAGACGATTTACTGTCACATGATCAAATGACATGTGGCCGTTCCTAATCAATGTTCCAAAACATCTGCCAAAATTTCATCCAACAGGTACAGAAGACTGCACCCTCTACCGCTTCTTCGACACTCCGACAGTTCTTCCACGTCTTCCAGTGGTCTTCGTGTGTTGTCCACGCACGCGCAGGCCCCAGTAGTGGCGAAGACCACGGTGATTCCTGCACATAGTATAACGACCATAACACAATGAACAAACCATAATCCAACGTACATGGATTACTAAAACATTAAACAATCAAGCATCACAGGGAGGCACAATTCGGTCCATAGGATTGCAGGAAACTGACCTGATCTTCTTGAGGCGCTCCAGGTCATCCCTGAGCTTCATGTCCAGAGCGTTGGACACCACCTGAGAGTATCGGCCGTCCTTGTGGTCCTTCTTCCTGTTGAGGAACCAGTCGGGAATTTTGAACTGCCTGGGGTTACCGACAATAACCATGAGGCTCTCCAATTCAGCCGCTGTGAGTTCACCAGCCCTGCAGAAATGAGCCAAGTGAGCTGAGAAGTACAAGACATCGAATTCCTGTACAGAGTGCTACACGGCGAGGGCACCATAGATCTGAAACCCTACTCCACAACCAGCGTCACTCGCTGCCTGATCAACCCCTCACCTCTTGCTCATGTCCACATCCGCCTTCTTGCAGACGAGATTGGCGAATCGCCGCCCCACTCCCTTGATAGAGGTCAGGGCAAACATAATCTTCTGTCTTCCATCAACGTTCGTGTTCAGCACACGAAGGATGTGCTGGAAATCTTCATTCGAAACCAGAGACTGAGACGGCCAGCAGGGCGTTAGCGCACAGCACAATGGCACAGAAAACAAGATCACCTCACAGACTTCATTCACAGACGCGGCACGCACCATCTTGTCCGGGGGCTGGCAGGGACGCGAAACCGCTGCAGATCCGAGAACGCGGATTCTGTTGTTTTTTTAGGTCTTGAGTATTGGCACTCCTTGTTGAACTAGCACCAACAATGGAAACAGGTGAGATGGTAGATTTACGGCCTTCCCACTTCAGCTTGTCTGGAGGCGGAGACAAACGATCCTCAGCGGGCTCGAGTGCTCTGAACCTACGGCCCCTGCGGATTAGGCCTGAAGTCCAGATGGCCTCTGCAGGATCAAATCCGAGAACAGAAGGGGAAGGTTTGCTTCTGCTTCGACTTGGGATCCTGCCTCTCTGGTCATTTGGTAGCTGGAAATAGAATCTCCCACAAGCTTCTTTTCATTTGGAGGTTGTTCACACCAGCTCTGATAATACATTCAGCTCTCTCTCACGGGATGATGCTTCACAGCGAACCTTTCCTTCTCCTTGGATTTCACGATTTGCTCTTGCTGCAACGCCCGACGAGGTTGGTTTTAGGTTATCTCCACGGAGGTTTAGATCAACGAAGAGCGCTACATAGTCTGCGAAGTTGGGCACTTGAATTCCTCGAAACCCAACAAGCTTTGATCGTGCCCGTGTTTCATCTTTGTAATGGCGCGTACAAGAAGAGTATGTTGCGAATTCTGCCTCCCGGGCTTGTCAATTCTCCTACAATTCCAGCTCCCTAGGGTTGGCACAGAGCGATCCCCTCACTACTGAGCTACCTTCTGAGTTGGTATTTTGATCCTGTTGTGCAGAACAAGAAGCGCACTCGGGACCAGCTTTGGGACACTCAGGCTCCAAATCCGACTGACAAGACGGTCCCCAAAAGTTTTGTCTTGGCAAGGGGGAAGATTCCGCATCTCCTCGGACGGCTGCTTCAGGACCTCCGGGAATTAATGATGCCCAACACAGCTCTAAACCTCAAAGTTCGTTTTCGTCATTCTGACTCTCGTGTTTTGATGGATTGTGTGCTATGGGACACCGCTTTGGGACACTTCGAATTTTGACTGTGGTTTCCGGTGGAAGCAGGAGTCGAACAAGAACAACTTGAAGGATTTTGTGCATGTGGCCGGTCCTCTAGGAGTGTCTCATTTTATGATTCTGTCATGCACCAAGGAGGCACCGTATCTGCGGGTGGCAAGAGCTCCACATGGTCCCACGCTGACCTTCAAGATTCATTCCTACTCGTTGGCTGCAGATGTTGCCAATGCCCAAATTAGGCCCAGGGCCCCTCCTGCCATTTTCAAGACCACTCCTCTGGTATGTGTCTCCTGGAATGAGGGTGTTTGATGGTGGATTGTTGCCGATGTTGATGGTGAACGGAAGTTTTATGGCGGAATTGGAAGAGCTAGTTTTCGTCCATCCACACTTGTTAAGTGGGCTACTCTTGTAGGTAGTGCTCAATGGCTTTAAGTCGGACGTGGAGCAGTTGAAGCTTGTTGCCATCTTGTTTCAGAACCTGTTCCCGCCTATTGACATTCGAACTGTAAACTTTCTGGCCACCACTGTATCAGAAGCATACAGCAGCTCCAAGTTTTTGTGCTCAAACCCCTTTCTGACTAGATACTGGATGCAGGTCAAATTGGCAACCTGCCAGAGAGTGTTGCTTCTGAACTACGATGAGGAAATGAGATGCATAGATTTCCGACACTATTCCATATCGGCTCAACCTGTGGGGGTGACTCGCACCGTCCGGAAACTTGTCCAGAGGAAATCTATTCCCAATCTGAGCGGGACGAGTGACATCAGTGAGTTTCTCACAAAGTAAGGTGTCTTTCTTTGCCCCTCTTGATGATGGATACAGGATAGGGGCCTGTATGGTAACAGAGCTGCGCTCGGAGGCAGCTTCCAAGCAACATGAGTCTTTGCTGGACTTGCAGATCATGACACCTTCTTCAGAGATCACTTAACACGTGTGTCCTTTTGGGTCAGGGATTGAAGTATTATGGATAGCATAGTAATAGTGTTGTTTTACTGTCATAAAGAGTCAATGTGGTGGTTTCTCATAGAGTAGTTGAAACCTGTGCAGGCCAGGGTACGGCTCTGAGAGTGACGGTGAAGCTCCATGAGATTGGTCCTCGGATGACCCTTTAATTGGTCAAGGTTGAAGAGGGTCTTTGTGCAGGAGCAGTCTTGTTTCATGAATATGGTATGCCTCACTCTCCTGCTGTGATCTGTATGCTTGTTCCGGCATGACTGAATAACTTTGGTCCTGTATAATATTTTTGGTAAAGATCAAAAAGACTTCCGAAGAAATTGCTGCACTACGGGATGCTGTGGAGAAAAGGGAAGCTCTTCGCAAGCAGCGGAAGGCAGAACGAGAGGCCAATGTGAAGCGATACGAGTAAGTTTCTTATCTTTTTCGTTTGTTTCTGGAAATAACGTTGAGCAAACATTCCTATTACGATGTTGTAACACCATTTCATCTCAAATGCACAGATTAGAGAGGCAAAAGCGGAAAAGGAAGAAGCCAAACTACAAGACTCAGAAAGTGGACGACGAGGAAGAAGAAGATGCAGAATGGTACCGCAAGGAAGTTGGGCAGGAACCAGATGAAGGTAATCTGCAGCTTTCTGTTGTCAGTTCTTGTCTTGACCAGCTGGAGCTGCTTGGTTGATGGTTTTCACTCGTACATGTAGGTTTGGTGGCTGGAGCCAGGCCGAATGGAACCTTCTCAAATCGGTTTGGTAGGAGAGGAATAGGTGGAAGGGGTGGAGGTGCAAGGGGTGGAGGTGGGAGGGGTAGTGGTGGAAGGGGTAGAGGTGGAAGGGGTAGTGGTGGAAGGGGTAGTGATGGAAGGGGTGGAGGTGGAAGGGGTGGTAATGGAAGGGGTAGTGGTGGAGGGCAGGAGCGGGGGACGTAGAAGCGAAGGCGAGCATAAGCGTCCAAGGCTGACAATGGGCGGAATCACCGCACGCAGTAGGCAGACTGATCAATTTCCAATCACACCCGTGGCGGGCAGCTCTCCGCCCGGCCGGTTGTCCATTTTTGTACTTCAACCTAGCAAGCCCCTCTTTGTATCATCGCTTATAGTAAAGAGCCAGCGTAACTCTACTACTGAAAATCCAAGCGGACAAACAGAATCACAAGAGTGCTGACACTCAAGAATTTAAAGAAGAACAGAATCCGCTTGACAAAACGTCTGCGCGACTCAGCCTACCATTGCAATTCACACAATGGTGCAACAACACGTTTTACTGTCACATGATCAAATGACATGTGGCCGTTCCTAATCAATGTTCCAAAACATCTGCCAAAATTTCATCCAACAGGTACAGAAGACTGCACCCTCTACCGCTTCTTCGACACTCCGACAGTTCTTCCACGTCTTCCGGTGGTCTTCGTGTGTTGTCCACGCACGCGCAGGCCCCAGTAGTGGCGAAGACCACGGTGATTCCTGCACACAGTATAACGACCATAACACAATGAACAAACCATAATCCAACATACATGGATTACTAAAACATTAAACAATCAAGCATCACAGGGAGGCACAATTCGGTCCACAGGATTGCAGGAAACTGACCTGATCTTCTTGAGGCGCTCCAGGTCATCCCTGAGCTTCATGTCCAGAGCGTTGGACACCACCTGAGAGTATCGGCCGTCCTTGTGGTCCTTCTTCCTGTTGAGGAACCAGTCGGGGATTTTGAACTGCCTGGGGTTACCGACGATAACCATGAGGCTCTCCAACTCAGCCGCTGTGAGTTCACCAGCCCTGCAGAAATGAGCCAAGTGAGCTGAGAAGTACAAGACATAGAATTCCTGTACAGAGTGCTACACGGCGAGGGCACCATAAAACTGAAACCCTACTCCACAACCAGCGTCACTCGCTGCCTGATCAACCCCTCACCTCTTGCTCATGTCCACGTCCGCCTTCTTGCAGACGAGGTTGGCGAATCGCCGCCCCACTCCCTTGATGGAGGTCAGGGCAAACATAATCTTCTGTCTTCCATCAACGTTCGTGTTCAGCACACGAAGGATGTGCTGGAAATCTTCATTCGAAACTAGAGACTGAGACGGACAGCAGGGCGTTAGCGCACAGCACAAGGGCACAGACAACAAGGTCACCTCACAGACTTCATTCACAAACGCGACACGCACCATCTTGTCCGGGGTCTGCCGGGGACGCGAAGCCGCTGCAGATCCGAGGACGCACCGCAGAAAGCAGCTGGCAGCGGCAGCAAAGGGGTTCGCTACAGAGAGAGAAGGAGAAAATATACGAAGAAACCCTAACAGAGAGAGGCTGGCAAGGAGTAATCGGGTAACCAGCCTAAGACAAGAGGGAGTATATATAGACTCTATTTGACGAGCCCTCGGTATCAGATATGGTGAACCCATCGTTTCTCTCGGTATATTCTGGTTAGGGTTTGTGAAAACCCTAACGAGACGATACCGAGAGACGATGGGTTCAGAAACTGTGTCGAGACATACTGAAGAGGCGATTTTGAAGGTCCGTCGGCACAGGATATGGCGTACCCTGCCGGAGCTTCCGGCATCACACCAATAGAGGAATACCGCGCCCTGGTGGACAAGGCATATAGCAAGTTTTCTCGGCTGCGGGAGTTTCCTCCTTATGGGCGGAACAAATGGGAGTTTTATTTTCACAAGGCTTTTCAAATCTACTCCAGGCTATGGAGATTTCAGCAAGAGAACCGGCAGAAGCTGGTGGACTCTGGGTTGAAGAGGTGGGAGATAGGCGAGATTGCTTCCCGGATCGGGCAGCTATACCACAGCTACTATTTGCGGACCAGCGAAGCTACTTTCCTGTGCGAGTCCTACATCTTTTACGAGGCCATTTTGCACCGGGAGTACTTCAAGGAGACGGGGAAAGATCTGACATTGGCCAACAAGCAGCTGCGTTATTATGCCCGCTTCATCGTCATATGCTTGTTGTTGAACAAGCGGGATGCTGTGCAGAATCTGGTGAAGCAGCTGCGCGCTCTGGTGGAGGAGTACTCTGCCGCCTTTCAGGGTAGCGATGGTAAGGAGTGGAAGATCGTGTATCAGGAGATTGCCAGGTTTCTGAAGGCCGATGCTCCGTGTGAGAATACTCGGCCTTTGAGGTATAGCTTGTTGCTGGACCCGCACCCAAGCTCGTTGCCGTCGCCTGTGAGCTTGGAAGGACTGGAGCCGCTGAAGTTGCAGGATGCGGTTCTTGCTAGCTATTATCATAATGAGGTGAGGTTCAGCGAGCTGACGCTGGATACCTTCAGGATGCTGCAGGCCATAGAATGGGAGCCGAGCGGTGCGTTCTATCGGATGAGGAACTTGGATGCGGCTAATGCCTCAGCTTCGAACGGGACCTTGCCTCCTCCGCACAGGGTGGATGACATCACTGATCCCAGTTTGCCTGCGAATCCGCACAAGTATATTCTCTACCGTCCGACTGTACCACAGCTCCTGATTGTACTAGCTACAGCTGTGGAGGAGCTCTCATCCAATTCTATCCTCCTCCTCTACTTGTCGGCTTCTGGAAAGGCAGCGAAAGGGTCTGCTTCGCACCCGACGTCTTTTTCGAACTCCTCGAGCAGCTTGAGTAATTTGTCACACGATGTCGTCGCTGAGGAGGTTGTGGTTGAGCGGAAGGATGTGGCTGAGAACAGGGATAGCCACGTGAAGGGAGCTGCTGCGGGCGGTTTGGTTGACGGGATATGGCTCGGGTCACGTAGAAATCCTTCCCTGAACTATCTGTACCCCAGTGATATTCTCCCCTTCACAAGGAGGCCTCTGTTTGTCATCATCGACAGTGACAACAGTTCTGTTTTTGAGAAAATCAACGGCGAGGAGAGAGGAGAACCGGCCTTGCTACTGCTGTCTCCTACCATCCAACCTTCTGATGACAGAGGATCATTGGCATCTTCACTTGGGAGCGGGAGTCTGTTCACCTTCTTTCTCACTGCACCCCTGCTGGCTTTCTTACGGCTTCTGGGCATCTCCATCGGTCAATTGTCACAGGCCACGTACGAACAATTGGAGAAGACTATTCAATCTGTGTTTGCCGAGTGGGGAGAGATTCTTGCAACGTCGACAAGCATCAATATCCTGTGGGCTCGTATCCTGCTAGACCCTTTCCTCAGGCAGCTGGTTCTCAGGTTTGTCTTCTGTCGAGCTTGTTTCTCCCTGCATACAAGTTCTCGGGACGGGCCTGAATACATTCCCCGATGTCTGCCACCATTGCCGGAGGAGTTGATACCCCGCTCGAACGCTGTGGAAGCTGGCTTGTTGGAACTATCCCAGAGTCTTGGAATGGCAGAGCAATTCACGTTTTCCGCGGCCACTGAGGCAGATCCAGCACCGGGCCCAGCTGTTGCCAGCAATGGAAGTATGGCAGAGGATCAGATGATTGAAAAGAAGTTGTCTGACCTTGGAGTAACCAGGAAGGACGTAAGATAGCAATGCTGCCTGCAGTCTTGTAACTCGCCCACAATTACCATCCATTGTTAAAAGATGTTCAGTTCGCGGGGGCTCATTGGGAGCTCTGCTCGTGATAGTGATCAGCCGCATTTCACTCTACTGGATTCGACAAGTGGACAACTGTGATGATTTCAAGCAAGGCAGCAAGTTTACTGGAAGTGTGATTTGGGTTGTCCTTGCTGGATTGGTCGTCATCGCCGCCTGTGGATTGGTAAGCCACTCTTTGATTTGACCTAGTGAAGTCTTCAAGGCTGGACATAATGTGAAGCGATACAAGGCTGGAGCTCTGATATCTGGCTTCGGTGACCAGTTCCGGAAGATATGTTTCACCAGGCGGAACCACGCTTAGATTTGGACGTGGTGAACACCTTTATCCCTTTTGGGTGGTGCCATTTCAGCACCCCTGCTATCGGCGAAGGCAGTTTGAGGCCAGCAACATAATTGTTTGAACATAATGTAATAAATTTATTAATAGGTAGATAGAAATTTGTAGGTACTAAGCATCCGGACACTATGCGGCACTGTCTACATGGTTATATTTCAATTAGCTTTTTATATACATAGTATCAGATTAGGTATATAATTTGTTATTCTACTAAGGTATATTTATACGTCATTAATCTTCATGTGCTAAAGTTAATCTATTAATTTAAATTTACTTTATATAGTGAATTTAATTGTGCATTTAATTTAGAGTAGGTATACCATAACCCCGTAGGGCTTCATACAACAGGTGGCTGTCGCGCCACAGCTGCATAGCGGGCATGGCACCGAAAGTTTCACATCCAAGCAATCACCCACCCTAAACCAAACCTAACACACTGTCTCAAGCAAAACCCGTGAACAATAAATGACGGTTCTAAGTTAAACACTGAAATGGCAAAAATCGATTGTGTCCCCTTTGGGCTTATCTGTCGACACTCCCTTTTCTTCCAAGAGCCTCACATCCACCGCCACCACGGGAGCTGTATGGTTGTCCTTCCTACCGAACAAACATCAGCAATCCGCCTCTCCCCGCGGATTGTTGCCCTTTTGATGCCCCCGCTTGGCGCCGTCCGCGATTAATCAGGCGATCACTTAGGGAGAGACGGCACTGGATTCCGCGAGCGAAATCTCGCCGTAATTACACACGGCTTGGCGCCTCATGCTTGGCTTCCGGCTACTTGCCGATCTTTGGTCGGCCACCGCCAAGCTGCCGGTTGCTCCTCGGCCTGCGCTCCTAACACTCCTAACACTACCGCTGCTCATTACTCAGTACTGTACTAGCCCCGCATCACCACCGGCCTTGACAAGTACACAGGTCCCATGAACCTGTAGTGATCGGTGGTCCGGTGAGATTGCCCACAATTGAAGCCCGACAGACGGTGCATTGGCATGTGCTTGGCGATCAAGAGCGCCACACATCACCAAGATGCCTCCACAGCCTTGCAACATCGACGGTGACACACGGTCTTGCTGGCCCTAAGTTGCGAGCTGGCCAGCCTTGCAACTTTGGTGAGCAGCTCAGTGGGCGCTCACGCTGCCTTTTTCCGTGCCTCCGGCGCAACCACAATTGTTCTCTTTTCACCCCCAGCAACTCACAGACTCTATGCCTTGCGGACTGAGCCCTTGATCAACTGCCCGCTGCCCTAGGCACCTGCAGCCGTCACACACCTCATCGTTAGTCACGCTTCGCCCACGCGATTTCCAATTCCCCTTTGCCTCTGTTTGCGTGCAGTGTCGCCACGCTCCTGCTCCGGATCACTCCGCCCCACGCTCTCGCTACTTGCGTGTCGGTGCTGTACGTAAAACGCACACGGGCTTTATGCACTGCTTGCCCTAATGACATGGTTTTCAGAAGCCGTGTCCACGGCATGCCATTCATCCGGCCCCCCAGCCATTTTATCTGGTCTCTGGATGGCACATTGGTGACAATACCACTCACCATCTGGTATCACCTTGAGTGGAGGGCGCAGGCAGAACACATGATAGCCTCTGTTACATTTATCACATAGTATCATCAGCTCTAGGTCCGTGATGTGACCACCAAATTTGCAAGGCAAGTCAATCGGTGGCTTCCAAGCCTGCGGTTGTGTCCTCGTATCTAGGTTGGGCAGGTGACATGGTGCCAAATGACGCATGTGCTCCTTGCACCGTCGTCCATCCTGTCCTTCCAACTCAATGACTCCCTGCTCACCCACACTCACCACCCGTAAAATCAGACGTCTAGAACTCACATCCAACGTGCCTGAAGGCCGATGCTGTAAGTACACAAAGTCCCCCACTTCAAACTTCCTCGCCTTGGGTTTCCATGAGCCACCTCGCGTAAAGGCATACCGGAGTTGGTCTCGGTGTTGTGCGATCGCTAAGTTGTCCATCGCCATTGGGATTACTCGCTGAAACAGCTTGGCTCGGTGTTGCAACTCCAAGAGACACTCTTCTGGACTCTGTGCCCAGTCTATCGGTTGAGAATAGGTATCCGCAACAATATTTGGCATCACAGCGTTCCGTCCAAACATAATGTAATACGGGTTGAAGTTGCCCAGTGCCGCTTGTACACTGATCCTATATCCCAATGCCACATATGGTAACAACTCATCCCAGCAATCGGGTTCAACCTCAGTGCAGTATTTGCGGAGAGAATCCTTGAAAGTTTGTACTAACCGTTCAGCCAACCCGTCAGCTTGAGGATCGTCCCGGGATGTGCGGCGATGGTCTATCAGGCTCCGGTCCAACAATGCTTGGAATTCACCACGAAACTCGTTGCCTTGGTCCATCAATACTTCTGCACAGCTCCCATATCTGCTGATAACACACTGTAGAAATGCCCGGGCCGTATACTTGGAGCTTCTGACCGGAAGAAAAGCCATCTCGACCCACTTTGAAACGTGCTCTATCATCAACATGCAGTGCTTGTTGCCCTGGCTTGTCACTGGCAGTTCAGGCATCAGATCAACGGACCATCTGAAAAACAATCCCTTAATAGGCAGCGAATGTAATACCATCATCACAAACACTTACCTTCACTTGCATCGTGCCACCACATCGGCCTTCCCGACCCGAGTATGTATTCTTCAGCATGTGGTGTGTTCTCTTAACACCAAAGTGCCCCAGCGTCTTGTGCACCTTGGTCACCAATGGTCTTCTTTCTTCCACGGGTGGCACCTCCTTGCTCACCCCTCGATCAATCACAAGCACCTTACCGTCCTTGTAGGTATAGCGAGCGATTCTTCGTTGTAACTTCTGAAGAGCCATTGCGTCCAAACCAGCTACATGCCCATCCCACAACAACTGAATGGCATGCTCGAGTTTCCATATGTCTCGACCCCCTTTTGATAGCTGTTGTTCGCTTCCTGGTTCCATGGACATCAATGCCAGGTACATGCTGGGCACGTGCTGAGTAAACCCGAAGTCTTGTCTGGCTCTAGTGGTGTCTCCTGCCCCACACATCGGATTTGTGCTGAGCCCATCGGCATTGAGATGCACCTTCCCTGCCCGGTGCACAATCTGCATGTCGTATTCTGACAATAGCAAAGCCCATCTACCAAGCTTCCCGCTCAGTTTCATATTTGTCATCAGCCAGTGCAATGGCTAATGATCCATGACTAGCTGAAAACTTCGGCCAAACAAATATACTCAAATGCGAAGCGCCCTGACGAGACACTCTCCTTCATAAGGCAGGTAATTAGCCTCGCAGGTGTTGTTAGATCTGCTTTCGCATAGGCGACGACCTGCTCTCCTTCCTCTGTCAGGCACGCACCGATGCTCAAGCTGCACTCCAATCATATACAAGAGAGGCTTGCGAGGTGGGCCTTTTAAGCATTGGTCTCTCGCCAATTGTTCCTTTAACTCCCACGCTTGCTCACATTCCACCTCCCATTGCTAAGTGGGCTTAACCTTTCGTACAATGGCTTGCAGATTCCGCTCATGTTTCTGATAAACCGATGATAGTAATTCACCAGCCCCAGGAACGCGTTCAAGGCGGCCACATCTTTGGGTGTGGGCATGAGACTCACCGCCTGTACTTTGGCCAACTGTGGCAGCACCCGCCCTGGTACAATCTTATGCCCCAAGTACTCTATCTCCCTGTATGCGAACTTACATTTCCTTGGGTGGGCCTTCAGCCCAGACTTGGCCAATCGCTGCAGCAGCACTTCTAAGTGCTCAAGGTGTTTCTCCAGACTATTGCTGAACACTAGAATGTCATCTATGTAGCACTTGACAAACGACAACCCTTGTAGTTCCAAGTCAGCCACTCGTTGAAAGTATATGGATGCATTCTTCAAGCCAAACGGCATGGTTTCCCACTCCCACAGCTGCTCTTTGCCCCAAAACGCTGTCTTGCATTTGTATTTCTCTTCAATCACAATCTGATTGAAACCGGATCGAAAATCAAGTGTGGCGAAGTATTTGGCCTCTCCAATGGTGTCAAAGATCTCATCCGGAGTGGGCATGGGATACCGTTCTATGGGAGTTATTTCATTCAAGGCTCGGTAATCTCCACACATACTACTAGGAAAACCAGCACTTTACTACCCCTTCAAAACTAGAGAGAGGGGGTTTTTAGACGTCTGTTCGTTTTACAACGGGGTTTTCAGCCCATGTATTATTTTTGTATAGATTTTAGCACTTTACAACATGGGTTTGATGTTTTACAATGTGGGGTATTTTTTTACGGTATATTTTGACAACGTGGCACTCTTTAGGAGTTTTTATAATGAGGGTTTGCAAGATTATAACAAACTATAGTTTTCAACATGGGGTTTATACAACGCGGGCTGCCATAATTACAACACAATGTCTTACAACGATAGCGGGTGTTTTACAACTCGGGGTATATAACGTCGTCTATTCTAATTACAACACGGTGTCTTTTACAACCTTGGCTCATGTTTAACAAAATGATTTTTACAACACAGAATATGCTTTTTACAATGGGGCTTCTTTTACAGCAATAGCTTGAATTTTACAACATTGCTTTTACAACACATGAATGTATATTTACAACACAATATTTTATTTTTAAAACTATCTCTGACTTAGATTTGTAATTTGCATAGTAAAGAGTTTCTGTTGTATAGGGCCACGTCCATTTTACAACTAGGGTCATTATAATTTTAAATAATTTAGATTTCTCCTTGTAACTTGCGGTGTAAAATGTAGATGTTGTAAAATTATAAATCTTTTTTACAAGAAGTATCAGTAAAATAATTTCGTAATCAAAATTTCAATTGTAAACCGCATTGTAAATCGTGGGACATAGTTTGCTAGTGCAATGTTTTGTCTTCTTACAACACTTTCTTTTTCTTAACTAAAGAACTTTAAGGTTTTAAACAAACCGTTTACAAGAGATCAAACTCAAAGAGAGTGTATGGGTTACATGGACAAGCTATTAAAGCTGGAACCAGCAGAATGTACTTATTCCTTCTAAAACAAGTCATTTTCCTCTTGCACTAGTCCGAGCAACCATCTTATTGTCATAGAGATCCATCGACGGATGGGCCACACTTGCGGACGTGAAGTGGTGCTGGGCTTATTCACCATAGTAAAAAAATAAGGACGAGGAAGTACCGTAGTGAAAAAATAGAGACAGAGAGGTGATGTCGTGGTTGTTCTACAAGGTAAAACAAGTAGCATTTACTACTTAAATAAATGACATGAGGTGTACAAATGTTCACATGGATAAAGGCTTCCCGTATCTCAATGTCCCGCGGAGGAGACGGGATTCGAGCTCGCGCCCCGGCGCTCACCACCATTAGGCTCTACCACTCCAGTAACTCGTTTACTTACAGATGACTGTCATTAATTTTATTACAATTTTAAACTACGAAACGCTTGTCTCCTTTTTCTTTATCTGTCCAGACGTTGGACTTGAGTGCAAGGCTCGGGATCGAAAATCAAGTGTGGCGAAGTATTTGGCCTCTCAATGGTGTCAAAGATCTCATCCGGAGTGGGCATGGGATCTGGATTCTATGGGAGTTATTTCATTCAAGGCTCGGTAATCTCCACACATACTACTAGGAAAACTGACTTTACTACCCCTTCAAAACTAGAGAGAGTTTTAGATGCAGTTCGTTTTACAACGGGGTTTTCAGCCCATGTATTATTTTTGTATAGATTTTAGCACTTTACAACATGGGTTTGATGTTTTACAATGTGGGGTATTTTTTTACGGTATATTTTGACAACGTGGCACTCTTTAGGAGTTTTTATAATGAGGGTTTGCAAGATTATAACAAACTATAGTTTTCAACATGGGGTTTATACAACGCGGGCTGCCATAATTACAACACAATGTCTTACAACGATAGCGGGTGTTTTACAACTCGGGGTATATAACGTCGTCTATTCTAATTACATGTTGTCTTTTTACAACCTTGGCTCATGTTTAACAAAATGATTTTTACAACACAGAATATGCTTTTTACAATGGGGCTTCTTTTACAGCAATAGCTTGAATTTTACAACATTGCTTTTACAACACATGAATGTATATTTACAACACAATATTTTATTTTTAAAACTATCTCTGACTTAGATTTGTAATTTGCATAGTAAAGAGTTTACATTGTAGGGTATCCATTTTACAACTAGGGTCATTATAATTTTAAATAATTTAGATTTCTCCTTGTAACTTGCGGTGTAAAATGTAGATGTTGTAAAATTATAAATCTTTTTTACAAGAAGTATCAGTAAAATAATTTCGTAATCAAAATTTCAATTGTAAACCGCATTGTAAATCGTGGGACATAGTTTGCTAGTGCAATGTTTTGTCTTCTTACAACACTTTCTTTTTCTTAACTAAAGAACTTTAAGGTTTTAAACAAACCGTTTTACAAGAGATCAAACTCAAAGAGAGTGTATGGGTTACATGGACAAGCTATTAAAGCTGGAACCACTGACAGAATGTACTTATTCCTTCTAAAACAAGTCATTTTCCTCTTGCACTAGTCCCGACAACCATCTTATTGTCATAGAGATCCATCGACGGATGGGCCACACTTGCGGACGTGAAGTGGTGCTGGGCTTATTCACCATAGTAAAAAAATAAGGACGAGGAAGTACCGTAGTGAAAAAATAGAGACAGAGAGGTGATGTCGTGGTTGTTCTACAAGGTAAAACAAGTAGCATTTACTACTTAAATAAATGACATGAGGTGTACAAATGTTCACATGGATAAAGGCTTCCGTATCTCAATGTCCCGCTGGAGGAGATGGATTCGAGCTCGCGCCCGGCGCTCACCACCATTAGGCTCTACCACTCAGTGCTAACTCATGATGATTATTAATTTTATTACAATTTTAAACTCGAAACGCTTGTCTCCTTTTTTCTTTATCCGTCTGGCAGGACTTGAGTGCAAGGCTGGATCGTGCGCGGCCGGGGCCGGCGAGCTCGCGTGGAGGCGGCGGGAGGCGGAGGAGGGTGTGGGCGCATCAAGCCAGTAGGGTTTGGCGGCTTAGGAGATGGCGGATGATGCATCGCCACGGCAATGCCTCGCCAGCAGCCTCTTGCACTGGGCAAGGCGGTACTGTTGGACTCCCTCTCATGGTGTGGTGCTGTAAGAGCTACAAGGAGCTCTGCATTGTCTAGCATTTTAAGATGGTGGTGAAGGTATCTTGGTGATTTTCCATGGCTATTCAGAGGCTCGCTTGAGCGGGAGGGAAGGACCCGCCTGCATGAGGCGGGATGTGCGTGAGGTTACGTCTGCAGCCCGTCACGAGGACCTAGCCGATTTGAGGCGAGCTCTGCCATATCTCACGCCAGACGGAGCGGATCTGGGCAGCACGCTCTGATACCTCTGCTGATTTCTTTATAGCTACTGCAGCCGGGTGCAAGGACGGTTGCAAGGCGACAAATGGTAACATGTGTGCTTGGACTTGAGGGTGCTGTGGGAACTCTAGGTCTTGCTATGAGAAGAGAACACATCATCAATTATGGGAGACCGTGGACTCAACGCTTTGCATTTGAAGGTAACACATAAATTGCATGTGCTAATTGGGGCTTGTTGCTAGTTGCAGCTTGCTGCTTTCCCAAGCTACTTCTGCTGACATCTCAGCTTCTTGCATAGGATCACTAGGCTTATTTATCCCTTTCCAAGAACTTCATGTGGATGTCTCACAGATTCTTAGAATAGCCTTCCGATGTTTTGGCCGTGTTGTTGCAACAGATTGGGCAAATGTATCCATCGTTGAAATGTTCACAATATGACTCCGCAGTATCCCTACCCTTGTTTAGCCCTGTAGGTAGTGTTTGAATAACTTATATTGTTATTTTACAACGATAGCTTTTATAAGGGTTTGAATTTTTTGGCGGGAAAAGATTTATAACGGTTTGCATTTTTTGGCGGGAAAAGGTTTACAATGGTTTGCATTTTTTGGCGGGAAAACGTTTACAACAGTTTGAATTTTTTGGCCGGAAAAGGTTTACAACGGTTAGAATTTTTAGGGGAAAATATTTACAACCATGGAAACCATTATAATGGTTTGAATTTTTTTGGGGGGAATATTTACAACGATTTGAATTTCTTTGGGGGAAATATTTACAACGATACAAACCATTTACAACAGAATTTACACTGGTTAATAAACCCTAAATATTTAACTAAAATATTTAACTGTGGTTAATAGAACCCCAGTTATAATACCAGAGTTAATATATTGTAGTTACTTAACCTGACTATAATGACTATGGTTAGCCTGTACAATACGATCATATAAAATACTTGTATACCATACGTAGGAATATATACATCTAGTATATACACTTTGAGAAAATTACAACGCAAATTACTAAGGGGTGTTTACAACAGTCATTCTACAACGGTCGTTGTAATGCTGCTGTAAAGTCCGTTGTAAAGTCCATTGTAAAAGGCTATTTTTCCTAGTAGTGACATCCTTCTATCCTTCCACTCGCCAGGTTCATCCTTCTTGAGTGGCAACACTGTAGTCAGCAAAGATATTGCGATCGATCAGCCCCAAAAGCAAGCTCCTTGCACCGCTTGTCTACGATGTCCCATTCCATGGGGCTCAATTTGTGTCTTCTCCGGAACACAGGTTCATTGGTGGTGGTGGTAATCTTGAGCTTGATGCGATCATACCACCCCAGCTCGGCCAAACTTAATGCAAAAGTGCCTCGATTTCTGTGTAACATGTCCCGGATCTTCTGCTGCTCAGCCGGTTGCAAATCTTCACATATTTGCCAGTCATCGATCGGATTCTCGTGGTCCTCTCCTCGCGGCGATGAAACGGGCACTGCCGCGTGTGCGGCATGTTTTCGTTTGTCGGGTGTAGGTGTGTGTTCCTCTTCTTCATCACGTATCAGCAGAGGCTCCCTGCCGTCCTTTCGGCACATGGCCATCTGTATGGCCAAGCCCACACTTACCAACCATCACATACAAGCTATGTCGAAGGCTTGCCCGATCAACCTGCACCGGAATGATTCAGACACACCAGCTGTGAGAGTACCACCTGCGCCAAACCCCATGGCCCGTTCTCGCTCTATTATTGTAGGCTTCCCTACTTCATTTCCGTTCGTGTCCACCACCATGCCTTCTCCTCCTTTCCTAAACGCATATGATTGTACGGTCCTGACGAGTGTGGGCCATGCCCTTCTCGATTTTCCCACCACGTTCACTGGGTAGTGTGGTAACTTATCTCCCTTGCGCACTTGCTGTGAATGTCAACCTGGATCCAAGATGTCGTCTACATAGCGTTGTTCCGGTACCGTCAACTGCCGGTGATGCCTCAGGGCTGTCACACTGCTCACATTTGTCCAGAAGCTCCGCACCCGATGCGCGTACGAGCCTGTCTGCACGGCATCTATGATAAACTCCTCCCCCAACTAGCTTCTGAGTTGCCCATATTGTTTCCTGATATGCTCACGTTTGTCGAAAGCACCACACACATTTTCGAGCACATACCAACAGGATGGGTTAGTCGCCTGCACTTCCCGCAAGATCCGAATGACTTCCATTGCCAATTCCATACCATTGCCTGTGCCACGACCGGCTGTGGAGAAAGTTTTGCATTCCCATCCTGCGATCAACATATCTACTGGGCACCTAATAGCTTCAATCTGTCGCTTTCCTACCAACAGAATGTCCGCAGGCAACCTGCTCTGGCATCCTTTGATTGCCTCCCTACTCAACAACTTGGGGTTTTCCTTCTGCAATCGAATGACTTCCATTGCCAATTCCATACCATTGCTGCACGCCCTCTCATCCAGCTCGACACATGTATATTTTCTTTTCTGAATTCCACTCTTGAGCACTGCCTCTAACCCGCTGTTGATCCCAGAGCACAGCTCTTTGAGATGAATGCCCCGCCTGTCCGCTTTCCAATGAATTACCTCACTGTTGATCCGCAGCTTAGTCTAGTTCAAGACCGGCATTTTAGGAAGACTGTTTTCTGGGCACAGACTGGTCACGAGACACTCTTGAGCCTGCTCTTGTCCGATGTGTTCTCTTGCTAACGCCTGTACCAACTGCCGGGTTTTTCTGACATACATGAAAGCACTTGTCCCGTGATCATCCAATAACAGTGTTTCTCAGCATAGGGGTTTGTCTCCGACCCCCATTTTGGCCCCAACCATCTAGAAATGCACATGTCTCATTTCACTGTTTTCAATGATTTGCGAACCTACAACCCATGCATCCGAGCCCAAAAGAAGACCTAATGTGCCCACCGTCCGTACAAATGCCGGACATACATTTGTACCAAGTGGTCAGATGATCAGCACTTATGCTCCAAAGAGACCTAATGTGCCCACCGTCCGCACTTATACTCCAAAGAGGTGCAATACACGGTTTGGAGAGGTTGCGTCAATACTTGTGTAGGCAAAACACTTTCGTTCAAGTTGCTTGTGCACACTTGCCACCGCACCAACACTCACATCAATTCTCTTTTCAAACCCCGTGATTGAGCAATCCAGACGGCGGGCATACCTGTCGACTCGGCCCCTCCGTGTCGAGATAAGCGCACTTAGATCTCGCAGATTAGGCTCAGCAGAATTGGACAAGGTAAAGGATGGTGAGGCCTCCTCAACCCTTCTTGATCAAACTCTTCGTAGCTTACATTTCTTCTTGTCAAGTCCGCATCGCTTTCAACCTTAATCTATCCATGGGTGGCACATGGAGCAAGTCGATCTTAAATTCAAAATCTCCGCAAAGCTTGGCTATAGTTCGCTCGAACACCTAGCCGCGCCATACCGTAGCTACGGTATAGACAGTCCTCCTTCGAGCCTCACCGAAATACTCACCATTTGGTCAAAACCCCATAGGGCGACCCTCTTTCTTCTTCTCACCGGCTCACTAGGGGCAGTGCATGCTCTCTTATACTTGTGTTCGATCGCATCCGATGCTTTCATTACTCAAGGACAAATCATCTATTCTATTTATTTTCTTACTTCTCTGCAAAACATTGTAAAACATTGTCGACTTCAAAAGGTTGGCCATTACAAACCACCATCATACATGTCAAATTTTGGAAAATGTAGCTCATATAGAGACCAATGCCCATGCATCTATACGTGCATCAAACTCGAATAAGCCGGACATTTGGCGCACCAATCAAAAAGATCCAGCTGCAAGTCATCAGTAGGGGCATATACAGTAAGGGCCAAAAAGGTTTTACATGTTGTATACAAAGCGAATGTGGGAACATAACATCAACCAACAAATGATTTTCAAAAATAATATTCATGACTTTACTCCTAGATACCGGGATGATTTACAAATTTTTCAAACCACTAAAAATCAACACTCCATCTTGGTACTGATCCGCCTCTAGGTTGCTAACTAGTGGAGTTGTGACAAAACGTGAAGGAGCATTTTCCGAGCGTCCCCCTTCGATGTGGGCATCGAATTTATCTTCAGCAGAATAGAAGTGGAGAGGAGTTGGAAGATTGTTGTCATCGCTGAGTCGGAAATCTTGAAGCGCTCTTGCAGAGTTAGGAAGGCCAGTGCACTAGATAACCGTGTGTGATGAGACTCATCCGGCGCTAAAACAGTCCACAAGGGCTTGCTTGCTTTCGATTCCAAGCCGGCCTGGGCATCCTGCGGCACACCGGCCATGAACTGCCGAATGGCCTCTGCCAAGCGGTCAGCATCCCCAATTTCCTGAACCATGCTCACACCCCTGGCGACGCAAGCATCGGAATGGCCTCGTCTTCTATCATTTGCGTACCCGGGTTTGTGGGAACATGTTGAGGTGAATTGGGGCAGGAGGCGGCGTCAAGGGCTGCAGGTGCAACTTGCGGGAAGGCCGGGTCAGCATCGGGCATCGGGCATCGGGCATCGGGCATCGGGCATCGAGGGGTAGATGTGTGCATGTGTAGAGTGGAGGTCACCGTCGTCTGGCCGCACCTGCAGCACAGAAGATGGGTGGTGAGGAGCTCATCCATCCAGTCAAACAAGCCCCACACATCTGCCACAATTTCCAAAAAACAGTGATGGTGCCTAACCTCCATGAGGAGCCGCACCCAAGATCTCTCATGTCGCGCTGCAATGTCCGCATGAATTGGGCGAGTGTTTTCCGCGCATTGAGGGCATTGGCATAGCACTCGAGGGATCTGCCAATTTGAGCAAGGGAGATCCATGGGCTGCCGACGAGGGTTCCGCATCACGTTTGGTCTGAGGGTATGGACCAGTGAAGTAATTGGAGCTGTCGAGAAAGCCGTTGGATTTTTTGACGGTCCGTTGGCAGACCCCAACGGATAACCTGGAGTCATGCACCCGGCGGAGAGGGGAGAGGGGTTTGATAGATGACGGTACATGTGCAAGCCAGGCCAGACGTTGGTGGCACATGCTGCCGGGTCAGTGTTGCACGGTTCCGCCCGTCGGTCTAAACAAGCGCGTTGGGCAGACCAACGGGTGCACGGTAACCAAACTTCGGTTGGCAGGCAGGTTGGGTAACCCTCCGATAAGCGTAGTTGGGAAGGACGACATTAAGACGAAAGTGCACCACATCATATTGGATGAATGACGACCCAAGGTAATTGTCTTAACCGCCCAGTACTGTCATATTTAAATGATGAAAATCACCCGTCATAGGGATTGTCTTATATGGATTGTCATATTCGACTGCATTTTGTAGTAGTGAGTCCATTGTGCAGACTCTGGCCTCCCACAACTCCCAACAACACAGCATGTCCACCACAACTACATAGATGAAACACGAAGAATGAAAGACCAACTGAGACATATCAAGGAAGTGAGTGATATGCTTGGTAGCGTCTTTGGAGCCATTCTCAACCATTTTGTGTCCTTTGTGTTTGATGAGGCGCAAAGCAAGCTCAGGCGCACAATCTTGTCCTTGACATACCACGAAACAATGTCATTCCGTGTCTTCCTAACGCACCACCGCGTGACCACAATTCACCATGTTGATGCCCTTGCGAGAGTTTAGTGCACGATATAGCCTCCCTCGAGCTCCTGCTCTGTAGAGGCGGTGAGGAAACGAGATGGCTCTCATGGATGTCCTCCTACGGTGATGTTGAATAGTGTGTTCCTGGCCCTCAGGTGGTCTCCAAATTGCACACCCTTTAGACTTGTACATGCATCCGTCACATTCTTCAATATCAAGGCTACAAAGTGGCTATCCTTTGATCTGTTCAATATTTGAATGGTACTCCTTTATGAGGGCAAGTGGCCAAAAGTGCCAAGATGTCCTTCCCGCATGATGATGTGTACGCAGAAGTGAGTGACAAAAAATGTTGCCCAAGTCGGCAAGCTACTCGTTGTTTTGCACGGAGAGAGCACTCTCGACTCCCCCTGGAGGCAGAATAGCTCACTCCACTTTCGGGGCGTTATGTCGGCGGGTTTGCACAGCCACCACCCTCATGTCATCCCTCCCCTTGAGGGCATCTAGCCCTTGTTGTTCATCCTCCTCGATAACTTCTTTGGATGTTTTGCATTGCGGTTGTTTAGGCCTGCCTTTCCCTCGGCCAGCCACCGACCCATGCTCACCCTTTGGTGGCGGGCGACCACAACACCATCATCGGCGTACCTCGCATACTACCTCCATGACTCTACACTTTACCAAAAAAGCTTGAGTTTAGCTGTGAACATGAAAAATCAAGACCCAACATGTAAGAGCGACGCAAGCTTGCAGGCATGCGACGCAAATTACCACAATGTCGGCAATGAAATCTAGTCCCGGACCACACACCGCAGCAACAATAACATGGGGCCTTGACCTAGGCAAGCAGTGAAAACAACACAACTCTTGAATCTGCGGAGGCCTCTTGTGGGAGAAGCGGTAACCAAGAGGAAGCGCAACAAATTCCCACTACGGCGACGCCGAGCCAACCAATACACGGCAATATCAACGAGCGTAATAGCACCAACATCTGGCGAACCTAGCATCTCGCATCCACCACTAGATCAGCAACAGCTCATCATCCATAGGTGCACTAGCATCAACATCCATCCTGCCAAAACCTGGCAGTCTCCTTCACTCAATGAGCAAATCTGGCTGGATGCTGGTTTGGTTGCAACATAGTTTGACCACAGCGGAGAGCAACCACGCCTTGGGTTCTTGAGTGTTATCACCCACGAGTTCCCTCCTTCTCCACATCGGACAAATGGCAGTGCACAGTGCCTCATGTAGCGACCTTCGCTAGAGCGTGAGTTCCCAACCACGATTTCCTCGGCCTTGGCGGTTCTCGAGGTTGACTCGTTAATACGAGTTGAGCGATGGTAATCAACCCGATCCACCGGGTAAATAATTCAATTCAAATTCCCGCCATAAGGTGGCGGGCCACTGGCAGTTCATCCCACAATTGTGGCTAAACGAACTTTGTCGTGGACAAACCGTATAAGGCGAAACGGTTGTTTATGTGAAATGGATATTATAATAATCTATATATTTTCATAAATTAACCCCAAATAAAACAACTCTTGTACTATAAGCTCTAAAAAGTTAGATACATCCGAGGGCGAAATGAATTACATATATTTAAATGATGAAAATCACCCGTCATAGGGATTGTCTTATATGGATTGTCATATTCGACTGCATTTTGTAGTAGTGAGTCCATTGTGCAGACTCTGGCCTCCCACAACTCCCAACAACACAGCATGTCCACCACAACTACATAGATGAAACACGAAGAATGAAAGACCAACCTGAGACATATCAAGGAAGTGAGTGATATGCTTGGTAAACGTCTTTGGAGCCATTCTCAACCATTTTGTGTCCTTTGTGTTTGATGAGGGGCGCAAAGCAAGCTCCCAGAACTGCACAATGCTGTCCTTGACATACCCTGAAACAATGTCATTCCGTGTCTTCCTAACTGCACCACACCGTGACCACAATTCACCATGTTGATGCCCTTGCCGAGAGTTTAGTGCACGATATAGCTGCCTCCTACTGACTCCTATCTGCCGAGACAGTGAGGAAACCAGATGGCTCTCATGGATGTCCTCTGTCAGACTGATGTTGAATAGTGTGTTCCTGGCCCTCAGGTGGTCTCCAAATTGCACACCCTTTAGACTTGTACATGCATCCGTCACATTCTTCAATATCAAGGCTACAAAGTGGCTATCCTTTGCAGTCTGTTCAATATTTGAATGGTACTCCTTTAGCAAGGGCAAGTGGCCAAAAAGTGCCAAGATGTCCTTCCTGCATGATGATGTGTACGCAGAAGTGAGTGACAAAAAATGTTGCCCAAGTCGGCAAGCTACTCGTTGTTTTGCACGGAGAGAGCACTCTCGACTCCCCCTGGAGGCAGAATAGCTCACTGCTCAGCTCTCCACTTTCAGACGCGTTATGTCGACGACCGTTTTGCCTGGCCACCACCCTCATGTCTGTCCTCCCCTTCGAGGGCATCTAGCCCTTGTTGTTCATCTTCCTCCTCGATAACTTCTTTGGATGTTTTGCATTGCGGTTGTTTAGCTGCCTTTCCCTCCGACGCTTACGGCCCATGCTCACCGTGGCTTCTTTGGTGAGGCGAACCACAACACCATCATCGGCGTACCTCGCATACTACCTCCATGACTCTACACTTTACCAAAAAGCTTGAGTTTACTGTGAACATGAAAATCAAGACCAACATGTAAGAGCGCAAGCTTGCAGGCATGCGACGCAAATTACCACAATGTCAGCAATGAAATCTAGTCCCAGACCACACCGCACAGGAGCAACAATAACATGGGGCCGCGGCCCTAGGCAAACGTAGAAAACAACACAACTCTTGAATCTGCGGAGGCCTCTTGTGGGAGAGCAGTAACCAAGAGGAAGAGCGCAACAAATTCCGCACTACCAGCAGCATCGGGAGCCAACCAATAACACCAGCAGCCAATATCAGCAGAAGCGTAATAGCACCAACATCCTGTAGCGAACCTAGCATCTCGCATCCACCACTAGATCAGCAACAGCTCATCATCCATAGGTGCACTAGCATCAACATCCATCCGCCCATGCCAAAACCTGGCAGTCTCCTTCACTCCAATGAGCAAATCTGGCTGGATGCTGGTTTGGTTGCAACATAGTTTGACCACCGCGGAGAGCAACCACGCCAGGTTCTTAGTGTTATCACCCACGAGTTCCTGCTCCTTCTCCACATCGGACAAATGACAAGTGCACAGGTCTGCTCATGGCAACGACCTTCGCTAGAGCGTGAGTTCCCAACCACTGATTTCCTCGGCCTTGGCGGTTCTCAGAGGTTGACTCGTTAATGCCAGAGTTGAGCGATGGTAATCAACCCGATCCACTGGGTAAATAATTCAATTCAAATTCCCGCCATAAGCTGACGGGCCCTGGCCGGTTCATCACAATTGTGGCTAAACGAACTTTGTATCTGTGGACAAACCCGTATAAGAGAACTGAACAGTTGTTTATGTGAAATGGATATTATAATAATCTATATATTTTCATAAATTAACCCCAAATAAAACAACTCTTGTACTATAAGCTCTAAAAAAGTTAGATACATCCGAGACGAAATGAATTACATATATTTATATGATCATAGAGAGGACAAATTAAGAGTGTTTCTTCCGTTCTCCTACCCTAATTCATAGCTAAGGCAAGATTCACTAATCTAATGAATCGCAGAGAATATCTACAATATTCTTATAGCCGACTAGCTTGTATATGCAATCAGCTATATCTATCAATCACCCTATATACGAGAGCTTTAGCATGACAACATAACTTTAGCCGGTTTTCTTTTTCTTTAATTGCCCATAAATAAAAGGTTATTATTGAAGGTTTGTTAAAGATTTTATATTAAAATTATTTTAATATAGAATAGTTCCTATGTCCTAAAGGCTCAATTTTATCTTTTTGAACTGTTAAGGGTTAACTAGCTGATGGATGCACAATTATTGGAGTATACTATAGAGTTTGCATAGCTATGTGCAACAATTGTTGCACAACTATTCAACCTTGGTTTGTGGTGAGGGGATAGTGCGCATAGATATAACTCTCCACATCCCACAAGAAGCTACCAAATGCAACAGCCTCCATCAGCAGTCTTCTTTGCGTAAAGTAGTACAAACTGAGATAATCATCCTTCCCGATTATCAGCTTCCCATCTGGTCCAACCTTGACATCAAGCTCGCCAAACAGAGCGTCAACTTGCCTCTTTATCAAATCGAGACTCTCCTTGGTCCTCACGGTGGCAGCTCTATGGAGAGATTCCGCATTGAATGACATAATATACGATCTCAACTTGCAAGAGTACCCTTGGAATGCCAAAATGCCTTTGGCACGAGCTGACAAATTATGCCACGCCATGTTTTGCATATCCTGAACTAGCTGGGCTGCCAGCTGGTCACCTTTAGTCAAAGGGTGTTGGTTGCCAAGGGTTTGCCTAGAATCCGCAGCTTGAGCAAAATAGGGCGTCGGCATCTTCATCCAGCTCTTCTCAAGCTGGTATCTTTGATCCACCCGCCTCAAGAAGTAGCCAAACAAGATGGAGGTGGCATACACCTTGCCATATGATAGCTTGCTAATCGTATTCGGGATGTGTTGATTCACCCAATCGGACGATTCATCCCCTTTTATCACGTAGTATAAATGCTCTTTCACCATCTCAAGGGCTTCAGCCGAGTGCATGCACTCCAACTCGTTCACCATATGGGGCCCCAAGTGCACCAACACAGGTTCCTCTCCCACCTGCTGCGGCAGCTTCGTCACCATAGGCAACTCGCATTCTAGAAACTTCTCTACCACCAACGCGTACATCGTCTCCTCAATAGCTTGCCTCCTTCGATTAGTACGCTCAACATCTGCAATGCTCCTGCTAAACAAAACAAATAACTCACACCCTCAGTACCCCGCTCCAACAACCCCAAAATCCACGAAACAAGCAACACATTTTCACTGCAGACTCACTTGCACAACAGTAGTTCTGTTCGAAATGGGCTGGCGTCCTGCGAAGAAGCGGCATCCCTCTCCATGGCTAGATGCTCCAGCTGAGAATCCACAGCAACACGGAGCAGATGCGGGCACTTTTCCAACAACATGAGAAGGAACTGGCCGATGTTAGAGCTCGGCATTAGAGGCGCAACAGACTTCTTATCCTCCTCCTCCTCTGCCCCTGGCCCTCCACTGGTGGCCACACTCATGACACTCCTCGATTTGGCCAAGCCTTTGCTCTTCTTCCCAACGGGGACTCCAAATAACCTCTTTGTCTGCACATCTCAAACAAACCCAACTAACCAAATGAGTACATTCACACTCCACCACATCCATTTTCAACTCTAAGACTCGATTGCCATCCACCTCACCTTGATCCCTGCCACGAAGAGCCTAGAGAAGCTTGCAGGCGCGAGCTTGGGCATGGACACCCGAGATGAGCCATTGGCTTGAAGCATAGAATTGGTCCCAAAAGCTGGCCCCACCTTCACAATAGCAACCATACGCAGGGCAGCCATGACCGTGCACATCAATCTAGTAGAACCTCAGTGGTGGAGACTGTGGACAGAATTCATAACGCGTATTGTACATGGTAGGAGGAAAGAGAAAGGGGAGATGTATGTGGCATGGACTCACACCAACCACCAGCATGTGCAGCAATGTTCGCCATAGGTTTGAGGACACAACTTTTCCCCTTTCATAAGTAGTTAAACAAGTAATTTATAAGCTCTCTTCTTCACATGTTCTTAAGACCTACCTTCTTGGCTATTATATAAGGGGAGTCTGCACCCTAATAAGCAGTGTATTATAATATAGAATCTTCATAATTAATATCACAGTAATCCTAGAATAGTATATTCTTTTTATGGTGAATAGATCGCATATTTAATTTCCACTTATTTTAGGGACCCGCGACCGCTCTTACAACAATGGAGATAACTGACCAGGAATTGCTTTACCATTTACATACTTGATTATAACTATTTTTCATCTTTAGTTTCTAATATAAAAACCACGCTATAGTGGATTATAACTAGTTTTGGACTATATAGGTGTCGGCTTGTGGTTTTATATATGACCTTTCGTTATACATACCAACCATTTCTTCCTCTTCTTCTTTAGTAATATAAGCATTCACAATAAGTCCGATTTTTTCCATGAAATGCATAACTATTTACAATAATTCTTGTTTCTTCATGAACGCACATTTTAGATGTTTGGTGAACAACTTGACTTTCCATAATTTTGCAAGTACCTTTAGTAAATTTTTAAGAGAAGAAGATTGCCTACCTTGTTCTCTTGAATCAAAAGTTCTAACCCTAATTAGATTCGAATCTCAATCAAAATTCTAATTCCAATCTAATTTGAATCGAAACATAGAAGAAATATTAGGCCAAGAGGTGGAGAATGGGTTGATGGGAAAAGATATGTACATTTGCAAGTACCTTCTATAATTTAGAGAAGAAGGTTGCCAAACTTGTTCTCTTGAATCAAAATCCAAACCCTAATTAGATTCAAATTTTAATCAAAATTCTAATTCGAATATGTGCACACACACCAGCGGGGATAAGAACTCCGTAGTTAAGTAACCCGCGGACGGATCAGTATCAGAATGGAGTGTTGTCCCCTTGGTAGTTTGAAAATTTTGGAAGATGAGATGATGTTCCCTTGGTAGCTTGAAAAAATTGTAGGATGGGGTGCTTCCCCCTTGGCAGTTTGGAAAATTTTTAAATCAACCTAGTATCTGCGTATGTTAGCCTCCATCGTGTGAGGTCTCAAGTGCAAGATGAAGTATTGTCCCTTTGGTAGTTTGAAAAATTTGTAAGATGGGGTGTTACCCCCCTGGTAGTTTGGAAACTGTGTAATGGGCCATCTCACATTTTAGACTTGTATAAAACTTTATTTGATTTGATTACTAATAATCAACCTTTGAAATGGTTGATAACAAGTGAAAAACTCATTGGGAAACTAGCCATATGGGCATTAATTATCCAAGAGTATAATTTCACAATTGAACATAGGGCACGTATTAATCACACTAATGCATATGTTTTATCCAGAAATCCATTAATTAACATTGATCTAGGAATCCATTAATTAACAGTGATGACTCAATTGGGGCAAGGCAAGATTTTGATGAGGAAAGTAGCATGAATGTACACATGGTAATATCTAGATGGTCCCCTAGTGCATATTTGTTGATTTAGTGGAGACATCAAATGTAGATGTTCATGTAGACATTCGGGATGATTAAAACACATTAGAGAGGGTTGAAACTGGTGACAATAAAATGCTCTAACTTTGAAGGAACATGACAAAGTATCAAAAAGAAGTAGAAGATATAAATGGGCAGATGATAAATTACTCTTTGTGGATAATATGAAAGTAGTACCAAAACCACATGTCAGGGTAGCATTCACACGCAAAACTCATGAAGACATGAGACATTTTGGTACAAAAAAGACTCTTATTTTGCTTATGAATAATTGTTATTTGAAGGGAATGATGAATGTGGTTGATTTAATGGTATCAACATGTGAAGTTTGTGATAGAGTTAAAGCAAGCTTCTCCAATAAAACAACTAAATTACATCCTTTACCAATAAGAGGTATGTTCTATAGATGGAGGTTGAATTTAGCAGGTAAATTACCAACAACAAGAAGAGGGTACAAATATGTTTTGGTAATGATTGAACATTTTTCCAAATGGATTTTCTTACTACCATTATGGGATAAGAAATCTGGTGAAATTAGTGAAGCATTTCTCAATCATGTTCTGAGTGTGTTTGGAGCATGTGCAGAAGTCCTAACAGATCAAAGAACATAATTCATGGGAGAATTTGATGATCTTTTGAATCAATACTCAATTGATGCCCTAGAGATGTCGTCGCGGGCCTGCTAGGAGCGCGTCCAGTGTTTTCTAGCTTCTCAAGCCGGAATAGTTTGGACACAGAGTGTGCTTGAGAGTTGTGTGTGAGCAGCATTTGATTTCAGATTTCGTGTGCAATAGCAGCAGCAGCAAACTGTCTGCTTGCATCCCGGTTGCAGTGTGCGGTCTATTTTCTTTTACTCACAGTAGTTGGTGGCAGCATGGCTGAAAGGAAGTGTGGAGGGCGCAAGCTAGATGTGTTTGTGGTGGATAGTGTCAGCAAGCGGGTTTGCCACCACTGTCTTCATGAAACAAGGGCACAAGGGCGTCCGCAAATTGTGGATGATGAGAAGGTTGCAAAGTGGCAGCAGCCCTTTTGATGGGCTTACCAGGTGGACAGGCCCATGGTGCCGGAGTAGTCCTATGCAGAGCTCACAAAGTTTTTGATGCGGATTGAGGGTCATCATGGCCGTTGTCCCATCGTGTTCTAGGTGCAAGCATCATTTGGTGCTCAATTTGGTGAGTAATGGTTGAAACATCCTTCTTTTGTCCTCTTATACTGAATATAATTATATAAAATTGATTTCGTTTCCAAATGGTCTGGTATTTTTATACCTAATAGTATTCTTATGTATGTATCTGAGGTTAAAATATGAAACTAGATTATGGAAAAAAAAACCTTGAAAAAAAAACCCCCAATCCAAAGACGCTAGGACGGCGCAAACAAGGCTTGTAGGTGATGGTGATGGCGCCTAGGGAGTGCATCATTCGAAGCCACAAACAAGTTGGCAATGTCAAGGTAGGCATCTACACGCAACAATCTGGATGCATCATGAGACACAACCTTGGAGAAACAGCCGTTGCTGCGATTGCCTATTGGGCGCGAGTGGTGGGTGGGTGAAATAGGGTAACATTTTAAGAGCTGCTGCCCTATGCACCTGCTTATAGCTCTCTTTTCTCTCTCTTTAGAGCAAAATAAAAGTTACCAGTTTTTTAACTTTCGCATTTTATAGTAAATGTTCGAGCCATTCTCAATCATTTTACCACAGTACTTTCATAGTTTTACGGATATGCTGCATACTTTCTAGGTATATTCTACTGGGTTGAAGGGGTGTACACCGGTGATTTTGGATGTGCCTTGTCTTCAGAGTAATATTTCTTTTTCTACTCATTGTACGGTCCAAATAGAAAGTTTATCATTTCCAAGATCTCGTCAAAACGGGAATATTTCTACAAGCAATGGTAAGTGTAAGAAATTTTAGATATTTGAATACAACCACTAAAAATCTCATATACTAACCTCAAACAGTGCAAACAACTCTTTTTGATTCTTCGATAGCTACAAACGAAGGTACAAACAGGGTTTAGGGTTTAGGGATTCAGTGGCCCCTCAGTTGTAGGGCATCGTGCCAAGTGATTGTGATCAGACATCTGAAGTTCAACATGACAGAAATATGGCTATATTGCCATCTTTGGATATAGTATTGCAGCATGGGACTGCGAATGGAAATCCAAGCAGTTTTGAGCAGCGACTTGCTGAGATCTCCCGAGAACGGGAGTTGGGGTATGATAGACAGAAACAGGAAAGGGAGTTTCAATGGCAAAAGGATTTGGAGGCACTGATTGAGAGGTAGGCGTACATTTGAATTACAGTGTCAAGCAAGAGAGAAAGCTCTTGAGATTCAGAGGCGAAAAAATGTGGAGAGGAGACAAGAGCACTTGAAACATTAAGAAAAACTCAATCAGCAGTAGAAAGAGCAGCAAGAGATTCAAAGATTGCACCACGAAAGACAACAGGAGCAGAAGAATGATAATGTGCCTCGAGAAATGCCCACTGCCATCCGCGAAAATCCGTCAGGATCAGTAAGTGTTGTTATGCTCTATTAAATCACTTTCAGCAGATTGAAAACTAATTGTAGTGTTCTATTAGGTTGTGACCTTACGGAAGGCGGACAATTTCTTGAAGCCCTCAACTTCATCACTTTCGGCCAACTATGATAATGTTGGACAAGTTGTATAATCAAGTCAAGTGGTCGTGAAAATTACATTTTCGAATTGTACAATTACAGTCAATTTCCCAAAATAAGGTGAGTATCATTCCTTAAGTATACATGGTTATCTTGAATATTTCCTGTTCCCTAGTTATCTGACCTATTTTGCGTTTTGTCCTAACTTATGTTTTATTGTAGGTTTCAAATGGCAGAAATGGCAGTAGTAGAGTTCAATCTATTCTGGTATTTACTCTACATTATTTTAATTTGTATTTCATGCCATTCTGGATATATAGGAAACTCTGCAAAGAGGTATATCTTGGATCCGCATGAATATTACTTAACAGAAAATGTTTTTGCTAGAGAAAGAAGTCCCTTGCCAACAGTGGTGAAGGGTACTGCTAACAAACGAGTGGTTGCAGATGATGTAAACCCTGTTGGTGTCCCATCTCTCGGTCTACCGGATGGTGATTTCTCAGAACCTCAACCTGAGCCTATTTCTGCTCATGTTGAGGAGTCCCCAAGAGAAATTCCAGAAAATTGCTTGGACTTGGATATGAAGGGCCCAAGGGGCCCTAAAAGAAAGCGAGACTGGGATCTTGAACATGAGGTCCTGGATAGCCATCTGCATGAATTTGGTGAGTTCCATCGGGCCAGTTGAAATCATGATTGCGTTATTTGTGATGGACTATTTTGTTCAGTCCTGTGGTGTTTTATTGTAGGATTCATCTTGAGAGACTCTCCATCATTCTTTCCCATGAAAGATAGAGCCTATTATGTGCTGAAGGCATTTTGCAATCCTTTAATCCATCCTTTTTGGGAGCAAAATGTTGCCACATTGCAGCTTGTGGAATCAAGTCTCCGGAAGACTATTTCAGGTCCTTGGACGTTTCATTGTGTTGTTCAATGCTTTTAAGTCCTAACTTACGATTTTGGAGGAATAATGTAAGGAATGAGGCTCGGCACTATTTGAAGGGTGAGAAGAAAGTCAAGACATACTTGCCAAAGAGCAGAAGAGGAATAAGAAGTATTCTTGAAAGAGGAACAGTAGATTGGCGTCATCGAAATAACAAAAACTTCTTTGCTGAAGAGCAGAGGTTGCTAGCAAGCCTTATAGCCACTATGGATTTGGAGGTCAACGACAGTTTGTGGATAGGTTCAAGGGTAGGTTTGGTAGGGACCCATCGTTGGAGGAGATCAGTGCTGTTGGGTCCAAGCCAGGACACTGGCTCAAGAAGCTACATGCATTTTGGAAGGCTAGCCAAACTGCAAGTCCTCCATTGGGGACTGAGAAGGATGTAGTAGGGAAGTTGGACAAGGCTGTGAATGTATGGAATCTTTTACATGAAGCAGGGTATGAGAGTGAAGAGTGTGATGAAAAAGTCATGGAGGCAATTCTTCAGAAGAATGTTTTGGATGAAGGCTTCATGGTGGAGCATTTGCTTCCTCAAGCAGTGGCAAAGAAAGCAAAGAAATCCACTGGCTAATCCACGGTGAGAGTTTACACTCAATACCTTATCCTTGTTCGTTTAGGGTTTATTAGTGCTCTGATTAAGGTGGAAATTGTGTGACGCTTAGCTGGGGGACACTTTCTATTTTGCAGAGTTGGCTAAACTTGTGAACTGAGCATGCTCGAGACTGGAGGGTGGACTGGAGAAACTTGCTTGTTAGGTCTGTGGGTAGAAAGTGAATAGGCTGCCTGTATTGCATTTGTAGAGTTTCAAGTTCAAACTAAACCAAATGACATTACTACGGGCCCCTGGACTATAGTGTTTTGTTTACTACGGAACTAAACTTTACAACGAAATAAAACTTTACTACAACCAAGTGACCTTTACAATGCGACTAAAGCAGGGCCCTCTTACACGAATTGAACTTTACAACGAGGTGCACATTACAACGGAGGTGCACATTACAAGTGACCTTTACAATGGAGATGTACATTACAACGGATAATGTTGTAAAGAGTTTTACAACGCCAAGAGGGTTAGTTAACTGGGTTATCTAACTAAGGTTTAGGGTATGAATCCGAACCTTGGTTAGCCAACTTGATTAACAAGACTAGAGTAAACTAACCATGGTTGGAGGAACCCTAGTATTTAAAGCTGGAAAGTAGTAAGCAACTTTGTCTGATAAATAGTAGAAGATGTTGTAAAGGCTAGCAGATCACATCGGGTTTAGGTACACCACACATGCGCCCATCTACCGTATCTGAATACATGTGAGCCTTTACTACAGACTAAACTTTACTACAGACTAAACTTTACTACAGTGTTTTACTACAACCTTAGTAAAGTCATAGTAAAATGTAGTAATGTCCGTAGTAAAAGGGCCCGCTTCCTAGTAGTGTCCTCTCGCCGTTCCCTCCTGCTTCCGATCTTCTTGAGCAGATCCGCCTTCCTTTCCCCTTAGGCCCTTCCTCCTCTCTCATGACCCTCATTTTAGTCGTGGCGGGCGCCCGGCGGCTCGCCCTCCCGCCTCATGCGATGGTGCCTTGGAGGCCCACTCCTGAGTGTGGCGCGGCCGGTAGGCAGCGCCTGATTCCTCCGACTTCAAAGCCTCGCATCGAGCACCCCCCGGCCATGGCGGCTCTGAAGCGGCGCCTCTACCACCTCCGGTGATCAGCAACCCCGGTGTTTCATAAGGCATGAAAACCCGCGCCACTGTCGTCTGTGCGTCCGAATTTTCTTCATCCGAATGTCCCAGATATCGTGCATTGGCCCATAGTCTTCATCCTCGGGATGAGTCGGTGCCCTCCTCGTTATGCATCCTTCTTCTCCTCCTCGCGTCCTGGCTCTTGGCTCTTAGCCATGACCCTCCTGTGTTGAACGACTGCTTGTGTGATTTCGCGCGCGTCACGATGAACGCATTCCCCAAGGCCTGGCGATGAACAATGCTCGATGTTAGAGACAACCACAAATGAAGCAAAACATTGGAAAGCGGTGGATCGAGTTGCAGTCTGGGTTAACAAGCTTGTTAAAACGGTTCGCTTTGGCGGTTGGCACTTGATCACAAGATTGTTGAACGATCTCGAACATTCGATAGCTCGGGACCTGGCACCGCATCAAATTCTTGGGGCCTTGTAATGCGAGCAAGCGTACTGAGATCCCCATTCGACATGTCCAATGTTGCCCCACCTGACCGACCCCTTGCCCGTTGATTGGCGGTGCATCCTTGTAACCCATAATCCACGGCTTGTATAGCGTCAAAACATGCTCGTCTCGTGGATCCCGAACAACCATCCAATCCTTGTCCAAGACCTTCACGCATCCATCCGAGCTCCCGTCGATATGTTGTCTCCTCGCGTATGGCGAAGGAATAGGAACCACCCTCTTCCCACCCTTCTCCACCTTCTCTCCATGGCCTCCTCGATTTTGTTGTGGAAGCCTTTGCCCAGGCTTCGGACTTGATGGCCCGCTGCGAGCTGCCCTTTCTGCCCCAGCTAGCATGTCCTCCCAAAGGCAGGTCTTCCACCGCATCGCGCCTTCGCGTCTTTGCTTTCCGCTCACTCTCGTTTTCTTCGTCCTCTGCCGACAGATCCGGATTCAAGTCATACGATCCTTCTTGCTTTCGCCCATCGCCATCACCTTCATTTCGGCAGGCCAATTCGGATGGGCCTTCCTTCTCGCTAATCAATTCCGGAACAAAGCGTCGATGGATTACAAATCGGTGCAAACACGGAAAGTGAGAAAACCACAGCGGTAGCGTCGGTCTCCCTCGCCCAATTTCTCCAGCGTTCCGCAATCAAGGGGTTAGAGATGGCGCTCGCACTCTCATCGCGCTCGAGAAGTCGGACCCGCTCAGCGCTCCGTCGCGCAAAGCTTGCTCGCCGTTCTTGAGGGTAGTTCGCTCACGCCGGTTTTGTATGCCCGTTAAACTTGCTTTTTTAAGCGCCCGGCCATAACTCGTTCACCTCTCCAGTGAATAATTACTTTAAGTTAGGGTTTCCTGGTTGCTCCAACTAGCCGATGGTTCGAACCCCGGTGGGCACATTATTAACGCCGCCATGTTGTACCTACAGGTTAACGTCTACCGCTTTTTCCCATTGCGGTTTGTTTTAATTACAAACCATAATGACTTTCCCGTTACTTGCCTCCACTGCAAGCATTAGTAACTTAACGACGTTTTCTTCAACAATGGTTTTATATGGTTGGTGACTGTTATTCAGCAAACGGCCTCCCAGGAAGGCTTAGACATTTCAGCGTATCTGATGTTAGAATGAACCTTGCCTTCTTTCAATTCCTCCACTATCGTCCTACCTCGGAAGACGCCCAACAAAATGCTTGGCCACTCACTTGCGGAGGGCGGCGATGTAAGCCTTGGCTTTCGGTCGAATATCGTCGTCGTGGATGCGTTCTTGTGTGCAAACATGTCCTCATTCCCTGTTTGATTATGCGGCTTGACTTTGCGGATGGTGAGGTCAATCCCAATATGAAAGACATCTTCCGAAAAGCAACGACGAGGAGAAGGCGGGTGAATACCCCAGGCGTCGCAAGGTCGGCGAAGACATCTCCGATTCTCCTCGCCACTCACGGGTCCTCAAGGTTTGTTTCATCACCGGATTCTAATGGAGGTTGACTTTGTGAATTTTATCCTCTACTAGCGCCAAGTCTTTGCCACCCCGCCGCGTACGGAGGTGGCCGACATCGCCGGCTCTCGGCCTCCCTACCATTCCGAGGTGCCCGCGGACACCAAGAAATCTTAACGGTATGCCGCTGGAAGGATCTCCATGCAAACAACGGTGTGAGCAAGCGGCTGAGCTAACCGAGGCCCTCCCAAGGGTGGGCTCCGAATGCGTGGAGGCAGATTGTTCGCTGCAGTGGAGTCCGTCACGCACCATCAGACGAGCGAAGACTGCGGCAATCCACCGCATGAGGAGGCGATTTCGAGCGATCCGGAGATCGACATCCGCCATCTTATCACCCCAAACCCGGTGAGACTTTGGTGTGCGAAACTACGAGTGTCGGTGCGGAAGAGGCGGTGCGGGGTCTCAATGAGGAAATGTGAAGTCGAAAGTATCAACATTGATTTGAAGGCATGTTGCAATCGATGTGTCTCCAGATTGACAAAAGAAAGGTTTCGTGAACAACGATATCGCTATTTACGGATGGGGAGGCGAGGCAGGAAACATTTTGGAATCCACGATACGGGTTGTGCGGCAGGATGCAGGTAACGTCAAAGTTGTGACTCATCTTGGGGCGGATCCTTTTAGATCTTGTGCGCCTTGAGTGTATTGCCTCGGCCGGTGGTATGAAGAGTTGAAGAGTAGAGTCATCAATGCACCGTGGGATGCTATGAGGCCGAATCCAAAAGCATCTCACCATGCATTAAGTGCAATAGCTGGATGGACAATGCTTTCCTCAACATGGTGAGACTTCCAAATATCGAGGTCTTCAACTTACCCGACACATACACAAAACTAGAAATTTGGAGTGAATATAGGCGGCATTGTGAACAAAGAGGTCGGTGATGTGACCTCGCACAGTTCTTGAAGCTATGGAAAGGGCACTTCAACAGGTAAAGATTCCAAAGTCTAATGATTCTCTACTTGCTCGCTGTCTGGATTGAAAACAACTATACGAAATACAATCTCAAAGGTTGATCAAGGTAAGTTACATTGTTATCCTTATCCCTTGCTTTCCGCATCTGAGGGTTGTTGACCACATGTGGGCCAAACCTCAATGGCGATGTATATATGAGTATGTGAATGTGCCCACAGTCTCGCATCTAAGGAGGTCCCGGCCTTCCGGGCTTGGAAATGCACACAAATGTGTTCCTTGACATATCATTGGGTCAAAATCGTGGTGGGAGGAGGGGTGGAGGAAGGTCAAGTTGGCGGTGTCCATGACATACATTGCCATGTCGGGAGGTGATGCAGCCACGATGATTGCTGGACATCATACTATGTTTTTGTCTTGTAAGTTGACAACTTTAAAGGGCTCACAAAACTACGGTGTGCATATGTTATGTGCGAGAAATATCAAAAGCATTGGGCGCCCATGACGTGGCGTGCGAAGATGACAAAACACCGGAGCAAGAGTTATGTTGAACCACATAAGTATATGCTGCTATGTATCGATGGCATGGACCAGAAGAAGACAGAGCTACCGCACATGTTGAGGTGGCCGAAAAACCTAGACGAGGAATGCCGCATTTCCGTTCACGTGGTCGGGTGCATGATCCACAACTACACCCACAAAGCCACGGCGTTTTTGCACTACGCCAACCTCCGGAATGATGCCAATTTGACTATCAGCGTCATTCAAGATGTCATCCACAACTATGATGGTGTGCTGCCCAAAGTGTTGTATTTGCAACTTGACAATACATGTCGGGAGAACAAGAATCAGCTATTGTTTGCATATTTGAACATGCTCGTTGATATGGGCACGTTCGAAAAAGTGAAGGTGGGATTCCTCTTGGTTGGTCACACCATGATCAAATAGACCGATGTTTTCCTTTTCCAAAAGCCTTAAACACAAAGAAGCGCTACCGCTACCGTGTTAGCGGACGATGCGGAGGCATATACTCCCTCTCCGGAGGTGAAGGTTCATTGGAGGTTCCATTTCGGACATATGTCATGTCTGAGCGGGGGAGGAGGTGAAGTATGCGGTGAAGAAGTTGAATGTCATACGGCGCAGTTCAAAATTACGCGAGGACAAACTGGCAGTCTGTCACGATCATCGAGCAAGATTCAACTTCACCGCTTTGGGAAACGGAGGCAGTTTGGAGTTTTAAATTTCGTTCCGAGGCCATAACAATCGCCTTTGATGTCCTTACGTGCAGGATAAAAAGGAACTGGGGCACTCACACCCACAAGGTGTGGCTCATTTGAAGGATGGGTTAGTGGGTTTGCGACCTTATGTAGAAGAGTACAAGTGGTGGGAAGAATTAGGTTGACGGCCAGATTCTTTGTTATTGTCGAAAACCACATCGGCCTTGTTCGGACCGTCCTTGGAAATGGTTCTCCCGTCTTTGAAGAGGAAGAGACAAGAGCCCTTCATGTACCGATGAAGCTTTGCTAGAGGAAACCTGAGGAGCTTCCCCAGCGAGATATGTACCGGAGCATATCAAAACATTGGAAGGCGTGAAATGGCGGTTGAATGGCGATATTGCGAGATCAAGAAGGAATGTTCCTCGCTGCCATGCACCACACACAAGACCTTTACGGATTGGGAAAGTAGCAGACGTGAGGTTGGATGCACCACAACCTCACTTTCTTATCCAGTATCGGACGGATCATGGGAGCGTCTGCGGTATGTAGAGGAATATATACTACGAGGCGGCAAACAAGATGGAAGCCTTTGGGAAAAAGGGGAATAAGGTATTTTATCCCAAAACATACAGAGGTCTATGTCAATGATAATCATCCTTTATTACGGTTTTATTTTGAATGCGGAAACATTTGTATGCGGTGGACAAAAAGCGATCGAGGACAAATTGAGCGGGTGCGCGGATTCATACAACCAGCCGGTCAAAGTGTGGCGAGGATAGCGATGACAATAATGGGGCCAGGCCAGCGATGTGGCGTGAACTCGGGGACGAATAGCTATTGGCGTGGGGCGACCGGCTGAACCATTCTCATTAGGGGTTGTATGGATGTGGCTCCCCACTTCACGTGTCCATTACGCCCATCCTTTCCAACTTAATTGCGATGGAAGGGTGGGAGGCGCCGGCTGGCCGGCGCCCCCCATTCCTCGTGTTGCTGTAAGTGCATAACTTTATATTGAAGTAGCTGCAATGACGGTTGCATATACCACGTGTTTTAGGCTGAGTATTGATGGACTGTGTCACGCGAATATGGTGCGTGTGATAAGCGGTTTGGGGGTGTTTATACAACACCGGCAACAACATGACCCCCACGCAAGGTTACATTCTATGCCATTCCAAAGGAAGTGGTGACCATGCGATATCAAAACATGTGGAATGTGCCCTTGTTGTGGACAATGGCGAGGCGCCGGCCGCCGCCTCGTGGAACATGCCACGCACCACATCCACTGCTCAAATTCATTACGAAGGCGGTGCCCAAGTGGATAGCAAACATGTTCCATGTGACCTTCCACATGGTGAGGCAAGGGAGGCGCCGGCCCGGCGCCCATCCTGCCTCCACCGTGTTCAAAATAGGCGAAGGATCACACATTACACAGGCAAGCGAAATTTTCTTCCCATAAATATGTTGATGGTTTGAACTGTCATGAAAATTGCATAACCCTTCCATAGTGCGTTCGATTCATGATTTACGTGTATTGCTTGACCGGCAAACAGGGTGTGCATAGTGGGTCTTGTTTTGGCCGAAACAAATGGTTAAGGGAAGAGGGTCACCCTTCGGCAGTCATATGAACCAACGGAAAACTCGTATGATCCAAGAGCCGGACCCTTTTTTTCGGTATGGTTTCCTAATAATAGCTAAACCCACAGCTTTTAGACCCATCACCAACCCTCTTCAGCGGTTATTCACAAAAAACCCCCATCGAGGATATTCCCCCCCTTCAAAATTTATGGTGGGACCTTCACAACTACACAATGCGCACTTTTAGTAGGTGGCAAATTCCACATCTGCAGGGCTTCCCCTTCAAGCTCCACTCTTGCTGCACGTTCAACACTAGCAGAACCCTCCGTTGGAGTGAAAGGCTTCGTCAACCAGTCTGGCACTGGCTCCTACGCATGTTCATCTGCCTCACCCATTTTGCACAAACCATATGGAAGAGCTGGTTCTTCCACCAGGTTTTTCTCACTTGTTGCCAATGCTGTAGTTATCGTAGAAGTTTTAACAATAATGTCAGCTCCTAGAGTTGGGGCTGCCACAACACATGTTGTCACATAAGGTGTATCATCCTCAACTACTGGAGGTGGCAGGGTGCCTTTGTCCACGTAGTCACTGCCAGGAGGGTTTGCCAAAAATTGTGACACTACATCCAGTAGTTTTGACATCATCCAATGGTTCAACATTGTTCCCTGCTGGAGAGACACGGTCAAGTGTGTGAAAAATTACAATTTTCCGTTTTTCCATCCGGTGCGACGGTGTTGACGCCTTTGGAATAGGTAATCCGATCATGTGGTGGCATGGCCATGACATGGGGTATCTGTATGCTGAGGGGAGGCTGAGGCCAAGCCTGCTATATGTGCTATGCAAGCAGTCTGGCATCCTCAAGAAGGTTAAGAAGGAGTAGGTACTCGATCCGCGTATATCCGAGTATCGTACAAAGGCATGGGAAAATGGTCCTTTTCTGGCGGCGTTAAGCTTTCTCCTGATAGACGAATCATCCCTGCTTTTCTTCTCGACAACAATGGCGCCACCCACTCACTGCTCACGATTGGGAAGATGATACGCTTCGGATACTTATCCAGACTTCTTGACCTTGAGCGAGTGCTTGGGATTCATTTATCTTGCGAATCCGGCGCAGCACCGCCTCAAGCCGATTCTATCGGTGTTGGCCGTTTAATGCCCTTCATGTCCGTAACCTTGAAAGCGAACACCTCGCGTAAGCCAACAAGCAGGTGTGAGGTCTTGTTTCAGCTCCGATGGCATACCCTTGAATTTTAGGAATTTCCTTGGGCGAACCTCCACATCTTCCACATCGTCAGGATTGACCGTCTCTCTTTCCCTCGCCGCTTCACTACGCCCAAAGCCATCATCCTCTACCCGCGGTTCATCTTCACGCATCCCCCATTCTCGGAAGAGTTCGTCTGAGGTGAACCGAGTTACTTCTTCGGGGTCCTCCTCATCCGGGAGGGGGGTTCCTGCCTTTTGTCCGCCCTCCGCGACTTCCACTTGGAAGCAGCTGATCACCTCTGCTCCGAAGGTGTCCCTCCGATAGTCCATTTCTTCTTCGGACCACGAGATTTTTGGAAAAGGGTAGTCCTCATTCGTATCCTCGCGCTCATCGTCCCCACTTGTCTTGGAGTGTACCTTCTGTGGTCTTGTGGTTTCACCCACGAGTATGTCCCTTACTCAGTGTCGCCACCGTCCTTCCTTCCTCGGATCCCAGTCCAGCGGCTTGAAGTGTATTTCCTTCCGTCCGAAGTGTAGTTTTATGCGAGTCCTGAGGCGCAGACCTCATTACGGGGTCAGCCGGGTCTGATGGCAATCTAATGTATGGGGCTCAGCTATGGTGGCTTGGACTGGGACAACTCCCCAGGCGCTCGCGCGACATGTCCGCCATCCCGAGGGTCTTGGTGGATGGCTCAAGGTGGTGAACCCCAGCCGTCTTGCGGTGGCCTCGGTGATGAGGTTCACTCCTGACCCCGTGTCGAGCGCGTTTTTTAATCACACACCCGCCCATTTCCACACACTGGCGCCCGAGTCCGTATGAGATACTACTCTTACCTCTACGTTCTTGCCCTTCCGGGCCAAGGAATTCCGGCGTGGTTGCGTTTCCCTGATGGCCCTCCGGACTTCCTGCCAATACTTCGGGTTGTCTTTTAACAACTGCCTGAGGGACACCAAGTGTTGTTGGTCCATCATCAAGTCGGCCACCTTGAAAGGCCCGGGTGGTTCCTCTGCTGCGTCACGCATCCACCTTGACCCTTCCAGCGTTTTGCCACCGCCCTTTGGTGGTCGGACCACTTCTGGGTCCTTACCTAAAAATAAAGAATAACAAAGATAACCTCCAAAAAAAAGAAGAGTAGAAACAAAACAACCATAAAGCCCTCACTAAAATTGGAATCTAGCAGGTAAATTGTCCCCAAATCCATAGGAAAGCTCTCCAGCTTAACCGTTGCAGCTTAAAGCTCATGGCGACGATGAATTCATAGTCCATAAGGAGGTGTCAAAGTACCGTGGTCACAAAGTCACAGATCCCTCGGGATATCTTCAAATACAAATCTTGGTGCAAGCTGGCTTTTTCAAGTCCTTCGAGGTCGAGCAAGTTAGTCCTTCCGAGGGGGTCCGAAGGATCTGTAACTTTTTGCGACCATGGTACTTTGGTGGCGCCTGTCTCAAGCTTCGGCCTATGAATTCGTCATCCGCATGAGCTTTATTAAAAGCTTCAATGCGTTGTCGAGAGCCTTCCTTATGCCCCCGCGAGGAGTGCCTTGTACTCTACCTTAGTAGATGAGACACAGCCGAGGCTTTGGCTCTGCAAGAATGCGATTTCCGATAGGTTGTTTCAACAATGAACCAAATCCAGCCCTCTTCTTGTTGGATGCCCGAGCACCATACGTATCGGGTCTACGTCCTAGGGATTCATGCCTGGATTTCATAGTGTAGCTTCATCCTTTGAGAGTACGACACATCTTTCCGAGCAAGCTTTCCCCATAAAACCATGGAGATCCCTACATATATATAGTGCCCAAGTCGACTGTGGTCCTCAAACGCCAACCTCCCCACCACCCTCGGTCCTACCTCACTTCTTGCTTGGCGATAACCATAGAGCTTCCTCCATAAGGATAGGCCTCAACTAAAGTTGGGGCCCCCTAGAACGCCAACCTCGCACCCCTGTGCCCCACCACCCCAACAAACTTTTACTCCACTTTTCATTTGATTACGCCAACCTCGCACTCATGGGGTATCTATTTTCTTTGGGAGGTTATTTTGTTATTATTTTTCCTTTTGGGTTCGATTGTAGCTGAAGTCTTAGACTCAAGCAGCATTCAAGTGTTTGCTTGGTTTAAAACAAAATTGATTGGAGTCTTAGACTCAAGCAGCATTCAAGTGTCTGCTTAGTTTAAAACCTAATTGATTGGAGTCTTAGACTCAAGCGGCATTCAAGTGTCTGCTTAGTTTAAAAGAGAATTGAAAATTGATTGGAGTCTTAGACTCAAGCAGCATTCAAGTGTCTGCTTAGTTTAAAACCTAATTGATTGGAGTCTTAGACTCAAGCGGCATTCAAGTGTCGCCTAGTTTAAAAGCGAGAATTGATTGTAAGACTCAAGCGGCATTCAAGTGTCTCGCTAGTTTAAAACCTAATTGATTGGAGTCTTAGACTCAAGCGGCATTCAAGTGTCCGCTTAGTTTTAGATTGAAAATTGATTGAGTCTTAGACTCAAGCAGCATTCAAGTGTCTCGCTTAGTTTAAAACCTAATTGATTGAGTCTTAGACTCAAGCGGCATTCAAGTGTCCGCTTAGTTTAAAGCGAATTGATTGCTCACGCTAGCAAATGAAAGCTTTTGGTTTATGGAAACCCTTCTAAAGTTATCTTTTGGGGATGGTGGGGCACCAGGGTGCGAGGTTGGCGGTATTTAGAGGCAAAAGAAAGCTCGCTCGTGGTGGTGGGGCACCAGTGCGAGGTTGGCGTATTTAAAGGCAAAAGAAAGCTCGCTCGTGGTGGTGGGGCACCAGGGTGCGAGGCTCGCAGATTTAGAGGCAAAAGAAAGCTGAGTGGTGGGGCACCAGGGTGCAAGGTTGGGTATTTAAAGGCAAAAGAAAGCTCATTGGGTGGTGGGGCACCAGTGCGAGGTTGGCGGTATTTAGATCTTTCTTTGGTTTATAGAAACCCTTTAAAGTTCTGTTGGGGGTGGTGAGACCTTGAAGATCCGAGCAATTTTGATTGTGTGTTTCCTTCGTGGTGACAAGGCGTGATTTACAAACTCAGTGAGCGCAAAATGGGTTGGCCAGATTTCGGCGCATTGGGATCACGTGGCGCAGCGGATCTTGTCATTTCAAGATCGCGCATCCGCCTTACCCATAGGTAATGCAATCACATCCGCTTCGTGTGAAGTTTGTGGAGATAGTCTTGTAGTTAGTTTCTCCCCATTCTTGAGGTGTAGCTACGGAGTGAGCACCATCAAGGTTAAACTTTTCATGTAGTTAGTTTCTCCCCATTCTTGAGGTGTAGCTACGAGTGAGCACCATCAAGGTTAAACTTTTCATAATCTCCTTGATGTATTTTTTCGATGGAGAGTAATTGTGCCTGGGATCCCTGCTTCGCAATTACCCATAGGTAATGCAATCACATCCGCTTCTCGTGTGAAGTTTGTGGAGATAGTGTCAGAAGTTTCTCCCCATCACTTGAGGTGTAGCTACGAGTGAGCACCATCAAGGTTAAACTTTTCATAATAAGCGTCTCTCAAAGATTGGGGTTATTCTCCACTAAAAGGGACTAGGCAAGCAAAGGACCAAAACACCCCCTCAAAACAGCCAAAAGACACCTTGAGAAAACTAGGTGGGAAGACATGTCTACTACGACATTTTCATGTACTTTTCTTTCACGCTCTTTGTAAAAGGTATAAGCTATTGAAGGTTCCTCGGTTTCGACTTGGCGGATTTGAGGAATTTTGGGCAGTACGGGACTATTAAACACCTATTTCGCAGTCCAAGAGCTTCCGAGCAAGGTGGAAACAAGGCAAGCCAAACCCTTTGTAGTCCACAAACCAAACTCTAGAGGGCGTTTTCAGCAACCGAGAATGCAAAAGAAGCGAGTCACTCGAAGAACGGAACCAATTGCGCCGGACGTTCGGCCCAATTCTGAATGGGTATCATAAAATTGCCCGAAAACAGTCCAATCTAAAAAACTAAATCAACGATCTTGTAAACTGAACAGGAAATGTGACGTACTTTGATTACACAGCCCGTCCAAAAGCGTCAAAACAATATAAAAAACAGGGACACATACAACCTTGTGCGCGAAGTTCGGCGCATTTACACGAAGGAAAAGAATCCTTCGTCCAGCACATTTGCCAGAATCGCGCCTTCCAGAGCCCGTACTGAGGGTGGTGTCCAAAAATGTGCGCCGGACGTCCGGCGCACATAGACGAGTCACCTCCACCTGGCTCATACGGTGCACAGGATTGATACAAAACGGAAGATTGTAAAGCTGGACAATTCAACTAGTTACTGTAAGGGTGGAGAAGTCATGACCAAACGTCCTTTCTCGAGGCACGTCTCGGATGTAAAATGGTGCGATTGGGAGTTGATTTGGCTGGTGCTTGCTACAAATACAGTAGGATAATTGTCATCAATTGAAATCGAGGGAACCCATTAAGATGAATGAAGTACCTCATGATCTACTGAATCTTGTCCTCTGAAACTTTGATCTGGGTTAACCCACTGCACTATGGTTAAACCTCCACCAGCAAATAGTACAAACTACTTTCGTGACGAGCGGGCACGCTTTCGTTTAGGAGGTGTAACCGGTATCTGTAGGGTCAGGTTTGGCCCTGGAAGTTCATCACCTGATTCGAGCCCAACACCATCAGACTCACCAATAGGGACATCTGGTGCATCTGAGTCCGATAAATGGGCGAAAGGCATCACTCCTCCGGATGACACTTGGTCTGAGCATGCAGGGACCATCGGCTTTCCACCAGTGTATCTGAATAGGTTTTCCCGAATGCGCTCTTGAGACTCTTTCCTCAACTGCTTCCGACGAGTGAGGGTAAAGCCGTAAAGCAAAATCACGGTTTCAGAAAACAAAAGTTTCTGGACATTTGGTCGAACACATGCTCTTCCACGGCCTCCATGCCTTCTCCCTTTGGTAGTCTGAGCATCCCTCCCAATCTTTACTTCTGGTACATATCTGCCTTCAAATGCGTTGGTGTGGTTCGTCACCCACCAATGCGCTTCTAAATAAGGCATGTCGCAGAGAAATCCACATCATCCACCTTGCAATCCGGAAGGCGGTTTGGACATCCCTTCGCAAGAACGGCAACCATCATTCCGAGCGGATCTCGCCACATCACCATTCAAAGCATCTTCTTCTCTCTCGTATCTACTTGTTGGTAAGGTCCCAAGTACATCACTCTCGCATCATCGGCCTAGGCACGACTTCTACTTCGCTACATCCGCACCGTGAAGGGTTGTCTATTGGCCTCCGCACTTTTCCTGTCATACCATCTCCAAGGCGTGGAGAGACAGAAGATCCTTCCCTCCATCAAGGCACGGACCAGAGCCTCCTGGTCTTTCCAGAACAAGCTCCACCAAACCCGGTCCTCGCAGGATATAAGCGGATGAAGCTTTCTGAGACCGTCTCGAAATTTGAAAAACAATTCCAGAGCGCTTTTGCTGCTCGGTGTGTCCTCTTTTGGCTGTAAACCAACTAGAGGAGCCGCGAGAATGTCTGTGGTTGGAATCCTTCTTAGGAACTGAAGGCCGTCCTCCGGCTCCCACTGTATAGATGTGGAGAACTCTTTGCGGATAAGCTGGCCCCATGACCATCTTGATCTTCTTTGTAATCTTGAATTGATCTTTGGAAAGAGATATTGTTCGTTGCTCAATGACAAAGGTCAAATCCTCTGGACCCTTTCTTGATTGGCCATACAAAACTTCTAAAGTCAGGCACCTCAGTAAGATACTTCACTTGAGGTCTCGGAAAATATGCCTTCTCTAAATTAGCCTGCATTTGAGGCAAAGTAAAAGCCTCATTGTGCCGCAGGACGGTCAAATCGGCTAAACATTTGATCGATCTGGTCATGCGTGTGTCCAACCATCAAGAAACCAACCTTGATCTTCTCAAAAACGCCCAACTCGATAAGCATATTCAAATAAGCAAATAGTAGCTGGTTCTTGTTCTCTCTCGCTGTGTTGTCTAACTGCAGGTACAACACTTTTGGAAGCACTCCGTCGTACCCAAGGATGATATCCTGGATGATCCCGATGGTCAGATTGGAATCATTACGAAGGTTAGGAAAGGTAAGATATACCTTGGTGGTCAAATTATAATTGTGCACCATGCACCCAACCACATGAATATTCACCAGCGAAGCGTCCGAAAAGCTTACCGGCATGAAATGCGGAAGTCCGGTCTTGATCCATGCCGTCAATAGAGAGACCTATGTAGTGGTGTGGCTCAGGTAGCATTTTCCTCTATGTTTGATCATCTTGGCCTGCCTCACACCTCAATTCCGTGGTCCTCCAAGTCTTCCTCTAGTTTCTCGCCGTAATAGGCATGCACACGCCCGCCTCGCCGCCTCGCCGAATAGGCATGCACACGCTCGCCTCGCCGAATAGGCATGCACACGCTCGCCTCGCCGCCGTAATAGGCATGCACACGCTCGCCTCGCCTCGCCGAATAGGCATGCACACGCGTTGCAATAGGCATGCACGCTCGCCTCGCCAACGGAGACCAAGTGCCGACGTAAGGCGGAAAACAAAGAACAGTGAACAAGAGCACCAAAAGACAATCTAAATTCTCCTCGGCTCGACAACGAAGGATAGTTCGAAGGTATGTGTCATCGCTGTTCTTTGTATGGGAAGCACACCTATTAAGACTTAGTAAGACTCTATGACCTGGATATCGACTAGAGCATCACGGGCATAAGCCTGAATCTTGAAATGACTAGATCTTGTTGTCGAGCATCTCGCATAAGCCACGATGCCAAGTGGTGTGATGATGTCATGTACATGGCCCATGGATGGCCTGCATACATACGCCATGTATGCATGTGTGCCATGTATGCATGCGTATGGAGATGAAGGATGACATGTGATGTATGTGGACATGTGGCGGTGATGTGTCATGGCGCATGCAATCTATATGCATGGTTGTGCATGTGGCGGTGCTATGATGGCCAGCATAGATAGTGATTTATATTAGAAAATACATAAAAATCATAAATGCTGGAAAAAGGACGAATAGGCTGTTAAACACATAAAATATTATTATTTCGAAGGCCAAGGAAAGTAGGATTATAAAGTGCCCACCATCGATACGCACTACAAGAATCGCAGGTGTTTTACAACGCATTTTACAACGTATCTACAACCTCACGCTGTAAAACGGCATTTTACACGCTTGTAAACGTACTTAACTAGGTTGTAAAATGCCGACGTGGCAGGCAAGGTGCCGACACGTCGCAGTTTCGACGCGGGCCATCGTAGCCACCAACCGGACGGTAAGGTGTCCGGCAGCCGCTTTACAACGCCATTTACAACGTCACTGCTTACAACCTAAATGACAACGCCATTTACAACGTATCTACAACAAGGAGCCATGTCATCAATCAACTGTTGTAAAATGGCCTCACTGTTTTTGTGATTAATAATAACACAAAGAGTTAAACAAATAAAGAACACATTTTGAGAAAATGTTTTACAACGTGAATCTACAACAAGGGAGCCATGTCATCAATCGTTGTAAAATGGCCTCCAATCATATTTTTGTGATTAATAATAATAATAAAGAGTTTTGAAGAAATAAAGAACAAATTTTGAGAAAAAGGTTTTACAACGTAATCTACAACAAGGAGCCACGCCATCTACGTCACAAAATGGCTTCAATCATATTTTTGTGATTAATAATAATAACAAAGAGTTTTGAAGAACTAACAAATTTTGAGAACGAGGACAAGCTCGAGCATCCGGTGGACTTGATGTTCGCCAAGTTAACCACCATGTTTTACTACCGGAAAAGATCCAGAACTGCCGAGGTTTTCGTGCCCTAATGAGACATTGCGTGCATCTTACCTCAGATTGAAGGTTCTGGTGGAAGACACGGATGTCAAGACGATGAGGGAGGCTGCCGAGATCTTCATGGCAGCATTGCCTGCCAGACAAAGAAGGAAGGTGATGGACTCGCTGCATGGAGCGATGGGAGAGAGATATCAGTTGATAGACGCCTATCAAATTGCTGAGAAGGTGCTCAAAGGAGATGCGAAGCCAGCTTGGGCTTGGAGGATCACGAGTCGTGAAGGGCCCTTCGCAAGACGGTCCGGAGGACACGGAATTCCTTTGTTGCCTGTACTTGCACCAAGAGGAGAGCACGACTGGCCCTGTCTTCTCCTTTCACCGATGTGACCACGGATGAGCTTCCCAACACGCCTCCATGTGACCCCAGCCACAATGATTCACAAGTCTGTGCCCGGGCCACCGGCTTTGTAGTCACATGAACTTTGGGAAGCTCAAGGCCAAGCCCAAGCTGACCGGAGGAGGAGGGGCACATGGCTTGCCATGTCTCCCGCCATGAAGATGGAGGATGTCAAGGCAAGGATCGGAGCATAGCCATCAAAGGTCAGCGTCAAGGCCCCGTTGTCAATCATGGCAAATTCTCCGAAGCAGTGTCCTTTGTGCCGCCAGATGGAACACCATCAATGGTTACTTCCCATGGTCAACTCGACGGATGTTATCAAAGGGCAAATTGTTTCGGAGCTAGCCCAGAATCTTGCTAGCCAGTACATCATGCTTTATCCACAAAGGGCTCAGAGGAGCTCTTCTCCGCATAATTCGCTTGCCAATCGCGAGACTACCACACCTAAGCTGGTATAATCGAGGCGTAATGTTGTCCATCGATTGAAACATCAGCATCTCTGATGGCTATGCCTCAACACCCAACCTTCTGATGCACCGATCGGGTGACACGGAGGAGACCGTATGCTAAGTTGGAGGAAGAGGCTGAAGTCGCCCACCATCAGGATGGGGAGGCCCGTGAATGATCTTTGAACACCACGAATTCGATGCCGGCATCGCTATCATATGTTTTGCACCGGTGCAAACATCTCACTTCATTGATGCCGCATCCCGTACATGCTTTCCCTCACTTCTTAGAGGAGATCGCATTCCTGCACGAAATTCTCTAAGGATGAATAGGAGTGGTGGCAAGAGCGGTGACGAGGATGAGGTGCGCGCCATGATTGCCACGGTGCGTGGAGTGAGCATCGACATGAGATGTGGGAGGAAACGCAGGAGTTATCCTCTCCGGAGATGCCAAGCCAAGAGAGCGTTGTGCTTAAGCGCCGTAATATTTGGATCAAGCGAGGGTTCGAGAAACCAAGGAAGGAGGATCGACTGCGGAATCTCACACACATGTCCCGAGAGGTCGATCCCGGTATGAGGCCCGCCAAGTCGGAGATCGACGATCGACGATGCTCTAGTACGATGGAAGGTGGGCGTCAAGGCATCCATTTGTTGGAGCTCGCCAGAATCGCAGCGGCTCGAAGCGTGTTGCGCAGTGGCGCCAAGATACGGCAATATACCGCGTGGAAAAGGATGAGAAGATTCGAGCCGCTAGGGTCGAATCTCGTGTTCGCAAGATCCAACACTACCGAGCGAGGAAGCTCGAGGTCGCGAGCGGCTGCCCACGACGTGAACTGGTTGGGAAGCGCCTAGAAGCCTTGTCAAGCCGGTGGATATGCCGATCGCGGATGGGAATGCAAGACATTTTCGACGCAGTGAGGCAAAGGTGAAGGCGTTTCGTTGGTCACCGAGCTCGCACGAATCACGCGAGAAGTCCAGACGAATCCACGATGTTGGTACATTCTCGAGAATGTGTGCGACCATGGACAAACGCCCGTTAGGGCCCCGTATGAAGAGATTCGGGCGTGGTTCGCAATGAGCGATCATGGACGCGTGCAAGTGGCTCATATGCACACAGCGCAGCATCGGACAAATGTGGCTGGACCGGAGGTGCTCGACAAAGACAGAATTTGACGACAAGCGGAAGGTTGGATGATATCCTAGAGTTGGGAAGGTGCTCACAGTGAAGAGGATGGACAAGTTGCCATTTTACCTGTGAATCGAGTAGGGGAAGCCAAGGGCATGGCCAACTCGTGAGCACACCGCAATCTTATGCCTTCGTGCCGGAGGAGATGGTGTGATTCTCGATTTGAAGGGAATGAGCTTGAGAGCTCAATGTTGAGGAACGAGCAAGCGATGGGCTTTGCCAAGAAGGACACTGCACCATGGGCATCACTGTAACTGCAAGATGTGGATGCTTGGATGCATTTGACCAGACACCGAGGTGCACAGTTTGATGCTCCAACTTGCGTGTCAAGGAAGCGAAAGCCTTCCTCCAACTACCGCAGGATAAAGAGGTTCCTAAGGCAGAGGAAGATGAGTCATGGAGAGATTCAAGATGGTCATGTGGATACCGAATCGTCACCAAGAGTGTGACGAAGAGGTTCATGTATGGCACATTGCGTAAGATGTGAGCCCGAAAATCATCAACATGCTTGAGAAAAACAAGGGTGCTTTTGCATTCATTGGAAGGAGTCAGGTATGAGAAGATCAAGTTCAAAGTAGTGACGACTCATGAAGAGCCTTCGTAAGGAGGCACGCCCGCCGCCAGAATGGGAGATTGTTGACAAACGTCAAGAGTTGTTCAAGCGTTGATAAGAAAATCAAGCTCTCAATATGTCCGCTGGCCCCTACCGCTCAAGAAGGATGAGAACGGTGAATGGAAGGATGGGAGGATGTGTGGCGACTCACCGACCTCTAAACGAGGTGACTCCTATGGAACGCACCCCATGCCTACTCCAGACGAGATTTTCGATGCCATAGGTAAGGCAAAGTTCTTTACCGCCTTGACTTCGCCAGCTTCAACCAAATTGTGATTGAAGAGCAGACAAGTGCAAGACTTGGGGAAGGACCAGCTTTGGGAGTGGGAGACAATGCCGCTTTGGGCTGAAAATGCTTCTATATATTTCCAAAGAATTGGATCTAGAGTCATAGGGTGCCATTTGTGCGTTGCTACATAGATGATATCCGGTCTTCGTGAGACAATCAAGAACATATGGAGCATCTAGAGATATTGCTACAGAGGTCCCAAGCTCAGTTTGAAAGCTCATCCTAAGAAATGCAAGTTTGCTTTCCAGATCGAGTATCCGGGGCATGAGATAGTACCGGAGGCATCATGCCTCATGGCTAAGGTGCAGTGATGCAAATGCCTAGACCAAAGGATGTAGCCGCCTTAGAGCCTTCCGGTTTGGTGAACTATTACAGGAGGTTTATGAAGGACTCGCCCACGTGTAAACCGTATGAACTGCTTGAAGAAAGACATTTGTGGAAATGGGACCAAGACCAGAGTTGGCTTGGCAAGATCTTCGGACCGGGCGTAGAAGCCTATGCTGGCCAGCCGAATTTTGATCACCCTTTCACCACACGCATCGGAGCAATCGCGGGAATTGGAGCGGTTGTCACAACATGGTGCGATGGTGTTGAGCGAGTGATAGCTTATGCAAGCCGATCTAACAACTCAAGTGAACTACTCCTCATATGAGGGAGAGTGTCTTGCCGCGGTATGGGCGCGCTCGCATTTCGTGGTCTATCTGTATGGAAGGCGTTAATCGGTCACAGATCACCGCCCACTTCATTATGATGACCAACATGAAGTTGAGTGGTAAGCTAGCTGTGTGGCGCCGTCGAGTACGATATGGAGATCGTGCAGGCGTGCAAGGTACATCACAATGCATGGGCTGGGCAGAATCACTGGAAAGTGACAAGGATGTCACAGAGCTCGACAGATGAGGGGCACGAGATGGTGCACCCAGCTTCATGGCACTCATGGCCGTGATAGATGATCATGAAGAAGGACATGTCTTGGAGTCCGTGGATGTTTGGAGACATCCTCAAGCCACAAGCTTGTCAAGGAAGGCACAGGCTGGAATGATCAAGGTGCTTGGCTAAACTCAAGGCGCGGCCGATACTCATGGGAAGATGGTGCACATCACGAAGGAGAACTCGTAAGGAAAGTACCAAGTCCCGAGGAAAGAGTGGGCATAGTGACCAAGGTGCACGAAACCCTTGGCCACTTTGGTGTGAAGAGGACACACCACATGTTGAAGAGTACGCATCGGGTCGTGATGTATGCATGTCGAGAAGGTGGTGGCTAAGTGCTGCATGTGATGCGCCAAAGCTAGATTTAACACCTGTGATGTGGTGTTGCACTCCCTACCAATCGTGGGGCTATTCTTAGATGGTCGGTTGACCTTATGCCGAGCTTCCTCTCACAAAGCAAGGTAACCGACATTGCATGGTCATGATTGAGCATTTCTCTAAGTGGGTTGAAGTGGCGTTCTTACCACGAGAACCTCGATTACACCACAGAGCTTTTCCAGCGGTGTCACCGATTTGGGAGCGCAGAGGTGCTCTGCACTGTGGTAACGAGTTTCGAGGTGAATTCAGACCTTGATGGAGTCTCATTGATCACGTGAGGACATCGAGGATCATCCACAGCCGATGGCCGCGTAAAGGCTAGTGCACCTTCAAGGATGCACTAAGGAAATCGACATCGTGGAGCCCAAGTGTTGGGATGAATTGCTCCTTACATCGTGTTGGGGCAGGTGTGCAAGCGCTCTTGGAAGTTTCACCATACTTTTTGTTATTCGGACGCAACGCAGTGTTGCCGAATGTGGTGAAGGACACTTACTCCATCCTGTGATGGAGCAAAGATGCAAATGTGTGCTTACATGTGTTCAAGCCGGCGTAAGTATTTCAAAGAATTCTTCCCATGGCTATGGACAATTTACTGTGGCCCAAAGATCGGACCACCGAGGTATGCTTATACGCTGGGGCTCGTGGAAGCCCAAAGCCCGCAAGTTTGCATCCGAGATTATGTGTACTTGCAAAGACAGCCCGCAAGCACGTTAGATGTCGACAGGAGGCTTATTTTGAGAGTTGTCGGTGAGCAAGGTGTGGTTGAACTTGAAGGAAGAGATGGCGTATGCAAGGAACACATGAAGCATTTGGCTCCATGCCATTTGCCCGACCGGATACACGAATCGTGCCTCGCACTGACGCCACCAGCAGACGGTTTCGTGAGGAGTGTGGCACAACCGATTTAAGAATTCATGTTGCTATGTGACAGGTGTAACCGTGGTTACCATCTGTTTTGCCTCAAACCAGTACTGGACAGTGTTCCAGAAGGAGAATGGCTATGTGAGCACTGTAATGTGCTAAGTGTGAACGTGGCTCTTACAGAAGGTGGTACTGATGTTGTCTTAAATTCACACACGTCGGAAGCTGAAACAGCAGTTGACAGGTACAGCAGTGAAGAGGGACACAAGATGCTTCGGGCCAAATTACAATGGGATGCTGCACATGCTAAGGCGATGAGTTGTTGAGAAGCCGTTTCGCATGTGCAAGGAATTGTGAGAAGAGGAATTATGACGCATGTAGGATCGATAAGCCCGACAAGGGTCTAATTCCTACCGGAAACGAGAAATTGGGCACACATAGCGAGGGAGCATCTCATTTTGGAAGAGGAACCTTTGCATGATCGACGGCGCGGGGTTGAGAATTCCTCACGTGTTTCTAAAGGTGGTTTCATTGCTTGAGTCGGATAGGAGCGCCATGGTCGCCCGTTTACACGTGCATAGGAGAAGGCGAATACCGCCCTATCCGCAATTACGGTGGTGAAGCTGAGGAAGTGCCACCCAATCAAGCGCAAGAGGGGACGACCGCAAGCATCCTTTGTCGGCGAACATGGAAAGCCGGAGTTTGAGGCAAGCCGATCCCAAATCAAGGAGCGGTACCGTCGACGCAGCAGGAGAACACCACTTTCACGCAGAAAGGAGCAACCGCCTACCTCCCAAGGCAACCGGAGCGCACCGATCCTACTGTACAGATGTCATGTCGTGCTGAAAATTCTGTGGTTGCACCTAGGGTGGTAGTTCTCACCGCATGACCATGGAGGAGGTCTGCGGTAGAGAGATATCGAACTGTGCTCCGTGGTGTGCTATGACCGCCAACTCAAGCAAGGTTTGCGGGTGATGGAACCCCAATTGTGGATGACGAAGATGCGGGTAAGTGGAGCATCTTCTACTCCCGCCAAGATGACCAACCAGGTATTCCACCGAAGTTATGACGAGCTTCACATCTTCATCAGTGTTGAGGAGCACCATGACCGTAGGGGTGGAGCATTATCCCACGGAACACCGGATTTGTTTGAGCTCCAGCTGGGTCACAAGCGCTTGCCGGACCGACAAGCTATACAGAGGGTGCATGGAGGAAGTTGATCACTTCCAAATGCATCAATGGTTTGATGGGATGAGGTTGCCAGAGTTCGTTGACCGGGAGACACATACCGCCGCTTGATTTTTCTCAAAGAGTGGTTTCGAGTTTTCCACCATCCGCGACAGTGGCATCATGTGGTAGGATGGCCTCGGCAGCTTTTACATTCGACCAACAAGAGGACCCCTCATGTTGATCAACGTGCTTGACTCGAGAGGAGAAGAATGCTTCAACGCCTCAGAGGCTCGCCACCGACATCTACACTTCGTAAGTTACCGCTTTTCAATTACCCAACACAGAAGCTTAGACATGGATGCCGGACTGATGGCATACATCCTGCTTTCAGCCGCCTGGCGTAAGCGCTTTGTGGAAGAACAGTTGATGTCTCTCCGATTCAAGCCGCCAAATGAGATTACGTTAAGCGGAGGCACAAGAAGACCCATCGATGATGAGGATCTCAAGATGACGCCATTCCTCCTCGTAACCACCGCCATGGACAAGCTACGCTCCGGTGGGGACGCGCAGGCAGTTGTTTGTTTTCTAGGCCAAGATGGTCTAGACAATTTTGTGGGAAACCGTGTGGCTAGGCCTCCAAGTTTCCTGTGGGGTCGTCTGGTCCCGGGCCGCCTCTTAGGCAAACCCCTTTTTAGTTTAGCCTTGCCCTTGGCCATAGGCCAAGGACAAATTAAGGCTAGATTGTTGCTCCGGCCAAAGGCCAAGGAGATCGCAGCGCGGGAGCTTAGTGACTTAGCTTTGTAGACAAGCAGGTAGGCATGCATGCGGCGCCGCGTCACCGTCGCTGTATGGGAAACAGAGCACCTAAGACTCTATGACCGGATATCGACTAGAGCATCCCGGCATAAGCCCCGAATGTCGAAATGACTAGATATCGATCGGAGCATCGCATAAGCCCTGGCGTCAAGTGCTTGATGATGTCATGTACATGGCCCATGGATGGCCTCGCACATGACATGTATGCCATGTATGCATGTGTGCCATGTATGCATGCGTATGGAGATGAAGGATGACATGTGATGTATGTGGACATGGGGTGATGTGTCATGGCGCATGCAATCTATATGCATGGTTATGCATGTAAGGCGCGCAATGACGATATATAGATAGTGTAGATTTAGAAAATACATAAAAATCATAAATCAAGGAAAAGGACGAATAGGCTGTTAAACACATAAAATATTATTATTTCGAAGGCCAAGGAAAGTAGGATTATAAAGTGCCCACCATCGATACGGGTGGACACTTCATCGAGAACTCCGTGCATATGTCAATGACTTTGAAGTTCAACTTATACAAGGTTCTGGGCCTGATCGAAGACGATGAGGGACGAGAAGATGATGTCGACTTTGTTCTGTTTGTACGCAGTAATCCACATCTTGCATAGCGAAGGCCGGAAGGGAAAGTCCGAGCAATGTTGACAAGATCTTCTCGAAGTGGAGGCTTGTGAGTTGCCCGAGCAAAAAACATGTGGCATTGCAATGAGCAAGAAGAGGAAAGCAGCGCAATCAAGACATGAAGCAAAAGGAAGGGTATTTGTGAAACCGGCGAGAGGGTGATGCTCGGGCGTTGCTTTCAGGCATTCCAACAAAGCGAAAGCGGTAAAGAATGCTTATCAAGAAAAAAAGTGCTCACCGGTCTCATCGATTTGAAGGGTATGTCGGATGAAGGAAGGGTATTTGTGAAACCGAAGGAGATGCAGACGAAGCCCGGCGTTGCTGTGGCATTCCAACAGCGCAGCAAGAATGCTTATCAGTCAGAATCGAAAAAGTGCTCATCGGTTCATCATGACGAAGCCCTCGGCGTTGCTTGTGGCATTCCAACAGTAAAGCGGGCAGCAATGCTTATCAAGAAAAAGTGCTCACCGGTCTCATCGATTTGAAGGGTATGTCTGATGAAATTATTGCTAAAAGTTGCATATCATTCGTGTGGCAATGGCCAAGCACCTTGGGTGTTCATCTTCGAGATGGTGAGACAGAGTATCCTCAAGACTCCACCGACGGTTGTCGCTAGATTCCAAACGCGTTGAGGGCGTGGTAAGTTCCATTCAATTTTGAAGTGGTTGAAATCGCATGAAATGTTCTGACAAGGCGCCGGCTTTACTGGAAGCCAGCGCCTGGCACCACCGTTGAAAGCTGAGGCGAGGGGCCGCCTGCCCGCCCTTGGGACCCCCGTCAAGATGTCGGGACTACCTTTGAGGCGAGCTGGCGGGGCCGCAGATGCCGGCCGCCTTTGGCTCCCAGCGTGGTCCTGTGAGGGCGCCCGCGTCGGCGCCTGGCCTCATGGAGGCGAGCGGATCGAGAGGGCCGGCATGCCACGCCCGATCCTCAATCCTTCATCCGGCCAACGCCGGGCGCATCTTTGATTCTGAGGAGTTCGCAGCCAATGCCGATATTGGTTTCCTTCATGTCCGCAGCAATGTAAGGATATTGAGGTGCTAACGGCGCCCCCGAATTTTCAACAATTCATTTATGAGGTGAACACATGGAAGGGCTTAGAAGATGAGCAAAGACAACTAGCGACCAAGACATAGAGGATGGACTCTTCAATTCAATCGCTCCACATTCGAGAAAAGGTGCAATATCGGTACATGGAGATATCCTCGATATGCGAGGGTACGTGAGGAAGAGAAGGTACTTTTGTTTGTGATGGATGTACCGTGGTTTCGAGAAAGGCCGAAGGACGCTTTGATGTTTGGCAAGTGGGAAATGTTTTGCACGCCTTCCATGATTTAACAGAATGTGATCAGTATCGGATGATAATTATGCATGGTGTTGAAGATGCCCATTTCGTGAGGGAGGCTATGCGGAAGTGGTGTTAGAAGGGGGGACTCATTTCGTTTGTCTGGGACAAGACAAACGTAAACAATGACAAAGGTGGTTTCGACATCGTTGAGTATGTGACAAGAGGATGGGGTTTGAGGAAGACAAGTGACTTGCAACGGCCATGTTACCGAATGCTATGGTACATTTAACAATGGAAGATCGGTGATTGGCCACATACTGTGGTGTGAAGAAATTGTTATATCATTCACTCGACAAACTTGTCGCCCCGCCTACCAAAGGCCTTTGGGGTTAATGATGAAGCTCATCAAGACATTCTCCAAAGAAGGCGATGGATAGTGGATGCTTGTTCAGGAGTGGGACATCTTTGATGGTCGCTTTGTTGTCCGCCGCCATTGTATTTCTATTGAGGCCGACAAGAGGTGCAGTTCATTCCGCAGCGAGTGCATGGATATGAAGTATTGCTGATGCGTAAGAGGAGCTCACCCATGAGCCGCACTGCCGAGGAATATCTCGCCTGGGCCAAGGAGGTTTATGGAGTGAAAAGAAATTGAAAGGCTCGACAGCCTCTTGTCGCTGAGAATGAAAGAACATACCGAGACCTTTTGGATGAGGGTCAACAAACACTAGACACTGCGGGTCTCGCATCGGTTGATGGGATAGAGGAAGATGATGCAGAGGCAATGAAGGCAGACACTTTCAAGACGCAGATGATAGTCGCTTTAGAAACATTACCGCCGTCCCCGATGGTCTCCGCATGTGTAGCGTAATCCCATGTTGATCCCAACCAGACACATGTAATGCCCCGTAAACCTAGCATTGGCTATCACGCTTGACCATGAGTTTTATGTGCAAGGCCACCGGTATGCCTAAGATCCTACTATGGGTTTAGGTAATGACTTGAACGGTGCTAACGCTTTTAATAAATGTTTAGGTTTTCTTACAAAGATGGCGGGCCAAAACCAAGAAAGTATTTTCTATAGGTCCATTAAATGAAATAGCTATATCCTTGTAAACTAGGCTTTATTGAGTCTTCATGCATAGTGCGGTCCAAGCTTGCGCTTTACTTTAGAGCCGAATTGGGTAAGGGACAAGAAAGAGGAACCGCGTTTCGAACCGGGCGCTCATTATTCGACGGAAAGAACATTATGGTGTTTCATGGGCAAGCTACTTAGAGGCGGCTGACGTATAAGACACTTTAAAGAGGCCAGAGAAGAGGGAGTTCTTCCCATATTGGTGATGGTAGATCCACAACACAAGTGTTTTCAAGCTACTTAGAGCCGCATGCGAAAGGCCGAGAAGAGGGAGTTCTTCCCATATTGGTGATGGTAGATCCACACAAAGTTGTTCGAGCAAGAAAGATTGGCACCTAAGAAGTTCGGCGGTGGGGAGTGTGTTCGGTGTTCTTATGAATCATTGTTTCTACCGCTGAAGAGCCTTGCTGTCATCCACCCCTCAAGAGAAGCCATACTACAAGTATATGGAGGGCATGTGTGCGTGACTTACACCTCAAGAGATGCGAGGCACCGGATCACAATGTGAATGCGGACCGCGCAAGAAAATGAGTTTCATCGAGCAAGTGAGATATGTGAAGGATGAGCTGCAAATTCAAGCGACAAGCCTTCTCTAGGAAATGGAATCTGTGCATCGGGTCTTGAGGTGCAGTAGTTGGCAACGGATGTGAATGCGGAATCGGACCGGTAGAAAATGAGTTTCATCGAGCAAGTGAGATATGTGAAGGATGAGTGCAAATTCTCAAGCCTTCTCTAGACCGGAATGGAATCGCATCGGGCCTAATTGATGATCTTCCGTAATGCTCCTGCAAAGCAAAAGAAGGTTGATCAAGACATTGACCTTGTATGTGAATGCGGAAGACGTTGGGCGCGAATGTGGATACCATCTTCAACAAAATGGAGAGGCTTGAGCTTCCTAACAAGTGTCACCAAGTCAGCTGGAATTTCCAAAAAAAGCGCTTTAGAAGGTGATGTAAGATGGGCCATCTCTAGGCGATCCTCGCAAGGTCGATGAAGGAAATACCGGTGAAGATGTTGCATAGCCAAATGCGGCGATACCGTGGCGTAACGTGGATACCATCTTCAACAAAATGGGAGAGGCTTGAGCTTCCTAATGGGCCTACCAAGTCAGTGGCTGGAATTTCCTAAAAAGTAAAGCTTAGAAGGTGATGAAGATGGGCCATCTCGGCCAGATCCCTCGCAAGGTAAGATGAAAACCGTGAAGATGTTTGCAGTTCTTTCAAGGGCTTCCACCAGACAAATTGGGAGATACTCTTGAGCGGGAAGGTTATCCAGCCACCTCGATGAGAGGCATGCATGACGAGGTCACAAAAAAAGAAGAACTCCACTTGATTCAAAAGGCTCTCGAAGTCCTTGGGTTGCTCCCATGCAGGCTCAAGAAAGATTCGAGCACACGAAGGAAGAAGCTATGCAGCTTTAGCCCGCTCGATTGGGTGGTAAGCTTGCTTTGATTGAACCTCCGCCTTCCTTTCCTTTGTTGATGTTTTTCGAGAAAGTGCGCCGGACGTCGCGCACACGCTCATAACGCTCGCAGCAGTAGGTGTGGAGGGGAGTGCAACGAGCGGCGCCGGACGTCCGTCGCTGCGCCTCCCCGGCACCACGCGGAAGAAGACGCGCAGCGATTTGCCCGCCTGCGATTCGATGGTAAGCTTTGATTGAACCTCCCCGCCTTCCTTTCCTCTGATGTTTTTCCGGAGAAAGTGCGCCGGACGCCCGGCGCACCGCTTTGTTAACCCGCAGCAGGGTGGTGTGGAGGGAAGTGCTGCGCCGCTGCCGCGCCTCGCCCGAGGCAGGGCAAGCGCCGGACGGTGGGCGCGCCTGCCTGCTCTCCTCGGCGACCAGAGAGGAGAGCAAGGCGCGACGCCCGCCGCATCTGCCGCCTCCCGAAAGGACCGGAGGGCAAGAGCAAGTGTGGACGTCCGGCGCACGCTGTGCCTCTGCCGATGAAGTGAAGGGGAATGCAACACTGGGGCTGTGGGACGTCCGGCACCTGTCGTATTCACCTTCCAGCCCTTCGAGAGCAAAAGTCCTGCACCGGGACGTCCGGCCTCTTCTCTCTTCCATTCCGCTAGGCTGGCGGCCGGTCTGTGACGTCCGGCTTTCTTTTCTTCAGTGAGCAGTGGCAGCACCTGGCACGGACGTCCAATCAAGAAACCTCACAAAACTCAAGAGCGATTGAGCCTTAAGCTACAACCCTAACCTCCATTTCTAGCAATCAAAAACCCTCACAAAACTCAAGAGCAATTGGAGCCTTAACTAACAACCCAACCTAAAATAAAAATAACATCCAAACCTCCATTTCTAGCAATCAAAAACCCTCACAAAACTCAAGAGCGATCGAGCCTTAAGCTACCAACCCAAAACCCAAAAATAAAAATAACATCCATTTCTAGCAATCAAAAACCCTCACAAAACTCAAGAGCGATGGAGCCTTAAGCTACAACCCAACCCAAAATAAAAATAAAAAGATAACCCATTTCTAGCAATCAAGAAACCCCAAAAATAAAACATAACATCCATTTCTAGCAATCAAAAACCCTCACAAAATCAAGAGCGATTGAGCCTTAAGCTACAACCCAAAATAAAAATAACAAAGATGACCCCAAAAAAAAGAATAACCTCCATTTCTAGCAATCAAAAACCCTCACAAAATTTTGAAGAGCGATTGGAGCCTTAGCTACAACCCAACCCAAAACAACCCAACCCAAAATAAAAATAACAAAGATGAAAAAAAAGAATAACCTCCATTTCTAGCAATCAAAAACCCTCACAAAATTCTGAAGAGCGATTGGAGCCTTAAGCTACAACCCAACCCAAAAATAAAGAATATCTTTGCCAACCCAAAAATAAAGAATAAAACCTCCATTTCTAGCAATCAAAAAACCCTCACAAAATTCTGAATAGCGATTGGAGCCTTAAGCTACAACCCAACCCAAAAATAAAGAATAACAAAGATAATCTCCAAAAAAAAGAAGCTAGAAACAAAAACCATAAAGCCCTCACAAAATTGGAATCTAGCGGTAAATGTTCCCATCAATCCATAGGAAAGCTCTCCTTAATCGTTGCGACAAAGCTCATCGACAAAAAAAAATAAAGAATAACAAAGATAACCTCCAAAAAAGAAGCTAGAAACAAAACAACCATAAAGTCACAAAATTGGAATCTAGTGTAAATGTTCCCAATCCATAGGAGCTCTCCGGGCAAGCTTTGCGACGAAAATGGTCAAAATAAAGAGAATAACAAAGATAACCTCCAAAAAAATAAGCTAGAAACAAAACAACTAAAGCCCACAAAATTGGAATCTAGCAGTAAATGTTCCAAATCCATAGGAGCTCTCTTTGCGACAAAGAGCTCATGGGCCAAAACCAAAAATAAAGAATAACAAAGATAACCTCCAAAAAAAGCTAGAAACAAAACAACCATAAAGCCCTCACAAAATTGGAATCTAGTGTAAATGTTCCCAAATCCATAGGAAAGCTCTCCACTTAACATGCAGCTTAAAGCTCATGGCGGCACAAACCCCAAAATAAAGAATAACAAAGATAATCTCCAAAAAAAAGAAGCTAGAAACAAAACAACCATAAAGCCCTCACAAAATTGGAATCTAGCGGTAAATGTTCCCAAATCCATGGAAAGCTCTCCACTTGAATTTAAAAGCTCATGGCGACGAATTCATAGTCCGTAATCTCGACAATCACGACAAAGCTCATGGCAGAATTCATAGTCCGCAGCTTAAGGGAGG